>CM076573.1:899301227-899962546 GCA_034641835.2 Pinus albicaulis
TTCAGCATTCCTTTCTCTTAGTTGGTAAGCCATATCTGGATCAAATCCATCAGGAAATTTAAGAAGTACTGAATAGGGTGTAGGTTTAAGATCAACAAGAATGGCATTATAAACACTATTATATCTGGTGTAATAATCTTGAACAGACTCATTAGGAGCTCTTTTTAAAGCATCAAATTCAGATAAAATTTGCACGGAGTTCTTTTTCTTTTCCCATTTATTTAAGAATGCTCTATGGAATGTAGCTAAATTAGCTATACTACTAGCAGCTAAATTTTTAAACCATTTCTTAACCTCTCCTATAAAACTTTCAACAAACAACCTCATTTGAACATCTGATTCGTCTATTTCATAGATTTCACAATAATTTGTTATTATTGTAACATGTTGTTGAGCAAAATATTGTGTTTGGCCATCAAATAGTGGTATATGTTTCTGATAATCTTGGGGCATATCATGGAGGTTTTGGGTTAAGACAAGAGGAGCATATCTAGCAGCCATGGATTGAAGTTTTACTGAACTAGGAGGTATAATAGTAACGATAGGAGCAGTGCTGGATAAGATGGTTGATGAGCTGAAAGCTGTGCTTGATGACCTTGGAAAAGATGTTGGTGTATAAATGGAACTATTTGGAAATAAGGATGTAGTGCTTCTAAAACTAGTGGATGTAGTGGATTGAGGGAATGATGGAAATAATATCCTAGGCTGCAAAGGAAACTCAGGAATAAAAGGTTCTGTGGATGAATTGGCAATGGAGTCTAAAAATGAAGTGACAACATACAAAGTTGAATCTACTGCTGGAATTATTGTTGTGTGCAATTAAGAAACCGGAGGCTTAAAGTGATATAAAGAATAGGATAATTTAATAGCTTCATGAATGTCTTTAATCCGCATAACATTAATCCTTTCTACTTGACTTTGAGTTTTAGATTTATCTGATTTTATGGAAGCTGAAATAATTTTATGTTTTTTATTCAAAAAATAAATAAAAACAGTATCTATGACAGTTTCTTTTAAATCAGCTTCAGAATTTTTTCTAAACAATGAATTTTTAAACTTGAAATCAAAATCAATATCAGATAAGCTCACTAATTATTTGGGTAAGTAATTAGCTTTTCTCAAGGGTACTTTAGCTTCTAAATTAACAATTTGTTTTTTTTTTTTTTCCCAATCTGTTCTGGGTTATCTACTATAACTGTAGGCTTAGGATCTGGGTTACACCTGGTATAGTAGGTTTTCCTAGAAGTGAGAATGACTATTTATGAATACCCACAATGCTTAAAACTAATCTTAAAGTAAAAAGATAGATTAAATATCTTCCTTTAAGATTAATTTTAAAACTGGAGTTTGGTTATCCCCAGTATGGTCGCCAGTATGTTATCACCCTAGTAATTTCTAAAGATTGTGGGCTTTTGGATTTTTCAGTTTAAAAAAACTAGGGGTAACCACAAACATACTTTGGAAATTTAGGATCTAGCCTTCCTAAATTTCAGAGAGGGCTCTCTCTTTATGTTTAAATTTTGTTTTTGTTTTATGTTTTAGGCTAGTTATGATAATTTAGTTTGGTTTTGGTTTTGAAATGTTTGGTGAAAAATAAGATTACTTGAAGACAAATTAAAGAGGGATCTACTAGTCCATTGGGCTATGGAGTCAAAGTCTAGCAAGAAGAACTAGAAGGCAAGGCCAAGAGGACACTAATGTATTCAGGGAAAGGTAGATAACCCTCAGAGATTTGGATATATTTTTTTTATGAAATGGCCCGCTTCGGGATAAAGGGAAATTAATGATCCTTTAATCCAGAAAAAGAGGAACGAGGCAAGGGTCAAACGGGACTAGGAGCAATAAGAATTCCTAAATCCAAAATTCAATTGAAAACATTTAAATGATTAAGTAGTTAAGACAGGGAGTTCTCACACTAGTCCTGAAATGATTCTCCTAATTAATCATTAATATTGATAAGCATATATGAAATTGTATGTAACTAAGAATGGAAACAATGACAAGATAGATGCACTTTACTCTTCAAATTATCGCATGAATCCTGAATTATGAAGTCCAATTGGCTATTATCTAGACTGCTACTTTGAAATCAACACATGTGAGCCTCCAACGTACCAGAAAAATGTCTATAATGTTCTTAGCAATTTTATTCCACCCTAAACACTTCATAAACTGAAGCATTTATACAAATTTTTATTGCAAAATATCATAGAGAGATCTAGGAATAACTCTAGGAGAATAAAAATATCTTTACACATTAAGAGGGACAGCTTCTTAACAACTTAGCAAGCTATCCTCTTATCTAGAAAAAATAGAGCTATCTTATCTAACCAAACTGTTGTTTGAATAGCTGTCCAAGCTTGCTGGCACTTTGAAAAATATTTTTTTGGAAGATGTCTTCACTGATACTCTTTCCACTTATACTCTTTGACCCTGTACTTTATCTCTGATATATTTTGAATTTAGCCTTTCACCCTGATAATCTTTAACTTAGTATTTTTACCTCTCACTGCTGTAAAAGGGATTTTTTCAGCAATAAAAAATCAATATCAAATGTTGTTTTATTGGTTTTCTTCTCAAGATGACTGCTTCATCTACACTCTTTTTCATTATTTTCTTCTTTGTTACTATAATAGATCTGTGAATGTCTACCATTGTTCAGCATTTGGTATATTCACACTCTTCAACTTTCTGTATTTCTCATCTGCTTTAGTGTACTTAGAAAAATTTGGTTTAATTACAAATAAATGTTTGAGTTCATTCTGAAGGAAAAAATAAATCATCAATGTATTGGAGAACCATTTTCCTTGTTGGAGATCATTGCGGAAATTGCTTATTAACCTGTTCTTTGGCATGGTCTCTGATCTTCTTGTCATATTCTTTCTTGTCCATTAATTTTTCATTGAACACATGGATGTCTGGAATGTTTTCTTGTCTTAGCATAGTATACATTGCTAAAAACTTAGTAATGGAAAAATTCATAGCATCACATTTTTCTTTCAAGTTATTCATCAAAGTCTTCTTTGTGAATGCCTTTTTGATTTGCAGTATAGTCTCTGTCCTGTCTTGTATCTTTAATTCCTCTGGCTCAGTCCTATTCTTACTGTTTAAGAAGGTAATTAGCTTTTTTGCTTGTGTTGGTTTATCTGCTAATTCTTCTGTTGTCCTTTGTATTTCACCTTGAGCTGCAAGAAGGAGGTCTCTCTGTTCATAAATTATTTGAATGTATGGCCATTGAAGATGTATGGCCTCAATAATGTTGGTCCATAAGTGATTTCTTATGTAAGAAATATGTGTAGTGATGTTCAAATCCTTTTGAAGATTTTTTACTTGTTCTTCAAATCTTTGAGCTTTTTGTTCATAATTATTGGCATTAATCAATGTTGCTATATTGGATGCCTCCATAATTTTAATCTCTTTCTTCAAATTGTTTATTTCATTGGTTTTCAATGTCATTTCTTCCATTCCTTTGACAATTTTCCCTGCATAATTTGTATGCTGCACCTGTGATGTTGAAGATTCTGTTTGGGAAGCAGTAGCTGATTGTACTCACACTGTAGTTGCCAGTGGCTCTTTGGGTGCTAACTTTTCTCCCAATGTAGAAGGAATAATAACTGTAATAATAGGTATAACTGTGGGAATAATGGAAGCATAATTTTCCTTCACAGTTTCCTTTTCTTTCATCAGTATATCTCATTGAGTTTCCATATCCTTAATCTAGGCAGTAAGATTTATTATCAATTGCATCATATCTTCTTTCTCTTTATGTTCTTGAAGTATTTCCTTGCTCTGTGGGTGTTCACTTTGAGGAATTTTTAACTATTTCCTCAAAGAGGCAATGTCTTCATTTTTCTATTTGATTGATACTTCAGTAGCTTGTATATTTGATGGGTCAACTCCTATCTGTAGAATCAAATCTTCTAAGGCATTGATCCTTAGATATTTTACGTATAAGGAGCCTTTATCAAGCTTCATTTGATCTTGCAAGTTGATAATAGCATTTTTCAAATTGGTGACACTGATGGCCTTTGTAACCACAGTGGAATATAGCATCTCTGAACCATGTCGATGGAATTCTATCTGATCCAACTCATGTACCTTTTTAGTATCTACTTCAAATTCCATCTTTTTGTAATCAGCCATTGTTCTTGGAGTTGAAGTAGTAGGCTATAAATAGGACATGATCATTTTATTTGAAGAATAATCAAATGTTGTAAGCAATCTATCTTGATTTCCTGGCTTCTGCTTGAGAAATTGAGAATAAATCTCACTTTTAATCTCCTCATTTCTTTGTTTAATCTGCTTATATCTGTCCTTAATATCCAAATATTTTTGTTTTGTTGTTTGAGAATAATAAGTTTCCATGTTCACCTATTGTTCAATCATTTGGGTCTCCTTTCCTTTGGATGATGCTTGTTCTCTTTCAATATCTATCAAATTCTCCTTGATTATTGTAGTGGCCTCATCATTGTTGACGTCTGGTTCATCTTCAACCTCAATAAGTTTTTCTTTTCCTATAGAACCAAATCTTAGCCTTTTATTATAGATGAGTTTGAACTTAGTATATGAGGTAGTTTCTACTGTATAAGACCCATCATCTCTGCTCCTTTTATTTGAAGTCTCTGGCTGTCTAGGAGTTACCACAGCAAGTGTGGTATCCTTTTTTCCTGCTGGCTGTGTATTTATAGTTACATCTACCAATGTATTTTCTGTCCATTTTGTTTGATTGGAAAATTTTTCAACATCAGGATTTGGATCATGTATAAATGGAGGTAGCTTATTTTTAATCCTTATGTTGTTCAAAATACCATGGGGATCATAATTCCAAGGGAAACTCACTTGCAATTTCAATTCTGATAATCTCTTTTCTATTTATTTTTTAGCATCCCTGTTATTTACTATAAATGGACCAATATGACTTTTTAGTTTAAACTGTGTCTTCTTTTTAGATGCCATGAAATGGATAGCATCAACATTCAATACCTATCTCAAGTGTTCTAGAGCAAAGACTCCGATGCTCAAAAATGTAGGTAACTTATATGGAAGAAAATTGGACCCAAAGATTCTTAATTCATTGTGCTTCTCATATAAGTACCAATCTCCCATTTTGCTTTCTTTTGACAGTTGTAATATTCTTTTCATCTCCTCATTTATCTTGGGTTGTTCTGACTTATGAAGTAAATTCATGGCTGGCCTGATAAACAAGTCTGTGAAATCTGTATAACTGTATTCATTTACTTCCTTTCTCAAAAATGATGTCCAAAATACAACTTATACAGGCTCTCCCTCTACATTCATTTTTTGCACTATTATTGGGAAGTTGTCTGCTTGTGAGAATAAAAATAGTTTAAATAAATAGGAAGAATACCTAAATACCCCTTCAGTGGGTAGCTTTGTTAACTGATGGTATATGGAATCAACAATAAATCTGGCAAAATATGACAAGAGTAGAATGACCAATAGACAAGGTAGACAGAAATCCAAGGATGGACTCATCAGTAAACTCATCAGTGAAATATCCTAGGATGAATTATAGCATTGAAATAACTTGTCTAGAACCCTTTGGGAATTTAGAAGTGGAATAAGAGGGATTAAATTTTGGAATATCTATGTGATTAGGCATGAGATTCTAAAAAATCATGAATCTTTTAGGGAAATCTAACCCTAAATATAATTGAGTCAATGCTTCAATAGATAATGGGACTACCCTAGGGTCAAATTATAACTAAAACATTTCATTGATTGACACTGAAGTGATAGAAAAAAGGATTTCCTTATCATTATTCACAATGGATATTTGATCTGGGACATAATACTATTGGCATAGCCTTACCAAGTCTTTATTAGGGTGTGTTAAGGGGATTACATACTTGGGTAGATATATATCCCAGAGAGGCATTTCTTCTTTGTCAAGGAACTTTTCATGACACCATTTGTGTACTTCTAATAGATTGAATTCCACTTGAGGGTATACAATTTTTTAATCTACATCAACCAAAGGGATAATTTCTTCATTGGGCACTGGAGGTTGAAGAGGATTAACAGTCACATTAGTCTCAGGAGTGATAACATGAGTAGACTTTGGGGTTTTTAATGCTTCAGACCAGGGAGGTTTGGATCCTCTAGACTTAACAGGCTTGGATCCTCCATCCTTAGGTGTAATTTTCTTTTTTGTCATTTTGAGGTAACTATAACAAGATTAGACTGTTTTCTATAGTTAGTTTTTCTTCAATAGAGGGAAATTGAGCAACTTTTATGGGTAAGAATGATAGCAATGGGTAATTTATTTCTCAATTAGGATTTTTAGGACATAAGGAATGAACTTGAGACAGAAAATGCAGGTTTTCTGAATGTTTAGGATTGTAAAAGATGTTTTAAGGTTTTCAGTGGGTTTTAAAAACCTTTCTTAGCCGTAGATTTTGTCTTCAAAGGGTCTGGACTGAGAATTTTGGCTTCAACATGAGATTTCATGCAAATGGAATTTTTTGGGAAAAATTTGCGAGTGTTTGCCCTCTTTTTCCAAGGTTTTGAACACAATGAATGGGCAATTTCACTCTTTAATTCTTAACTGGTTCGACTAGAGGTTTAAACTGTGAATTTGCAGGTAAAATTTTGGGAAAATACCTGATTTGCAGGTATCTTGAAGCTTTTGAAAAGGGTCTCTGCAACTTTGATAGTTTATGCAATTGCTGATGCAGAGAAATGGCTTCGAATTGTCTTTAAACAAAGGTAATTGGTTGAAATTAGGTCTTTCACTAGATATAATTCAACAATTCTGAGCATATGGGTTCTTTGAGCAGTCGAGCGGGTTTTTTAACATTCTGGAATGCACATAATAACATTATAAAAATTATAAAAAAGTTTTTAACTTTTGTTATTAAACTTTAGAACTATCATAAATGCGATTTGAACTACTGGTGGAAGTGGTTTTTTCTTTTGCAAATGCGAAAACCATAAGTGGGTTTCACGTTCAATTTGGGTGGTAAATGGTTTCTCCCCAAACGAAGGCGATCGTATCAGAGCACGACACATCATAGGAGGCGGTAAGAGAGAAACTGCCCATTTCGGGCTCATTTTCGAATTTGATGGTCCATTAGTTTGTGGACGCGAAAATGAGCGTTAGTTGTCAGATCTGAAGAGTGGAAGTGAATAGTTGAGATGAGATGGGAACCTGCGGTCAAAAGGATGTGGGGCCAGGCAGCAGTGAAATAAAACCTTTGTAATATATGTTTTTACATCTAGAGTCTTATATGTGGGTTATATGGTTTACAAAGGGTTTAAAAATGAATGGTGATATATAAGGTTTGTATATATGTGCGTAAGGCGGGGTTAGTATTTAACCAAAGGTTTAATATAGGTTTATTCATGATATAAAACGTGAAGTTTTATTCATCTGGGAAGGTAAAAAGGCTTAGGATGAATGATCTTAGACTTTTAACCTTAGGTTAAAAAAATGCGGGGAATGGTATTAAGTAAATATAAAGGTGCAGATGATCAACCTTTATAAAAACTTAGGATAAAATGATATAATGGGGGGAATATTTTTCGCTTAGACATATACAAACATGACTAAAGTCTTTTTGTGTTTTTATTTTTATTATATAGTTATAGACTATGGAAATGTCTATGACTGTAGAGGGCGGGATATTTACGTACGGTTAGTTTTATGCCAAAGGGGTGTAATTGGGGTTTTTATTTAAAACATGTGGTTAATTAATTTTGGAAAAAGTCTTATATTAATGGTTTTTTTGGGATAATTTAAATAAAAGGAGCTATATTAATAGGATAAGGTATTTTATAAGGAATTAATAAATAAGTTAGAAGTTAATATGACATAGGATAATGAAAACACCAAAATATATTCATATGACTAAGTAATGTGATGATGTAAAAAGGCAAAGATTTATCATTTGTAATTTGACCACTTTCACTTGGAATATAATATTTTTGGAGGGCTTTTATGCTTTTATGAATGAAGGGAATTAATCAAATGGGATTTTCTTTTTCATTAAGTAAAAAGGTCTTTACTTACGAACTTGCAGTGAAAATGGAGGAATGTAGGGAAATGATGACAATTTAGGAATTAACATAGGAATTCAACACTTTTAACTTAACAATCATTTATCCTTGGGTCTGGTCCCAAGAAAAGTCAGAGAAATGCTCTGAGCCTCTTTGACTGAAAGTATAGAATGCAAAATAACTATAGGGAAGGGAAATTAGTGATTTTTCCACGGTGAAAAGTATTTACATGATTCTCCCACTTCTTTCTACCTACCCAAATTTTAATCTAACATTTTTCTCTTCCATTTTGCAGGTGCATTTGAGCTAGTAACCTTGAACATTTTATTTTTTTGAAAGCAACAAAAACTATCGAAATCTACCTTATATCATTTGAGGGCTCAGATTAAACTGATAGCTCCTCTTTATTCTCTACCTATCTATTAATTAGTCATGATTAAACTCTCTGACTAATCTTTATTCACTATTCTACAACAATAAAATTGAAACATAAAAAGTCAATATTAATCAGTTCAACTCATCATGGATTATGGCATTTATTGACACTCTGCCATAATCATTAGTAAAAAGTAGTAGCATTTGGACTTGCACACTTTCATGTTTTATTTCTTTTCTTTTGGGGTATATTATTTTTTCTAAGTCCTTTGATTTTTATTTTAGGACTTTACCCTCTTTTTGCTTTTCTATTTTTTGTTTTTATTTTTACAAAACATGGGAAAAAAACTTGCAGAAAGCAAAGTATGTATATATTTACAAAACTATCATAAGTAAATTCCAAATTATGAATCCTATACTTATAGGACCCTAACAACGGCTTCACATGGGCATGGAATTTCCTGGTGAAATGTCAAGAACTCTAAGATCATCAACCTTCCATTTTGACCATGATGATTCTATAACTTTCTTCTGATTTCTGTAAAAACTCATACTTATGACATTTTTCTCTTCAAAGCTTAGGGCCTTCACTCCGGGCTTCAACTTTGGAAAGAAAACATCTAATCCAATCTACAAACTGCAATGGATATTTACAATGATATAAAAGGAAATTAGGACTAAGAATTAGTTAACTCAAAGGAATAGTAGTGTTTGAGAATTCTACCATTCACTGGTCCTTCTGGAATGTTTGCTCCATCCAAATTTCTGATAAAAAATGCATTGTTACCTCTGTACCCATAAATGACATATGGAACTTTCCATAGAAAGTCAAACTTTCCATGTTTTCCTTTTTCTTCTCTCCTGGAATCCCATTTTAACACTTTATCTCCTATGGAAAAGTCATCTTCTTCAGTTCTTTTATCAAATATTTTCTTGATTTTCTCTTGAATGACTTGAGATTTTTCATATACTTCTTCACTTGTCTGTTGCATATGAATAGTCAGATTTATCCTTCTTTGTATATCATTAAGTTCTACTTGTGATTCATGGATAATTTTCATAACTGGGACACCTGAAGATGATGGGAGAACTGCATCCATCCCATATACAATCTAGTAAGGAGATTTTCCAGTTGACTTCTTGGTAGTAAGTATATTTGGCCATAAGGCATAGACTAACTTCATATTCCAAGTTTTCTTATTTTCTTCAGGTAGTTTTTTGATGATACTCACAAGGCTTTTATGGAAGATTCAGCTAGGCCATTACCCTGAGGGTAATAAGAAGTAGAGTGGCCTAGGGTTATATGGTACTTGTGACAAAAGGAAATCATTTTATTAGATTTAAATGCAACTACATTATTAGCAATAATCTTCTGTGGGCATCCAAATCTAGATAAAATGTTGTTTTCTAGGAAAGATATAATGACTGAGTCAATGGCTTGTCTGGTTGGAATGGGTTCAATCCACTTGGTGGAATAATCTGTGGCAGTCAATATCCACTTGTGTTGGCCAGAGGATGAAGGGTGAATTTCTCCAATGAAGTTTAAACCACATTATTGAAAAGGCATCTCAGTAGAGATAGGTTTGAGTGGAAAATATAACAACTTCCTTTTTCCTTCAAAAATCCCTCTAGCCTTGGGTGTAAATTTATTTTTTGTCATTTTGAGGTAACTATAGCAATATTATACTATTTTCTATAGTTGGTTTTTCTTCAACAGAGGGTAATTAAGCAACTTTTATGGGTAAGAATGATAACAATGGGTAGTTTATTTCTCAATTAGGATTTTTAGGACACAAGGAATGAACTTGAGACAAAAAACGCAGTTTTTCTGAATGTTTGGGACTGTAGAAGGGGTTTAAAAGTTTTCAGTGGGTTTTAAAAACCTTTCTTAGCCGTAGATTTTGTCTTCAAAGGGTCTAGACTGAGAATTTTGGCTTCAAAATGAGATTTCGTGCAATTGGAAATTTCTGGGAAAAAATTGGGAGGGTTTGCCCTCTTTTTCCAAGGTTTTGAACACAATGAATGGGAAATTTCACTCTTTAATTCTTAACTAGTTCGACTGGAGGTTTAAATTGTGAATTTGCAGGTTAAATTTTGGGAAAATACCTGATTTGAAGGTATCTTGAAGCTTCTGAAAAGTGTTTGTTAGTATGAATCTTTTGTTGAAGTGTACGAAAAAAGACCACTTTAGCTACGCATAACTTATAGCACTAACATCAAATATGGCTATCAATATCTTTAGATCTGCAGTTAGTTGATCAAGACAAATGCTGCACAAATCCAGATCTATGCATAAACAAGATATTAAGCAGTAAAAATAAGGTTTTGCTCCATGCATCCAATAGACAAGACAAGAATAATATGTTTTAAAGAATTTTATATTAAAGGGCACCTGGGAGGAAAACAAGAAAGGTGTTTCCAATTCTCCTCAATGGGATGGATTCTTCAAAGTCCTCAGCACTTCAGGTCTAGAATTTCTCTCTCTTGTTGATGTAGAAAACCCAGACAAACATAAAACTCAAAGGGAGCTCACAAAGCAAATAAAGGAGAATATGAAAATGATAATGGCTCAAAGTCAGACCAAGAGTATAGATCCAGAGTGATCTAATAGGCCACAAAAGGTGAATAATGGTAGGAAAAACCCTTCTATTTATAACAAAATATTGGTTCATTCTAGATCTTGGTGCATGATTAAAATAATATTAGCCAAATCTAGATCCACCTTTTATGGAATATTTTATTATATTTGTTGGAAGGGAAAGGTATTTGACTTGGGTCAAATCCCTTTATTTGTAAATAATAAATAAATAAATGATCTATTTATCATTTTAAGGAAGTGATTGAATGATAATTGAATAAATAATGATTTATTCAATTATTTAAAAATGATTTAGTCAAATTTAACAAGGAATATTATTTAAATAAGGTTTAAATAATTATTCCTAGAAAATAATAAGATAAATAAGGATTTATCTAATTAATTTCCTTGTTTTGGGTTAAATATGACCCGGAATAATAATTAAATTATTGTTTAATTAATTATTCCATGAGGAAAATTAAAAAAATATAGATTTGTTTAATATTTTCCCTTGGGGTTTCCTGTTTAGACCATAAACAACCTAATAAATGTGTTTTATTAAGTTATTTTACATAGTGAAAGCAATTTTACTTAGGGTAAAATTGGTCTTACATGGTGTACTTGGGTCCATCTAATGATAATAGGTTAGATGACGAAAAAATGGTGTAACAGTGCTTCTGCAACTTTGATAGTTTCTGCAATCGCTGGTGCAGAGAAATGGATTCGAATTGTCTTTAAACAAAGGTCATTGATTGAAATTAGGTCTTTCACTGGATATAATTCAAAAATTCTGAGCATATGGGTTCTTTGAGCAGCCGGGAAGGTTTTTTAACAGTTGAGAACACGCATAATAACATTATAAACATTATAAAAAAGCTTTTAACTTTTGTTATTAATATTTAGAACTATCATAAATGTGAATTGAACTAATGGTGGGAGGGGTTTTTTCTTTTGAAAATGCGAACCATAAGTGGGTTTCATGTTCAATTTGGGGGGTAAATGGTTTCTCCCCAAATGAACACAATCGTATCAGAGCACAACACGTCATAGGAGGCGGTAAGAGAGAAACTACCCATTTCGCACTTGTTTGGACGTTTGATGGTTGATTGGTTTGTGGACGTGAAAATGAGCATCATCCGTCAGATCTGAAGAGTGGAAACGAATAGTTGAGATGAGATGGGAAGCTGCGGTCAAAAGGATGTGGGGCGAGACGACTTTATGTGGGGCAGCAGTGGATTAAAACCTTTGTAATATATGTTTTTATATCCAAAGTTTTATATGTGGGGTATATGGTTTACAAAGGGTTTAAAAATGAGCGGTGATATATAAGGTTTGTATATATGTGCGTAAGGCGGGGTTGGTATTTAACCAAAGTTTTAATATAGGTTTATTCATGATAGAAAACGTGAAGTTTTATTCATCGGGGAAGGTAAAAAGGCTTAGGATGAATGATCTTAGACTTTTAACCTTAGGTTAAAGAATTGCAGGGAATGATATTAAGTAGATATAACGGTGCAGATGATCAGCCTTTATTAAACTTAGGATTAAATGATATAATGGGGGAAATATTTTTCGCTTAGACATATACAAACATGACTAAAGTATTTTTGTGTTTTTATTTTTATTATATAGTTATAGACTGTTAGGGTCCCGTGATTTGGCCGATTGGTAAGCCAAATGACGATGTAACATCAAACCAAGCTTTGGAGCCCAAGGACCTAGCCTTCCTAGACTCAGCGAGGGCTCTCTCTATATATGTAAAAGATATCGGTGTGTTTACTTATGGTGTTCTGATATTAGGCTAGTTATGAAGTGAGTTTTTGATTTTTTTGTTTTTTTAAGTTCATGAGGGATAAAACTGATCAAAGATATAAACTGGGTAACAAGATGTAGATAAATTGGGCTATAAATAAAATGGTCGTGGAAGCTATGAGATGATGATGTAAGGTCATTGTAGGGGCCGATTTGATTCATGGTAGAAGGGATCTTTGGGCAAAATGGAGTAAATGGACATCAAGTTTGTGAAAGACAAGGGATTTCAAGTGTAACTAATTTATAATAGACATAAATATGTTATATCAAGCCATTAATCATGCTAAATGCAACTATGAGCTAATTAATACATAGAAATCAAACATTCCAGCCATGCATAGAAGTATAAGACCTTCTAACTTCGGGAAATGGCTATCAGACTTTGGGGAAAACACATAAGACAAACTAACAACTCGTAAAACTATGCCGGAACGCCTAACAATAGTCTCTAAGTCATCAAGTAATTTTGACAAACAAGCTATAGTTTTAGGCAAAGGGCTAGATCGGGACTAGGCCTCCTCGTTCAACAAGATGATCAACTAATCACTAAAGAGAAAGTTTTATCAGAATATGGAAAGCTTACAGTAGGCGTGGCACACCATACATCCTACTCAACATGCATAGAACTTGTAAATAAAACTAGCAAATAGTATCCTTAAGTTACTAAAGAGTGCTTAAGAATTCTTTAGCATAACTAAGGAAGAAGAAAACATCAAGCTATGAAGATTCAAGAATTTTAAGGTGCCTCCATGGGCATATCTCAAAACTAATCTCTACTGATCTATAGTAGCAAGAAGCATGTATCATGAATGAAAACTATAAGACAACAACAAAGCAAGAAAAACTATACCATTCTACCATGTCATGGAATCCATCAACAATCCTTCATCATTCCTCAAAAGCATCAAAGAGGCGTACCAAAAATCATAACACAAGTATGTTCTTCAAAGCTCATATGACCAATATATTGATTCTTCTCTCAAGTTCACCGTTTTACAATAAAGCCTTGTGGAATAAATAGGCTTGAGGGAGGAAACCTCATGGAGAAACTAGCTATCCCATCGCCAAGTCAAAATATCTAAACTTGTCCTTGAGGCTTTGCAAAGCCCAAGGCACAAAATATCCCATAAAATATATAAAAAATGCTAAAAATGGAAATTATATTGACTTTGTAACATTTTTCAAGTGCAAAAATAGCTAAACGCATATTTGGAAAAAGCAGATTTTTGGAGTTCAAAAATTACAAAAATACTCCAAATTTGCATCGAAAAGGTCCTTGACTTGCTGGAGACAAAATGGCAGCCTTCCTGTCGAAATGAGGCTTATGATGGCTCGTTAAAAGTGTCTATATCAATTTTCGACACAACTGAAATCATCTCACCGAGGCCTGCAAGCTCCAAAGCTATACCGTGTAAAACCAGGAAATAGCAAAGATCACACAGCAAGAGGGGGCGTAATGTGCAAAAGCCAGCATTTTTTTGCCAATGAGGGGGCGAATGATCTCCAAATGCTCTGAAAATTGCTGGGGACCTCGCTCATAGAATTATGGCATTCATTAGTATCATCCTCCTCCTTGAAAAACTCTCAAACTGAAATGATAAATTATGAGTTTTCGACCAAAAACCCAAAAAATGCCAAAAAAACAAAAAGTTGCTTAAATAGGCCCAAAATTGGCATGGCTAACCCTCAGGGGTCCATAGCAACATGATCTGAAGCTGAGGCCAAAATATCAAGGGCTGATATGCTTTTCTCTCTTCTTCTCGCGCCGGGCGCTTCCCTTGCCTTCTTCAATTTTTCGGGTCGCCTTGTTTGCGCTCGGGCAACCGATTTAGCTTTTGGAAGTGATGTGTCCTCTCCTCTCATAGCCTCTAAATCATGTGTTTGCCCTCTCAAGCTTCAATTCCAAATGTTTGTTAGCTCTTTCAAGCCAAGCCTCTTTGTTTTCTTCAATTTCCGCTCAAGGAGTGCAAAGTGAGAGGAAAGGCTTGGAGATGAGCTTGCTCTTCTCTCGCTTCTCTCGCTTTTCCAAGGCTCTTTTAAGCTCAATAGTCCTAGCCCTTCCGCCCAGGGTCGGTCTTCCTCCTCCTCCTCATCAAACTCCCCAATGAGCTCTTCTATTCCCTTGCGCCTTAGCTGCCTCATTTTTATATTTGATCGCCCTGCCTCATGAACAACCGTGTGGACATTCATCTGCTTTGTTTTCAATCTCCAAGAAGTGGTTGAAATTCCTTGCCCTTTGAACATCCTCCTCTAATGCCTCAATTTTCCCTTCCTGGCGGATTAGGAGATTAGTTGTGGGCCTATTATCACCTCTATTTATCTTGGATAGGGATGATAGCTTAATTCACCTCCATGCTTTGTACTTTCTCCAACTTTGCTTTTACCTTTGAAAGCCAATCTTGCGCTTTTCCTCCTTGGCATGCTAGAAGGTGTCCTTGGCGATTTCCTCTTTGCCAGGAACAATCTTTGTCACTGTTAGGGTGGCAGCCTTTAGCCCCTCTTTTCTCCGTCGTGCCGAGCTTTTTGTTTTGAGGAGGATGCCAACCGATTTACCTTTGACATCTTCCGAATTTGCTGCCCTTCGAGGTCAGCCGGATATCTTCTTCCTCGTCGTTCACTTTACCGGCCCTCGTTCGCCAACATTAGCTTGTCGCTCTTCATCAATGTCTTGTTCAATTTGTGGCTCGGGTGAGGTGTCTCAATTTCCCGCCCAACTTGTTGTTCTTCATCTTGCACTCGGCCGCGGTTCTCATTCCGTCGTCTCCGTCGTTGTTCCTCAATTTGTACCGCCGTTGTTCATCAATTTGTACCGCTTCTCATTCATCTTGGACCCGTTGTCCTTCACTTTCTATTTTCTCGTTGTTCATCCCCAATCGGGCGTCGCTCATCCCTTTCCCTCTTGTTGACTCGACCGTCCTCGTAGACATCCCGAGCTCTCAGGGAGTAGGCTCACCGGACAAAGGTACCGGCGATGGATAGCCGAGTGGGAGAAACATGGGCGGTGAGGAATAGTAGAAAACTGATGGTCATGAATAAATCCCATGGAACCTCTTTCTTCTCTAGCTGGTGTAGGAAGATAATCTTGATCAAAGAATGATGAAAAAGGGAAGGGATTTGCAGAGGTGGGGCCTTCTTCTAGATAGTAGATGCCATCCTCTCTATGCTTTTGAAAAAAAAGTAAGGGAGGTTTAGTTGTCTGCTTCTAGTAAAATGCATCAATAATCGGACATGGTAGGCATAAATTCGATCAAACCTCCCTTCACAAGTGAAATATTTCATTATGACTTTCATAAGAGGAGCATAGCCGTCAAGGAGATATGAAAAAGGGGAAAAATAGCAAGAAATCCTCTCATGTTCAAAGCTTGATGAAAGGCTTGTAATATTCTCAAGTCAAGATGAGCCTCGTTTGAACCATTTTTCACCATGATACGGAATCCAAGTGGCCTTGGACACATACCCTTTGGAGAAATTTTGGAAATCAAGACCTTACCACTGAAATGTTTTTCTTTAAATCTCGTGGTGCACAAGTGTGTTAATGACAGTAAAAAAACTCTTTGATTTCTTCATCTTTTGGCGTAAATCTAGAAGTGTACTACTTCAAGGAAGTTGAAAAGTACGGATGGATGAGGATTAATCTCTTCTCAGAGAGATGGGCTCATATCTTTTCAGGCGGACCGCCCCCGCCGTCTTGCCTTGGAGGCATTTTGACCCGAATATGCTTTGTAAGAGACAACCGCCTACCGTGTGTAAAATGCCCCGTTGGAGTCAAACTCGTGTCACTTCATCGCTTTGAGCTGCAGAGACAATGTGATTTGGATGTTTTGCAACAAGTTTCTTGTAATACACAACCTCTCGCTCTCTTAAAAATAGCCTTCTACCTTGAATGTACCTCGCCCAGCAAATTTCTCAATAGGATACCATATAGTGAAGAGTGAGACAGTCCATTGGTAATTTTCCCTGCAAGTACGTTGTTAAGAAATCACTTTTTCTGTGACTAAGAGATCAATCAACACACCTATATCCGTGTCTTCAAGATAAAATTCCCAATCATTAAAAACCCGTAAATTTGCCTTCCACCTTGAAAATATCTCGCCTCAACAAATTTTCAATATGATATAATATAGTGGAATGAAGGACAGACTGATGAAGAAGGATGTATACGAAAGATCGAAATTTCCCCGCTTGGTGATCTTTGGAAGTTAACAACACATCTTTGTATCTTGGAACAATAGTGTACTTTCCAATTATTCCAAAACCTCGCCTTTGTCTATGTGCTAACAAATAACTAACTTGCATATTGCAAACAACCATAAATATGTTTAGACAAATAATACACAGTTCGGAGCAAAAAATGAGCGAGTTTGAAAGACTCCAAGATTTTTTTAGGCAGGTTATGTGAGTTTTTCCTTTCACAACAATCAATGGCCCCTTATAAATGTAACTCCATGGCTTTGCGTGTACTTTACTCTATAAGTACATTCATTTATCAATCAAGATAGTGTGAAATGCGTTTTCTCTTAGATATAAGCCCCGTCTCTCTATAACAAAACTTTCCTTTACCTCTTTAGAGGTTTCTTTTGAGGTGGCAATCAAAGATCTTGCAACCAACAAACTCCTTTAAGAAACACCGTTTTTGTAGAAAACCTCTCGCCCTATCTAAATATCAACTTGTGTAAAAATAAACTTGAAGAACAACAAATAAGTTGAAAAATCAGAATAAACTCAGTTTTCTATAGTTTATAGGTTTAACCTTTGTCCTTTGGATTTTCAAGGTGTAGTGGGATTTCTTGTCCTTTCGATTAATGAAGGTGAAACAAGCCGTCTTTAGTTTCAACACCAAATTTTTCCGTAGGTGCCTTAAGTAACACAACTAGCATCTTATCGTCAGCTTTATACTGAATCATCATACAAACAAGATCGCTTTCCGAAAAGGTGACAAGGTTCGAGAGTTCGTATGCCGTGGTATGAGGAATCAGAGAAGTTTAACACACACTAGCTCTTTCTATAGTATCCTCAAAGCAGTTGAATTTACCTTTTCAAACAGCCTTCAAACTATGGCCATTTTCATAGCAAAATCATTTGCAAGATATGGTGATATATAAAAATAAACTAGGACAAGTCATTTCGATTTAACTCTGACCTTGCTAGCAAAATTTCCTTAACATATATGTCGATATATAAACAAGGTCAACCTCAACAAGCTTTGTTTCCAACCCTTTCATTTCACACCATAGTTTGAAAACAAGGTTTTAAAAAACTCACATGTCACTTTAGCAATTTTTGAAACCGAGGGGGGAAAACATGTGAAAATACCTCCAAATTCAATAGGAATCCCTTGTGGGAGAGCTCTGGAGATAGCTCGAGGTCTCAAACCTACGCGACACTCTTCGTGAAAAGAATGGCGCGCAAACAACCACTCGTACCCGTCGGGTCGGGGCAAGCCGGGTCGGGCGGGCGCCGTGTGGCCAGGCGCTGGCCACGCGTACACTGTGCCGGCTCGTGTAAAATCGCTCCCGTGCGCGTCGCGAGAATTGGCAGCACGTCGTGCGGCGACAAACAAGCAAACTACCTACAGTTTGACCCGAAACTTATTTCTTTGTTTGATGCCACAGTAACAAAAGGACTTTGCTTCTCGATTTGACAATGAAAATGCACTCTTCACCTTACTCCCTTGACATAAAAGAAATTCCCAACGGTCATATTTTAAAATGTAACATGAACTCTTGCCGTGTTTTGAAAGGTAAACACGCCTTTTTTGACCTTTTTAACAATACTCCTCGCCGCAATTTCAACTCGGAATCAGCCAAGCGATGCATGCATCGTAGATAAAGGCCAGAACTCGTTTTACTTATGCATAGGTGTTCTATGATTCTTGCTGCATTTTTGTTCCTTGGTGACAACTTTAACACCAAACTTCAAACTTGGAAAAAATAACTCAATAACCTCATATCATCTCTCATTAATCGTGTTTTTAATGATACCGGTATAATATGATGTAAAGCCACCCTTCTTTTAAAACCTGCCAAGAAAAATACCCCGAGTTCTTATTTGTTTCTCGAAAGGATGTGGTTTGTTTTGTCAACTTGCTTGACAAAATTTCTGCCGCAACATCTTCAACCTTTTCTCCAATGTACAACTTGTCGGGTTTTCTTCGACTTGATCATGGCTCCTCTGATTTGAGAAAGGCGCCTCCTTTCAACATACTTTCTAGCTTATACCATTTATGATATCTCTGCCTTTTTTGAATAATGAGAAAGCCGTATTTGTTTTAAAAACTCCCAAAACACCGACAATCTATCAAAACCACTTCTTTGTCTATTCATAATTGGTATACTTATTTACAATGTTGAAACACATGACATTGACTAGTGCATTGATCTTTTTGTAATAACCATTCCAAAGCTCAACTTTGTCCCCCGTTTTACCTTCTTGGTGATATTTTAAAGAAAAAACCACTCAAGATCTCATTGAAGAGCTTTGAAAGCTATTTTGTTATTTTTAAAAGAAGGTGGTCTGTGCTTTTCCAACTTGTTTGATAATTTCTCGCTTTCCAAGTGATTTATATTCTCTTTGGATTGTAAGTCTGTTTGGTTGCATCCATTCATACCGTATTTCTCTCGTTTACTTGAAAAGCGCTCTCCTTTAGACTTCTTGGTATGTGATGTATGAGGTGTTGTTTGACCCTTTCCCCAAGGAAATCGCTCTCTTTTGTATCAATGGCCTTGTATATTCAAAATGGTCTCATGTCCACTATGAGGCATATTTGGATGCATATTTCTCATTTAGTAGAAAACCAATACATTTTGAATATAACACCATCTTACTCCGTAAAGACTTCTCGCTTTCTTTCTTTGTCTCTTTCCATCGCATCTTTTGATCACCGCCTCAAAAACATTCAAGGCCTGGCCATTCGCTTATGAACGAAGGAGGCCCTTCACTTGGCAAATTATCTCAAGATTGTTTGATAAACCCGTTTGAAAAATATTTTCCTTGGATGTGATGGTAAGAAAACAACTTTGAAAAACATTAATACTAGCACTCGCTTGCAATCACCACCGTGCTTCGTAAAAACCCTAGTCAAAGTGTCAATGCCTCACCGTACGTTTTCCGAGGGGAACTGAAATGTCATCATTACTTTGGTTAACTTATGAAAATTTATTTGTGCAACATAGTCTCTGTGGACTACGGAGGCTGTGATGATGACATGATACGCATCTCTTCAATTTGGTCTGTGAGCAACCGCCTATGATTGGAATTGTTTTTACTAATGACATGCCTCTCTAAAGTTTAACAATTCACATGATTTGAAAACTTCTCACATGGATTTCCTTATTACAAGACCAAACTCGCTTTCCTTTGAACTTGCAGGCCTCGCATTCACCGTCGCTATGATTATAACTTACACTGTAAAACTGGAGTTGGCTGTTTACCGTCCAAAGAAAGGCAAACTCCGTTTCGGTAACTTTAAGTCAATATCGCCGCCCTCTCGCTTGTAGATGAAGGAGGTTCTAACCCTCTCGCTTGTAAATGAAGGAGTAGTTCTGGCCAGAAAATTACCATTTTTTGCCGTGATGTTGGTGTCTTTCTCTCATCGTGATTTTCATGTTGGAAGGAAAACTCGAAAGGTCTTGATGAGTGACTTTTTGTTTTATGTAGACATATCTCGTGCTCATGTTACATTTAGAAGTAGTCGTTCTTCTAATCGTAGATTCAAGAATTTTCTCCCCGAGATGAAGTTATATTTCCGTTTTTTAATCCATAAAAACACTCGTGGAACACCTAATAATCACTTGAGATCGTGGTTTATGCAAGTACGTAGGACCCAGGGATATAAGTGGCATCGACTTAGAGTCGTGATCAACTTGATTTGCGAGTAGGAGGTTGGTCATGATTGGTCCTGTAGCAGATGAAGGTTTTTTTGGCCTTTGATGGTTGCCAAGGGTGAAATGCCTTAAAGCGCCACTTCCTAACATAGGGAGACTAAAAGGGAAACGTATTTGCATTTTTCCTTTGAGCCACAAGGCACTGTGAGGGCTAAAGCTAGAAAAGATAGTGATAATGAGTTTTGACTTTGACAAGGGTGGACCGATAAGTAAGAGGGCGAAAAAATTTATGAGGGTTTTCTAGATGACAGATTGACATATGGAATTCAAAATTTTCTAGAAAAATTATCTATGGATATAGTCATCACTAACATGTAAAAAATACCGATGGCTAACAATGGCTCCATTTGGGGAGGGCAATGCCAGAGGGTCTGCATCTGGGATCTTTGTCTTATGAAGACTAGTGCCTTATCCATTGGCTAAAATTCACCTCTTCTTTGATGTTATTTCTCAAAATGACAAAGATGATTAACATCAGAAGATACTTCTACCTACCCCACTATTATCTTTCCTAACATTTTTCTTTCTCTTGGCGCATTTGAACTAGCAAAATTTCTTGACAATGCATATTTTTTTCTTTTTGCAAAATGAACCTATCTATTTCTACTTCATCTCCGGGAGTTCGTATTGCCGATGAACTCCTTCATTACTCTACCTAATGTTGTAGATCGATCGTCAAGATTAAGCAACATGATTTTATTCTCTAATCTAAAACATGAAATTCAAAAAATGATCAAATCAGGATTAGGTATGTGGGCTCGATTTATCATGTATTTGCGTATAAAGACAAGCCGGCACACAAATGTTATTTCTTGCAATAAAGGGAAACTAGACAAGCGGGGTAAAGATATACAATGTATTTTTTCATCCCTCGCTTCTCTCTTTGGTTCCGTTTTTAGGCATGTGGAACTAGACCCTCCTCAATCTAAGCTCCGTGATAAGTCAATCTTTACACAATGTTGACTATCTTTGCACTCACTAACTTATCGACAAATAAATTTAAACATGCTCGCCTATGATTAGGCTGGATACTTCAACAAGACATTGAAGCACTAGTAGCGATTAGACTCTGTCTCGCTTTCTGAAAAACTATTTTTTAGAACATGGGGCCTTTGTCCTATCTTCACTTGCCCTCTCTTTTTCTCTTTTTTACTATTTTTGACTTTCCTATCTTTCACTGTTTTTGACTTTTCTATTTTTTCAATATTTCAAACAATGGTATGTACAATGACTGAAAGTGTTTCAAACTCAAAAATCTTGGAAATGACGGAATTTAAGCATCTTATCCTCTTAAGGATCTCCTCTCACCGTTGGCCCACTTAACTCCTGAAAAGAAAAATTTGGGAAATTCTCTCTCTCTAACATGACATAGGGATTCATGCAAGAATCTCTGAACAGCCTGGTATCTTCCCTCTGTACTTCTCGGAATATCTGATTTCCACTCCTTGCCCTACTGTAAGCTTTCCTCAGGTAATGCATGTACTCTTGGTCATTCTTGAAATAGATAATGACATCATCAAGGTATGCAAAAATGCAGAAATTTAAAACTGGGAACATGGCCTTCATGAACAGATTTCTGATATTGGGTGGTTTTTCAATTTTGAACTTGAAATCAGATCTACCTCCCGCAAACTGGAAAAAATCTTTAAGCTGTCTACTTTGCAAAGGAATCTTATGACCATGACCTGAAACATCATCTTGCGAAAATACATGATTAAAAGCACTTTTAATTGGTGAATCATGGTCATGGGTAGAAAAAACATGATTTTTGTTATATGGAGATGCAATATTATTTCTAAAATCAAAGCAAATTCTATGGCCACCTATTTTATCCCTGATTATTTTAGTTTGTTTCAGATTTATGTGTTTACTCTTGTTAAAGTTGTTCTTTGAGGGACAGGTAGTGACATAGTGTTTTCCCTTGTTTTTTCTGTAGAAATTAGTATCCTGCATGAGACTTCTGACTTTAGCATTTCTAAGTTATTCATGAAAAGACAAAATATGAGCCAACTTCAGTAGTTCAGGTATGCTGGGATTTCAACTATCATTCTTACTTATAAGAAGTTTATCTTGTATTTTCTCTAGATTATGAGCTGCTGAGGCTATAGTCAAAGTTCCATTTGCAATGGATGATCTACGAGATGGTAAATCTTTGAGGTATGGTAGAAACATTAAACTCTCTTGCTCCCGGGTTCCAAATAGGTTTATGATATGTAAATCTTCTAAAGCCTTTACCCGGAAGAAATTTCCACAAGCTACTGCTGGTGTTTGACTAAAGCTAGAGCAATTTGCTTGATAGTACATAAGGGTTTGCGCTTCTTGCTCTAATCCTACTTCAGAAAGGGAAAACTGACTTTCCTCAAGACACAGTTGTTCACGATCATGGTATTTTTGAGTGTCTAGTTCATCATAAGGTACCAGGGACAGCTGATGTGGTGGATCTAAGCTTATATCAGTTTCCTCTGACTCTTCTTCTATGTTTTCATCAATATGCATAATGAAAGAGTTTAGGTTGGAATGTAAGGAACACATTGGAATGTTATCTGGCCTATCTTGACTGCTAATCATGTATTTCATGTGCGATTCTCGGTAGAGGATTCTAGTCTGGCCGAACACAGGAATGGTGGCGTATGACATGTCCAGTTGGATATTCCCTTGGAGTTTGGCTCTCCAAGATCTGGATAGAAGCATCACGTACTTGGGAGGAATGTCTGCCACTACTATATCCATGATTAGATGCTTCGCAGGTATTTGGGCCAGACTAAAACAAAGGTCTTTGATCAAACCCAGGCATTGGACTCTACTTGAATCAAATGAATACAAGTCCTTGTATGGTCTTGTGATTTCCAAGCCTAATCTTTCCTTTACTACCTTCGGCATAAGATTATGCGAGGCGCCGGAGTCTAGCATGGCATTGTGGAGGATTTGGTCATGGATGTTTAGACTGATGTAAAATGGAAGAGTAACTCCCTCTTGGAATTTTCCCTCTACCTTTGGACCAAACAATACTTCAGGAGTGTCATCAGTGAGATTAATAGTGTTTTCATCATTCCCTAGATTTAAGACTTTTAGAACTTGGGATTTATAAGAGTTTTGGGCAATGAGTTCAGTAAGAGGCATGGTGATCTTGATCTTGGCGATTTCGCCTTCAAAGCTAAAAGGCAACTGAAGTTTAGATATGTTTTTTTCAGCTTTTTTAGTCACGAACTTGTCTATGTTCTGAGTTTGTTGACCTTGTTTAGGGATTTTTTTGCCATAGTTGTTTCGGTGACTTTTGTAGAAGCACCAGGATTATCCGAGAGAGGACTAGTTTGTGTAACTTTGGCTTGGCTTTGGTCAGTCTTCTCAACCTTGATTTTGTCACTGCCTACTGCTTTCTTGAGGATGGTATTAGGGACTTTAGCAGTATCTGAGTTAACTTTCTTGGCATTATCTTGGTTTCTTTTGCTTCTAAGGTCATATTGCCTGTGAGCTTCTATAATGGCATTCTGAAAATCTATGGCAGGGTCGTCGAGATCTTCATAGTTGGTCTCATCGTGATTAGGCGAAAAGAACGCTTGTTCTTCTTCTGTGAGGTACACCTCACTCTCATTATCAGATCCTATGAGGTTTAAATGATGTTCATCAAGAGGTTCTGTATCCCTATCATCCTCTTCCACATAGTTTTCATTGAAAGGTGGCCTAATCTGTTGGTCATTTTCCCTTGGTCTGTTTTGGGGCTGCTCCCTCCTAAAGTTTTGGTTTCGGTTTCTGTTTGGAGGGTTTGGCTGGTTTTCCCTAATAGGCACCTTTTCATTGATCTTTTCCCACATTTTTGCCATGGATTTGACTAATTCATCTATTCTGGGATCTAGGGAAGGTGATGAAGTGGAGACCTCATCTTTGTATGTGACCTTTCTTTCTGATCTAGTCTTGGCCCTTTTTTCTGCTAAGTTGGCATCTGATTTTATGGCTATTTGTTGCATTTCCTCTAAGGTAGGGGGATCCTTGTCTCTCAGATGATATGTCATGTCCGGGTCGAAACCCTCGGGGAATTTTTCCAAGGCTAGACCAAGTGGGGGTTTGAAATGAGGTGGGAGGGAGTTATATACACTGTTGAACCTAGTGCAGTAAGCTTGGACACTTTCCCCATTTTCCCGTTTTAGGTTGTTATATTCTGACAGGATTTGAATGGGGTTTCTTCGTATTTCCCACCTATTTCTGAAGACTTGATGTAGTTCGGGGATATCATGGATGCTGTTTGGAGTCAAGCTTTTGAACCATGCTTTGGGTTCACCACCAAGACTTTGGGAAAATATTCTCATTCTGACAGTCTCGTCTTGTACCTCCAGGTATTCATAAGCATCAGTCATCCTACTTATATGCTGTTGAGGTGTGGTGGTGTCTTCTCCAGTAAAGTGTGGGATTTTGTCTTGATACTTGTTTGGGAGAGGAGCCAAAGGCGGTGGCAACACCAAAGGTGCATACCAGGCTGCCATGACGGGAGCTAATGGATGATGTACAAGATGGGGACTAGTAGGCTGAAATGAAGTGGTTTGAACAGTGGTGGTTTGATCAGGTGTGGCGGATGAACTTGGACTAGTGATCTGGTTTTGAGCAGATCTAGGATGATAGGAGCCAAATTGATAAAGAAGCTGGAAATCAGGAGGAGTGGTAGGTGAAGCTTCTCTACTAGGACTCTGTGGTGGGTTTAGGGGTTCAAGATCGTTAAAGTTTATCTTACTATGTGATTTGCTTCTGAGAAGAGTTTTTGATGACTCTAATTCCAAAGGTGAATCTAGTAGGATAGTGCGATGTTTAGGTATAGATCTTGTTCTACAGATGGATCTACTAGTAGCTAGATGGTTAGTTTCGGAAGCTTGCCACAGAATCTTTTCTGGGTCATCTACTATGATAGGGGGATTTGGGTCTGGATGGGATCTGGTGTTGATTCTTCGTGAAGCCAGATTTTAGATCCAGAGTTTAGAGAGAATGGTATTGGTGAATGTTCTTGATGAGTGGTTTCTCTAAAGTTATACTAAGGTGAGGATGGTCAAAAATAAAAGGGATGGACTAGTGGAGTCGCCAGGTGGAAATGGGTTGTTTTTGTGAAGATAGCTATGGTCCACCACCAGTAACCAATCTGAGAATGTTTTTGGATTTTCTGAGTTTTATGCGCAGCTTATGGTTTGTTAAAGTATCCTAGACTTGTTTCAACACTTTGGTAGGGTGATGAGAACAAAAAGAGTTCACTCTAAAAATGGGTCTATGGGCTGCTTGCTTGTTTATGGTACCTAAAGGACCAAAGAGTCTATAAGAGTTTGCTGGACTATTATGTACTCAGTGTCCCACCATCTCCTGCTATGTTAGTGATTGATGGAATAGGTCTATCGGATAGTAACCTAGAGTTTGGTCAAATAGTAAGGCCTACTAGAGGTTACTGGAGTCCCTAGGTGGAATGTCTATTGTTTTCAGGTATATGTGTATGGTCCACCACCAATACTGTCAAAAACCAATATAAGGGAGTTTTTTGGGGTTTTTTGAGTTTTATGTGCCTATAAGGTTTGGAAGAGTTTTCTATAACTGGCTCATCATTTCGCTAAGATGGTGAAAGAGCTATTTCTACCCTTCAGACAATATCTAAATTTACTAAACTTGATTGAGACTTCAAGAATTACTAAGGTGTACTTAGATTGTCACTAACTCAGAAGGTCCTACTGTGAGTGTCACTATGTTAGTGAGTAGTGGGATAAGTCAATCAGATAGTATTCTTTAAGGTCTCTTAAGGTCTAGGGAATCTAAGTTTGTTTGAACACTCAGAGTCCCACCGTGATCGCCATTATGTTAGGGTCCCGTGATTTGGCCGATTGGTGAGCCAAATGACGATGTAACATCAAACCAAGCTTTGGAGCCCAAGGACCTAGCCTTCCTGGACTCAGAGAGGGCTCTCTCTATATGTGTAAAAGATGTTGGTGTGTTTGCTTATGGTATTCTGATATTAGGCTAGTTATGAAGTGAGTTTTTGATTTTTTGGTTTTTTAAGTTCGTGAGGGATAAAACTGATCAAAGATATAAACTGGATAACAAGATGTAGATAAATTGGGCTATGGGGTCAAACGGGTCAAGGAAGCTATGAGATGATGATGCAAGGCTGCTGTAGGGCCGATTTGATTCAAGGTAGAGGGGATCTTTGGGCAAAATGGAGTAAATGGACATCAAGCTTGTGAAAGACGAGGGATTTCAAGTGTAACTAGTTGATAGCAGACATAAACATGTTATAGCAAGCCATTAATCATGCTAGATGTAACTATGAGCTAATTAATACATAGAAATCAAACATTCCAACCATGCATAGAAGTATAAGACCTTCTAACTTCGGGAAATGGCTATCAGACTTTGGGGAAAACACATAAGACAGACTAACAACTCATAAAACTATGCCGGAACGCCTAAACACAGTCTTTAAGTTATTGGGCACTTGGACAAACAAGCTTTCATAGTTTTAGGCAAAGGGCTAGATCGGGACTAGGCCTCCTTGGTTCAACGAGATGATCAACTAATCAGTCAAAGAGAAAGTTTTATGGACAGAACTATGGGTAGCTTATAGGTAGGCAGGGCACACCATACATCCTACTCAACATGAATAGAACTTGTAAATAAAACTAGCAAATAGTATCCTTAAGTTACTAAAGAGCAGTTAAGAATTCTTTAGCATAACTAAGGAAGAAGAAAACATCAAGCTATGAAGATTCAGGAATTTTGAGGTGCCTCCATGGGCATATCTCAAAATCAATCTCTACTGATCTATAGCAGCAAGAAACATGTATCATGAATGAAAACTAGAAGACAAAAACAAAGCAAGAAACACTATACCATTCTACCATGTCATGGAATCCATCACCAATCCTTCATCATTCATCAAAAGCATCCAAGAGGCAGTCCAAAAATCATAACACAAATATGTTCTTCAAAGCTCATATGACCAATATATTGATTCTTCTCTCAAGTTCAACCTCTGTTTTACAATGAAACCCATGGAATAAATAGGCTTGAGGAAGGAAAACCTCATGGAGCAACTAGCTATCCCATTGGCCAAGTCAAAATATCTAAACTTGTCCTTGAGGATTTGCAAAGCCCAAGGCAAAAAATATCCCATAAAATATCTAAAAAACTGCTAAAAATGGAAATTATATTGACTTTACATCATTTCCCAAGTATAAAAATAGCTAAACGCACATTTGGGAAAAGCAGATTTTTGAGGTTCAAAAATTACAAAAACACTTCATATCTATGTCTGAAAAAGGTTCCCTGACTTGCTGGAGGCAATTGGTAGCCTTCCCGGTGTCGAAATGAGGCTCATGATGGCCCGTTGGAAATATCTCTGTGTCTACTTTCCGGCGCAACTGAAATCACCTCAATCTGATGTCTAGAAGTTCCCCAAAACTGTACCTGTATGCAAAAAACGAGGAAATAGCAGACTGTTGATATGGCGGGCAGAATGTGCAAAAAGAGGGCATTTTTCGCCAATTTGAGGGGGCGAATGATCTCCGAATGCCCTGAAAATCGCTGGGGACCTGCTCATAGAATTATGGCATCCACTGGCATCATCCTTCTCCCTTGACAAATCCTCAAACTGAAATGGCGCAATTATGAGTTTTCGACTAAAAACCCAAAAAATGCCAAAAAACAAAAAGTTGTCGAAAAGGGCTCAAATTTGGCATATATGACCCTCAGGGGTCCATAGCAACATGCTCTGAAGCTGAGGCCAAAATATCAAGGGCTGATATGCTTTCCCCCTCTTTTCGTGCCGGGGGCTTCCCCTTTGCCTTCTTCAATTTCTCTTGAGCTGCCTTTAATTTTCGCCTGGCAAACTGATTTAGCTTCTGAAAGTGATGAGTCCTCTTTCTTTGCAGCTCAAGATCTTTGTTCGCCCTATCAAGCTTCATTTCCAAGTGCTTGTTATCTCTTTCAAGCCATGCCTCTTTGTTTTCTTCAATTTCCTGCTCAAGGAGTGTAGTGAGAGGAAAGGCTTGGAAATGGGCTTGTTCTTCTGCTCTCTGCTTTTCCAAGGCTCTTTTAAGCCCGATGGTCCTAGGCCTCTTCCGCCTAGGCTGGTCTTCTTCCTCCTCCTCATCAAACTCACCAATGAGTTCTTCTATCCTTGCTTGCGCCTTAGCTGCCTCCTTTCTATATTTGATTTCCCGTGCTTCATGGACAGTTGCATGAACATTCATCTGTTTGTTTTCAATCTCCAAGAACTGGTTGAAATTCCTTGCCCTTTGAAGATCCTCCTCTAAAGCCTCAATTTGCCCCTCCTTATGGATTAGGAGATTTTCAAGAAGGCGGGCCTCATTATCACTGTCATCGCTTTGGATAGGGATGACAGCTAATTCACCTCCATGCTTTGTACTTTCTCCAACTTTGCTTTTACCTTTGAAAGCCAATCTTGCGCTTTTCCTCCTTGACATGCTAGAAGGTGTCATTTTGGGCAATTTCCTCTTGCTAGGAACAATCTTTGTTACTGTTAGGGTGGCAGCTTTAGCCCCTCTTTTCCTTGTTGTGCTGAGCTTTGTTATTTTGAGAGGAGGATGCACAATTGATTTACCTTTGACATCTTCCTGAACTTGCTGCTCTTCTTGAGGCTGCTGGATGTTTTCCTCTTGCTGTTCACTTGGCTGTCCCTGTTCGCCAACATTAGCTTGCTGTTCTTCATCAATTTCTTGTCCAATTTGTGGCTCAAGAGGTGTCTCAATTTCCTGCCCAACCTCTTGTTCTTCATCTTGCACCTGCTGTTGTTCCTCATCATCTAACTGCTGTTGTTCCTCAATTTGCACCTGCTGCTGTCCCTCAATTTGTACCTGCTGACCTTCACTTTCTGTTTGTTGCTGTTCCTCATCATGGACCTGTTGTCCTTCATCATCTATCTGCTGTTGTCCCTCATCCCTTTCCTCTTGCTGCTGTTTACTGCCCTCTCCTTCCTCCTGTTGACTTGGCTGTCCAGTAGTCATTCTGAGCCTTCTAGGAGTAGGCCTACTGGACAAAGGTATTGGGCGATGGATAGGGTGAGTGGGAGACACATGAACAGGAGGGACAGTAGAGAAGTTTGGATGGCTGATGAATAAATCCCATGGAACCTCTTTCTTCTCTAGCTGGTATAGGAAGATAATCTTGATCAAAGAATGATGAAAAAGAGAAGGGATTTGCTGAGGTGGGGCCTTCTTTTGGACAGTAGATGCCATTTTCTCTATGCTCTTGAACAAAAAGTAAGGGAGGTTTAGTTGCCTGCTTCTAGTAAAATGCATCAATAAACGGACATGGTAGGCATAAATTCGATCAAACCTCCCTTCACAAGTGAAATATTTCATTATGACTTTCATAAGAGGAGCATAGCTGTCAAGGAGGTATGCAAAAGGGAAAATAGGAGTGAGGGAATCTCTATGCTCAGGTTTGATGAAAGGCTTGTAATCTTCTAAGTCAAGATGAACCTGTTTGAACCATTTTTCGCCATGGTACGGAATCTTGGTGGCCTTGGACACATACCTTGGAGACATTTTGAAATCAAGACCCACCACTTGGAAGTGTTTTTCTTTGAATCTCAGGGCGCACAAGTGTGTTAATGGCGAAAAACTCTTGACTTCTTCTATCTTCTGGCAAAAATCCAGGCAGCCTACTTCATGGAAGTTGAAAAGTACAGATGGATGAGCATTAATCTCTTCTGTAGAGATTGGCTCATATCTTTTGTGCGGACCGCTCCTGCTGTCTTGCCTTGGAGGCATTTTGACCTGAATATGCTTTGGAAGAGACAAACTGCCTCACTGTGTGTAAAATTCCCTGTTGGAATCAAACCGTGTCACTTTACTGCTTTGACAGATAAACAATGTGATTTGGATGGTTTGCAACAAGCTCCTTATAATACACAACCTCTGCTCTCTTAAAACTAGCCTTCTACCTTTGAATGTACCTCAGCCAGGCAGATTTCTTAATAGGGTACCATATAGTAAAAGAGGAGACATACTGTTGTGTAATTTTCCTGTACACAGTGTTACGAAATCACTCCTCTTGTGAATTTATTAGAGGCCAATCAACACACTTGTATCTCTGTCTCCAAGGTAAAATTCAATCATTAAAACCCTGCTCTTCAGAAAGTGGCCCTACACCTTGAAAATATCTCAGTTAACAACTTTTCAATATGATATAATATAGTGGAATAAAGGACAGACTGTATGAGGCAGGAAGTATACAATGTCAAAGTTTCCCTGCTTGGTAATCTTTGGAAGTTAACAACACATCTTTGTATCTTGGATCAACATTGTATTTCCAATTATTCCAAAACCTGCCTTGTCTAAGTGTGCCAACAGTCAACCAACTTGCATATGTGAAAACAACCCCTAATGCAATTAAACAGTCACTGACATAATCCTGAGCCAAGATGACAGATCTTTAAAAGACTACAAAGTTTTTAGGCAGAAGCTTATATGAGTTTTCTTTTCCAAAACAATCAAGGGCCCGTTATACATGTAACCCTAGCCTTTGTAGAAAAAATCCTTTGTTCCACCTGACATCCGCTTATCAAACAAGCATGAACACCCAAAGTCAATCAAGCAACTGCACAGTGAAAACTGTCTTTGTATGAGGAGCAGGAGCAACCTTACCCTGTGGTCTTTCAACTTATAAACAGCTATTTGTCAAAAACCCCTTTTTCTGAGTGCACTTCACTATTTTAATAATGTGGCAATGTCTTGAGGACAGTGTGAAATGTTTCTCTTTAGACCTAAACCCTGTCTCTTTATAAAAAACTCTCCTTTTACCTCTTTAGAGGTTTCTTTTGAGGTGGCAGTCAAAGATCTTGTAACCAACAAACTCCCTTTAATCAAAACACAGCTCTTTGTAGGAAAAATCTCTGCCCTTTGATTGTTTTTGAAGATGAAACAAGCTGCTCTTAGTTTCAACACCAACCTTTTCCTATAGGTGCCCTAAATAACATTACTAGCATCTTATCACAGTCTCATACTTCGAATAATCATACAGTCAAAACACCGTTTTTCTGAAAATGTGACGGGGTTCAAGAGTCCTGTATGGTGTGGTATGAGAAATCTGAAGAAGTTTAACACTCGGTTCTTTCTATAGGCACCCTCAGCAGTGAATTTACCTTTCAAACATAGCTTCAAACTATGGGCATTTTCATAGTAAAATCATTTGCCTGATATGGTGATATATAAAAAAAAAACTAGGACAAGCCGCTCTTTGGTTTGACTTTGACCTTGCTAGGAAACTTCTTTAACATATATGTCGATAATCAAACTAGGTCAAACTCAGCAGTTTTGTTCTAACCTTTTCATTTCACACCACAGTTTGATTTTAAACTTTCATGTCACTTGGAAATTTTTTTGAAATCGAGGGAGAAAAACGTGTGGAAATACCTCCAAATTTGATGAACAACCCTTGGGGAGAGCTGGAGTAGCACCGGAGGTCCTCAAGATTTGCGCGGCACTCTGCAGGGAAAGCACGGCGCGCAACAATCGCTCGGGTGGCCTCTCGGGTCGGGCAGTCGGGCGGTCGGGCGCCGTGTACAGGCGCGTCGCGCAACTGTACAGGCGCATCGCGCCAACACTGACCGCTGTGTAAAATTGCTCCCAGGCGCATCGCGCGGGTTTCCAGGCGCGTCGTGCTGTGTTTAACAGTGAAAAACTCTGCAAATCGACCCGAATTTTCTTGTTTTGATGCTGAGGGCGGTACAGAGCTCTTGTTTGAAGTTTCCAAATGAAAAGATCACCCTTGACCTCACTCCTTAATATGTCATTTCAAATTCTTCAACGGTCACTTTTTCTTTAAATGTAAAGTGAAATTTTTGTTTGGCTTTTTGCAAAGTTTTCACAGTCTTTTTGATCCTTTTTAATAACCTCGGTGCATTCAATACCTAAAAACTGCCTTTTTCCGAAAGGGTAGATTTTGCATGGTCAACTTGTTTTGGCAGCCTCGGTCTTTAACAACTTTTTCAACCTTTCTCTTTTGCAGGTGTCAAACTTGCTGGTCTTCTTGGACTTGATCATGGTCCTCTGTTTTGAGAAAGGCGCCTCCTTTTCAACATACTTCTTTGCTTATATCATTTATGAGATCTCTGTCCCTCTTTGAATAATGAGAAAGCTGCATTTGTTTTAACCTCCTAAAACACTGTCAATCTATCAAAACCACTTCTTTGTCTATTCATAAACTGGTATGCTTATTTATAATGTCCTTTTGGGAACAAAACTCGAATTTCCTCCATCACTTGTGATGTATATTCTGAAAGGGGAACTTTATATGAAGCAGGAAAAACAGGGCTCTTTGAAAAATAGTTGTCAGTTCTTCTTACATAGTGCAATGATCTCTCTTTGTAACAGAATCATTCCTAATTTCAAATCTGTCCACTGCTTGACCCTTTAGGTGATATTTCAACAAGGAAAAAACCATTCAAAAACTGTTTGAAAAGCTTTGAAAACTGTTTTGTTACTTAACAGGAGATGGCCTGTCTTTTTCCAACTTGTTTGATAATCTCTGCTTCCAGGCGATTTATGAGATCCTTCTTTGATTGTAAGTGCCATATTTTGGCTGTATCCCTTCATACCATAATTCTCTGTTTACTTGAAAGGCGCTCCTTTAGACTTTTGGCATGTGACAGTGAGGTGACTGTGTGGCCTCTTCCCCTAAAGAAACTGCCCTTTTTGTATCAATGGCCTGCCTAGTCAATATTGTCTCTTGTCCACTATAGGTATAGCTTGACAGACATTTTCCTATGGATAGGAAAACCAACACTTTGAATCATAATCACCATCTGTTCACCTCTGTAAAGACTTTTTGTTTTCTTTCTTTGTCTCTTTCCACTGCACCTTTTGACCAACCAGTCTTCAACAACATTCAATACTTTGGCCATCTGCTCATAAATGGAGGAGGCCCTTCACTTGACAAAGTATCTGAAGATTATTTTATAAGGCTGCATGACAAGGGTTTTGCTTGGATTATGATGGTAAGCAACCAACTTGAAAAACATCAATACTGGCACCTCTGCTTGCAATCATCACTGTGCTTCAGAAAAACCCTAGTCAAAGTGTCACTATCTTACTGCACTGCTATGAGGGGAACTGAAATGTCATCATTTACTTTGGTTAACTTATGAAAATTTATTTGAAAGATAATCTCTGTAACTATGGAGGTCAGTTCCCTTTGAAAAACAAACAACTTTTCTTCTGCCTAGGTGATGACATGATCTGTCAGCATCTCTTCAATTTGGTCTTGTGGGGAAAGCAAGCTGCCTATGATTAGAATTGTTTTAACTCATGAGATGTCTTTCTAAAGTTTAACAATTCACATGATTTGAAACTTCAAATGACCTCCTTTATCAGACCAAACTCTGTTTTCCTTTGAACTTGCATACTTCAGACTTTATCCCTGTCATGATCATCACTCACATTCAGAAAACCTGGAGTTATTGTTTCATTGTTCAGTAAAAGGAAAACCTGGGTTTCTGCATTCCTTTAAGTCAATATTGGCCAGCGCCCTCTGCTTGTAGATGAAGGAGGCGCCCTAACCCTCTGCTTGTAAATGAAGGAGGTTCTGGGCCATGACAAATTACCAGTTTGCTGTGACAGTGGTGTCTTTCTCTTACTGTGATTTTCATGCTGGAAGGAGAATGCAAGGTCTTGATGAGTGGCTCTATGTTTTGCAGACATATCTCGGGCTCATGTTACATTTAGAAGCAGCTATTCTTCTAACTGTAGATTCAAGCATTTCCTCCTGAGATGAAGTTATATTTCCTGCCTTTGTAGAATCCATAAAACACTGTGAAACACCTAATAGTCAGCTTGAGACTGTGGTTTGTGCAGTGCTGAGACCTAGGGGTGTAAGTGGCGCGACTTAGAGCTGTGATCAACTTGATTTGCAAAGTGGGAGGTCAGTCATGGTAGGTCATGTAGCAGATGGGGGCTTTTTGGCTTTGTGATGATTTGCCAAGGGTAAAATGTCTTAAAACGCCACTTCCTAACATAGGGGAGACTTTTGAAACAGACTTGGACTTTTCTTTTAAAGCTGATGGGAAAACCAATAGGGCTGAAGCTAGATAGGACAGTGCTAATGAGGTCTTGATTTTGAGATGGGTGGACTGAAAAGTAGAAAGGCAAAAAAGTTTTAGGAGGGTTTTCTAGATGACAAATTGACATAAGGAAATCAGCTTCTAGAAAACTCAGCTATAGATATAGTCATCACTAACATGTAAAAAATACTGATGGCTAACAGGTCCGGTCCCAACAAAAGTCAGAGAAATGCTCTGAGCCTTTTTGACTGAAAGTTTAGAATACTGAATACCTATAAGGGAGGGGAAATTAATGATTTTTCCTGATGATGTCTTATTACATGCTTGCTCCACTACTTTCTACCGATGCAACTTTATTTATAACATTTTTTCTTCATTTTGTAAGTGCATTTAGGCTTGCAACCTTAAAAAAAATTTCTTTCAAAGCATAAAACTATCTAAGTCTACCTTATTTCATCCGAGGTCTCAGATTAAACTGTTGAGCTCCTCATTATTCTCTACCTATCTACTAATTTGTCAAGTTTAAATTGTTTGAAAAATCTTTATTCTCTATCTAGAACATGAAATTGAAAGCATGAAAAGTTAAGATTAAACTTTTTAAATGATCATGGATTAGGGCATTTATTGACACTCTGCACATAATCATTATTCTTGCAGTAAAAAGTAAAAGTAGTGCCATTTGGAATTGCTCACTTTCAGATCTTATTTCTTTTATTTTGTGGTTTATATTTTTCTAAGTCCTTTTATATTTCTTTTAGGACTTTTTACCCTCTTTTTGGCTTTCTATTATTTTTCATTTTTTTCAAAATATGGGAAAACAACTTGTAGAAAGCAAGATATGAACATATTTACAAGACTATCAAAGTTGATTCGAAATTTATGAATCTTATTATTATAAGACCGTAACAGGAACAATTCGAGTTTGCATCGATTTCAGTGACCTAAATAAAGCATGTCCTAAAGGTAATGACCCCACACCATTTATAGATCAGATTATCGATGAGTGTGCGGGGAATGAGATTTTCTCCTTCATGGATGGTTTCTCTGGATATAATAAAATTACTATATGTCTTGAAGATCAGCATAAGACTGCATCTATTTGTCCCTGGGGTACCTTTGCTTACAAGAAAATTCCTTTTTGCCTAAAAAATGTTGGAGATACTTTTCAGCAAGTCATGTCTTACATATTATCGAGGCATATTTGGATGATTTAGCTGATCGTTATCACAAGAGAATGGATCATCCTTCTCACCTCCAAAATGTTTTTGAACGATGTTGGCATTATAAAATCTGGTTGATCCCGAACAAGTGCATTTTCACTGTCACATCTGGTCGATTGTTGGGATTCATAGTGTCTACGTAAGAGATTCGGGTAGATCCCTTCAAGGTTGAGGCAATACTTCAGTTGCCTCCCTCATCTTCAATTCGTCAAATTCAAAGTCTGTAAGGAAAAGCTAATTTTCTACGAAGAGTTATTGTAAATTATGCTGAGATTACAAAAGGATTTATGAGATTATTAAAGAAAGGAGTTGCATTTATTTGGGACGACTTTGCTCAATGCTCATTCGATGCTTTTAAAAAGGCAATGACCTCTGCTCCTATATTGAGTCCACTCGATTATAGTAGGGATTTTCTCTTGTATCTTGCAGTAGCAGAATCTACCATAGGTATGGTTCTGGTTCAGGAGGACGATGCTCTTTCTGAGCATGTTATATAATACCTTAGTTGAGGCCTGGTAGGACCTGAACTTTAGTATTCTCCGATAGAGAAGCTTGCTTTAGCACCAGTGCATGTTGTTCAGCGGCTCAGCCATTACATTCTTCTACAGAAAACTTATGTTTTGGCAACCATCAATCCATTTCAATTTATTATCAGTAGATGAGTGATTGGGTGCAAATACAATCATTGGATTGTGATTTTGCAGGAATTTGATCTTGATTTTATGTCTTCCAAGTCCAAGAAATCATTAGTTTTTGCGGAATGGATTTATGAGCTGCCCTATGGAGAATAGATTGTTTATGATGAATCATTTCTTGATGAACACATTTTTCTCATTTCTTCACAGGATCCTTGGTATGGGGATCTCATAGTTTATCTCTACACTGCGAAGTTTCCCTCAACTTTTACGAAAGATGAGCATTAGAAGTTACATCACTTAGCAAAAAGTTATTTGATTATTGGTAACACTTTGTATCATCGCAGGGTTGATTTAATCCTTAGGCATCGCTTAAATCTTGAAGAAGCTGAGGTTGTGCTGAATGATTGCCACAGTAGATCTTGTGGTGATAATTTATATGGGCTTGCTACAACCCAAAAGATCTTGCGTGCAGGATACTTCTGCCCTTTGATTTTCAAAGATTGTATGGTATTGGTTAAGAAGTGCCATCCATGTCAGGTTTATACTTGAAAGATGCATGCTCATCCAGCTCCTATCTTTCCTGTCGTTACTGTCTAACCCTTTACAAAGTGGAGTATTGATTTTACTACTTGTAACCCACCTTTGGCAAAAGGTCACAAGTACATTATCATAGTTGTATACTACTTCACCAAGTGGGTTGAAGTTATGCCTACTTTTGGAAATGATGGTGAGACAATAGCTTTTTTCCTATTCAATCAAATCATTTCTCACTTTGGTATTCCCAAATAGATTTTCATTTATCATGGCAGTCACTTTCAAAATAGCATGATGGCTGAATTGGCTCTGAAATTGGGTTTCCGACAAGAGCACTTGTCTGCTTATTATCCTCAAGCCAATGGGCAAGTCGAAGCCGTGAAAAAATCCTTAAAGATGATTCTTCAACGGACAATTGATAAAGCTAAATCCAATTGGAATATTATGTTGTATCCTACACTTTAGTCATACCGGATCTCAGTCAAAACTGCAACTGGTTTTACTCCATTTCAATTGGCTTATGGGTTGGAATCTATATTTTCGATTGACTGTGAAATTTTCTCTCTTAAGCTAGATGTTGAGCTTCTTCCAGACACTTCTAGTCTAGAAGAATGCCTTCTTCATCTACAACATCTTGATGAGCAGCGTCAAGATGCAACTACGTTGAATGAGGCGCATAAGAAGTGGGTAAAAGTCCAGTATGATAAGGCGGTCAAACCTAGGGTATTCTCTGAAGGCAACCTTGTCTTGGTTTATACCCAAGAGAAGGATGCCTTGGTGGAAGGGAAGTTTAAATCCATGTGGTATGGCCCCTTCATCGTTAAAATGGTTCTGAAGAAAGGTGCTTTTGCCTTAGTTGATTTTGACGGGAATGAGCTGGTGGAGCCCAAAAATGGGCTCTATTTGAAAAAGTATTATGCCTAGGCTTCAGCCCAGCATATTTATTTGTTGTGTATATTTTTTTTTTTTGTACATATTTGAGTTTTCGATTTGATGATGTGATTTTGAAGAATTTGATCTGCTTTGGTAGGTGTTATTGGATGTCATGAGTCATTTTGGTTTCACTGATGGTGCTTGTAGACATACTCAGAACTTAGCTTCCACGGCTTGGGTACTCCATTATCCATCCATTCAGTTGTTAGTGTCAAGAGGTGTCTGCATTGGTCCTCCTTTGAAGAACGTATAAGAATACACTGCAGTGATTAATCTACTCTCAAAGGAAATATCCTTGGGTGTTGATTCGTTAGTAGTTTTCTTGGATTCACAGCTGGTGGTTTCGCAATTGAACAACACATATCGGGTCCGAGACCCATTTTTACATCGGTTTTTTTTTAGGGTATGTTTGTTACAAATATATTTTCAATTTATAATGTTCATTCACATTCCTCGAGCTAACAATTGGATGGCAGGCTTATTGGCTAATCAAGAAATTTATTGGCATATTCATCATTCAATACTTTAAACAATATATCAAATACATCATACATTTTTCATACATTCGTGTCATCATGTTGAAACATGGTCTCCTGCAAGCTGCAAATCTAGTCCATTTTGTATATTTTTTATTATATTCAGTCTAGTGCAGGGGTTTTGGGGTGGGTCAAATCCCCTAATACATTGTAAGCAGGAAAAGGGTAGATCAAAAGTTTGCAAACCGCAGTTTGCGAACCATTGGATGCATATGATAAAGTACTATAAATAGTTGAACCTTTTTGAGTCAATAAGTAGGAATGAATAGAGATTGATGCTAAGTGTGAACTGTTAGATCTGGGATTGGATTATTGGGTTAGGACTTCTGTTGGCTATGTGCACAGAGATCCTTCGTTCGGCTGTGTGTGGACCCTACTAGCCGTGTGCACAAGTGGGTTTTGGGGTATGTAAGAGACCTTTTGATAAGTAATATATGCAACGTATTGTGGATATCTAATGTTGTTTGATCTATATGGTTATGGCTATTGTGGACTCAAATTATATGTGATTCTGTTACGAGCTGCGAATGATATGTGTTTATGAGCTGCAAATTTTCTATGTTATGATAACTGTATCTGCAATCTGATTAAGTCTGCTACGAATATATTGTTTTATGCTTATACTTGGTTGTCCGCATGTGGATACGAGCCTTTTATGAAAAATCTAGTAAAAATATACTCTAGTTAGTCATTGAAAGTCCTGCGAACGACCTTTGACTGCATAGATTTGGTAGTTGCCAAATGATTTGACTTACCTGCTCTCTCTCTTAGGGTGCGGAAACCTGGTTCCAACACCCACCCATACTGCATCGGGTGAGACTTTGGCCTACGCAAGCAGGTCACTACCAAAAGGGCCAGTATTTTAGGGGTTTGTTGGCTAACCTTAACCATTGAACCTGGGTCAGGACCCCTCAAGCCAACAAATGGTTCCATTGCTAGGACTAGGATCATTTTGAGAGAGGGATCGGGTAATGCCAAGGCCGTACTGGAAACCTAAAAGAAAATAAATTAATGAATGGTTCGAACGGCAAGTTCAGGAATTCGCAGTGAAAGAAAACCGCAGTAAGAGGTTGACCACCGAAGAGTGGAAAAATAGGTATATTTTCACAGAGATCTATGAGATCTTCTTCGTAATTATTGCAATCAAGCTCCAGGAGTGGCTCGAAAGGTTGGTCAAGTTTTAGAAGTGCTGGAAGGACGAGCGGATCACATAGTGGACACCAAGATTGATCCAACAGTTAGAGAAGGCTAATAACACAATAAATTGCACCATAGATCACTGGGTGGATAGCATGCTAGGAGGATTCATGACAGAATTTTCCATCGATCAATTTGTCTCCTACTCTGAAGCTGAGCAGAGATTCTTCAAAGGATTTAGGGGTAAGCTTCTAAAGACTTTACCATTGTTGATTAAGATATTACTGTGTGAAAAAAGTATTCTATGTAGCCACAACGAGTGAATAACCACTGATCTGGATGGAAGTACGATGCAAAGCGGAAAATACTATCAGACCAACCTAGAAGGAGGTAGATTTGTCTACAGCCCGATAAGAGAAGAAGCTACACAGAGTTCTCTAGCCACACCATTTTCAAACCAGCATAGGGGTAAGAATTCACCTACACCTCCACCACCAGAAGACAACATGGTTGCGCACATCAAATTGCCTACCTTTAAGGGTGTGGGAGATGAGGACATGGAGCAGTTTTGGTTTTTCACAGAATTGGTATGGACTGCACAAAACATAGCTAGTGACGCGGTGAAGAGGGCACAGTTGTCCCTTGCCTTTGAAGGAAGAGCTTTGGAGTGGTTCATGGGATATATCGGCTAGCATGCGAACACGACAATTGAAGAGATCAAGACTGCCTTGAAGCAAAAATTCAAGAAGCATAAATCCTACTCTAAAATAGTGGTTGATCTAAAATATTTCAAGCAAGGGGCCTTTGAGTCAGTGTGGGAGGACGATCAGCGACTAAAGAAGGTGATTAGAGAAGGAGGGTTCTAGTATGATGACAAACAACACACAGAATGGTTCATTTCTATGCTACTACCTCACCTGCGCGTACCTATGGGTAGTCAAACTTTTGAATCATAGGAAAAAGCTTTCAAGGTTGCTATGAAATTAGACGCTGCACCCAGAGATGATGCCCGACTAGGCGTCCAACAGACCCAAGGACAATTGGAGGCAATGCACATGGAGATCTAGAAACTGCGAAAGGAACAAGGAGCCAAAGCTAGCCCCAACAAATGGTGCATACGATGTAGGATGAATGGTCACACCAAGGAGAACTGCCCCCTATTAACAAAATATATGCAGGCCGGGGGACCTAGTTCGTTGCGCCCTAGGGGAGTTGTAGGATCAAGTGGGTAGGTGTTATGGTGCGAAGATTGCCATGTTGTAGGACTCCATGATAAAAACCACTATCCCTGCCTTGTTGTGTATGTCCCAGAGGTGAAGCAACAATGGTGCAGGTTCTACAGGTTGGTAGTACATGATGAAAAAAACTGTTGAACATATGATTTGATGATCGATCGAGGGAACCTATGTAGGGTATAGTCAGATCCATCCTTGCAAATATCCCTCTTCATCGCAGGTAGCTCCCCAGCAAGGGGCAGGGGAGGCGGAAGAGGTGGGATCACAGGTCGGGGACGAGGGTAACTAATCTCTTATAATTGTGGGGAAGTAGGAAACTTTGTAATGGATTATCCAAATCCTACAAGGCAGTCTTTCCGATATTGCAAATAGCTAGACCATGCAATTGAAGACTCTCCAATACTGATAGCAAAGATAAAGTAGAAGCAATCGACACCTGCGCAGAATGTGCAGAGGGTAAAGGTTGAACTGTGATACAAAGATCCAAGAATAAATGTTGTAACATGCAGTGGGATGGCCACCGCCAGCGAAAATACTGTGACTTAACCTATGATCTGGCAAGCAGCTCCCAAGTAGGAGGGTTTGGACCTAAGAAAAGAAAAATAAACCTTGGTCGCTGCTCGCACAGACTCTGCGGAGATAGAGGTGTATAAATCACAGTTGCCATGAGACTTAAAGAAAGGTGAGGAGGTCAAGCCCTTTTTACAAACATGTATGAAGCTGTTGTGCAACCCAAAGGTGGTGGAAAATCTTCATGCATTAATAGATAGATGCGCAGCACGATCTATCCCCCCTCAGGAAATCCAGGATGTACACAAAATATATAGATATAAGAAACACACTGGTAGGGAGATGAGGTTGACTGCACAGATTGGTGATTATGAGATGCATCAGGTTATTTTGGACCTAGGGTCAGATGTGAATGTATTGCCTAAATAGACTTGGCAACGAATGGGGGAACCTAAGTTGGAATGGTCCACTATCTAGTTGTGCATGGCTAATTAACAAAAGATCATACCCTTGGGGAGACTATCAAAGATCATGGTAGATATCGCAGGGGTTAAGGTCTAAGATGATTTTGAAGTCATTCAAATCATAGAAGATGTGAACCCCCACCCTGCGCTTCTAGGGTTGGATTGGGCCATAGATATGGGAGGTATCAATAATTTGAAGAAGAGGAGCATGGTGTTTGAGAATAACAGTACCAGGGTGATAGTATCATTAGACCCTGCAAAAGGAAAACGATACACAAAGCCACTGCATGACAAAGAAGAAGTGGATTACATCTACAAATTAACTACGCAAAATGAATATTGGATCAACCCCACAGTGGATGGAGTACTCTGCTGGGAAAAGGATAGTGAATGCTTCTCCGACTCAGATGGGGAGATAGAGAATTGGTAGAACCAGTTGCATGATGTCTCTGCGCTGTGATATCTCTGAGTTATAATAGATTTCCACTGCATTTCCTCAAAATTAAGAAATCTCCCCTACCTTGATGGTTCTGGTAATATTAGGGAATTTTTGGGAGCATTTGAAGCTGAGATTCCAAGGGTACGACGACTATGGGCCCTTAGGCTAACCATGCATGAAACACATGCACGATGGTGGGGAATGCATGAGGAGACATTCCAAGATTGGGAGGAGTGTTAGGATATGATGATCCTATGATTCGGGAGCCTCGTTGACATACGAATCTAGACATTCATTGAGCCAGAAAACCCAAGTGAATATCTGTTCGGTTGGATCGAATAATGGTATGATAGAACTACCAAAGAGTGGGTCCATCTATTTATTCATGCTCTGGGACCACTTCCATTTGCATGGTATTTGGATGCAGAGCTACATCAGTGCACCCACCACTGGGAAAAATTAAAATATGACTTTGTGAGGATGTTCAAACTGATCAAGTGGATGGAAGCAATTGATGAAGCTCTGCAAGACACTGACACTGGGCATGGGGTGAATGACACCTGTATGTCGCACCTGAAGTACCCACGTGGGTAGCACAGGTACTAAGTATGGTTGATTACCACATCCTAACCCTAAAAGAGGGTAAGGATGATCCATAAGCTACCTCTGACTTAGAATTGGAAGGGATGTGCATGGTTACCAAGCCACTTAGGCTGCGAATGGGTAGCATTAAGATGCACCCTACATTGGCTCAGATTGAGGAAACGGATACTCCTATAGCAAAGAAACAGTTGCGTTGAATCTTCATCCAAGCAGGTTATTTTAGGAAGTTCATTCGACAGTACACACTAATCACAACACCTCTGAGAAACTTGCTTGCAAAGGTGGTTCGGTTCTATTGGGATGATGCATGTCGGAAGAACATGTCTTTGGTTTTGCAATACCTAGGGACCAAGCCTGTGTTGAGGAAGGATTTGTAGGAGGCGTAGGCATTTAGTCCAAGCTCAACAAGTACGCTGAGTGCACATAAGGAGCGGAAAATAGCCTCTGAAACAGTAAAATTTGGTAAAAAGGAAAAGTTACCATTGAATGGAGCGGGCGGATGGAAATTAATGAAGTAATTCCTTGAGATTTTTTATTGGTTACTTGATGGTAAGTTCCAGGTGAATTTTACCCTACTGTTGGATGACTGTAGGCACTATAAAGTAGGAATAATAGCTTAGACAATGGTTCTGCATCGCTTCCATAACCCATATGTATTTTCTTTATGCTGCATGGTTCTTTGGGCCTATAGCGTTCTGTTCGTAAATGATCAACCCACTCCCGTTACCAATAGTCCCCTAGAATTGGGATTCCTTTATCATGCTAAAATTATGGCTACTAACCCTTTGGAAGCTTCGACAGCTATAGAGCCAGAAATTGCATAAATCATGGAGATTGGGCTTGAGGACAAGGAAATTGATAGGATAATTGCACTCTGGCTCCCTGCGTGGAGGATTGGCTTCAAAACTGGTGAAAGGAGCACCGAAGGGACCAGCGTGACAAAAGTGACTCCCCCTATCAACCCCAAGGAGGCTGCAGGACCAAGCCAGAAGGGCTCAGACGCAGCTACAGAAAAGGATGCACAACCGTCGTAGACTGCCAAAATGGACGCTGAGGCTGAGACTCAAGTCGGTTCATAGCTAGACCTGAGCACAAGAGGGTTGAATGAAAAACATACCACCTCTGCCGAGGGTATGAAGTGGCCAGGTGAGCCTGCAAAAGGGTCCCGAAAGAAGCAACGCACCCAATGTAAGGAATATGATGCAACAATCACACTAACTGATTATGCCCTTTGAGAAAATCGTGGACGTAGTTACACTAGCTACACCACCATCTAGGTCGAGCTTTGCACCCTTTGGTTGAATACAGATACGTTGTAGACTAGCGTAATTTAGGTACATACTCCCTTGGCAACCAGCAGTGTAGCGCTAGTTACAGAAGAAAGTCGTCTCTACTCTTTGCCTAGTGCTACCCTTGTAGGAATCCAACTCCAAGAAGGTATGGGGATATAGTTGGATCTGGCCAAGCTACCCCACAAGGCATTATAGGGCCTTCACACTGCCGTGTTCTAGGAGATATACCATCGCGACCAAAAAGTACACCAACAACTTAGTGTGGCTGAGCAGACCATTGCCCAGCAAAATGTAGAAGTGCTCCTCGTTTTTTCACAATAGGTGGAGCTTGAAACAGTGATCCACCAGCTCTGCACAGAGGTTATAGAAGAGATCCTAGCTGCAGCCACACCTCGGGCTAAATTTGAAGGATTGGTTGCAGTGTTCAAGGCATCCAGGACAAAACTGCAGGTCATTAAGACGCAGCTAGAGTAGCAAATCAGTGACCTGCAGGCCAAACTACAACCCGAAACACCCTAAGAGGTATGTGCCTAGCGTGCTGCGCTGGTAACTGTAGCTAGGGACACCAATACATGACAAATTTCTCAGGGCGCCCAGTTGCTTAAGACAACCCTGCAGTTATGGACCAAAGTCCAGGAAGATCCAATCCTCTGAAAAATTAGTCAGGAATTGTGGCAGAAAGGGGAAGCTTTTGAGTAGATTGGAGCTACCTTACCCACTTTGGTCCCTGCACAGCATCTGGCCCGTCTAAGTGTTATTCATCAGTATTTTTCACCTGTTGTTGATGACTAGATTCCTTAGTTGAGTTTTCTAGAAGCTGATCTCCAAACTGTCAAATCTGTCATCTAGAAAACACCCCAAAACAATTTTTTTCCTCCTACCCCTTTTGGTCAGCCTATGATGAGAAAAAACCCATTTGTCAAATCCTATCTAGTTTTAGCAAAATAACCCTATCCATAGTTGCCATAGCTGAATATTATTTGTTGTCACCCACCCTTATTCCTCAAACCATTCATCATCCAACTATTGACAGAGTATTTGAAAACCTATCTCTGGTTATCTGTCATTTGAAGATCTAATCATACCCAAGGAAACACTCAGAATATGTCAAGATCGCCCCTAAGTTAGATAGTGGTGTGTTAGGGAATCCTTTCCTTGGAGAAAACATCCTGAGCCAAAAGCCTCTATCCAGTACCAGCCAACGCTGAATTAGCGCCTAATCTACAAAAACAAATCTTGATCCATCCATAGGTCGCACCACTAAGAGGTCATTCTATCTCAGTCCAAAGGAAGTTCAACAAAGATCCAAAACAGAAGAACATAAGTATGTTCACTGTCTAAAAGAACATGCTTAGGTCAGGAAAAATCTCCATAAGACCCCAAGGAAGCTCTTCAGAGTTCAAATTCATATGTTACATCTCTGCAGGGGTATGATTGCAACAGTGATTAATGTGTAAAAGAAAAAGAACAAAGTCAAAAGGGTCCTAGATGCTGAATGAGCTTACCCTCAGTAAAAAAAGTGAAATACAACAAATGAAGGGCTGCTAATGGGTGTAGTCTTAAAGCCAAATTTGCCTAAAAATAGAGAGCAACCTCCAAGTAATATGAATGCAAAAGGCTAATGTTATGCTGCTCAGCAATGTTTTCAACATCTCCTCCAAAAGAAAATTTCAACCTACCTCTACAAACAAAGTCAAGGGAAGTCAGTCAACTATGTCTAGAAAGCAAATATTCTACATACACAAGTTATGTGATTTCTAGTCTAAGGGTCACAAGGATCTTTTACAAAGAATACATATCTCAGAACACATCTCATAGAGAAAATTATTTCCTATTTGACATAATACCAAACAGAGACATATGATTTGCTGAAAGGTAATACATTTTTGAAATAGATGAAATGATATATCTACAGTGAGAACCTCTTCCAATCGAGAGCAGATGATTAGAAGATTAGTGCTAACCTCCTTCATTAAAAGTAGATGGTTAAAGGCACAGTGAGAACCTCCTCCAGAAAAAGAGAAGATGGTTGGGAACATAATAGAACCTCCTTCATTTAAAAAGTAGAGGGTTAAGGTGTCAAAGTGATTTCAGAAATTGTGAGTCACCTCTTTCCAAGAGATGGGCAAAAGATGCATCAGTAGTATTTTCAAATGATGTGTGAGCAATTTTCTTATAAAAAATACAAGGGTGAAAGTCAGTGGTGTGTAAATAAGAGTTCATAAGTCAAAAACCTATTCCATATCACAAGCTAAAGCTTATCTGAGAAAGATAGCATGATGGTGTTAACAGGCTCTGATCCTGCATTTATGAAAACTTTCCCCAGAGGATGAATCACAGGTTAAAATTTTGACTAAACAAGCCTCTTATGAATGGTGGAATTGGTAGACCAAATCTTGGGTTGTAATCATATATGCAGAATGGTATAAAGAAGTATTTATACAATTTTTTCTCTTTCAGTACAAAGAAAAGTTTATATACAGTCAAAAAGAAGACATCAAAATGAGGGGCCTAACAATATTGGAAAACTTCAAAAAAGGTTTTCTTCAAAAAAGTGCAGAGGGTTAGCACCCCAAGGATTTACACTGTAAAATAGTTCATTCAAATGTCCAAGGTGCGATAGGCCATGTTTCACTTACAGTCAGAGAAGGCCTACATCAGAAGACAAGGAGAAAGGCCTCACATAAATCTGAAAAGCCATTTGTAAGGACTGCAATAGTGGTTTCATGATAAATTTTCCATTGAGGACTAATATGAGAAGAACACAGTTTTATATAGCCCTTCTATACCAATCAAAGTGCTACACTCACCTCTTTGCAAAACTATCCAAAAACATCATGGTGTCAAAAAGACTCCTCCACAAATGTATCCTCATAATGTGTTATCATTTCCTCCATAAAAATTGATCAAGTGACAATTTTTTTACGGGAGCAAAGCCATCGATACCATACAAATGTATTTTTTTCTAAATTTAAAGTTGCAATGCATACCTTTTGTGTGTTTTGCACGTTATGCAGATCAAAATATTGCTTCATCTGTAGTATCCGTGTTACAGGATCATTTCCATCAAACTTACTCATATCCATTTTTGGAATATGGTGGTTCTTCCCGCCAACATTAGAGTTTATGAAATCATGATTAACATTTATTTTTTTCTCACCATGAGGTTCTTCTACTATCTTTTCACCATTAGGAAACATTTCTTGTATCAACTTTGTCAAACGTTCTATGTCTGCTTTTAGATCATTCTTCATGTTTTCCATGTTGTATTTCATGTCATCCATCTTAGATTCCATGTCTGCTTCCATGCCATCCATCTTAGCTTCCACGCCTTTCTTCAAACCATCCATCTTCACTTCCACACCTTTCTTCAAAACTTCCATTTCATTTTTTGTCACTCTTTGCGAGAGCGAAATTTGGTGCACTTGCTCTTGTAATTTTGATAGATCATGTTGCAATTCTTCATCTTCATGAGTCATCGTAGAGCCTTTTGAAGGCTTAATGGTTGTTGAATTATTTTTACAGGGCATCTTTTAGAACCCAATATTGATATCTATTCTACAATATGCCCTTGGAATCAATTCAAATTGATTCTTCAAACAAGACTTATGCAATTCGGAAAACAATACACACCTTTTTCTTGCTTTTGAGGAGCTCGATATCGAAATTGGATTATTTCTGTGATTGCAGCACTTAAATATTTTAATTTTAGCACCAACTTAGCCCTATGAATTCTCTTTGAAATGCCACGGGTTTGACCTGATTTGGATTCTCCAAGACAAAGTTGTGTCCAATCTCCCACAATGACCTAATTATGGATTGGTTCAGTAGAGCGAACTTGTACAAATTTCCACGTCTCATTGTTTCATCCTTTGGCTCTGAAATTGATAGCCAAGAAACTACATTCTGTGTACTTGCAACCAATTTTTATGGCGCTGCAATCTGATACTCAGAGAGAGAGTTATGAATATTTTCCAACAATCACCTCTTTGAGATGAAATTCAGGAGCCTGAAAAATCACAACGTTCCACGGATCATATCTCCGAACATATTACGAACCAAGCTGTGAAATTTTTTGATGAGTTTCCTCAGGATTTCCGCTTCACACCCTAAAAATTTTAGATTTTGAACTTTCGTAGAAAAAACGTTATAGCGAAAATTCCACGATGACCTGTTTAGAGCAGTGAAACCCTAGAATCCAAAGCTCTGATACCAAATGTTGTGTAACTAGCTCCAAAAATAGAAGAAAAGAGATATCAACACCTTATAAATAAGCCACTTTGAGGGGGAAACCTCCAATACATTACATAAATGAACAATTATTGGATGATACAATTCACAAAACCTCCTTTCTATATATAGGAGTCCATGGGGCCATAATGTAATCCTAGTGGGCCACAATGTAATCCTAGTTGACCTAACAATAATAATTTAAGGGCACAATAATAACAAAATGGGGGGTTACAAGGGTACAATAATAACAATAAAGGGGTTACACTAACAACAATAAGGGACTATACTAGTAATATAGGGACCTAATAGAGTAGAGGGCCCACCATTGTTTGAAAATATTCAAAGGGACAAGTGAAGAAGGGGGGCCTCCACAAAAAACATTATAGAAAAATCACAGTTTACAAAAGGCAAAGGGGTTTTTAAAATTTTAAAAGGATGAAAAAGCCTTTAAAAATGCCCTCATCAAAGTTTAAAAACTCGAATAAAAAATGCATTAGCATTTTCTCACCAAAAGAAAGAAGCAAATTGGAGTGGTTGTGAAGAGAGTTTGAGTTCAAGTTCAGTGCGACATGCGTGTTTCAACACGTGGCGTGCCTGTAAGGCTAAGACAGTGCATTTTATTAAAGAGCGCAGTGCACCTATAGCACTACGCGACGCACCTGTGCTGGGCGCCCAAGGCCGACCCGACACCATTCTGCACGGCATGTTCTGCTTTCAACGACCTGCTCATCTCTGGTTTTGAACATGCTTTTGACCACTAGGCCAATACTCAAAAGGTGCCAAATATTTGTTGTTTGGAAAGGTATTTATGCCTCTTAAACCTTTTTTTTTATTCAAGAGAGGGGTTTAAAAATTAGGGCACCATGTTTACAAAGTCAAAGAAAAACAGTGGGTCTTTTTAAAGGGATATCACCTCACGAAAATCTAAAGATGTGATGGGAATTTGCTAATGATTCACACAGCAAGGATTTCAAAAAGACAGTGTTTTGAGGTGAAGAGCCTTGTGCTAAAAACAAAAGTGGACTTCTTTTCAAAAAACCACTAATAGCCCTGTCAAAAACCTCAATTCTCTCACACAGTACTGAAGAGGTGAATTTGTCTTCATTCAGATAACACTTGTTTACCAAACAAAAAATAAAAATAGTGATCATTTAAGGGGAGAGAAAGTTTGTTAGAAGGTTCATTATTCAGTGACCAGGGGGCTGTCTTTTTTTTTGGAGAAACAATAACCATCACAGAAGGGCAGTTTTATTCAAAATCAGAACAAAATGTTTTTTGAGGGGCATAACCTTTGTTTTAAATCAATCCCTTAAAAATAGTGACAACCATAGGAGACATTAAATTGAGAAGGAAAGGAGTTCATATTGTCAAGGTCAAAGAGAGCTGATTTTGTGTAAACAAATTTGTTGGCTTAGTAAAAAAAATACTTAGTTCTTCAAAAGGGTAAAAGGTGTTTGATTAAGAGCTTGTTTCAAAAGCACTTGAACAATTTTTCCTTAGTGAGTCAGTAAAGGATCTCAAAAGCAAAATGCCTCCTAAACCAGATAACACGAGTGGCCCTCACAAAAGGTATGAACCTTTCTCAACTGAGGAAGTGAATGCCTCTCCTTCAGTGCTCTTTAACTTTCATGAAGTAGGATGTTTAGAATTTTGTCAAAAGGTTCAAGAAGTGAAAAGTCATCTTCCTTTGACACATCTATTTTCTTTAAGGCTACAAGGGAAGCACGTTCATCTAGCAGGTTTAGACTTCAAGCTCTCTCCTATAGCTATCTCTAGAGCTACCAAAATTCCATATGTCAAAGAAAAATGTTTTAAGAAACCTACCTAGATTCAGATCAATACAAACCCTTCTTTAAACCAGAACATCGGGATGCATGCCCATCTATTTTTCCTTTTTCCTATTTTTTGACCAACTATGCTCCTCTAATGAAAATCATCATGAAATATTTCACATGCGAAGGGAGGTTTTCCCGAGTTTATGCTTATGATATCAGGCTATTCATGCACTTCACAAGAACTCAATTAATAAGCCTACCCTTTTTCCTCTATAGAAGCATTGAAAAGATGGCTTCTACTGTTCAAAAGAAGCCCTCTTCTCAGCAGCAAGCTTGTCTTTTTCATTATTCCCTTATCAAGATCATCATCCTTCATCAACTTGAGAAAAAGGGAGTTTCTTGGGACTCTTTCATTTCACATCCCAATTTTGCCACTGCTTCTTCATCCCACGCGCCTTCCTCACCATCCACTCATCATGTCTATCCTTCTTCCAGCAAATCCACTCCTAAGAAGAAAAAATCGCCAATGATTGAAAGTGAAGAGGAGCAAAGTGAGAAAGAGAAAAACAGTGATCAAGAAGAACATTGTAAAAGAGGGCAAACAAGTGATGAGGAAGGACAAAATGAAGAATCCAAGCACGGCAGTGAGCATGAAGAAGGAAATGATGAAGAGATGGAACAGGTTGATGAGGAACACAACAGTCACAAAGAGGAAAATATTTCAGCCCACACAGCAGTGAGCATGATGATGATGAAGCACAAAACATTGAGGATACAGAGCCAAACAGTCCTAAAGAAAGTAGGGACAAAAGTGAACAAGGAGGCCCTCAAGGAGACATACAAGGTGATAGCCAAGGCACTTATGAGGAGGGTCAAGACAATCCTTAAAGGGACACTTTTGATGAAAAAAATGAAAGCCCACCAGCCAGCAAGGATGATGACAAGAAAAATTAAAGAAATAAGCATTCTAAAGAAGGCAATCTGCAAAAGGAGGAAAATAGTGACAAAGATGATGATGGGAGCAGTAAGGGAAAAGACCAAACAGATCATGTGCTAGTTGCCTCTCCTAGGCAAGGGGCCATGCTTTCTTCTCCAAAGGTAACAAAGCCTCGAACATCAAGAAAGAAAGTGGCTCAAATTGTAACTCCAAATGTTACTAGAGCACTATGAAGCAAAGGCAAGTTGCCCAAGCAATCCATTGTTGAATTACCAAATAAGAAGAGAACCAAGAAGGCCACCCAAAGCAAGGGAAAAGAGAAGGAATAAAGTAGCCATGAGAAGGAAAGGGATTTTGATATAATCTAGATAAACAATGATGATAGTGACAACGAGGCTAGAATCCTTCAGTCCCTCTTGCGAAATAGAGAAGAACAAATTCATGATCTAAGAACTAATCTATAGAGGTCTAAGGATCTCATCCATTTTCTGTAGACACAAAACAAGAAAATGAATGTCCACATGGCAATTTATGAGGCATGAGCTATCAAGTGCCAAAGGGAAGCCTCCAAAGTTCAAATCAAGTTAGAAGAACTTATGGAAGAATTCAATGACATTGAAGAAGAAGAACAGCCAAGGAGGAAGAGGTCTAGGACTATGGGACTCAAAAGAGCTTTGGAGAAATAGAAAGAGGAAGAGGCTGCCCTTTTCCGATCCTTTCCTCTTACTACTTTATTCACCGAAGAAATAGAAAAAAATAGAGAAGGATGGCTTGAAAAGGTGATTAAACACTTGGAGAATAAGTTTGAAGGAGCTAATAGAGACTTAAGCCTTCAAAGGAAAATGACCGGGCACTATAAGAAGCTAAATCAATTTTCCCGAAGGAAATTGAAGGTTACACAAGAAAAGCTCAAGGTGGCCCTAAAGAGGCGCCCGGTACAAAAGGTGAAGAAAGGCATATCAAGGCTTGAAATTTTGGCCTCCGCTTCTCAGCATGCTTCTGAAAACCCATGAGGGTCATGCTTTCAAAAATTGGGCATAATTCAACAATTTTTTGTTTTTTGACATTTTTGGGCTTTTTTACATAAAATCATGGGCATCGCCATTTTAGTTTGAAGCATCCTCAAAGGTTGAAAGTGGTATCATTGGATGTATTAATTTAAAAGTCATCTACTCAGCAAATTTTAGATCAATTGAAGATTTTTTGGTCTGCCAAAGTGGCGAAAAATAGTCACTTTTTCAACACTCTGCCTCACATATCAGCAAAGGCTAATTTCTGGGTTTTTCCACACAGGTCAGTTTTTCATAAGCTTCTAGTGACCAGTTGGACGGAAATCAAGTATTTTCAGAAACTGGACATCCAGGGCTTTCCAACGAGTCATCACAAGCCTCATTTTGACATCGAGAGGTCCTCCAAAAGTTGCCCACAAAACAGGGAATTTTCTGCTGCTATATTTCTAAAGTATTTTTGTAAAAAATGCAGTTTTCTGAAGTGGCTTTTCCAAATGTGAGTTTAGCCTTTTTTGGCCATTATCAGATGGGAAAATTCAATTTAATTTCATTTTTAAGCCTTTTTAGGATATTTTATAGATATTTTTTGCCTTGGGCTTTGCAAAGCCTCAAGGACAAAATCAGATATTTTTGATGGGCCAATGAGATTTAGGAGGTTCGCCTTCACTATGGCCTATATATTCCAAGAGATTTTATTGTAAACAAGGCTGAAATTGATGATATAGAGCAATATATGGTTATACAAGCTTGGAAGAAATACTTTGTCTCATGCATTGGATAGTTTCTTGAATGTTTTGGATGATGAAAGAGGATTGCTGTTGGATTCCTTGACTTGGTAAAATGGTATAGTGTTCCTCTCCGTTATGTTTCCTTAGTGTTAGGACCTCACTATGTATCATTTTTACTATATATTTTGACACCACCTTACCTTTATAACCATGTTTAAAAAGGATTCCATCATCATTTTCATTCACTTTATCTAAAGGTATATAAAATCCTCTTCTTTATTATATGTTTAATCTGTTTACATATAATTCCATATCACTCTTATATTTTATCATTAATCGAAGTAGATTGTTGCTAACATAAGTCTAAAAGATTGCAGATAAGTTATATGCTGTGCTGGAACAAACGGCCATTGCCGAAACAGTCAAACTTCGTTGTTGAAACAGTCGACCCCATTGCTGAAACAGTCGACTCTGTTGCTGAAACAGCCAACAGACACGCAAATTCTGTCACTATCCGTAATTTGCGATTCTGGAAAAGTATTTTTTGGAACAATGGCAACAACATGAAGACATGGTTACACAGATTATTTTGAAGATAGTACTCTTTTGGTATCTGTTGTAACAATATCTTTTTATGGAAGAACAGAATAGCCTGTTTTAAGAAAGAAGAACAGATTCAGGAAAAACGTAGATTTTCTCTCATGTAATTGTAAGAGATGTCTCCTCTTTAAAAAGAGGAGAAATCATCATTAGAGGGGAGTTTGAGTTTGAAAGCTACAGGAGAACATTGTTTGGGAGAACTGAAGCTAGACTCCATTTTGTAATGTATCATTTCTTTTGACAGATGAATAAAATTTTCTTTTGAGCGCTCCAATTTAATTCTCTCCATGGGGAATCTTGTGAGAGGGAAAGGGCCCGCCTTCCTCACAGAGATTAAGTTCTCGAAGACCAAAACTTTAGCACTCCCCTCAATCAGATTACAAAACAGAGGAAATTGTGGGTCCTGAAAATATAGAGGAACCAGTGATTAAAGAACCAGCAGTCAGTGTTGGAGAGTCAAAAGAAAGTGCTAGCGAATCAGCAGAGCACATTAAGGAAATAATAGAGAGTGTTGGACGACCAGTAGAGAACATTGAAGAGCCAGTAGAAGATTTTGACGATCAAGCAAGTGCAGTAGGAGAACAGACAATGGAAGGAAACAATGAAGGTTTCTTCGGTGGAGGACATGTAGATCCTGAAGGAGAAGGAAAGGATGAAAATTCTCTCTCTACCTTGGGATTTCCTATCAGTGATCTCCCTATAGGAACAACTCCTATGAAAAACATTCCATTGTCTACTTTACCTAACTTTCATGGTTTATCCTCTGAAGATCCGGATGAATTTCTTTTTGAATTTGATATATTATGCAGAAGTTATGATTATGTTACTAATGCTCAAAAGTTGAAACTGTTTCCAGCAACCTTAAAAGGAAATGCTTTAAGATGGTTCATGAGCCTTGGGAGTCAGGTAATCACAACTTGGGAGCAGATGAAACAGAAATTTCTGCTTAAATATCAAGACTACTGCCGGACGAGAGAAAAGAAGGATGAAATATTTAATATGGCACAAAAGCGGGACGAGAATTTGGAGGACTATGTAGAAAGGCTGCAGTACAATATACAGAGATCTGATCATCCGAATATAAGTAAGGAAATTCGCAAAACAATATTACTTAGAGGTTTAAGGGATGATTGTTTAGACATGTTAAATATGCTTGGCAAGGGAGATATATCTAAGGAATCATATGATGAGATTGTTGAACTTTCTAAGAGGTGTTCAAGGGGAGCTGCAAGGAACAGAATAAGTAATAGAGATCCCACCTATTCAAGAGTGCAGAAATCAGCCAGTGGAGGAGCAACAAGGGCTGAAATAGGTAATTTACTTGAAGAATTTAAAACTGAGATGTTAAGTTCTTTTGCTTCACAAATTGACACTTTGCAGGTTAAGAAGAAGCAGGCTGAAGCAGAAGCAACTCTGGCTGTCTTTTGCCCGAAGTGCAGAGACAAACATCCACTAAGGGAATGCCCATTGGATAAAATACCAATCTTCACCCTTTGTGAGAAAGATCATGAAACAAAACAATGTCCATCTCTACCAGGAATAAAGGCAGCATTGCAGCCAACGGAAGAAGAAGTTGAAGTAGTTTACTTGCTAACTCAAAGAAGACAATGGCAACCAAAAGGACAAGGTATGAACTCTAGTATGCCATTTAATCATTGGAATAATTATTCTGTTTTCGGTCAAAAAAATTACCCTCCCTTCAATCAAATGCAATACCCACCCTTTAATCAAATGAATTTCCCACCCATGCAGCAACCAAACCCTCCCTTTGTCGATCCTACAATGTGGACTCCTTGGCCTCCACAGCAGCCATCTTCTTTTAACCCTTGGAATTCAAATTGGAGAAGCCAACAACTCCCGTATCCAAATCAATTGCCTCAATTTCAACAACCACTTCCTCTGCCATCGAATGTTCCGCCAAATAACCAAATGAGACCCCAGCTACCTGTGCAACCAAATCCTAACCCCAATAATAAAGTTGTGCAAGTCATTGATATTCAGAATCAGTCTATATTTCCTACTATGCAATGTAATGATATTCATTTAAGATCCGGGAAAATAGTAGAGCCTATTATTGATGACATAACTTCTTATGATTCTGATAAAGAGGAAACTGAGAAACATAAGAAAGCACAACCACCTTCTAACAAGAGTGTTGAAATAACAGAACCACCATTCCCCGAGCGTTTGGTTTTAACTAGAACGCCTGAAACACCTGCTTTTAATCTATTAGGGGAATTGCAAAATTTGTATGTTAAAATTCCACTTTTACAAGCATTAAGAGATGTACCAATTTATGCCAGAACAATAAGGGATATTTGTGTTAAGAAACCTGGTAGGAAAACTAAAAATCCCCTTACAGTACATGTGATGGGTGACTTATCTGCATTAATGTCCGGAAAAACCCCTCCTGTGAAATATGGTGATCCCGGCCATCCTACTGTGACAGTTCAGATTGATAAAAAAATGATTCCTCAAGTTCTGGTAGACTTAGGTGCTGCAATAAACATAATGACTCTTGAAACTTCACAATTGTTACAGTTGAATAACACAATCAGAGATACACCCACCATTTTAGAGTTGGCTGACCGTTCTACAATTAAACCTGAAGGAGTTGTTGAAGATTTACTTATCTCAGTTGAATCCTGGAAATACCCAGCTAACTTTGTTGTATTACAGACTAAAACAAAGCTGGGGGGACACCCCTTAATTCTAGGAAGGCCATGGCTGGCCACAACTGATGCCTTTATCAGTTGCAGATCTGGTTCAATGACAATTTCTAATGGTTATGAAACCAAACAGCTTACTCTTTATCCTCATGCTACACCCATAATTAATAATGAAGATTCTATGTGGATGGATTATGATGATAATGTTGTTCAGCCTATTCTAACTATTGGACAAGCTTTAACTCTTAAAGACAATACAGAGGATGAGATAATTAATAATTTATTTGTGAACCTTCTTCTGTAATTGCTGAAACACACAATCAATTGACTGCAATTTTTGAAACAGATACCCAAGAAAAGATTGAATCTGAAGACTTATCTCAGACATTAACCACCATCTCATCTAAAAGCATAACAATTGAAATTGAACCTGGCAAGACATTAAATATAAATCCTGATCTAACGGTTGCTGAAACACAATAGTTAATTAAGTTATTGCATGAAAATAAGGAAGCATTTGCATGGGATTACATAGATATGAAAGGGATATCTTCTGAACTATGTACTCACCGAATTTACATTAAAGAGGGATGCCGCCCAGTCTGTCAACCCCAAAGACGAATGAACCCTAATTTACGAGAAATTGTTAAAGAAGAACTTCAGAAATTGCTTAATGCAGGATTTATATACCCCATATCTGACAGTGAATGGGTTTCCCCATTGGTAATTGTCCCTAAGAAAAATGGGAAATGGAGAGTATGTGTTGACTACAGAGCCTTGAACAAAGCTACTCAAAAAGATCACTTTCCTTTACCCTTCATTGATCAGGTGTTGGATAGTCTGGCAGGGAAGAAATTATTTTCTTTTCTAGATGGATTCAGTGGGTATAATCAGATTAGAATTGCACCCCAAGACCAGGACAAGACCACTTTCACTAGCCCTTGGGGAACTTTTGCTTATAGATTTCTTCCATTTGGGCTATGTAATGCACCAGCAACTTTTCAGAGGGCTGTTATAGGAATCTTTTCTGATATGCTGAATGACTCTATGGAAATATTTATGGATGATTTTACTCCTTATGGTGTGTCTTTTGAAGATTCATTACAAAATCTTGAGAAGGTACTTAAACGATGTATACAAGCTCACCTCTCCCTAAGTACTGAAAAATGTCATATGATGATGAGTGAAGGAGTAGTGCTTGGAAATTTTATTTCATCTCAAGGTATTCAAGTAGATCCATCTAAAATATTGGTCATTCAGAATCTTTCTGTTCCTAAAACACAAAATGATGTGAGAAGTTTTCTAGGACATGCTGGATACTACAGAAGATTTATTAAAGATTTTTCTAAGATAGCTTCTCCATTATTTGTGTTGCTTATGAAAAATGCTGAATTCAAATGGACTAATTCTTGTCAGAAAGCTTTTGAAGAACTCAAGCATCAGTTATCTACTGCTCCTATTTTGAGGGGGCCTGATTGGGCTCTCCCTTTCCATATATCTTCTGATGCTTCAGACACTGCAATTGGAGTTGTCTTGGGACAAGAGGTGAATCATCTTCCTTATGCTATCTACTTTATCAGTAAGAATATGACCCCTGCTGAGCTTAATTATACAGTTACCGAAAAGGAGTTTCTTGCAGTAATTTATGCCATTAATAAATTTCGACATTACATCACTAGTTATTCCACTTTTGTGCACACTGACCACTCAGCTATTAAGTATTTAATGAACAAATCTGTCACAAATGCTAGAGTTACCAGATGGCTATTATTACTGCAGGAATTTGATATCACAATTGTAGATCGGCCTGGTAAAGAAAATGTGGTGGCTGATTTCCTTTCACGGTAAAAAACTGATAATGATATTCCAGTAGATGATTATTTTCTTGATGAGTATTTGTTTGCAGTTTCTGCTCACTCTCCATGGTATGCAGATATTGCTAATTATTTGGTTGCAGGAAAATTACCATCACACCTGTCATACAGAGAAAAGAGAAGAATTTTTCAACAAAGTGCCAGGTATAGCTGGATAAGTGGGTGTCTTTTCTACATAGGGCTTGATCAGGAAATCCGAAGATGCATTAGGGAAGATGAAGTGTATGACATACTGAAAGCTTGTCATGATGGCCCTTGTGGAAGACATTTTGCTGATAAGAGAACATCACACAAAATTCTGAGGATGGGTTACTATTGGCCCTCATTATTTAAGGATGCAAAGAAATATGTAAGGGCTTGTGACAGCTGCCAGAGAATGGGTCAACCCAATCATAGAGACCAAATGCCATTAAACCCCCAGGTAGTTTCTGAAACATTTGAAAGATGGGCCTTGGATTTCATAGGACCCATTAACCCTCCATCCAATCAAAGAACTTATATATTAGTCTGTACAGACTATATGACTAAATGGGTGGAGGCCAAAGCACTTATTAGAGCCAATGAAGAGGTTGTCCTAGCTTTCTTATTTGAAGAAATCTTCACTAGATTTGGAATTCCTAGAGAGCTAGTTACAAATGGAGGACCTCCATTCAATTCTCATGGTTTTAAGTCTACCCTTCAGAAATATCATATTTATCATAGAATGACTACACCATACCACCCCCAGGCCAATGGGCATGTGGAAAGCACAAATAAAGTATTAGAAGCCATTCTAACTAAAACAGTGAAGGAAAACCGGAAGGATTGGTCTCAAAGGCTCCCTGAAGCATTATGGGCTTACAGAACTACTTGGAGAAACACTACAGGTTTTTCTCCCTATGATTTGGTTTATGGTAAAAATGTTGTTTTTCCTGTGGAATTTGAAATTAAAACTCTAAGAACTGCTTTAGCTGTTAATCTCGATTTGACTGATGTGCAGACAGCTAGGTTGCAGCAGATTCTTGAATTGGATGAAAAGAGATTAGATGCCATTCATCAAACAACCATGATACAACAACAAAGAATGAAGTGGCATGATAAAATTATCAAACACAAGCAGTTCCAAAAAGGTAATTGGGCCTTATTGTATGACTCTCGGTTTGAAAATTTCCAGGGTAAGCTACGTACATGCTGGCTTGGACCATATGAAGTAGATGCTGTTTTTCCTAATGGAACGGTAAGACTTTTAACAATTGATGATTCTAAAACACCTCTACTAGTCAATGGTCATAGGCTTCGTTTATACCAGCGCCCTGTTTCTAAAGAAGATTTCAAGACTGCTTGCATGACTGATACACACTATCTTTTTCTAGGGGAGTCTTCTGCTCCTCACAGCATTTAATTTTCTGCACTATATTTTTAGTATTAGATTAGATTTAGAACTAATAATCCCTGTCAAGGGTTGGCATATTACATTGAATTTTGCAGATTCTGGAAAAGCTCATTAAGGAGGACAGATTCATCATAAGAAGATCTGAAGCTTCAATCACAGAAGCTTGTTCCCTTCATTTCAACCCATTTCCTAGTAATATCCCCTTCATCCCATTTCTACATTATTTCCCTTTTTCCCATTTTTCCCACTTCTACCATTTCTGAAATATCATCCTTCAGCTAGTATTCCCCATCCCTTACTGCTGAAATTATCCCCTATCAAACACTTCCCCCACTTGTTCAAACCCAAGTCATTATATCCCAATTTTCCTAATTTTTCCCGTTGCTGAAACACCAGTTTCAGCAACATGTCATTCATTTTTCCGTTGTTGAAACACCAGTTTCAGCAACCCGTCATTTATCTTTTCATCATTAAAACATCATTTCTTTCCTCTGCTATACAAGCTTTTCAGTCTTCCACTTTTACTCTTCAGATCCTTTGAGTGAACATTATTCAGTACTGAGCAGATCCTGATATGCTCCTGTTCTACATTTCAGAGAAATCTACAGATTCTTCCATTAAAATCAAGCCATTATGAAGCACTCTACACTTCGAATTATTAAACCAAAGGTAAAAATGTAAGGTATGTGGTTTTAATGTAATGCAGTTAAATAATATTCTAAAGAGAGGATCTCGCTCATAATGATCGCAATATCCACACGTTCAAACATCATTGCACCATACGTAGGGGGGGGGGAATTTCGAAAAACTGAATAATCAAGTCACATCAACCAATCCTCTGTCATTCTCCATTCCATTTCCGCCATCATTGAGACTCCACATCCTCTGTTGTAACAATTAGCTTGACCAAAGCTTGTGTTTCTGTCTTCTGTGCCTCTGCATGTAACTCAAGTTAGTAGCCATGGGAGGGTCGGCTATCAGACACGAGCCTGGTTCGATAAATCTTCTTCAATTTTTTCCAGAAGCCTATCAAATTTTTCAACGAGCAGGATGGACAACATACTTCGAAAGGTTAGGAGAATTTGATTAGCAGCAAGTTTTAGAGTTCGCACAAAACCTTCAGGGGGATTTCTCAGTGGTTCAAGGGGTCCGCATTTCAGTTACAGAGGAGGACATAGCTCAAGTTTCAGGTTTGCCGGTTATCGGGATTCGCTGGTTCAGTAGGAAGCAAGTTATTTTAAATGCACAGCAAGATTTTCTTCTTCCAAATGAACCAGTTGAACTTAAAGGCCACGGAATAAGTCTGCATTCACTTCCTCCACCATGACCAACAGTAGCAGAATTCCTCAAGCACTACTTGACATGCGAAGGGCGTTACCAGGTAGTCTACCAACACGACTTCGTTTTAATGAATCATTTGAGGAATGGTCGATTAATTAATATTCCCTATTATCTGCTTGGTTGTATCAAAAACATGTCATATTATTCCAGACGGGTTAAATTCCCATTGTTATCCCTTACTCATCACCGCTTATGCCAGTTATCCCCCTCTGAATAATCCACTCCTTATTCCCCAGCAGGCCGAAATTCCCCAGCAAGCCGAAATTACCCAACAAGCCGGGAGTTCCAAAGAAACTCCTGAGAGTCCTTATGAAAGGCAACTAGATGATATCCCAGACTTCCCTGTAATTCCATCCTCGGAACCAGTTGACTTACCCTCAAGTTCGTCCCACTTAGTAGAGTCATCCCTTCCCACTATTTCTATCCCTAGCGATGACTCTTCAACACCCCCATCTCCACCTACTCATAAAAGAAAGAGACGAACCCCAACAGTCTCTTTCTCAAAACGACGAACAAGGGCCACATCCCAGATTTTCACTTCTTCCGAAAGCCCTTCCCCCAGAAAAGAATCTTCCCCTACAAAGAAAAGGAAAGACAGTAACTTTTCTGCTTTCCTACCAAAAAGTAAAATGAAAATGACTGTTGAAACAGGAGTTACTCCCATTTCCCCTGACCCTACCACTATTCTGTTAAAACTTCACTCTTCACCCCCATTTCAAATTCCCCAACCCGTCTCGTCCAGTGGCACTGCCACACAAGAACTAGTGCCCCGGGATAATACGACATCGTTTATGGCTCAAACAGTGACTGTCACACAAGAACCAGTCACTTACCCAGAGGATGAAACACAAGAACCAGCCACTGTGGTACAAAAATCATACACCAAGCATGATAATACCGGGAAACCAGCTATAGCTGCTCCACAAGAACCAGCTACAGCTGTGAATCAGCAGGCAACCCCAGCAGAATCAACCAGCACACAGGGTTCACACACTATGGCATCCTTATTGGAGGAAAATGAGTTTTTGAAGTCTAAACTAGAAGCCTGTAAAGATGAATTGACCATGGCACAAGAAGCCTTTGATAGAGAATTGAATCTCTATATTCTAGCACACACAACATCAGCACAAAATAGGGATCCATGCAGAGAATACATGTGCCATGAGTGTGGTAATATTTACCAGCAGGCAGGGTACAAAGTAGTCAAAATTCAGGTATCTGAGGCATCTACATCAGCTGCAATGAAAGAAGAATGCCCTACTGCTCCACAAGAACCAGTAGGGTTCTCAAAAATTTTGGAAAAAGAAACTAAACCAAAGATATCTCGTCCTGTGCTAGTCATCTCAGCCACTCAGACAGTACCCCAACTACAGATATCTAGCCCTGAGTTAGTCAGTTCAGCCACGCAGACAATGCCCCAACCCAGTACTTCTAATGCTCGGACACAGACCCTGCCATGGGATCAATTATAACTTATGAACAAATGGAAGAAACAATATGTTGTAGAGCAAGATAAAATGTTACAGCAGCGTAAGTTAGCATGGAAGAATCACATGTATGCCAACTGGGATAGTTGGGAACAGACATTGCAACAGCTCAGGGATTCCAAAAAGGAAGTCAAGAAATCAAAAGAAAAGATGGTTTTGATGTTTTCATTAGTGCAAAAGTTGATGGCTACCCGAAAACCCTCTGTGAATTACTCTCTCTTCCTTTCTGAACGTTTGGTTTATTTTCAATTGAAGGCAATAAAGGATGGCAGACCTCATGAATTGCTTACTGCAGAACATTTTGTTAAGACTTTTAGTGAGGCCTCTGAAAGTGACCAACATTTGTTGTGTGAACTCTATCTCCATAACGAAGCCATGCCTGAGAATAGAAGAACCAATCTCACTCCAATTGTAGGTGATGTACAAATTAGGGCATTTGTTTCATTTTTGGCCAATCAGCTCACCTGGAAAACTGCGTTTATTGCAAGTAGTCATAATGAGAAGAATACGCTCCTTTGGATTAGACCAGAACCTTTAAGTCTGGCCACGTTTGTAGCACAATATCACAAATTTCTACAGAAGCCAGGAATGCATAGGTACATACAACAACTGCAGGCTTCAACACTTTTAAAGTGTCAACATCAAATAAGAGTAAAGGAGGTTGATGCATTGAAGGCCAACACCATGTTTTGGCAGCAGTCATGTAAGGAAAGACAAGACTATCACCCTTTTAGCCCTGATAATCTTCAAGCTGCACTTTCCAGGGTACCTAATTACATCAGATGCATTCGACATTGTGGAGAAAACTGGATTGGTCACCATTTTCATTTTCCAATTCTATGGATGCCTTTAGAGAAATATCAGTGTCACTACCAATTGGATGACAGATACGAAGCTGTAGCATGGCAGCAATTGCAGAACAATCGAGGATTCCGAGCTCCGACAAAAGCCACCTTCTCCAGCTACTGCTTGAGCAACTTGCATGCACAGAGTCAGTACTCAGACTCTGACTCAGACTAGGAGTTGCCTGAGGACATGCAACACTTTCAGCTGGGGGGGATGTTAGGACCTCATTATGTATCATTTTTACTATATATTTTGACACCACCTTACCTTTATAACCATGTTTAAAAAGGATTCCATCATCATTTTCATTCACTTTATCTAAAGGTATATAAAATCCTCTTCTTTATTATATGTTTAATCTGTTTACATATAATTCCATATCACTCTTATATTTTATCATTAATCGAAGTAGATTGTTGCTAACATAAGTCTAAAGATCGCAGATAAGTTATATGCTGTGCTGGAACAAACGGCCATTGCCGAAACAGTCAAACTTCGTTGTTGAAATAGTCGACCCCATTGCTGAAACAGTGGACTCTGTTGCTGAAACAGCCAGCAGACACGCAAATTCTGTCACTATCCGTAATTTGCGATTCTGGAAGAGTATTTTTTGGAACAATGGCAACAACATGAAGACGTGGTTACACGGATTATTCTGAAGATAGTACTCTTTTGGTATCTGTTGTAACAATATCTTCTTATGGAAGAACAGAATAGCCTGTTTTAAGAAAGAAGAACAGATTCGGGAAAAACGTAGATTTGCTCTCATGTAATTGTAAGAGATGTCTCCTCTTTAAAAAGAGGAGACATCATCATTAGAGGGGAGTTCGAGTTCGAAAGCTACAGGAGAACATTGTTTGGGAGAACTAGAGCTAGACTCCATTTTGTAATGTATCATTTCTTTTGACAGATGAATAAAATTTTCTTTTGAGCGCTCCAATTTAATTCTCTCCCTGGGGAATCTTGTGAGAGGGAAAGGGCTCGCATTCCTCACAAGATTCACCCGACTGTCCCTGTAGTTTTTTTAATTTCTTTATGCTATTCGCACTTTACTTTAATTCTGTTTGCTGAGACACCAGTTACACAGTTCTGTAATTTATTGAGTATTCTGTTTCCTTAACACTGCATGTGTTTAGTGCATTCATTCCTAAGAGATCTATTTCTATTATCTGTTTGAATGTATGATGCTGGGAAGCAGGTGCTGAAGGTTCCTGTACAAAGGAATCGGGTCCTGCTTCCATTGATTGCCTTTCTTTTCCTGCAGTGTGATTAGAAACAGGAGACAGGTGCTGGAGGTTCCTGTTCATGGGAATAGGGTCCTGTGCTCTTGGGTTATCTTTTCTACAGAGTGATTAGTGTCGGGCAGCAGGTGCTGAAGTTCCTATTTAAAGGAATAGGGTCCTGTTCCTGTTATGGTTGATTGGTTTCCTTTCCTGCAGATTGATTTCTCTTTATTTGGATTCTAACTGCAATATAGGAATTACTTCTGCTATAACATAAGTAACTTCAGCTTTGATTAAACAGAGTGTGGATAATTAGATTTGTATGATTGGTAATTATGTGGCTTTTTACTACAACATTGTTTCTTCTTTTGAAATTGAGCATATCCAGTGCGTGATTGTCTTTGGAATAAACAAACTTCCTCGGGTTGACAATTTATGTGGAGCTTGAATTGTGAAAACAATTAAAGCGACCAACACTTAGTTATCATACATATTTCATGTTCTTTGCTTGCTGTAAGACAGTAGAGAATAGATTTGAGACATGCCCATGGAGGCACCTCAGATTTCTTGATTCATTACGGCTTCTATGTTTGTCTTCTTTCTTAGTTATGTCAAATGAATTCTTAAATGCTCTTTGACACCCTAAGAACTTGTTTTTTAGTTGCATTAATGGTTATTATGTCTGCTAATTAGTATGATTCATGGTATGCCCTGTTTACTCCTTAGTTAACCAAAACCCCATTACTAAAACCTTTCTTTGAATGTTATATTGTCCTAGTTGAACCAAAGAGGTCTTGTATCGTTCTTGCACTTTGCCTATACTCTGAAATCTTAGTTCAAAGTGCCTGATAGCTCAAAATACTATGTCTAGGAGTTCCCTCTTAGTTTCTTGAGTTATTTTTTTGTCTTAATTATTTTTTCCCAAAGTCTGATAGTGATTTTCCTAAAGTTAGAGAGTCATATATCTCTATGTATCGCTTGAATGTTTATTTTATACATCTATCAGTTTGAAGTTACATTTATTGTGATTAATGGTTAGCCCTACCACATAGATGTCTGTTGTAGAACCATTTATGTTTAAAAGTACCTGTCCTTCACAAAACCTAGTGTCCATCCCATTTCATTCCACCTAAAAATCCATTTTTCCTTGATCAAATTGGCCCTTCAATATACCTTATCCATCATCTGAGGCTTTCTCGACCTTTTCGACCCCATAGCCCAGTTATTCTAACAATATTTTAATCTATTTAAAACTTTGATCAGTTCCTCCCTCAAAAACCTTAAAACAAACTAAAAACACACTTAACAACTAGCTTAAAATCAAAAACATAAGAAGAAAAAAAATATACATCCCTTGCACAAATAGAGAGAGCCCTCTCTGAGTCCAGGAAGGCTAGGTCCTCGGACTCCAAAGTTGGTTTGATATTACCCTGTCACTTGGCTTGCCAATCAGCCAAATCACAGGACCCTAACACTAAGGACCAACAACTCCCTCCAAGATGAGATTGAGAAACTCTAGCATAAAAAGGACATCCTCAGACAATGCTTGAAGCCTTCGACTGCCGCAACCCTCCAACTATCACAAGATGTCGATGTTGCTATTAAGCGACTAAATTAGACACTAGAGAGCATCACTGTCGTGACAGAAGGACTGACATCACAAAAGCTCATGGAAATTGCATAGAGCGCTACTACTCAGAGTCTAGAAGTGTTGGCCCTACTAGTCACAGTCATCAATGCACTACACACGCAGGTGGAGACACCACCACCATAGTAACTCAGGATGAGTCACAAGACTATGTTAGGGGACTATTGGAACAGGGTCTCCTGCAAGCTGCAAATCTGGTCCATTTCATATACTTTTTATTATATTTAGTCTAGCGTGGGGGTTTTGGGGTGGGTCAAACCCCCTAATACATTATAAGCGGGCCAAGGGTAGACCAAGAGTCCACATGTTAGCCATCAGTATTTTTTCACATGTTAGTGATGACTATATCTATAGCTGAGTTTTCTAGAAGCTGATTTCCTTATGTCAATTTGTCATCTAGAAAACCCTCCTAAAAATTTTTTTTCTCTTCTACTTTTCAGTCCACCCATGTCGAAATCAAAACCTCATTATCACTATCCTATCTAGCTTCAGCCCTACTGGTCTGCCCATGAGCTTTAAAAGGCAAATCCACATCTGTTTCAAAAGTCTCCCCTATGTTAGGAAGTGGCGCTTTAAGGCATTTTACCCTTGGCAATCATCAAAAAGCCAAAAAGACTCCAGCTACTACAGAACTACCATGACTGACCTCCCAATTTGCAAATGAAATTGACAAACAACTCTAATTCGCGCCACTCACACCCCCTAGATCTCAGCACTGCATAAACCCCAATCTCAAGCTGACTATTAGGTGTTTCACAGTGTTTTATGGTTTCTACAAAGGCAGGAAATATAACTTCATCTCAGGAGGAAATGCTTGAATCTACAGTTAGAAGAATAGCTGCTTCTAAATGTAACATGAGCCTGAGATATGTCTGCAGAACAGAGAGCCACTCATCAAGACCTTACATCTCTTTCCAGCATGGAAATCACAGTAAGAGAAGGACACCACTGTCACAGCAAACTGGTAATTTATCATGGCCCATAACCTCCTTCATTTACAAGCAGAGGGTTAGGGCGCCTCCTTCATCTACAAGCAGAGGGTGCTGGCCAGTATTCATTTTAAGGATTGCAAAAGTTCAAGTTTGTTCTTGACTGAAAAGTGAAAGGATAACTCTAGGTTTTCTGAATATGAGTAATGATCATAACAGGGATAGAGTCTGAAGTATGCAAATTCAAAGGAAAACAGAGTTTGGTCTTGTAAAGGAAGTCATGAGAAGTTTTCAAATCATGTGAAATGATGAAACTTTAGAGAGGCATATCATTGGTAAAAACCATTCTGATCATAAGAAACCTGCTTTTCCACAAGACTAAATTGAAGAGATGCTGACAAATCATGTCATCACACAGGCATAGGAAAATTTGTTTGTTTTCAAAGGGTGCTGACCTCCATAGTCACAGAGACTATCTTTCAAACAATTTGTCATAAGATGACCAAGCAAATAATGACATCTTAGTTCCCCTCAAAGCAGTACAGTGAGACAGTGACACTTTGACTAGGGTTTTTCTGAAGCACAGTGATGATTGCAAGCAGAGGTGCCAGTATTGATGTTTTTCAAGTTGTGTGCTTACCATCACATCCAAGGAAAATCTTTGTCAAACAGGTTCATCAAACAATCTTCAAATACTTCTCCAAGTGAAGGGCCTCCTTCGTTCATGAGCAGATGGCCAAGGCATTGGATGTTTTTGAAAACTGATTGGTCAAAAGATGTAGTGAAAAAATACAATGAAAGAAAGAAAAAGTCTGTACACAGGTAAAAGATAGTGTTTATGATTCAAATATATTGTTTTTCCTATCCATAGGAAAATGTCTGTCAAACTATACCTATAGTGGACAGGAGACAATATTGACTATGCAGGCCATTGGTACAAAAAAGGCAGTTTCCTTAGGGGAAGAGGCCACACAGTCACCTCACTGTCACATGCCAAAGAAGTTTAAAGGGAACTCCTCTTAAGTAAATAGAGAAATATAGTTTGAATGGATGCAACCAAAAAATGGCACTTACAATCCAAAGAGAAGCCTATAAATCAACAAGAAGGTAAAACAGTGAACAGAGCTGAGCTATGGAATGGTTCTATTACAAAAAGGTCAATGCACTGGTCAAAGCAAAATGATAACTGTTTCCAAGAGACCTGTTCTTCTTGCTTCATGATTTCCTCCTTACATCACAAGTAATGGGAGGCATTTCAGGTTTAGTTCCCAAGATGGACATTGTGAATAGATATAGCGTACATGATACACCTACAAGCAAGAAGTATGTGGAAAAGGAGGCACCTTTCTCAAAACAGAGGACCATGATCAAGTCCAAGAAGACTAGCAAGTTTAACACCATGCATAAGAGAAAGCTTTTGTCAAAACCTGCTCATCAAACAACCATCGGCAGATTAAGACAGAGGTTCTGGAAATAAGTCTTATTAGCTCTGGGCAGCACTCAAAACCCATGAAAGCGCTTCACTATTACAAATCCAAGTGAAAGAATTGTAAAGGGAATTCCTTCTTTTTCTGTAGACAGAGGATGATTGAACTTAAAAGTCAACACAATTATGTTTTTGCATTTACTATCAAAAGACACCTACAGGAGTCTGTTAAATCAAGCTTAATAGGAGGAGGCATTCCTTCAAAGCAAGGAACAATCAGGACATTTTGTCACAAGTCATCATCCAGGTTTTGAAGACTTTAGAAAGCATGAAAAGAAATCAGCTGCAATGTGGGCACCTGCAAAAAGAAAAGGTTTCAAGAAGCAAGAAAACTCCGAGGTTGTCAAAGCAAGTTGACAGTGCAAAACCCTGTCCTTTCAGAAACAACTTAGCATTCAGATTGAAGTTCAGGTATTAAAAGTGTCACCCAAGGAACAAAGCTGGAAATTACCTTTTCAAACACCGGTGCATAAGTGAGACAAAGTTCTGGCTTTTTAAGCCATTTTTGTTTTTATAAAGAGGTTCAGGTATGAAATGCACCGAGGATATTCAAAAGGATCAAAAAGACTGTGAAAAATTTGCAAAAAAGCCAAACAAAAATTCCACTTTACATTTAAAAACAAAGTGACCGTTGAAGAATTTAAAGTGACATATTAAGGAGTGAGGTCGAGGGTGATTTTATCATTTTCAAACTGAAAACAAGAGCTCTGTGCCGCCCTCAGCATCGAAACAACAGAATTCGGGTCGATTTGCAGAGTTTTGCACCATTCAAACACAGTGCGACGCGCCTGTACAGTTGCGTGACGCGCCTGTACACGGCGCCCGACCGCCCAACTGCCCGACCCGACAGGCCACCCGAGCAATTGTTGCGCGTCGTGCTTTCCCTGCAGAGTGCCGCGCTAATCTTGAGGACCTCCGGTGCTACTCCAGCCCTCTCCAAGGATTTTTTCATCTAAATTGAAGGATCTTTTTCAAGTGGATTTTCAGAGAGCATGAAGACATTCTCCCAAAGATGACTGGTATCCTATACTGAAAGAAGCCTCAATTATTTGAAAATGAGCAAACTCTTACAGCCTTTGCTCAAAGCTTTTGGAGCTTTTAAAACCCTGTTATCTCTGCTTTAAATATGAATATGACTGTATACTCACACCAAGGTTAAATTTATGAGCATGTTTTTGTTTAATAAAGTGACATGCATAGAGAACAGTGAAGTTTAGTGGGAGAAAGGGTCCTTGGTCGAGCAGAAATTTATAGGTTGAAGCTCCAGAGGAAGGTTGCTCACACTTATCAAAGGGATAGTATTCACTGTGTTTATTGGTTGACTGCCTTGTGTTTTTTTCAAGCTTATTGACAAGTTGCTATCCATCCAAAGCAGAGGTTTTTCTAACATAACCAGAGGTGTTACATTGGTAGGAGTTATTGCCTATTTGGCAAGGTAAAGACTCTTGCAGACCTTGTTGAAACTTTTTGAGGCATTTTCTAAACTCTGTCACCTTGTTCAAAGCAATAAATTTGACTGTATACCTACACTGAAGTTTGACTGAGTATCCACAAGTCTGTTGTTTGCACTCCAAGAAGAGCAGGTTGTTAATGACTGAAATTCTACCTTGAGACAGAGATACAGGTGTATTGGTTGACATCTAAAGTTTCACAGAACAGGGTGATTTTAGCACTTTTCACAGCAAACTTCTCCTAAAGGAGTTTGCCCTTCTTTTCACTGTGTTATTTCCTACTAAGAAGTTGTTGACTGAGATATTTTCAAGGTGTAGGGCCACTTTCTGAAGAGCAGGGTTTTAATGATTGAATTTTACCTTGGAGACAGAGATACAGGTGTGTTGATTGGCCTCTAACAAATTCACAAGAAGAGTGATTTCTTAACACTGTGTACAGGAAATTTACACAACATTCTGTCTCCTCTTTACTATATGGTACCCTATTGAGAAATCTGCCTGGCTGAGGTACATTCAAAGGTAGAAGGCTAGTTTTAAGAAGAGCAGAAGTTGTGTATTACAAGAAACTTGTTGCAAAACCATCCAAATCACATTGTTTATATGTCAAAGCAGTAAAGTGACATAGTTTGATTCCAACAGGGCATTTTACACACAGTGAGGCAGTTTGTCTCTTCCAAAGCATATTTAGATCAAAATGCCTCCAAGGCAAGATAGCAGGAGCGGTCCACATAAAAGATATGAGCCTATCTCTACAGAGGAAGTTAATGCTCATCCTTCTGTCCTTTTCAACTTCCATGAAGTAGGCTGCCTAGAGTTTTGCCAGAAAGTACAAGAAGTCAAGAGTTTTTCGCCATTAACTCACTTGTGCGCCTTGAGATTCAAAGAAAAACAATTCCAAGTGGCGGGTCTTGATTTCAAAATTTCTCCAAGGTATGTGTCCAAGGCCACCAAGATCCCGTATCATGGCGAAAAATGGTTTAAACAGGCTCATCTTGACTTAGAGGATTACAAGCCTTTCATCAAGCCTGAACATAGAGAGGCTTTCACTGCTATTTTCCCTTTTTCATACCTCCTTGACAGCTACGCTCCACTTATGAAAGTCATAATGAAATATTTCACTTGTGAAGGGAGGTTTGATCGAATTTATGCCTATCATGTCCATTTATTGATGCATTTTACTAGAAGCAGGCAACTAAACCTCCCTTACTTTTTGTTCAAGAGCATAGAGAAAATGGCATCTACTGTCCAAAAGAAGGCCCCATCGCAGCAAATCCCTTCTCTTTTTCATCATTCTTTGATCAAGATTATCTTCCTATACCAGCTAGAGAAGAAAGAGGTTCCATGGGATTTATTCATCAGCCATCCAGATTTCTCTACTGTTCCTCCTGTTCATGTGTCTCCCACTCAGCCTGTCCATCGCCCAGTACCTTTGTCCAGTAGGCCTACTCCTAGAAGGCTCAGAATGACTACTGGATAGCCAAGTCAACTGGAGGAAGGAGAAGGTAGTAAACAGCAGCAAGAGGAAAGGGATGAGGGACAACAGCAGATAGATGATGAAGGACAGCAGGTCTATGATGAGGGACAACAGCAAACAGAAAATGAAGGACAGCAGTTAGATAATGAGGAACAGCAGCAGGTGCAAGATGAAGAACAACAGGTTGGGCAGGAAATTGAGATACCTCCTGAGCCACAAATTGGACAAGACATTGATGAAGAGCAGCAAGCTAATGTTGGCGAACAGGGGCAGCCAAGTGAACATCAAGAGGAAAACATCCAGCAGCCTCAAGAAGAGCAGCCAATTCAAAAAGATGTCAAAGGTAAATCAGTTGTGCATCCTCCTCTCAAAATAACAAAGCTCAGCACAGCAAGGAAAAGAGGGGCTAAAGCTGCCACCCTAACAGTAACAAAGATTGTTCCTAGCAAGAGGAAATTGCCCAAAAAGACACCTTCTAGCATGCCAAGGAGGAAAAGCGCAAGATTGGCTTTCAAAGGTAAAAGCAAAGTTGGAGAAAGTACAAAGCATGGAGGTGAATTAGCTGTCATCCCTATCCAAAGCGATGACAGTGATAATGAGGCCCGCCTTCTTGAAATCTCCTAATCCATAAGGAAGGACAAATTGAGGCATTAGAGGAGGATCTTCAAAGGGCAAGGAATTTCAACCACTTCTTGGAGATTGAAAACAAACAGATGAATGTTCATGCAGCTGTCCATGAAGCACGGGCAATCAAATATAAAAAGGAGGCAGATAAGGCGCAAGCAAGGATAGAAGAACTCATTGGTGAGTTTGATGAGGAGGAGGAGGAAGACCAGCCTAGGCGGAAGAGGCCTAGGACCATCGGGCTTAAAAGAGCCTTGGAAAATCAGAGAGCAGAAGAACAAGCCCATTTCCAAGCCTTTCCTCTCACTACACTCCTTGAGCAGGAAATTGAAGAAAACAAAGAGGCATGGCTTGAAAGAGATAACAAGCACTTGGAAATGAAGCTTGAGAGGGCGAATAGAGATCTTGAGCTGCAAAGAAAGAGGACTCATCACTTTAAAAGCTAAATCAGTTTGCCAGGCGAAAATTAAAGGCAGCCCAAGAAAAATTGAAGAAGGCAAAGGGGAAGCGCCCGGCACGAAAAGAGGGGAAAAGAATATCAGCCCTTGATACTTTGGCATCAGCTTTGGAGCATGTTGCTATGGACCCCTGAGGGTCATATATGCCAAATTTGAGCCCTTTTCGACAACTTTTTGTTTTCTGGCATTTTTTGGGTTTTTAGTCGAAAACTCATAATTGCGCCATTTCAGTTTGAGGATTTTTCAAGGGAGAAGGATGATTCCAGTGGATGCCATAATTCTATGAGCAGGTCCCCAGTGATTTTCAGGGCATTTGGAGATCATTCGCCCCCTCAAATTGGTGAAAAATGCTCTCTTTTTGCACATTCTGCCCGCCATATCAGCAGTCTGCTATTTCCTGGTTTTTTGCACACATGTATAGTTTTGGGCAAATTCTGTACATCAGATTGAGGTGATTTCAATTGCACTGGAAAGTAGACATAGAGAGATTTCCAACGGGCCATCATGAGCCTCATTTCGACACCGGGAAGGCTGCCAATTGCCTCCAGCAAGTCAGGGGACCTTTTTCAGACATAAATATGAAGTATTTTTGTAATTTTTGAACCTCAAAAATCTGCTTTTCCCAAATGTGCGTTTAGCTATTTTTATACTTGGGAAATGATGTAAATTCAATATAATTTCCGTTTTTAGCAGCTTTTTAGATATTTTATGGGATATTTTGTGCCTTGGGCTTTGCAAAGCCTCAAGGACAAGTTTAGATATTTTGACTTGGCCAATGGGATAGCTAGTTGCTCCATGAGGTTTTCCTTTCCCAAGCCTATTTATTCCATGGGTTTCATTGTAAAAAAGAGGCTGAACTTGAGAGAAGAATCAATATATTGGTCATATGAGCTTTGAAGAACATACTTGTGTTATGATTTTTGGACTTCCTCTTGGATGCTTTTGATGAATGATGAAGGATTGGTGATGGATTCCATGACATGGTAGAATGGTATAGTGTTTCTTGCTTTGTTGTTGTCTTCTAGTTTTCATTCATGATACATGCTTCTTGCTGCTATAGATCAGTAGAGATTAATCTTGAGATATGCCCATGGAGGCACCTCAAAATTCCTGAATCTTCATAGCTTTATGTTTTCTTCTTCCTTAGTTATACTAAAGAATTCTTAACTGCTCTTTAGTAACTTAAGGTATTGTTGCTAGTTTTATTCATAAGTTCTATGTATGTTGAGTAGGATGTATTGTGTGCCTTGCCTACCTATAAGCTGCCCATAGTTCTGTCCATGAAACTATCTCTTTGACTGATTAGTTTATCATCTTGTTGAACCAAGGAGGCCTAGTCCCGATCTAGCCCTTTGCCTAAAACTATGAAAGCTTGTTTTTCCAAGTGCCCAATAACTTAAAGACTGTGTTTAGGCATTCCGGCATAGTTTTATGAGTTGTTAGTCCTTCTTAAGTGTTTTCCCCAAAGTCTGATAGCCATTTCCCAAAGTTAGAGGGTCTTATACTTCTATGTATTGCTGGAATGTTTGATTTCTATGTATTAATTAGCTCATAGTTACATCTAGCATGATTAATGGCTTTCTATAACATGTTTATGTCTACTATCAACTAGTTACACTTGAAATCCCTCGTCTTTCACAAGCTTGATGTCCATTTACTCCATTTTTCCCAAAGATCCCTTCTACCGTGAATCAAATCGGCCCTACAGCAGCCTTACATCATCATCTCATAGCTTCCTTGACCTGTTTGATCCCATAGCCCAATTTATCTAAATCTTGTTATCCAGTTTATATCTTTGATCAGTTTTATCCCTCACAAACTTAAAAAACCAAAAAACCAAAAACTCACTTCATAACTAGCCTAATATCAGAACACCATAAGCGAAGACACCGACATCTTTTACACATATAGAGAGAGCCCTCTCTGAGTCTAGGAAGGCTAGGTCATTGGGCTCCAAAGCTTGGTTTGATGTTACATCGTCATTTGGCTCGCCAATCGGCCAAATCACTGGAACCTAACATAATGGCGATCACGGTGGGACTTTGAGTTAGTGACAATCTAAGGACACCTCAGAACTCTATAAGTCCCTTATTTTCAAGAATACCTACCAGTGAGCCACCTCATCGCCACCCTAACATAATGGCGATCACGGTGGGACTCTGAGTGTTCAAACAAACTTAGATTCCCTAGACCTTAAGAGACCTTAAAGAATACTATCTGATTGACTTATCCCACTGCTCACTAACATAGTGACACTCACAATAGGACCTTCTGAGTTAGTGACAATCTAAGTACACCTTAGTAACTCTTGAAGTCTCAATCAAGTTTAGTAAATTTAGATATTGTCTGAAGGGTAGAAATAGCTCTTTCACCATCTTAGCAAAATGATGAGTCAGTTATAGAAAACTCTTCCAAACCTTGTAGGCACATAAAACTCAAAAAACCCCAAAAAACTCCCTTAGATTGGTTTTTGACAGTATTGGTGGTGGACCATACACATATACCTCAAAACAATAGACATTCCACCTAGCGACTCCACTAACCTCTAGTAGCCCTTACTATTTTACCGAACTCTAGGTTACTATCCGATAAACCTATCCCATCGCTCACTAACATAGCGGGAGATGGTGGGACACTGAGTACATGATAGTCTAGCAAACTCTTATAGACTCTTTGGTCCTTTATATACCATAAACAAGCAAGCAGTCCATAGACCTATTTAGAGTAAGCTCTTTTTGTTCTCATCACCCTAGAAAAGTGTTGAAACAAGTCTAGAATACTTTAACAAACCATAGGCTGCACATCAAACTCAGAAAATCCAAAAACATTCTCAGATTAGTTACTGGTGGTGGACCATAGCTATCTTCACAAAAACAACCCATTTCCACCTGGCGACTCCACTAATCCATCCCTTTTACTTTTGACCATCCTTCACCTTATTATAAATTTAGAGAAACCACTCATCCAGAACATTAACCAATACCATCCTTTCTAAACTCTGGATCTAAAATATGGCTTCACGAAGAATCAATACCAGAGCTCATCCAGACCCAAATCCCCCTATCATAGTAGATGACCCAGAATATTCTGTGGCAATCTTCCGAAACTGATCATCTAGCTACTGGTAGATCCATCCGTAGAACAAGATCTGTACCTAAACATCGCACTATCCTACTAGATTCACCTTTGGAACTAGAGTCATCACAAACTCTTCCCCGAAGCAAATCATATAGTAAGATAAACTTTGACGATATTGAACCCCTAAACCCACCACAGAGTCCTAGTAGAGAAGCTTCACCTACCACTCCTCCTGATTTCCAGCTTCTTTATCAGTTTGGCTCCTATCATCCCAGATTTGCTCAAAACTAGATCACTAGTCCAAGTTCATCCGCCACACCTGGTCAAACCACCACTGTTCAAACCACTTCATTTCAGCCTACTAGTCCTCATCGTGTACATCATCCATTAGCTCCAGTCATGGCAGCCTGGTACGCACCTTTGGTATTTCCAACGCCCTTGGCTCCTCTCCCAAATAAATATCAAGACAAAATCCCACACTTTACTGGAGAAGACACCACCACACCTCAACAGCATATAAGTAGGATGACTGATGCTTATGAATACCTAGAGGTACAAGACGAGACTGTCAGAATGAGAATATTTGCCCAAAGTCTTGGTGGTGAACCTAAAGCACGGTTTAAAAGCTTAACTCCAAACAACATCCACGATATCCCAGAACTACATCAAGTCTTCAGAAATAGGTGGGAAATCCGAAGAAACCCCATTCAAATCCTGTCAGAATATAACAATCTAAAACGGGAAAATGGGGAAAGTGTCCAAGCTTACTGCACTAGGTTCAACAGTGTATATAACTCTCTACCACCTCACTTCAAACCCCCACTTGGTTTAGCCTTGGCAAAATTCTCCAAGGGGTTTGACCCTGACATGACATATCATCTGAGAGACAAGGATCCTCCTACCTTAGAGGAAATGCAACAAATAGCCATAAAAGCAGATGCCAACTTAGCAGAAAAAAGGGCCAGGACTAGATTAGAAAGAAAGGTCACATACAAGGATGAGGTCTCCACTTCATCACCTTCCCTAGATCCCAGAATAGATGACTTAGTCAAATCCATGGCCAAAATTTGGGAAAAGGTCAATGAAAAAGCTCCTATTAGGAACAACCAGCCAATCCCTCCAAACAGAAACCAGAACCAAAACTTTAGGAGGGAATAGCCCCAAAACAGACCTAGGGAAAATGACCAACAGATTAGGCCACCATTCAATGAAAACTATGTGGAAGAGGATGATAGGGATACAGAACCTCTTGACGAACATCATTTAAACCTCATAGGATCTGATAATGAGAGTGAGGTCTACCTCACAGCAGAAGAACAAGCGTTCTTTTCTCCTAATCAAGATGAGACCAACTATGAAGATCTCGATGACCCTGCCATAGATTTTCAGAATGCCATTATAGAAGCTCACAGGCAATATGACCTTAGAAGCAAAAGGAACCAAGATAATGCCAAGAAAGGTAACTCAGATACTGCTAAAGTCCCTAATACCATCCTCAAGAAAGCAGTAGGCAGTGACAAAATCAAGGTTGAGAAGACTGACCAAAGCCAAGCCAAAATTTCCCAAACTAGTCCCCTCTCAGATACTCCTGGTACTTCTACAAAAGTCACCAAAACAACTATGGCAAACAAAATCCCTAAACAAGGTCAACAAACTCAGAACATAGACAAGGTCGTGGCTGAAAAAGCTGAAACAAACATATCTAAACTTCAGTTGCCTTTTAGCTTTGAAGGTGAAATCGCTAAGATCAAGATCACCATGCCTCTTACTAAACTCATTGCCCAAAACTCTTATAAATCCCAAGTACTAAAAGTCTTAAATCTAGGGAATGATGCAAACACTGTTAATCTCACTGATAACAATCCTGAAGTATTGTTTGGTCCAAAGGTAGAGGGAAAATTCCAAGAGGGAGCTACTCTTCCATTTTACATTAGCCTAAACATCCACGACCAAATCCTCGACAATGCCATGCTAGACTCCGGTGCCTCGCATAATCTTATGCCGAAGGTAGTTATGGAAAGATTAGGCTTGGAAATCACAAGACCATACAAGGACTTGTATTCATTTGATTCAAGTAGAGTCCAATGCCTGGGTTTGATCAAAGACCTTTGTTTTAGTCTGGCCCAAATACCTGCGAAGCATCTGATCATGGATATAGTAGTAGCAGACATTCCTCCCAAGTACGGGATGCTTCTATCCAGATCTTGGGGAGCCAAACTCCAAGGGAATATCCAACTGGACATGTCATACGCCACCATTCCTGTGTTCGGCCAGACCAGAATCCTCTACCGAGAATCGCACATGAAATACATGATTAGCAGTCAAGATAGGCCAGATAACATTCCAATGTGTTCCTTACATTCCGACCTGAACTCTTTCATTATGCATATTGATGAAAACATAGAAGAAGAGTCAGAGGAAACTGATATAAGCTTAAATCCACCACATCAGTTGTCCCTGGTACCTTATGATGAACTAAACACTCAAAACTACCATGATCGTGAACAACTGTGTCTTGAGGAAAGTCAGTTTTCCCTTTCTGAAGTAGGATTAGAGCAAGAAGCGCAAACCCTTATGTACTATCAAGCAAATTGCTCTAGCTTTAGTCAAACACCAGTAGTAGCTTGTGGAAATTTCTTCCGGGTAAAGGCTTTAGAAGATTTACATATCATAAACCTGTTTGGAACCCGGGAGCAAGAGAGTTTAAAGTTTCTACCATACCTCAAAGATTTACCATCTGGTAGATCATCCATTGCAAATGAAACTTTAACTATAGCCTCAGCAGCTCATAATCTAGAGAAAATACAAGATAAACTTCTTATAAGTAAGAATGATAGTTGCAATCCCAGCATACCTGAACTACTGAAGTTGGCTCATATTCTGTCTTTTCATGAAGAACTTAGAAATGCTAAAATCAGAAATCTCATGCAGAATACTAATTTCTACAGAAAAAACAAGGGAAAACACTGTGTCACTACCTTTCCCTCAAAGAACAACTTTAACAAGAGTAAACACAACAATCTGAAACAAACTGAAATAATCAGGGATAAAACAGGTGGCCATAGAATCTGCTTTGATTTTAGAAATAATACTGCATCTCCATATAACAAAAATCATGTTTTTTCTACCCATGACCATGATTCACCAATTAAAAGTGCTTTTAATCATGTATTTTCGCAAGATGATGTTTCAGGTCATGGTCATAGGATTCCTTTACAAAGTAGACAGCTTAAAGATTTTTTCCAGTTTGCGGGAGGTAGATCTGATTTCAAGTTCAAAATTGCAAAACCACCCAATATCAGAAATCTGTTCATGAAGGCCATGTTCCCAGTTTTAAATTTCTGCATTTTTGCATACCTTGATGATGTCATTATCTTTTCAAGAATGACCAAGAGTACATGCATTACCTGAGGAAAGCATACAGTAGAGAAAGGAGTGGAAATCAGATATTCAAAGAGGTACAGAGGGAAGATACCGGGCTTTTCAGAGATTCTTGCATGAATCCCTATGTCATGTTAGAGAGAGAGAATTTCCCAAATTTTTCTTTTCAGGAGTTAAGTGGGCCAAGGGTGAGAGGAGATCCTTACGAGGATAAGATGCTTAAATTCCGTCATTTCCAAGATTTTTTAGTTTGAAACACTTTTCATTCATTGTACATGCCATTGTTTGAAATATTGAAAAAAATAGGAAAGTCAAAAATAGTAAAAAGCAGAAAAGAGGGCAAGTGAAGATAGAACAAGGGCCCCATGTTCCAAAAAATAGTCTTTCAGAAAGCGAGCAAGCCTAAATGCTGCTACTAGTACTTCAATGTCTTGTTCAGCTATCTAGCCTAATCATAGCTGAGCATGTTTAAATTTATTTGCTGATAAGTTAGTGAGTGCAAAGATAGTCAACATTGTGTAAGATTGACTTATCACAGAGCTTAGATTAGGGAGAGATTCTGGTTCCACATGCCTAAAACAGAACCAAAGAGAGAAGTGAGGGATGAAAAACACATTGTACATCTTAGCCCCGCTTCTCTAGTTTCCTTTTGTTGCAAAATAACATTTGTGTGCAGCGTGTCTTTTATGCCGCAAATACATGACAAATCAGACTGCCTAATCCTGATTTGATCATTTTTGAATTTCATGTTGTAGATTAGAGAATGAAATCCTGTCAAACTGCTTAATCTTGACAGTTGATCTAGCATAGGTAGAGTAATGAAGGAGTTCATCAGCTTAATCTGAACTCTCGGCAGATATAAGAGTAGAAACAGATAGGTTCATTTTGCAAAAAGAAAAAATATGCATTGTTAAAAGGCTGCTAGTTCAAATGTGCCAAAGTGAAGAAAAAATGTTAGGAAAGATAGTGGGGTAGGTAGAAGTATCATTGATGTTAACCATGCTGTCACTTTTTAGAAATAACATCAAAAGAAGGGTAAATATTGCGCCAATGGATAAGGCACTGGTCTTCATAAGCCAAAGATCTGAATTCTGGACACCTCCTGACGAGGAGTTGCCCTCCCCAAATGGAGCCACTGTGTTAGCCATCAGTATTTTTCACATGTTAGGGATGACTGTATCTTCAGCTGAGTTTTCTAGAAACTGATTTCCTTATGTCAATATGTCATCCAGAAAACCCTCCTAAAACTTTTTTCGCCTTTCTACTTTTCAGTCCACCCATGTCAAAATCAAAACCTCATTATCACTATCCTATCTAGCTTCAGCCCTACTGGTCTGCCCATCAGCTTTAAAAGGCAAATCCAAATCTGTTTCAAAAGTCTCCCCTATGTTAGGAAGTGGCGCTTTAAGGCATTTTACCCTTGGCAATCATCAAAAGGCCAAAAAGCCTCCATCTGTAACAGACCTACCATGACTGACCTCCCACTTTGCAAATGAAATTGACAAACAGCTCTAAGTCGCGCCACTCACATCCCCTAGATCTCATCACTGCATAAACCCCAATCTCAAGCTGACTATTAGGTGTTTCACAGTGTTTTATGGTTTCTACAAAGGCAGGAAATATAACTTCATCTCAGGAGGAAATGCTTGAATCTACAGTTAGAAGAACAGTTGCTTCTAAATGTAACATGAGCCTGAGATATGTCTACAGAACAGAGAGCCACTCATCAAGACCTTATAGCTCTTTCCAGCATGAAAATCACAGTAAGAGAAGGACACCACTGTCACAGCAAACTGGTAATTTATCATGGCCCAGAACCTCCTTCATTTACAAGCAGAGGGTTAGGGCGCCTCCTTCATCTACAAGCAGAGGGTGCTGGCCAGTATTCATTTTAAGGATTGCAAAAGTTCAAGTTTGTTCTTGACTGAAAAGTGAAAGGATAACTCTAGGTTTTCTGAATATGAGTAATGATCATAACAGGGATAGAGTCTGAAGTATGCAAATTCAAAGGAAAACAGAGTTTGGTCTTGTAAAGGAAGTCATGAGAAGTTTTCAAATCATGTGAAATGATGAAACTTTAGAGAGGAATATCATTGGTAAAAACCATTCTGATCATAAGCAACCTGCTTTTCCACAAGACTAAATTGAAGAGATGCTGACAAATCATGTCATCACACAGGCAGAGGAAAAGTTGTTTTTTTTCAAAGGGTGCTGACCTCCATAGTCACAGAGACTATCTTTCAAACAATTTGTCATAAGATGACCAAGCAAATAATGACATCTCAGTTCCCCTCAAAGCAGTACAGTGAGACAGTGACACTTTGACTAGGGTTTTTCTGAAGCACAGTGATTATTGCAAGCAGAGGTGCCAGTATTGATGTTTTTCAAGTTGTGTGCTTACCATCACATCCAAGGAAAATCTTTGTCAAACAGGTTCATCAAACAATCTTCAAATACTTCGCCAAGTGAAGGGCCTCCTTCGTTCATGAGCATATGGCCAAGGCATTGGATGTTTTTGAAAACTGATTGGTCAAAAGATGCAGTGAAAAAAGACAATGAAAGAAAGCAAAAGTCTGTACACAGGTAAAAGATAGTGTTTATGATTCAAATATATTGTTTTTCCTATCCATAGGAAAATGTCTGTCAAACTATACCTATAGTGGACAGGAGACAATATTGACTATGCAGGCCATTGGTACAAAAAGGGCAGTTTCCTTAGGGGAAGAGGCCACACAGTCACCTCACTGTCACATGCCAAAGAAGTTTAAAGGGAACTCCTCTTAAGTAAACAGAGAAATATAGTTTGAATGGATGCAACCAAAAAATGGCACTTACAATCCAAAGAGAAGCCTATAAATCACCAAGAAGGTAAAACAGTGAACAGAGCTGAGCTATGGAATGGTTCTATTACAAAAAGGTCAATGCACTGGTCAAAGCAAAATGATAACTGTTTCCAAGAGACCTGTTCTTCTTGCTTCATGATTTCCTCCTTTCAGAATATACATCACAAGTAATGGGAGGCATTTCAGGTTCAGTTCCCAATATGGACATTGTGAATAGATATAGCGTAGATGATACACCTACAAGCAAGAAGTATGTGGAAAAGGAGGCGCCTTTCTCAAAACAGAGGACCATGATCAAGTCCAAGAAGACCAGCAAGTTTAACACCATGCATAAGAGAAAGCTTTTGTCAAAACCTGCTCATCAAACAACCATCGGCAGATTAAGACAGAGGTTCTGGAAATAAGTCTTATTAGCTCTGGGCATCACTCAAAACCCATGAAAGAGCTTCACTATTACAAATCCAAGTGAAATAATTGTAAAGGGAATTCCTTCTTTTTCTGTAGACAGAGGATGATTGAACTTAAAAGTCAATACAATTATGTTTTTGCATTTACTATCAAAAGACACCTACAGGAGTCTGTTAAACCAAGCTTAATAGGAGGAGGCATTCCTTCAAAGCAAGGAACAATCAGGACATTTTGTCACAAGTCATCATCCAGTTTTTGAAGACTTTAGAAAGCATGAAAAGAAATCAGCTGCAATGTGGGCACCTGCAAAAAGAAAAGGTTTGAAGAAGCAAGAAAACTCCGGGGTTGTCAAAGCAAGTTGACAGTGCAAAACTCTGTCCGTTCAGAAACAACTTAGCATTCAGATTGAAGTTCAGGTATTAAAAGTGTCACCCAAGGAACAAAGCTGGAAATTACCTTTTCAAACACTGGTGCATAAGTGAGACAAAGTTCTGGCTTTTTAAGCCATTTTTGTTTTTATAAAGAGGTTCAGGTATGAAATGCACCGAGGATATTCAAAAGGATCAAAAAGACTGTGAAAAATTTGCAAAAAAGCCAAACAAAAATTCCACTTTACATTTAAAAACAAAGTGACCGTTGAAGAATTTAAAGTGACATATTAAGGAGTGAGGTCGAGGGTGATTTTATCATTTTCAAACTGCAAACAAGAGATATGTGCCGCCCTCAGCATCGAAACAACAAAATTCGGGTCGATTTGCAGAGTTTTGCACTGTTCAAACACAACGCGACGCGCCTGGGAGCGTGTTTGCACTGGCAGTCAGTTTATGCGTGACGCGCCTGTACGGTTGCGTGACGCGCCTGTACACGGCGCCCGACCACCCGATTGCCCGACCCGACAGGCCACCCGAGCAATTGTTGCGCGCCGTGCTTTCCCTGCAGAGTTCCGCGCTAATCTTGAGGACCTCCGGTGCTACTCCAGCCCTCTCCAAGGATTTTTTCATCTAAATTGAAGGATCTTTTTCAAGTGGATTTTCAGAGAGCATGAAGACATTCTCCCAAAGATGACTGGTATCCTATACTAAAAGAAGCCTCAATTATTTGAAAAAGATAAAACTCTTACAGCCTTTCCTCAAAGCTTTTGGAGCTTTTAAAACCCTGTTATCTCTGCTTTAAATATGAATCTGACTGTATACTCACACCAAGGTTAAATTTATGAGCATGTTTTTGTTTAATAAAGTGACATGCATAGAGAACAGTGAAGTTTAGTGGGAGAAAGGGTCCTTGGTCGAGCAGAAATTTATAGGTTGAAGCTCCAGAGGAAGGTTGCTCACACTTATCAAAGGGACAGTATTCACTGTGTTTATTGGTTGACTGCCTTGTGTTTTTTTCAAGCTTATTGACAAGTTGCTATCCATCCAAAGCAGAGGTTTTTCTAACATAACCAGAGGTGTTACATTGGTAGGAGTTATTGCCTATTTGGAAAGGTAAAGACTCTTGCAGACCTTGTTGAAACTTTTTGAGGCATTTTCTAAACTCTATCACCTTGTTCAAAGCAGTAAATTTGACTGTATACCTACACTGAAGTTTGACTGAGTATCCACAAGTCTGTTGTTTGCACTCCAAGAAGAGCAGGTTGTTAATGACTGAAATTCTACCTTGAGACAGAGATACAGGTGTATTGGTTGACATCTAAAGTTTCACAGAACAGGGTGATTTTAGCACTTTTCACAGCAAACTTCTCCTAAAGCAGTCTGCCCTTCTTTTCACTGTGTTATTTCCTACTAAGAAGTTGTTGACTGAGATATTTTCAAGGTGTAGGGCCACTTTCTGAAGAGCAGGGTTTTAATGATTGAATTTTACCTTGGAGACAGAGATACAGGTGTGTTGATTGGCCTCTAACAAATTCACAAGAAGAGTGATTTCTTAACACTATGTACAGGAAATTTACACAACATTTTGTCTCCTCTTTACTATATGGTAACCTATTGAGAAATCTGCCTGGCTGAGGTACATTCAAAGGTAGAAGGCTAGTTTTAAGAAGAGCAGAAGTTGTGTATTACAAGAAACTTGTTGCAAAACCATCCAAATCACATTGTTTATCTGTCAAAGCAGTAAAGTGACACAGTTTGATTCCAACAGGGCATTTTACACACAGTGAGGCAGTTTGTCTCTTCCAAAGCATATTCAGATCAAAATGCCTCCAAGGCAAGACAGCAGGAGCGGTCCACATAAAAGATATGAGCCTATCTCTACAGAGGAAGTTAATGCTCATCCTTCTGTCCTTTTCAACTTCCATGAAGTAGGCTGCCTAGAGTTTTTCCAGAAAGTACAAGAAGTCAAGAGTTTTTCTCCATTAACTCACTTGTGCGCCTTGAGATTCAAAGAAAAACACTTCCAAGTGGCGGGTCTTGATTTCAAAATTTCTCCAAGGTATGTGTCCAAGGCCACCAAGATCCCGTATCATGGCGAAAAATGGTTTAAACAGGCTCATCTTGACTTAGAGGATTACAAGCCTTTCATCAAGCCTGAACATAGAGAGGCTTTCACTGCTATTTTCCCTTTTTCATACCTCCTTGACAGCTACGCTCCGCTTATGAAAGTCATAATGAAATATTTCACTTGTGAAGGGAGGTTTGATCGAATTTATGCCTATCATGTCCATTTATTGATGCATTTTACTAGAAGCAGGCAACTAAACCTTCCTTACTTTTGTTCAAGAGCATAGAGAAAATGGCATCTACTGTCCAAAAGAAGGCCCCACCTCAGCAAATCCCTTCTCTTTTTCATCATTCTTTGATCAAGATTATCTTCCTATACCAGCTAGAGAAGAAAGAGGTTCCATGGGATTTATTCATCAGCCATCCATATTTCTCTACTGTTCCTCCTGTTCATGTGTCTCCCACTCATCCTGTCCATCACCCAGTACCTTTGTCCAATAGGCCTACTCCTAGAAGGCTCAGAATGACTACTGGACATCCAAGTCAACTGGAGGAAGGAGAAGGTAGTAAACAGTAGCAAGAGAAAAGGGATGAGGGACAGCAGCAGATAGATGATGAAGGACAGCAGGTCTATGATGAGGGACAGAAACAAACAGAAAATGAAGGACAACAGTTATATAATGAGGAACAACAGCAGGTGCAAGATGAAGAACAACAGGTTGGGCAGGAAATTGAGATACCTCCTGAGCCACAAATTGGACAAGACATTGATGAAGAGCAGCAAGCTAATGTTGGCGAACAGGGGCAGCCAAGTGAACAGCAAGAGGAAAACATCCAGCAACCTCAAGAAGAGCAGCCAATTCAAAAAGATGTCAAAGGTAAATCAGTTGTGCATCCTCCTCTCAAAATAACAAAGCTCAGCATAGCAAGGAAAAGAGGGGCTAAAGCTGCCACCCTAACAGTAACAAAGATTGTTCCTAGCAAGAGGAAATTGCCCAAAAAGACACCTTCTAGCATGCCAAGGAGGAAAAGCGCAAGATTTTCTTTCAAAGGTAAAAGCAAAGTTGGAGAAAGAACAAAGCATGGAGGTGAATTAGCTGTCATCCCTATCCAAAGCGATGACAGTGATAATGAGGCCCGCCTTCTTGAAAATCTCCTAATCCATAAGGAAGGACAAATTGAGGCATTAGAGGAGGATCTTCAAAGGGCAAGGAATTTCAACCACTTCTTGGAGATGAAAACAAACAGATGAATGTTCATGCAGCTGTCCATGAAGCACGGGCAATCAAATATAAAAAGGAGGCAGCTAAGGCGCAAGCAAGGATAGAAGAAATCATTGGTGAGTTTGATGAGGAGGAGGAGGAAGACCAGCCTAGGCCGAAGAGGCCTAAGACCATCGGGCTTAAAAGAGCCTTGGAAAAGCAGAGAGCAGAAGAACAAGCCCATTTCCAAGCCTTTCCTCTCACTACACTCCTTGAGCAGGAAATTGAAGAAAACAAAGAGGCATGGCTTGAAAGAGCTAACAAGCACTTGGAAATGAAGCTTGAGAGGGCGAACAGAGATCTTGAGCTGCAAAGAAAGAGGACTCATCACTTTTAGAAGCTAAATCAGTTTGCCAGGCGAAAATTAAAGGCAGCCCAAGAAAAATTGAAGAAGGCAAAGGGGAAGCGCCCAGCACAAAAAGAGGGGAAAAGCATATCAGTCCTTGATATTTTGGCATCAGCTTCATAGCATGTTGCTATGGACCCCTGAAGGTCATATATGCCAAATTTGAGCCCTTTTCGACAACTTTTTGTTTTTTGGCATTTTTTGGGTTTTTAGTCGAAAACTCATAATTGCGCCATTTCAGTTTGAGGGATTTTCAAGGGAGAAGGATGATGCCAGTGGATGCCATAATTCTATGAGCAGGTCCCCAGCGATTTTCAGGGCATTTGGAGATCATCCGCCCCCTCAAATTGGCGAAAAATTCCCTCTTTTTGCACATTCTGCCCGCCATATCAGCAGTCTGCTATTTCCTGGTTTTTTGCACACAGGTACAGTTTTGGGCAACTTCTGGACATTCGATTGAGGTGATTTCAGTTGCAACGGAAAGTAGACACAGAGAGCTTTCCAACGGGCCATCATGAGCCTCATTTTGACACTGGGAAGGCTGCCAATTGCCTCGAGCAAGTCAGGGGACCTTTTTCAGACATAAATGTGAAGTATTTTTGTAATTTTTGAACCTCAAAAATATGCTTTTCTCAAATGTGCGTTTAGCTATTTTTATACTTGTGAAATGATGTAAAGTCAATACAATTTCCATTTTTAGCAGTTTTTTAGATATTTTATGGGATATTTTGTGCCTTGGGCTTTGCAAAGCCTCAAGGACAAGTTTAGATATTTTGACTTGGCCAATGGGATAGCTAGTTGCTCCATGAGGTTTTCCTTCCTCAAGCCTATTTATTCCATGGGTTTCATTGTAAAAAAGAGGCTGAACTTGAGAGAAGAATCAATATATTGGTCATATGAGCTTTGAAGAACATACTTGTGTTATGATTTTTGGACTGCCTCTTGGATGCTTTTGATGATTGATGAAGGATTGGTGATGGATTCCATGACATGGTAGAATGGTATAGTGTTTCTTGCTTTGTTGTTGTCTTCTAGTTTTCATTCATGATACATGATTCTTGCTGCTATAGATCAGTAGAGATTGATCTTGAGATATGCCCATGGAGGCACCTCAAAATTCCTGAATCTTCATAGCTTTATGTTTTCTTCTTCCTTAGTTATACTAAAGAATTCTTAACTGCTCTTTAGTAACTTAAGGTATTGTTGCTAGTTTTATTTATAAGTTCTATGTATGTTGAGTAGGATGTATGGTGTGCCCTGCCTACCTATAAGCTGCCCATAGTTCTGTCCATGAAACTATCTCTTTGACTGATTAGTTTATCATCTTGTTGAACCAAGGAGGCCTAGTCCCGATCTAGCCCTTTGCCTAAAAATATGAAAGCTTGTTTGTCAAAGTGCCCAATAACTTAAAGACTGTGTTTAGGCGTTCCGGCATAGTATTTTGAGTTGTTAGTCCTTCTTATGTGTTTTCCCCAAAGTCTGATATCCATTTCCCAAAGTTAGAGGGTCTTATACTTCTATGTATGGCTGGAATGTTTGATTTCTATGTATTAATTAGCTCATAGTTACATCTAGCATGATTAATGGGTTTCTATAACATGTTTATGTCTACTATCAACTAGTTACACTTGAAATCCCTCGTCTTTCACAAGCTTGATGTCCATTTACTCCATTTTGCCCAAAGATCCCTTCTACCGTGAATCAAATCGGCCCTACAGCAGCCTTACATCATCATCTCATAGCTTCCTTGACCTGTTTGACCCCATAGCCCAGTTTATCTAAATCTTGTTATCTAGTTTATATCTTTGATCAGTTTTATCCCTCACAAACTTAAAAAACCAAAAAACCAAAAACTCACTTCATAACTAGCCTAATATCAGAACACCATAAGCGAACACACCAACATCTTTTACACATATAGAGAGAGCCCTCTCTGAGTCCAGGAAGGCTAGGTCCTTGGGCTCCAAAGCTTGGTTTGATGTTACATCGTCATTTGGCTCGCCAATCGGCCAAATCACGGGAACCTAACACCACAAACCATGGTTTGTAGACCATTGGATGCATAGGCTAAAGTACTATAAATAGTTGAACCTTTTTGAGTCAATAGGTAGGAATGAATAGAGATTGATGCTAAGTGTGAACTGTTAGATCTAGAATTGGGTTATTGGGTTAGGACTCCTACTAGCTGTGTGTACGGAGATCCTTTGTCTGGCTGTGTGCTGACCCTACTGGCTATGTGTGCAGGTGGGTTTTGGGGTATGTAAGAGACTTTTTGATAAGTAATATATGCTAATTATTGTGGATATATAATGCTATTTGATCTATCTGGTTATGGTTATTGTGGACTCGAATTATATGTGATTATGTTATGAGCTGCAAATGATATGTGTTTATGAGCTGTGAATTATCTATGTTATGATAACTGTATCTGCGATCTGATTAAGTCTGCTGCAACTATATCTTTTTTATGCTTATACTTGGTTGTCTGCACGTGGATATGAGCTTGTTATATAAATCTGGTAAAACTGTACTCTGGTTAATCATTGAAAGTCCTACGAATGACCTCTGATTGCATAGATCTGATAATTCCTGAATGGTTCAACTTACCTGCTCTCTCTCTTAGGGTGTGGAAACCTAGTTCTAGTACCCACCCATACTTCTTCGGGTGAGACTTTGGCCTACGGAAGCAGGTCACTTCCGAAAGGTCCAATAGTATAGGGGTTTGTTGGAAAACCTTAACCTCCAAACTTGGGTCAGGACCCCTCAAGCCAACACATCACATCATATAAATTGATGTGTGTGTGTGTGTGTATATATATATATATAGTCAAAGTGTTCAAAAACATACAAAATCTAGACCATCATGTCCTGCAAAATCAGGGCTTATGCCAGCGATCATGTTTATCATCAGAAAATATTACAGTCATCAGATCATATCTATAAATCTACTCCTGAGGTCCCTGCACAACATTTGTGTTCCTGTAGAACATGATAGCAATTGCTACTCAGTGGAATACCTGCACCCAGTCTCGTGGTACTTCGACTACCCATCTTTGGATAGCCTCTGGTAGATCCTCTATCGCAGCCATAAGCATTTGGTGAGTCAAACTCTCCAATTTCCTCTGGACGGCATGGAGTGTTCTACCAGGGTCTTCTGCATCTTCCTCACCTCCTTAGTGCTTATGCCTTGGGTATCCCTCAAGTCTGACTAGTCCCATGTCTGCATCATGATCATCATAATTTTGTAAGTCATTTTAGTCCAATCAAAAACATTTTTTCATTATCATACTTACAAAAAATCATAAAAAAATCACATAATAAAAAATAAAAATTTCAATCTCACCGATTGCACCCCATGCTACACCAGGTGGAAGGACTAGATCTGGATCAGCACAAAATTCCATCCCAGCATAGGGATAATCTTCCACTACGATGACTTATTCCTCCCACCATTGGAAGAACTCATCATCCCAAGTGGTTTGGGGAACTTTTCTTCCCCCTAATCTCTTCATGAGATCTACCCATCGGGCTATTGTTGGATCTCTCGGGCTGTTGATTGTTGAGATGAATTTGGGCCTAAGCCCCGGGACCCTCTCAAAGAAGAATGTCAGCAATATTTTTCCATACCCGAAATGTTTGGTCTTTGCTTTCCGGATTTATGTTAACTGTTTCTTCATATTTCTCAGTAATGTTGTGCACTAATCAAAGAGATGTATTAGGCATTCCACTGCTATACTCATTTGTGTCCTTGAAGCTTGATGCAGAGAAGTAGATCCTGCTACTCTGCCAATGGTGAAAATAAGGATCTTCATATATAAATCCTTCAAATCTCTGATAGGAATCTGGGTTCCTACCTTTTGTGCATAATCTACGTAGTAGACTTGGAAATAATCCTCTATGGTTAGCCCTCCCAAAGGCTTTCCATGTAAATCTACTGGATATCCTCTCCGAGAAAGGCGAATGATGAAATAAATATCTTCCCATTCTATGCATAGTGGCATCTAGTCAATTATGAAGCAATCCTCTTCTGGCTCCCAATAATTCACCAACATTTGAAGCAACCACACATTGCTTTTCATATTTGGCATTTTAAAGAACTTGATCAATCCGCAATACTTAGCAAATTTTCATCTTCCATCACTTCATTGTCAATGGCACTATGTTCACGCTCTCTCTAGCTAATTGACATCCTGAAAAAACCATTAAATTATGGATTAAATTCAAATTTTAAATTTTTTCTCTGTGTATACATGACTTCGCTTATACAGAATAGTGTATCATATGCAGGTTCATCCACACGAACCTGTGTATGAGCAGAGGGCTTCATCAAAAAATCTCTTTCCTACGATCAAATTTCAAAAATTTTACCTTAAAATGGAACGAAATTGATGAGCAGGATGAGTTTAGAGCTTACTTGATTATGTTGGGGTCTTTTGTTTTGATGGATTGGCTTACCAAAAGACAAGGCAACATACAAACCTAACTTTAGAGCTCTAATACCTAGCCCTCCTAGTCTCAGAGAGGGATCTCTCAATATTTTTATAAAGATGTGTCTTGAAAGGTTTAGAATTTGATTTTAGGCTAGTTATGAGGTGCAAGGTGTTAGCCCCCCTATGAAATTCTTAACAAGCAAGCTGGGGGCTAGATTGCTTTGGAGCGTTCAAGGAATGCCTTTCCCCTGAAAACCCATCCTCCTTGAAGTCTCTTTGTGCTATGCCTAATATAAATCCCCTCTGCTGATTCATTTCTCAAAAGCCTCTCTATTTATAAATTTCTGCCCCATATACCCCTGCAAATACCCCCATTTTGACCTTTCTTCTATTTGTCCAAATTCCCTTCAAACCCTCCTAAGTTATACCTTTACCCTCCTAAATCACTCCTACGCCCTTTGTTTGTGCCCAAAACCCCCTTATTCCCCTATCGTTAGCCTTTGGTGGCCCTGGAATGCATTAAAAATGTGCAAAAAATCATATATTTTGTATATTGGGCCCTAGCCCCTTTCGGCCATAGCCCCTCACCTGTTCCTCCATGAAACCCCGCGTCGGAACCACCTACTAGCCCATAAGAGCACTTATCAGTTATGTATCAGGCACAATTATGTCTGTTGGTCTCGGTTAATTGGATGGCCACCGTTAACCCATAGGTGCCTGTGTTTTTCTGTTCAAATCTTCTATCGTGCCATCGCCATCCACTTTCACGATGATCTAACGGTCCGCATGCGTCTGCCCTGGTGGTCCTTGCCCGTGCACTTTTCAAAACAACCTGGTTTCTATCGCACCGTTTATGTGCGGTGGGTGGTTTTCCCTGAATGCCCAACGATTCCACTCAGCTCTTGACACGTGGCCCTGACACTGTTACAAAACTACTGGTTCATCGCGCATTAAATTTTGACCACAGACACGTAGCGATATTCATAGCAGCCTTCAGATCTTGAGTGCCTCATCCAACAGTCATCATTCATCAGAGCTGCGCACCTATTAGCCTGTCTCCGCCGTGCCCTTGGCCTACCGTCCATCACCCTCTGACGCGTCTCCACCACAGATCTCCTTTAAAATCCGACGGCCCTGATCTGTTCTCTCCCCTGTTGACTTGGTCACCATTCCCTGGGTCTGCCCTGCCACATCACTCCCGCCACGTGTATCCATCATACACCCATTCATTCTGCTGCATATGATGTTCAAAATCGGGTTTTTAAGGTTATTTTGTTTAAAACGTTTGCTGCTGTAGTCCACCACCTTTCCCATCTTCCACTTCGCGCTGCATTCTTCCACCACAGTCCGCCATTATTCCACCATGACATTGTTTTGTATAGTCACTCTGGTCATCTCCATCATGTCCACCACCCCATATATGTTTTCATAACCAGTCTTTCATTTTTGTAGGGTTATTAAGAGTTAATGGCCGCCATGATGCACATCTCTGCTACAAGGACAGAGAAATTGAAGAAGATCATTTACAGGGGTGGAATTTATGAAAAATGACACAGGAAGGTGAAGACAGGATGTTCATTAAAAAGAACAGGGTTTAAACTCTATAGAAAACCTTCAGGTGCCATTAAAAGCTCGAGATGCACGGACAAAGGTAGAGATGAAGCAGCAAAGTGTTTCAGTTCAAAGCAAAGAGATTAGGGTACGCCAATGTAAATTTTGAGCTCTAAATCAGTGTTTTAAGAGGCAAAGTACTAGTTTGAAGAACTCGAGGATTGATCAAAGGTCCTGGCACAAGAAAAGGTAACATTAGGGTTTATTCACCAGCAGAATGGTTTTCTTCATAAAGGATAGGGCGCCCATACAGCTTTTATTATGCACCGTGTCCCTGAAGGAATTTCCACCTTAACAATAGAGCATTTATGTAGCAGACTTCTCAGTAGTTCATTTGTCCTTTGTTTATTCACTACAAGTACAGCAAAGTACTGTAGCCAAAATGCATTAAAGTCAAATCTGGAGTAAAAGTAAATCTAAAGAGGATCACTCTTTCATAAAATGGGTGACAGAGATTAAATTCCCAACATTCAAACAGAATGGGCTTCGGCCTTCTTTCTTTTCAAGAGTTTAATACAGCATTTAGTTTTCCACCTACTACTTCTGCTTCTCTTCAGCTATAAATCTCACGAGAGAACATTGTAATGGTTGTTGATGAGATATCAGAGAATTGCAAGTAACTTCTCTTGAGACAAGCTCTCTGTGTATAATTGTAAGATAGGCTAAGTGAGATGCATTTAGATTGAATGAACAAGTTGTTGGCTATGTAGTACTTGATTGGTGTTGATATTTAATATGATAAGCACATTTCTTTGGATCCTGATCTAAAGCCGCGGTGATGTTTTTCTGTCTCTGTATTTGATTTCATTTCATTCCATTTCTTCTAGCTTGCATCAGAAATTTGGTATAGGATTCACCCTTGTTAGGTGCCCTATGCATTTGCTCTCCTTGCCTTCAATTTTTTCGGCTTAATGTGTTATCTAAGAATAGGTTTCAATTGAATTAACCAGTATAGTGGATGTTATTGCCTACTTACTAATGTATGAATTAATGGAATCTATTTTTAGATGTTCTTGTTAGGATTTAGCTGGAAGATTTGGGAACACTGGGGATTAGAGTTAACCCTGTCCACTAGGATCCTTGTGCAACCTACTTGCCTTTCTAAGTTCCCTCGTGCTGCCTCTGATTTTTTCCAAGCAGGTCTGGAGTTAAATGACCTCTGACCTGATCTATAGACATAGTTGGATGGTTCTCCTTCCTTCATTTTCAGTCCTTAATGTCCCATACTACCCTCTCACTTTAGGATCCAAGCCTTTAGATGACTAGCCCGACTGAAAGCTTGCATATTGAATATCAAGTAAATCCTTTCTTGACTCCATTTCCCAATGGACTTGATTTTCCCTGGATTATCTCTCCTTTGCCTAAATTTCTCTTTGCCCTGCATTGTCTCATGCTGAACCCTTCCTTCTTTATTCCCAACAACTAAACTTACAATCAAACAAACAAACCCTGTGCCTATAACTAGCCTAAAATCTTATACTTTAAACCTCAAAGCCATATACTCTGACTCACATAGAGAGATCCCTCTCTGGACCTAGGAGGGCTAGATCCTAAGGTCTGAAAGTGGTTCTGATGTTGTCTCATCTTTTGGCCTTGCCAACCTGGCCAAAACATGGGAACCCCAACATAATGGCGAATCCATTGGGGAATTCTGAGTGCATCTCACCTTAAACATTTTAAAGACTCAAAAAATTAGAACTCTGGTTAGGTTGGTAGTAAGTCACTCCTTTTTCGAACTAACCTACATTTGTTTTGTGTGTCTCATACTCTTAGAAAGAGTCTGGAAAGGGCCAGGTAGCCTCCGTATCTCACCCTCTTCGGAGCTGACATATCTAGTAAATGCCCTCCCAGTCAATCTTTGGTTGGAGCTTGTTGTGTTTTGAGGTTATTCTTGAAAGGTGATAGTGCCTAAGCACTGTGTTGGACAGTGTACCCTTTAGAAACATTCTTAACCTTCCACCTGGCAACTCCATAGCTCCTAAACGTTTTAAAGACTCCACTGGTGATTAGTAGGCCTACTGATTAACTTGGTTTCACATAAGACTCCACTGGGAGGCCAGCCTTTGAAACAACATCAACCACAATAAAAGAAACGAATAGGGTTAAGCTACTTGGTAGAAAAAAACATTCTGGCTTTCAGAACCATCCGTACAAGAGCTTACCCTGATCCCAACCCACCTGAAATAGTTGATAACCCTGAGAGCATCCTCAAAAGACCTCTTACACCTAGAAGATCAACTACTTCTAGTCATATCTATAGAGCTAACTCTGCACCAGAAGACCTTACAGCTCTATCACAATCCATTCTTGACCTAGACCTTCAAAACAGACTACCTAGAACTAGTTCATTCAGTACTCTAGACCAGCCAAACCTTCAGCTTCGGGACATAGAGACTCCTCCATCTACCCCTCTAGATATTCACTTTATTCAAAACTTGGGGCTCTGTCATCCTAGGTCTGTTCAGCAGACTTCCGCTGATCCCAGTATCCCTGTCATCCATATACCAGCTGCTCAATTTAACCCTTTGCCTCATCATAATATCATTATGGCAGCCTAGTATGCACCTTTGATGTTGCCTCAGCCTCTAGTGCCCCTGCCAAATGATTATCAATCAAATATCCTGCATTTCACTGCCAAAGATTCCATCACAGCCCAACAACATGTAGATAAAATGGAAGATTCTTTTGATTATATGGAAATAGATGATGATACGGTCAAAATGAGGATCTTTGCCCAGAGTTTGGGAGGTGATGTGAAGAAATGGTTCAAAAATTTACCCCCTGGAAGTATCCAAGATCTCCCTGCTTTATACCAGACCTTCATAAACAAATGGGAAGTTAGGGCTAACCCTCGCCAGCTCCTAGCAGAATACATGAGCCTTAAAAGAAATGTAGGAGAGAGTGTCCACGATTACTCAACAAGGTTTAATATCATTTACAATGCTCTCCCTCCACATATGAAACCACCCCAAGGAATGGCCTTAGCTAAGTATCCTGATGGCTTTGATGTTGACATGGCCTATGAGCTTAGGGATAAAGAGTACAGCACATTAGAGGACATGCAGAAAGGAGCGGTGAACATAGAAGCCAATATGATTGAGAAGAGGGCAAGACTGAGAGCTGAGAAGAGGGTAACGTATAGAGATGACAATGTAGCCTCCACTTCTGATCCCAATTATGATAGATTATCCAAAAACGTGGAAAGGTTACAACAGATGATGGAAAGGATGGTTGTCATAGTTAGCAATCAGAGCAAAAACCAGAGCCAAAATCAGAACCAAAACTTTAGAAGAAATAACACCGCTCCCAACAGACAAAAAGAATCAGATCAACAAGTTATTCCCCCATTCCAAAAATTTCTGGATGAAGATGAGGGAATCATAGAAGAGTCTGAGGGGAATGCAATAAACATGTTTGAAACATAAAATTTAGTCCATGGCTATCCCACAGGAGAAGATCAGCCCTTATCCACGTACTGGGATGAGGAGTGGTCAGAGTCTGAGGATTACAGGCTTGGATTTGAAAATGCTATCATGCAGGTCAGAGAACAATATGAACTTAGGAGCAAAAAGAATCTAGACACTTCCAAACGAAAGGCTCCTGAGGTTACCATTAAGAAAAGACCTGAGAAATCTCCTAAAGAAACTGTTGTAAATAACAAATCAGCAGCTGAGAGTTCTGAGAAAAACAAAGAAAAGGACAAACAAAACACTGAAAAACAAAGCCAACCCACTAGCAGCACTAGAATTGTAGTTAGTGCTCCTAATCAAACGGTCTCTACAACTGTACATAGTGAGAAATCACAAACTAATTCAGCCACCAAGACAGTGGCAAATAAAACAGAAGTGAGCACTCCAAAGACTCAGTCCACTTTCAATCTACAAAGTGAGATTGCAAAAATCAAAATCCCTATACCATTATCTGAGCTGGCCACTCAGGATGTATATAAAGGCCAAATTTTGAAAGCCTTGAATTTAGGGGAAAACAACGATACCGTAAATTTGAGTGATGATCAACCTGCTCTCCTGTTTGGGCCAAAGATTGAGGGAAAGTTTCAGGAAGGGGTAGTCCCACCTTTTTATACCAGTCTCAACATTCATGACAAGATCCTCCATAATGCCATGCGTGACTCTGGAGCATCGCACAATTTAATGCCCAAGGCAGTCATGGAAAGGTTAGGCCTAGATATAACCCGCCCTTACAAAGATTTGTATTCGTTTGACTCTAGCAGAGTAAAATGCCTTGGTCTTATCAAAGATCTATTTGTGAGCTTGACCCAAATCCTAGCTAAATGCATGGTCATGAATGTGGTGGTGGCAGATGTGCCACCTAAGTATGGCATGCTACTATCGAGATCATTGGGAGCTAAATTGCAAGGAACAATGCAGATGGATGGCTCATATGCCACTGTCCCTATATTTGGCCAACTTAGAAGACTGTATAGAGAAGCTCAGATGAAACTCTTATTCAGTAGCCTTGAGAAGCCTAAAAACTCCCCTTTATATTCTATACATACAAATATGGACTCTTTCATCCTTTACAATGACCAGTCCCTGAGAGGGACTGTTTCGGGGAAAATCACCCTAGAGGTTCGTTGGGTTACAACCTCCACAGAGCAGAGGCATGCTACTTAAGAAGGACTCACACAACCATGCATGTTCAGAAAAACTAAATAGAGTAGAATGAGGAAGTTACCCGTAGGTCCTACGGTTGAAGCAGATCCTGCAGGGTCCAAACCCCCAGCAACCGTCCTTCCTTCTTAACCTGAAAGACAAGAAGAAACAAGCACGAAGAACTGGTTGTACAGCATATATCTACTCTAAATGTTAGTGAAATCCATATAAAACATTAGATAAATCATAATGAATGCTTAGATAACAATTTTCTCATATATAAAAGCATACACTAACACGTATATTTCGGGAACAAGATGGTACTTCTGTATTATAAATAGCATGTACAAAAGTAACGAGTGGAGAGATCACCTGAATCCTTCCACGATCTTCGAGCAGACCGTCATCCGGATCCGTCCCGCCCTTGCCTCGCTAAGACTCCTTCCAAACTCGTGCATACGAGATGACATATAGGGAGATGAGCATCTCAAGGAAACAAGGGTTTCCTGTAATGAACTGGGAAAGTGCAGGAGGCACGGGGAATCAGACTTGGATAGGGAATACCAACAGAGTATAATATCAATAATTCTCTCTCCCTTAGGCCATACACATGAGGGGTTTTTATACTCCCTCCAAGTAGTTTCAACAGTTGGAAACAGTTGGCCACGTGCTGGGGTGGTTGAACTACCCGAGTAACCATCAACCCAGCCCGAAAATAGGGAATTTTTATATATTTTTTCATAATTTTAATGGCATACGCGGAAAAGTGCAGCTGGACTCGCGTATACACGCGGAAAAGTACGGGCATAGTCGCGTATGGGGATTTTTACACTGTTTTTAAGTGAATTTGTCCAAGTATGTAGGAATGGGTGCCCAAAACCATCAAATCAATCATGAATCATGTGAAGGTGAGAAATCATGCTATAACAGATGCCCCCTAATATATGAGGTCAGAAGGGGTACATGATGGCCGAAATGTATTATGCACATAGAAAGAACTTCGCAAGGACAAGAGAGGACTTCACCAGATTTCAGCCTGCCAAAAAAAAATGAAAGAAAATAGAGAGTCAACTCATGCTGAGGCGGGCATACCCATGCTCAGTCCAAAAATACATCATATAGAAAGTAGTGAATAGATCCAACATGTATACAAGTATAGCTGAACTGAAAGTACACAATGAATCATATGAGCATGGCCCGGAAGTGTAAGTCTGAATCAATGTCCAAGTATCACATATAAAAAGCTGATCAAAGATGGTGCAACTGGATGTCTGATCATATAAGTAACTGAATCTCCAAGTACCGAATCATAAGAGGTGGAACAAACGGTACAATCACGCAGCTCGGGAGCCAACATATAGGATGCTGATGTACTGAACTGCAACATATAAGGGTGGACGACATCACTGGCAGAAACTGAATGGACTGTCAAAAGTGAACCGAGAAATGCTGATGCAACCCGAGGTCTTCACCGATCACTATGGCACAATTCTACACAATGGGAATAAATGAGTTGAAGTCGACCATGTGAGAAATTGTTGGATTACCGGTCAATGATGTATACCGTTAACCAACGCGAGACAACCCACCAATAATGAAAATGAGTGTCAAGGTGCCCCAGTACAATCTAACAAGTGCGAATGAATGAGTTGAAGTCGAACACTTGAAAGAATCTACCAATCAGGAGGCAATGATGAATCCCCATTGTCGATAGCGAAGAGTCTGCCACTGATGACTGCAAACCCTAAGGTACTGACAAAAAGACTCTAGACCTTATTCCCAGAGCAATGAGTCAGAGTCGATGGGAAAAGATCTGCTGGAAGGAAGGCATTAAGGCATCCCACATCAGTCCAGCGCGAGTGTAACCCGCAGGCCAATATTTGGAAAGAATCGGATGAAGTAGAGTGACGGAACCAAAACTGAAGTACGTTTTCGACATGCACAAGATGAAGCTAGCGCACGGAAGAAACCCTCTAGACCAACCAATAATGAAAGATGACACAGAGGCGAGAAATCCACCGATAGGGTCAAATGGAAATCAAGGTACTGCACGAATCCCAAGTGTGATAATGTATGCTGACGTCGAACACAGGGGAAACCACTCAGTCAAAGACCCATGATGATGATCAAATGCTGAGCACAAGGTCACCTATCAATGATGGAAATAGGCCCACGGTGCGGCTCTAGGTTTGCTCTCAGAGCAATGTGTCGTAGTCGATAAGAGACAAACCCGCCGGCAAAAAGTCAATGAGGACCTTCTCAAACCAGCACGAGCAGAAGACCAATACATCTGATGTGATAGAACATGATACTGACAAGACCGGGAAGGCTGACTGAATAATGAGTCAAGAGACACCGCAGAATGGCTGACTCAGGTTAAACTTCCCTTGAACAAAAGCACGACTCGTGATGACCATGGCAGTAAAAAGTGACACTGTATAAGTCTGTTATGCAGGAGGCAGAACAAACTCTCCATATGATTGGAAGAGATAACCAACCGGGGGAGAACTGACAAGTGAAACATGGTAAAGGCTGAACCTAGGTCAAAACTAAAACCATCCCAAATGAAGGAGATATATATAATTATATGTGCTTTGTTCAAGGGCGACAAACTGACTCTGTACTGCCATCAAAATAATGAAGATACATCCCGTTCCCGCTCTTTTTGTTATATTTGATTTTTTTGTCTTTTTCATATAATAAGCCTGGAAAAGAATAAAAGAATGCTATGGTACAATGGATAGAACGAGTATCAAAAAATCAGATGCACTAGTTCCTGAGATTGGAACAATCCTATGCTCAATGCAAGGTGGCGAAAACTGGTAAGCAATACTCAGAGGAACGTTCCATCCATGGGTAAAAGGTGTCAAGTCGTGATAGCCAAGTGCATGCAATGGTTAACTTGTACAGAGAGTCAAGGTCAAAAGTTGGCTTAAACATCGAGTCCAAATGAAGCCGGCTAAAGGCCAGGATAAACAAGTAGCCAATATGCAATGCAGTAATACAACTTAACGACACTAGGGAGCCTCTAGGGTAAAAGCCAGAAAAAATAATAGTGATGAAGAAAAAGAATGAAGCTTCAACACATAAGACATGGCGGGACTAAAGAGGACTGCCGAGCCTACATAAAACGCAGCATGGGCAACAAGTGATAGCGAGGAACTAACTAGGAAGCCCATGTAAAGGAAGGCTCTACCATCAAGTCATGATTAAATAATCGACGAGTGAAATGGGTGTAATACTCATGACCTGATGGGATCGACCCTAAGGCAAGTGATCAGTATGGAGGCTAGTATGCAAGATGCAACGAAGAGTGATTTACCTAACCTATATGCCAGTGAAGATCATATCCCTACCGTGACGAGTCGGAAATCATGGATCTAAAACTGGGAAAAATCTCAAAATCGTCAAAATGTACCTGAAACCATACCAAACTGGGCACTTCCAAGCATTTGAGTTATGCAGCTTAAGATAGATCAAAACAATGAGCATAACAAATTTTTACGAAAATTTTCAACTTTTTAGGCATAAATAGACAAATTACCTCATATTTGGTTCATTATTGCATTGCTGATTTGGAAAAAAGTGCTTTGGAGCAAAAAACTTCTTTCGTCAAATCAGGAACAACCGACCGTCGAATCGCGCCGAAATTTTAGGTAGGCTCCTCAATCATCCTTGCAAATCATTTTGTCCATTTGGAAATTAAAATTAAGTGAATTTTACCCTTAAAACCCTTGCTAAAAAATGCGGACTTGTGCATACGCGGGTTCATAACAGGCAACTCGCGTATACACGCGACTGTGCAAAGAAAAAGTCGCGTATGCGCAGGTCCGAAACTTAAAAAGCGTGGCTAATGCATGATTTTATGAAATTTGACAGGATGAAAATCTCATGGAGAGAACGTGAGCATAGCGCAATTGACCAAGAGGTCATGCAAGATCGAGTAGCGCAAAATATCCTTCGGAATTGCAGATTGTTCAAATTCTTTAAAATGCCAAATATGAAAAGCAATCCTCGGTTGCTAGAAATGCTCGTCAATTACTGGGAACCAGACCAAGACTATTTCGTGATAGATCAGATGCCAATACGCATTGAAGTGGAAGACATATACTTTATTACTGGACTCTCCCGGAGGGGAGAACTAGTAGACTTGCACGGGAAGCCCCTGGGAGGGTTAACCGTGGAAGACTATGTCCACGTGTATTGCGTAGAGGGTTCCAAAAAGGTTGGAACTCATATTGCAATTAAAGATTTACGGGATTTGCACATGAAAATCCTCCTTTTCACCATCGGCAGAGTGGCAGGATCTGCCTCCCTACATCAGGCGTCCAGGACGCAAATGAGCATAGCAGTAGAATGTTTGACTCATGTGTATGATTGGTGCACAGCCCTTTTACTGAACATGAAACAACAGTTGACCTCAATCCGCCAAGCAAAGACCAAACACTTTGGCTATGGTACAATTTTGACAACATTCTTCTTTGAGAAGATACCAGCATTGAGACCCAGAGTTATCTCTACCATCAGTAGCCCGCGGGACCCAAGAATTGCCCGTTGGGCGAACATGATGAAGAGATTGGGGGGTAGTGAAGTACCCCGGACCACATGGGACGATGAGTTCTTCCGTTGGTGGGGAGAACAAATCATCGCGGTGGACGACTATCCCTATGCCGGGATGGACTTTCGTGGAGATCCAGATCTAGTTCTTCCACCAGGCACAGCATGGGGCATAGTCGGTAAGTTTGCAAAATTTTTTGACTTATATAATTTTTTTGGATTTTTTCAAATATGTATGAAAAAATGAAAAACAAACATGTTTTTGATTGGATTCATAATGACTGACAATTTAAAATGATCATGATTCAGATGTTGGACCAGTTCGACCTGAGGGTCTCCCGTGCCACAAGCACCGCAGGGGCGAAGCAGATACTGTGGATTCAGATAGGACTCTCCAGGCCGTGCAGAGGAATTTGGAGGGATTAACCCGCCAAATACCTATGGCTGCTGCGGAGGACCTGCCGGAAGCCATCCAGAGACGGGTGGTAGGAGTGCCCCGAGACTAGGTTAGATTATTCCGCCGAGTTGCCACCGCAGTCACGTTCTATAGGAACACGAATTCTGGGCAGGGAACTCAGGAGTAGACAGATATTATGTATTAGATGACTATACATTATTTTTTGAGACTGAACATGATGGGGGCATAAGCCCAAGTTTTGTATGACCTTATGGATCCAAATTTTGTAAAGTTTTTGAACACTCTGATGATATATATACAGCGATATTTGATGTGATGTGATAAATGTATCAAAATGTATGATGTTTTTTATGATTAAAAATTTATTGTATGGAATGATTAATATGCCAATCTAATGCTTGATTAGCTAATGAGTCAGCAAACCAATTGTCAGCTCGAGGAATATGAATGAAAGTTATAAATTGAAATGACCTTTGTAACAAACGTACCCTCAAGAACAATCGTAATAAAAATGGATCTCGTACCCGATAAGTGTTGTTCAACTGCGACACCACCAGCTGGGAGTCCAAGAAAACTACCAACGAATCAACACCCAAAGATATTGCCTCAGAGAGTAGATGAATGACTGCAGTGTATTCTGCTACATTATTGGAAGCAGGACCAATGCAGACCCCTCTTGATACCAACAGCTGACCGGAAGGATAATGAAGCACCCAAGCCGCGGAAGCTAAGTTCCAGGTGTGTCTACTAGCACCATCGGTGAAACCAAAATGACTCATGACATCCAACACAACCTGCCAAAGCAGATCAAAAACATCACCAACTCATCAAAGATCGAAAATCAATCAGATATGTACAAAGCAAAAACTACTATATACAAAAGCAACATGCCAGGCCGAAGCCTAGGCATAATACTTCTTCAAATAGAGCCCATTTCGGGGCTCCGACAACTCATTCCCTTCGAAATCAACCAAGGTATAAGCTCCTTTCTTAAGGACTTTTTTAACGATATAGGGGCCATACCACATAGACTTAAACTTTCCTGCCCCCAAGGCATCTTTTTCTTGGGCATAGACCAAAACAAGGTCACCTTCCGAAAAGACCCTAGGCTTGACCGCCTTATCGTACTGAACTTTTACTCGGTTTTTATGCGCTTTATTCATCGTGGCAGCATCTCGACGCTGCTCATCGAGATGTTCCAGATGAAGAAGCCGTTCTTCTAGACTAGAAGTGTCAGGAAGAAGTTCAACAACTAATTTAAGAGAAGGAATCTCGCATTCAATAGGAAATACGGATTCCACCCCGTGCACTAACTGAAACGGAGTAAAGCCAGTTGCAGTTTTCACTGATGTCTTGTATGCCCAAAGTGAAGGATATAGCATAATATGCCAGTTGGATCTAGCTTTATCAATTATCCTTTGAAGAATTGTCTTCAAGGATTTGTTCACGGCTTCCACTTGCCCATTGGCTTGAGGATAATATGGAGATGAATGCTTCTGCCGGAAACCCAATTTGAGAGCCAACTCAGCCATCATACTATTCTGAAAATGACTGCCATGGTCAGTGACAATCTCTCTAGGAATACCAAAACAAGCGATAACCTGGTTGAAAAGGAAAAGAGCTGCAGTCTCACCATCATTCCCAAAAGTAGGCATAGCCTCGACCCACTTCGTAAAGTAGTCTACTGCTACGATAATGTACTTGTGACCTTTAGCCGAAGGCAGGTTACAAGTAGTATAATCAATACCCCACTTTGTAAAGGGTCCGACAGTAACGACTAGAAAAAGCGGAGCTGGATGAGCACGCATTTTTCGAGTATAAACCTGACACGGATGCCACTTTTTGACCGATTCAATACAATCTTTGAAAATCGAGGGCCAAAAGTATCCAGCACGCAAAATATTTTGGGTTGTAGCAAGCCCAGATAAATGACCCCCACAAGCTCCACTGTGAGAATCATTGAGCACAGCCTCAGCTTCTTCGAGAGTTAAGCAGCGTCTTAGGATTGAATCAACCCCTTGACGGTACAAAGCATCACCAATAATCAAATAATTCTTGGCCAAGTGACGCAGTTTACGACGCTCATCTTTCGAAAAAGTAGAGGGAAACTTCGCAGTCTGGAGATACACAATGATACCAAGGATCCTGTGGAGAGATAAGAAACAAGTGTTCGTCTGGAAAGGACTCATCATAAATCATTTCCTCTCCATAGGGCAACTCAGAGATCAATTCCGCAAAACTAATGATTTCTTGGATTTGGCAGACATGAACTCAAGATCAAATTCCTATAAAATCACAATCCATCTATTGTATTTGCCCCCAATCACTCGCCTACTGAGGACAAACTGAAATGGATTGGCAGCTGCCAAAACATAAGTTTTGCGAAGAATAATGTAATGCCGGAGTCGCTGCACAGCATGAACTGCTGCTAAGGCTAATTTTTCTATCAGAGTGTACCTTAGTTCATGTCCTACCAATCCTCAACTTAGGTAGTAAATAACATGCTCTACAAGAGAATCATCTTCTTGAACCAGAACCATACCGATGGTAGATTCTGCTGCTGTCAGATACAAAAGGAAATCTCTGCTATAATTTGGTGGACTCAATAAAGGAGTAGAGGTCAATGCTCTTTTCAAAGCATCGAATGAGCGTTGAGTGTAGTCGTCCCAAAGAAAAGGAACTCCTTTCTTCAACAGTCTCATAAATCCCTTTGTGACTTCAGCATAATTGACGATAAATCTCCGAAGAAAATTAGACTTCCCTTGAAGAATTTGAAGCTGACGAATTGAGGATGGGGGAGGCAACCGAAGTATTTCCTCAACCTTGAAGGGATCTACCCTTATCCCTTCCCTAGACACAATGAATCCCAATAGCCGACCGGATGTAACCGCGAAAACGCACTTGTTCGGATTCAATCGAATTTTATAAAAACGACATCTTTCAAATATTTTTCGGAGGTGACCAGGATGATCCATCCTCTTTCGAGAATGAGCAGCTAGATCATCTAAGTATGCCTCGATAATCTTCTTGATGTCGTGGAAGGCGTAAGACATGGCCCGCTGAAAGGTAGCCCCAGCATTTTTAAGACCAAAAGGAATCTTCTTGTATGCAAACGTACCCCAGGGACAAATAAATGCAGTCTTATGTTGATCTTCAGGACGGATAGTAATTTGATTATATCCGGAGAAACCGTCCATGAAGGAGAAAATCTCATTACCGGCACACTCGTCAATGATCTGATCGATAAATGGTGTGGGGTAATTATATTTAGGACACGCTTTATTTAGGTCTCTGAAATCGATGCACACTCGAATCGTTCCTTGCTTTTTATCTACGGGAACGGGGTTTGAAACCCATTCAGTCAGAGGAACAGGGAAAATGAATCCCGCCTTAAGCAGCTTTTCAACTTCAGCTTTGATAGCTGCTGCCTTCCTAGGATTGACCGGACGAAGTTTCTGCCTCACCGGCTTAGCGTCTTCATACGTCTTGATCTCATGCTGGACGATAGATGGGTCTATTCCAGGCATTTCCTCATAAGACCAAGCAAATACATCTCTATACTCTTTAAAGAGCTCGGTGTAAATTTGAACCTCTTCACGGGAACATTCAGCTCCGATGAAGACATTCTCGATAATATTGGGATCCCTGGAAATGTTCACCGGGATAGTAGGAGAAATCATAGCCATGTTCCCTTCAGCATAAACCTGTGTTGGTGCCAAAGGGTTCAAGACTGGGTGAACAGGACCAGGAGACGGAGGACTCGGAAAACTTGTTTCAACTTCGCTCAAATCAGGTAGGAAGTAAGACCAATGATGCAAATCATCCCACGGTCTATCTATACCTGTCATGGCTTCTAGGATGGCCTCTTCAGATGGAAGAGTGGTATCAAGGCAATCCTGGGCTGAAGAAGAACTAAGCATCCAAGCCGGAGCCACATCACCATCCAACTCTTCCGGTGAAAGAGGAGCAGGGATGGTTTCTACAGAGTCAACAATAGACTGATATGCAATCTCAGCTGCAGAAATAGGAAATTCCATTCCACCCACTTGACCTTCCGCTAATGTGGCAGTAGGGGAAGGTAAGGTCCAAGGGTCCGAAAAATAATGAGTTCTGAAGAACTCTCTTCGAAGGGGAGCCTTGGAGGACGAAATAGCATTAATATGCACCGTAGGAGGAGGAACATCGAAAGTACCCATCAAGGAAGAATACATTCCAACTCCTAAATTCTCAACAGGCGCCTTAGTATTATCCAACTTCGGAACATATGAGTCAGAAGACGCATTCAGGTCTACAGGAGGACAGTTCAGTTGATCCATTGTAACGATCCTCCCTTCGTGGGGGAAACATACAACTCGAAATAATGAGGATGCAATGGCATCCATCTCATAAATCCAATTCCTCCCCAACAGAAGGTTGTAGTCCAAGCTTGCATCCACTACCTCAACCTCTATATTGACAGTTTTGCCCCCAACACAGATGGGCAAAGCCGTGACAATACCATGGGGTCTGTGAGAATGACCATCGAACGCAGTAAGAACAGTGCTAGATGGAACAGCTTTGGGAGATCCAAGTGTCTTCCATCATGCAAGAGACATCACGCATGTGGAAGCACCCTCATCAACAACCGTTCGAAAGATATTGCACTTCTGATACGACGATTTAATATGAAAATCCATGTGATGAGGAAGTCTCTTCTTAAAATTAGTCATATCAAAAGTAATCAGAAGAGAATTTTTCGGATCAATAGCCCCAATGGCAGTGAGCAAAGCACTGCGCTGAGCCGGACAAGACTGGAGTACCTCTAAAGCCGACATCGCACAAGGACTCTGCGCCAGATCTTCCACAATCGAGTAGTTCTGGGCAGCCCTAGCATTTGGATTAATCGTTGATCGCTTAGAAGATGCTTTGGGCATCCGAGGAATAGACTCAATAGTAGGCTTCGTAATGTGAAGCGGCTCAGTAGCATCAGGAACTTTCTTAGCTTTCGAAGACTCTTCTCCGCCATAATCACGGGATCTTGTAGCGATATCCGCGTGAGCACTCATCATAAAAATGTTCGATGGAATTTCCCCTTCCTGGGTGCTCCCAGAAGAAGCCCCAGGATTTTGGTTCGCGCCAACAACTAATTGCTGCCCTTGGGGAAAAGGGTTTGTTAACACAACCTGGGAACTAGAAGAACCCTGCTGAGCTAACAAGCACTGAGCATCCTGAATTTTAGGGCAAAGGTGTGTGAGATGGTCTCCAGCACACAGCTTGCATGGAAACTTCACTTTCTTCTTCTCCTTTTGACCCTCACCAACACGCTCGTTGGTTTTATTTGCATTACCCTTCCCGTTCTTGCCCTTCTTCTTATTATTTCATCCCTTCTTCTTCCCATCGGATTGTTGATTTCCTTTGGGATCAGAAGCTTGGACAACATTTATGGACAAAGACTGGGAAGGCGATGACTCGGCAGGCACAGCCTGACTAGAAGGAGTAACTTGTAATGACAACTGCTGCAGTTGATTAAGTAGGCTGGCTACACCACTATTGATTGATCCGAAAAGTCCATCACCATGCGTGTTGAGGAGGTAAATCCCCTCTGCGGATAGAGGCGATCCCTACTAGCCCAGCAGGGGTCTAGCAACAAACAAACAATGCTATGACGCAAGCTCCTAGTTACGAAATGAAAGACTTGGGATAAGAGCCTACCTGGATTCCAACGCTAGATCTGAGGAACCTAGCCGTAGCCGCACGGGTGCGCGTAGGCTCAACCAGGTGATGTGCCTGCACTGTGAGTCGGGCATTGCATGCAACGTAGAGGCTCACGCAGGGCCAAGAGGGGTTTACGTAGAGCCGGGAAAGGCAACCGGGGTTCCAAAGGAAATGTATGTCATTTTCGCATTTAGAAGGTGTGAAGCAGCCACATTGAAGGGTGACGCAGTGACTCCGTAGGCACCTGTGGGGTTCTTTATCCTTAGCTGAATCAGCCATAATTTCTCTCTCCAAGAGATGGAGGTACATCTGCCAAGATTTTCTCTATTTGGGCAAACCATGTCTGGTGCCCTTGACTGTATTCAGAACTCTGCATAATAATAAAACCCTCTAAGAGCTGTTGCACCGGTTTTCCCACATTGGGTTTTTCTAGGGACATTTGTCCGAAAAATCGTGTGTGTCCTTTGTCATGTGTGTTGATTTCTTCAGTACCTAATTTGTTTGTATGTGTAGATCTGTAGTGTGTTTACTTCACTGTTTTCTAAATATTTCTGAAAATAACTTGTAAATGTAAAAACACAAGTAGGAGAAGTAAACCAGATTTCTGCAGTAGAAATTTTTGTTAAGTAGTTTCAGGAATTTTCACATATCAATCACATCCCATAACATCATATGTCTATTAAGCCCAGCAGAACCCTTTTCTACATAATAACCATGAACGGTCTCCTTGGCCCTATCCATGGCTTCATAAAGCAAGCCTCTAATATCCCAAAATGGAGTAATGCGTTGATACACAAACACAATATTTGAAACACAGAAAATGTACATGTAAAATTATAATCAACACAGATATAAACAGAATAGCTGAGCCATTTTATTCATAGGAGATGGATTACAATTACAACAGTGTACAAATAGAGGTACTCTAGCCAAAGGGATGGCCTAGAATGACCCTGAAAGCATGCTACAACAAGCATTGCGTAACCGGAGAGATGCAGGAAGCAATATTGCGTTGTCCCTTCAACAGACGATGAAAATGTGACTGCTGGCTGAAAGGGAAATGCATATCTATGGAGCTCAGAAGCTCTGATGATGCCAAGATTCAAGATCTGGGCACTATGATGGACACCCAAGATAACCCAGAAAGGAAATTTCAGATCTATGTGATTGGAAATTTACCCTCTTGGGGTTTGATCCTTGGTTTGCTGGGTTATGCAGATCTGAAGCTAGATCTGATCATATGATAGTTGCAATATGATGTACAACCAGATCTAAGCTTGAAGGGTTGATCCCTTCTTCAGATCTCCAAGCTAGAAGATTGAGATCTTGTCTCTTCTTCCTCCTCAAAATGCAGCAACTAAATATGCAGCTGCTTAAGAAACTGCGCTATACAAGAGGGAGAGATTCAATGCCTGCTGAAATATGCTGCAATAAGTTCCAGGCTGATGGAAACAGTGATGGCAAGGTGATGGGATGATCCCTCACAGGATTCCTAGCTGAAATGCTAGAAACTTCCTTCCTCCTCTAGATCTACAATGATGGACTGCGCAATCCTTGATGGGATTGTTGCTGATAGGAGGTCAATAATATTTGGCCTGATGCTAGATCTGAAATGAGGCCTTGGGAAAGCTGATTTTGAAGCCCAAGGTGACAGGAATAATCCTTCACCGATCTCTCAGCTGAAATACTGAAGACAACCTTCTCCTCTCAAATTGATATTCAGAAATGCGTAATTTCTGAATGTATATGTTCTGCAGAGAGTAGAAACAATGTGGCACCAATGCCTGATGATGAATAGCAGCTTAGAATACCTTCCCAGAGTAGGCACTTGAAGTCCCCCGTGGGTAAGGGTGGGATTCCCGCTCGGGAACACCCTGTGCTAAATAGCACTGCAGACTTAGCTAAACAGCATAGGAGTGCATGGAATGTCAAATGACAATTCCAGATCTAAACAGATCTCATATCAATAATACCAAGATTGCCTTCTATTCTGCCTTCATCTTCCTTATATACAAAGTGAGCCTTCCCAAGCCCTGGCCTACCTCTAAACTGCGATGTGCATGTGGACATAAGCCTCCATCATGTCTACATGAAATGTGCGCCCTCTCCATCATGTGTGCATTAAATGCACTACTTTCACCATCACTTCATCATGAATGCTCTATGAGCTTACATTAGATTCCCTCCATGATCTCAGTTGACTGCTTCAACCTCTATGATCTATCTCATTAATGAGGGATGATCTCCACTCCTTTCACATTAGTAGCTGCTCCACTACTCCATTATGTAGGTCTATATTTAATTAATCCACATCCACACATCAAAAAGTGGATCTTATTCATCTTTCAAGATTATGGGTCCCTCTACCCTTTTATTTACTTAATTAAATAAGTTTAATAAGAACTCTAATATTCCAAATAAACATGTGAAAATTTTGGAATGTTACAGTCCTCCCCGGCAAAATGTTGCTTGTCCTCAAGCAACTGCAAAAGTAGATGCAAAAGTCATCTATCCCCTTCAAATGGCATCCACATAAGGAAGGCCTCCTTCATTTGCTGCAATGTGTTATGCATGTTTGGTTCCAAAGTTGTCTCTCAAAAAATGCATAGAATGACCTCCAACTATGTAGTTAGATGTCCTTCATTCTCCAAGAAGTACCAAGTGACAACCATAAGATGCCCAACATCATCATCAATACATGAGATACATAATATAAAGTGGTTCTTCCCACAAAGGAGAAGCTCCATCTCACAAAACATCTCTTCACCATATGCTTTATGAAGTAGATTGAGCATTGACATCCCTTATCCTTAGCCTTGTTGGCTTTGTTGGATCCAAGCATCATTCCAACATTATGCAAAGGTAGAAATGGAGACATATGGGTAGACAAAGATGTCAAACCATATTCTCCCAATAGTAACCACCGGAGTAAGGCTTCTTGCTGCCATCCTCCATCTCCTTTATGTAAGATGGTCAAGCCAAACTCCCCCAAAAGCAACCAAAGCAAAAAGAGATCTTGCTGCCTCTTCACCTTCTCATGTGCATCATGGAGTAAAAACATACTGATAGACATGTGGAATGTCACATCAGCCCCATACAAGCAAACACCATCAATACACATCATGAGAGTACCATGCCAAGTTCCATACAATACAAAACACATAGACATAGGAGATGTCATGTGATGGCCAAACTCTTTCAAGAAAAATCAAGGTAAACATGCCTCCTTTTGATGGATCCTGTCATTGGTATACAAGGCATGAGTCAAGGAAATACGAGCTATTGGGTGGTAACCATACTCACCCAAGAGCAGCCAGCGTATCCATGCCTCCTCCTTCATTACATGAGTGTTATTCAAGGCATGGATCAAAGAAATAGGAGCTTTTGGGTAGTAACCAAACTCACCCAAGAGTAACCAGCGTAACCAAGCTTCTTGCTGGCCCATGTCATATATCTGCAAGTGGTCATGCAACCCCTTGCTTATCATCTTGACCCACTCATCCCAATGTGGATGATGAATGATGTTTTGCAAAAACATGGTATCCTCCCATTGTAGAATACCATCCACCTCAAACAGATGAACTTTGCACTCCATGATATGTTGAAGTGCACCTCCAATGAGATCTCTCCATGAGACCTTCTTCTCATCAATGGCCCTCCAAAACCATTAAGGTTTTGGATCTGCTGCAGCTAGAAGTTTCTCTTTGAGATGTGAGATTCTCATTGAGAAAGAGTCATATTGAAAGGGGAAAAGTTTGCCCATCTCAAGATGTCTACCATCTATCATCTTCTTCTCCATTGCTTCATGAATGAAGTTGCCATTTGATTGCTCCCATAAGGAATGGGTCCTCTTCTTCTCACTGCTGCTCATGGACAGCATTGTACATCTGCAAGGTGATACATGTGCTGCCTCAAAGCAAGGCACAATGCTGAACTCATAGCCATCCATACTCATCCCATTTTCTGAAACTCCACATTTCAACTCAAAGGGTTGAATGTAGTTCATCAAGGACAAACTAGGATGGTTCTTCATCTCTTCCTTGATTAGGTCAAGGTTCATTTGCGCAGTGATATGATGCTGCTCCAAATCAGCATGTTGTTCTAACCCTTGGTCATGCATTAGCCTTGATGGAATGTCCCCATAGGTTTCAATAAGAGGTACTGAAACAATATGAGATGAAAGTGGATGCATATCTTGGATCAATTGATATGTGGGAGCCTCTTGCAAGACCACAAGAGTTCCTCTAACCGGGACAGTGGTGTCACCAACTACTGGTAAGAGTGATAGCTGCTCTTCTATCAATGTACTAGTGCTGGAATCTACCTCCTCTTCCTCATGCATCCCCTGAATCATGCATGGGACTCTATGTGTCAAGAGCTTAAGACTATCTTGCAAAGATGCAAGTGTCTCTTCTTCGGATACAAGTACTTTTGCAACTGGTGGTGAATGTAGTGACTCTCTATCCAAAGTGATAAGAATGGCATTCCCCTTTGATTCCTTAGGAAATGTCTCTTTGTGACACATCTCTGGTTTTTTCACATCAAACTTCTTTCTCAACTTGTGAAAGAAATCTGAATATTTAGTCACCTTTGCATGCTCCATGTGACCAAACCACCAATCATTGGCTTCACCTTGAAGATGGTGTGTTGCAATCTGAACAACCTCTTTTTCAGCTACAGGATGTAGCCTAAAAAATGCATCTAACTCTTTCCTCCAAGCCTTTACAGTGCTTGAGGAAGATCCATCATATGTAGGCAAATGGAATCTATTATGCCTCTTTATTCTACTGCTGCTATAGGATCTTCTTTCTTCTTTGAGTTTGAAGAATTGTTGGAGAGTTAGATATCCTTGAATTCTCTAGACCGTGCCTTGTACTCTTCTAGATATAGACTAAGAGTCTCATGAGTCTCAGGTTCTCTTCTTCCTTCATTGTTATACCCATTCACCTTCTTCAAAGAAAGTGCGCATAGTAGATCTATGAGGAGATCTATGATTCCCTAGTATTCTTTGTTGCTGATAAGAAGTGTTGGGACCTTCTTCATCCTGAAACCTTCTTGAGGTTTCTCTTTGCCTTTCTTTCTTCATTTCATTGATCTCCTTGGAGAGATCCTTCATAGTTCTAAAGAAAGATGCAGCAAAACTTAATCCCTCCATTACAGTAGATCTTTACTATCTGCTCTTCATATGTTGTCAAAATGTCCACAAGTTGAGCCAAAGATCATGCTCTGATACCACTATAATATCCCAAAATGGAGTAATGCATTGATATACAAACACAATATTTGAAACACAGAAAGTGTACATGTAGAATTATGATCAACACAGATATAGACAAAATAGCTAAGCCATTTTATTCATAGGAGATGGATTACAGTTACAACAGTGTACAAATAGAGGTACTCTAGCCAAAGGGATGGCCTAGAATGAACCTGAAAGCATGCTACAACAAGCACTGCGTAACTGGAGAGCTGCAGGAAGTAATACTGCACTGTCCCTTCCGCAGATGATGAACATGTGACTGCTGGTTGAAAGGGAAATGCAGATCTATGGAGCTCAAGATCTTTGATGATGCCATGATTCAAGATCTGGGCACTATGATGGACACCCAAGATAACCCAGAAAGGAAATTTCAGATCTATGAGATTGGAAATTTACCCTCTAGGGGTTTGATCCTTGGTCTACTGGGTTATGCAGATCTGAAGCTAGATCTGATCATATGATGGCTACAATATGATGTACAACCAGATCTAAGCTTGAAGGCTTGATCCCTTCTTCAAATCTCCAAGTTAGAAGCTTGAGATCTTGTCTCTTCTTCCTCCTCCTCAAAATGCAGCAGTGGAATATGCATTTGCTGAAGAAACTGCATTGTACAAGAGGGAGAGACTCAATTCCTGCTGCAATATGCTGCAATAAGCTCCAGGATGATGGAAATAGTGATGGCAAGGTGAGGGGATGATCCCTCATAGGATTCCTAGCTGAAATGCTAGAAACTCCTTCCTCCTCTAGATCTACAATGATGGATTGCGCAATCCTTGATGGGACTGTTGTTGATAGGAGGTCAATAATATTTGGCCTGATGCCAGATCTGAAATGAGGCCCTGGGAATGTTGATTTTGAAGCCCAAGGTGACAGGAATAATCCTTCACCGGTTCCTCAGTTAAAATACTGAAGACAACCTTCTCCTCTCAAACTGATATTTAGAAATGTGTAATTTCTAAATGTAGATGTTCTGCAGAGAGTAGAAACAATGTGGCACCAATTCCTGATGATGAATAGCAGATCAGAATACCTTACCAGAGTAGGCACTCGAAGTCCCCCATGGGTAAGGGTGGGATTCCCGCTCGGGAACACCCTATGCTAAACAACATTGTAGACAGCTAAACAGCATAAGAGTGCATGGAATGTCAAATGAAAATTCCGGATCTAAATAGATCTCAAATCAATATTACCAAGATTGCCTTCTATTATGCCTTCATCTTCCTTATATACAAAGTGAGTCTTCCCAAGCCCTGGCCCACTTCTAAACTGTGTTGTGCATGTGGACATAAACCTCCATCATGTCTACATGCAATGTGCACCCTCTCCATCATGTGTGCATTAAATGCACTACTTTCTCCATCACTTCATCATGAATGCTCTATGACCTTACATTAGATTCCCTCTATGATCTCAGTTGACTGCTTCAACCTCTATGATATATCTCATTAATGAGACATGATCTCCACTCCTTTCACATTAGTAGCTGCTCCACTACTCCATTATGTAGATATATGTTTAATTAATCCACATTCACATGTCAAAAAGTGGATCTTATTCATCTTTGAGGATTATGGGTCCCTCTACCCTTTTATTTACTTAATTAAATAAGTTTATTAAGAACTCTAATATTCCAAATAAACATGTGAAAATTTTGGAATATTACAAAGCTATTGCAAGCTTCTCCCCATCTACCAATCACAAAACCTTTACTATAGGTTCACTAACTAAGCACACTTCTTCTACTACTTCCCAAAATGTGTCAGTGTACACCATTTTTGCAATGGCTCTCCCATCTTGTCTCCTGTTGTATATACAATCATACCACTCATCAAAAACAAACATTTGCTTCAACTCAAACTGGCATCAAAGCAAAGGCTGAAGAGTAATAAAGTTGGTTGCAAAATGTGTGATTGCAGGACAGCTCAACTCCCTATTTCTAGTGTATCTCCTGAGTCCTCATGAGGCTAAGAACAAAAGCATGGTTATATATAAACTTGGGGATGCTCCTAGCCATATCAATCACCTCCTTGATGGAGAGTTTCCCCATATCCTCAAGCAGCGAATCGATACAATCTGTTGCACATGGAGTCCAGAACAATGTGCAATGCCTCTCCATTAGCATCTTGTCGGCAACCACATAATTAGTTGCATTATCTATTATGACTTGCACCACCTTTTGCACACCAATCTCCCATACAAACCAATCTAACAACTCACATATCAACGTTGCATTTTTTATATTTGTTGATATATCTACTGATTTAATAAACATGGTACCTTTAGGACAATGTACCCAGAAATTGAGAAGGGTCCTACCCTTCCTATCTATACAACCATCAGAGATCATTGTGCACCCAGACACCTCCCATGTCTGATTCAACTCCGCCAATCTAGAGTTGATGTCCTTTTCTGCTTGAAGGATTGGCCCCCACAACTCCTCATACGTAGAAATTTTGTGATAAATTATGCCACTAGGGTCAAATTCCATTTTGTGTTGGAAATACTGAGAGAGGGGTGAATTAGTATTTCTTAGCAATTAGCACTTTTTAATTCTTTTCAAAGCATTAGTTAGTCTTCAGTTATTATTAATATTCTTCTTCAACAATTATAAACAAAAATCAGCAATAGACAACATCATACAACAGTGCAGAAAGATAAAACAATAGACACAAATTTTTAGATGGAAAACCCCCTCGAGGTCAAAAACTACTGAAGGCTTCTCTAGTAATTGTCTTCTTCTCTCTTTAAACGAAATATTAATTACATCAAGATTTCAGCTACAACTGAGGGATGTGTCAACCCCCTAATTCACAGGCCACAACTTGTAGGACACTACTATCCTAATATCCTGTTCCAACTAGAAGGGCGCCCCAACGCTCTTTAGATCAGGCCACAACTTGATGAATGCCCCAACACTCTTTTTACCAGTTGTTGTCGGAAAGGATGCTTTGTTTCTCTGTTGTTTATTAGCCACAATTGAATGGACACCACAACATCCTATGCAAGCCACAACTTTCCCTAGCAACACCCTGCCACCTTGAAGTGTTCTCAGGGCACACCCTGAAGGTGACTCCAATCACCCAAAAGAGTCAGTAGATCACGTTTCATGATCTTCACACTGGATCCCTTGTACTCTGAATCACTGTAGAATAGTTGTAAGGAAAATGTAGAATAGATATCGAATCTTGGTAGTTGTTGATCACTGTTCCCACAAGTTGATCAATGCACAATGCTATGCAATCAAGCTATCACTGTCACTACAAATCACTGCACCACTGCTAGCTATCACTGCATCTCACTGCTCAAGAATGAATAGTCATCAATGCACAACCACTGCGCTCATCAGGTTGCACACGGTGCTGCAACCATTTGGAATTGCTATCAAATGATTGCATAACCCAATGTGTCTCAGGTCATCCCAATGCCCTGCAATCAATGCTCTCAAGCTCTGCCCTCAGAGAGCTACCAACATACATGTAATCAATGTTGCTTAGTTGGGCAAGCCCTGCTATCTATTCTTACTTCAATATGTTGTACAACTGGATGAAAATGGCTTCAAGACTTGTTGCCTTGCAAGGTTACAATTGTGTCATTGTACACAAATCACTAGGCCATTACTACAAGACAAATTCCTAGGTCATCACTGTCATATATCTATGTACCTCCATATATAGGTCAAGTCAAATTCAATGTGTCAACTCACTATATCATGTTCTAGGTATCAAGTCAAAGTGTCATAATGATAATAGGCAATCAAGAAATCCAATTCACTACTGAGGAATCCCTCACTCATTAACTAAAGTCACTATCAAGTTAGAGTACTTAGGTTCTTCTAAGAGTCATTTATCACTATCATATGGTGTCACATGTCAAAGTTCATATGTGTGTCAAATTAAGGTCAAGATATCAACTCAATTAACATGTTAATATGTCAAGTCATTACTACTGTTGTCATATGTCAAGTCTATACCACTATCATATGTTAAATCACCACAGTCAAATATGTCAAGTCACAAGAGATCGTTGGCTTTAATTGAAAGACTTCAATAGGTCAGCTTGATTCTGAGTTCTATGCTCAAGCACATATATAGAGTGTGTCTTATTGCTTCAAGACTTTCAGTGTCAAGTTGTTTCAGATTGAAGGCCGCACTATTCTAAAGCTCTAGAAGGCCAAGAGAATATCAATCACAAGCATCAAGTTTTCAAATCCACCAAACTATCCACTGTATTGTAATGTTCTCAAACTGAGTCCATTCAGGGATGAATTTATCTTCTTCATTGTCTCTAGAACTCACTTTAAATTGTCAAGATAAATAAGCTCAAGCCATTATGCTTAGAACCATAGAGTTGAAATTTTCTTAAGGAATGTTAGAGAATCATAAAGGCAGAAAGATCCTCTTGTTCTTGATTATTTACTTGTGATCTTCTTTACTTCTTATTATGTTCTTCTTATCTTTCTTCTTATTAGTTCATCAAAAAAATACACATAGATCAAGGACACTAGATGTAGGCCAGCAGGCAGAGAAAAACCCCACTCTTGGGGAAAACTCAGTCAGTAATTATTCCTTCAATAGTGATTCTTGAGACGCTTGACCTTGACCCGAACTTCCTCCACACCAAGTTAACCTTCCTTGTGATCCTTCCTGAATATAGAAGCAGCAGTAGCAGTAGCATTACTATGGTGTAGTTTCTTCGACCTTTCTTCTTAAGACTTCGATTCTTGACATTGAGACTTCGATTCTTGACATAGAGACTTCGATCTATCTTCAAAGACTTCGATTTAGGCCCAATACAACTTATCCAAGCAACAACATTCAACAAAACAAACTTCGACTTCGTCCTCTCTTGGTAGCAGCACCCTGGCAGCACCTGATGCAACAACTGTTGCGGTAAAATTTTTTGAGAACTTCGATCTCCCAAACTATAGCTTGAAATGCAGAGAGAGTGGTGCCAAAATTTCAATTTTCTTCAACTCTATAAGCTTGCCCAAAACCGAATCCAAAAATTCCTTCATTTCCAATTCGCAATTTTTCCTTGATGCAACTTCAAAATCAAATTTTTGTGTTGCAGTGAGATTTTTCCAAGTGTGTTCAATTCCACTGTATATATAGGCTTGATATGAGCTCGAATTCCGGGGCTTGAGGCCGGCTTGGTGTGGAGGCTTCATAAATCATATTTTTCTCAATACTTGACCTAACTGCATGATTTAAAAGCCCAATATGGATAAATTTAAATTTGCAATAATCCTATAAACTCGGAATAAAACCTAGAAGTCCACAATAGGGACTTTGACCTAAAATAAATATGAACCAAGCATGAAACCCATGCTTTAATAAGTCATTTAATAATAATATAAAATTCTTTTCTTTATTCTTTTGACAAGTACAATAAGTATTGACTCAAGTGAAATTTATGAAGACCAAACCTAGTTACATTCTTCAACACCCCCTCTTAACTAGGGAGGTATTCATAGCTCAATAGTACAAGGTAGATCTCAACTATGTGAACTATGAAGAATCTTTAGACACTTAAATGTCATGGACTATATTCCTGACAAGGGAACTCTATCCATTGGTCAATCAACAATTTAGGCACCGCAATGCCATGGACTAGATTCCTAACCAAGACAATCTATCCAAGTGGGACTAAGATGGACTAAAGCTTTCAGCCTTTATAGGTACCATCAGGCTTACTTACTACCCATCAACCCAAGGAACTAGGTGCACATTCACCCGATGCCACCCTCCCTACCAGACATCAACACAAAGTGTCAACCTGATGTCTTTCTGGGCAATGCTTCACTCACAAAGCCTCATCACACCTTGATCTAGCAGATCAAGGACAACCAATCTCTCCCAATCAAATTGATTGGTAACCAACATGTTATCAAATCCTTCGAGAGATTCACCTCTGCAAACACAAACCCCAAACATCAATAATTTCAAATGCACAATAAAAAAAAACTTTGGGGTTTCGATGTTACCCTTCAACTAATTCCAATAGGACTATCAATAAAATCTTTCAGGAGAAGATTCCTCATACACTTTCCTTTCCTAATTTTCATGTAGCAACATATTATTCAATCGGATCATGCTTTCCTTCTTATAGTAGTACCAAAGCATTCTCCAAACATGACCATGATTCTTGCTCATGGTCATCACTAAGACTTACGGTTGTTAGTCCTGGTCTAGTGCATGACACATGAAGTAGAGAACCATAACCATTTCTTCTTTTACCCAGGATCCCTCTTAATCTAGGGACATCAACTTCTCCCTTTTGGTGTTGGAGGATCTCTCATGGATTCCATCCTTCTCATCATACTTATCAGCGTCTCATCTTCATGATGTACCTGCACAACTTTAGACAACAAGTACAACCAAAACTATAGAAGCATAAATCTAGCCATATCAAAATTACAGAAGAATTTTCAACTTTATACATATCAGATACCCAGACAAGAGACATATACTCTTCAACATTTTTGCTAGGGACTTTTATCATAAACCTTAGATTACTTCACAATGTCTTTCATTCTATCTAGGGTTTCAATATTTCTTTCAAAGGTATAATATACCTTGCTACAACATTCAGTAAACCCTAGAACCAATATAGATCTACAAGATATATAACAACCTTTAGAATTCACATGTTAGACTTTTCACTAGGGATTCATACAAATCCTATATTTCATAAAAGAGTCAATCAAGATTAATCACAACTTAGACATTGTCATGATCAACTTTCACTAGAGTTAGTTGCATACCCTAGCTTTCAAATCAATTATAAAAACATATCATGAGGAGCTTCTACTATAAATTCTCAGCACACATTATATACTAGAGAATTTAATCATTACGAGGATGTAGTTATAAACCCTAGACTTTTCAATCATCATCCTAGAACTTTCAAGCTTTGACTAAGGCTTGATTCCAAACCCTAGATTCTTAGCACCATTAGAAATTAGGTTAACACACATATCTAGGAGGTCACCATTATAAGCACATCATATGTTAGTCAACATTAATATATTAGACACGTATTGTCCTAGACTAGGCTAGGGATTTAATCAAGAGAACATATACCTTGTTATATTCCTAATTAGCGACAGCTAATTGGAATATTCGATTTTGTTTAGTTTTGCTGTCTATAGTTTGTAAATAAATAAAAAGTGAGTGGAGAGGGACTAACTCACTTAAGTGAAATAAGACATCCACCTAGTAGCACAATGTTGTGACTTAAGGGGGAGCCAAGGGGGCCAAACACCACGTAGAGGAGGGGGAGCTACGTACACTCTAGAAGCTTCTGCGCAGATGGGGATGAGCACGTGGAGGAGAGAGAGGCTACGTTGGGGTTTTGGAGGGAAACTAGCGTTATAAAAGATGGAGGAGCCTCCTCATTTCATTCATTCTATTGTTGGTGATTTTGAGCTAGACGTTTTGTCTTCTTGAGCACGATGGCTGTTTAGCCTGTCTGCAGCACTGTTTAGTGCATTGAGTGTCTTTGATCGGAGATCTCGCCCTTAGCCCCGGGGGACTTTGAGTGCCTGCTCGGGCAAGGTATTTTCTTCAGCATTTTGCGGGAGGTTTTGTTGTTTGGGTTTGTTACGGAGCTGGGCTATCATAGAGACTGCGCAGTCACTGGGAGAGAGGACGCAGTCCATTTTGGAGGTGTTCCGGATTGGGATTTCTGCAGGAGATTCAGTCGAGATTTCGAGCAGAGGGTCAGCCTTTGCCCATAGGAGGATTTTGGTGGATTTTGAGGCAATGTTTCAGCTATTTTCATTTAGCCTCTACGTAGAGCCTTGGAGGCCAGTGTAATTCCTTGAGGAGGTATTTTCTGGTGGTTTTCGGGGGTTGGTCATTTTTGATATGGTTTATGGGTTTTGTCCGAGTTGGTGAGTAGAGGAGGTTTGCAGATTTTCAGCTCATTCCAGCAAGGGGATTAGCCCCTATTCTTCAGTCCATTCCAGCAGTAGCAGCTACACAGCAGTTTTCCAGCAACTGGGACGTAGTTCATAGAGAAGCCATTTCCTGTATTTTCTGAGAGTCTCTTCACTTGCCTTGCGCAAGATTAGGTTCCATCTCTCTGATCACCTATTGTACTTCATTATATTTCTTAGATTAATAAAATGGCTTAGCATTTCCTCTCTATGTTTCTGGATGAGTTGCCGTATTTTCTTTCTCTGCTATTATATGTCTGTTGCACTGTTATTTATATATATTTTTGAGCATTCTAGTTCTATACCACTTGGTGTGTTTATCTTTCACTCTTAGACAGAGTCTAGAAAGGGCCAGGTAGCCTCCGGATCTCGTCCTCTTTTCAGTGGCGAAATATTCAGTAAATGCCCTCCCAGTCTATCTCTGGTTGGAGTTTGTCGTGTTTTAGAGATATCCCCGAAATGGGATATTACAGTGGTATCAGAGCATATTTCTGGCTCAGCCTGTGGTCTATGACACCAGGGAAAAGACCATATATTTGTTATAGAGGCAGGAAGTACAGAGACCGTGAACGTAGGTTGGGTAACACCTACGGAGAGGGAGACCGTGTTCGAGTGGTGAACACAGAACAGGAGGAGCCTGTGACAGACGCAGAGCAAGAGGAGCCTGTGTTAGATTCCGAATTGGGAATTCCGATGGCAAATGAAGACGGGAAGAGATTTGCGGACTAGCTCCTTAAATCAGTGCAGGAATTAGCCAGACAGGTTGAGGTAATGGGTCAGAGATTCACCCCTGTAGAGGCGAGACAACGTGAGACTCCGCGGGTTTTCCAGGTAGGAGAGGGATCAGGTACATCCCACCACTTGTCGGAGCAGGGTGCTGCTCAGCATGATACTTCTTAGCCGATGGCTTCACGTACACCTACCCGCTCTACCATGCCCACTTTCTTGGGAGCAGACACAGGGGCAGGAGCCCAGCAGGAGGCAAAGCCTGGACACTTAGACGAGTATTTTACAGAGTATCAGGCCTACGGGCAGGAGTTCAGGGATGCTCTCACATTCAGAGATTTCGTTCAGCTCCAGCGGGATAGTAGACCCCGCGACCATCATAGAGGGCACCGACATTATCATGACGGAGATTCCCACCGTGCCTCTAGCAGATACCATTTGCCTACATTTGATGGATCATCAAACAGTTCGGCAAAGTCTTGGGTGGAGAAGCTGGATATCTATTTCCAGCTTAACCAGATGTCAGAGACAGAGGCCATCAAGGTGGCGACATTACATTTGGATGGTGAGGCCCAGGACTGGTGGTTCCATGGGATGGTTACACTCGGACACTCTGCAGTGACGACATAGGTTGTAATATCTTGGATGGGATATTTTTACTAAAAATGCAGATAAATAAATAAACTCCACAAAATGCCGCAAAATCAACATTTACTTACAAAAGATTGCCATGTAAAATTAAACAGATAAAATATTGCAATCCAATACCACATAGAACTGGAATAAACTCAGCTTTATTTTAAATAACAAAAGGGGTTTACATATAGATCTGACCCAAAAAGAGCTGGGATAGAAAACTAACCACCAAGATAAGCTGTTGAACGGTGCTGGCCACAAACTGAATTGCTGCACTCTCCCTCCGGCAACAGCTGACACTGAATCCACTGAAAATGATGAAGCCCAAGTTGAAGATCTGAATGATCCTCACACCAAACTCTGAAGCTCTGTGAAACTCCTAAGTGAAGTCTCCTCAAGAGAGTTGGGTTTTCGTCCAACACTCACAATTCACCCGAGGGTTTCCATCCTGGGGCTACGGCATGAAGTAGAGAACCATGTCCTCAAACCTCTCATACACAAGCAAATGATCTACTCCAAAGATGTCTCCCAATGGCCTCCTCCCTTTCTTTTATAGATCCCTTGGAGCCTTCTAGAGCATTATTTTATTATTATTTTATTCATGGAGCACTTTTCCCTTTTATTAAAATATTATAAAATATTCCTTTTTTTTAATGCAGAAAAGGGTAAATCAGCTACCACGCCTTCTCCGGTCACTGAAATCTGTGTCTAACTGTCCCATCGTGTAGGTCTCCTCGTCCCGGTTCCAATGAGCTATTACACTAAGGTGTTCCATCATGTATTCCTCTCGGAATGCCACCTTGAGCATAATTAGTTGAGTTAAGCCCATAAATAACTCAAAATTCCGAAAGTTATCGGAATGCATCGGAGCAAAATCCAAACTGCTCGGATGATGGAGTATATCAAGCGAATGCCTCCGAACACCATGAAAACTCCTCAAAACTCCTCCGAAAAGATCCTGAGCCCACTGATAGCACCAATCTGTACATGTGACCTGTCTGCTGCTAACTCTGGAAGTCCCTCCTAGCCCTGTCATGGGTGATACCAAAAATGGGAATATTACAGACCTCCCGCCCCAAGATTGCTTTCCCTCAATCAATCGAAATATGTGGGCCACTCTGTTGGCCCGCCGCATCTCAAACCCAATGCCTGGATCCCATACCAACCTCTGGGTGCTGCTATGCACCTGTGTCAAACCTCTTGGAACAGATCCCTCAATGCCGAGATCCCAAACTGATCTCTCTCTGTCCCAGTCAACAAACAATCCCCTCGGATCCCAATGCCACCATGGCCAATCATCGCCCAAGTCCCACAGCTCAGGATGCGCATTGTCTCTGGCTATAGCTAATGCTCTCAGAGGTGAAGACCACCAACAAGCATCAATGCTCCCGGGCTCCTGCTGTGCTGTACCTGTAACTGCATATGCTGCTCCACCAACTGCATACCAACTCATCACCTCTCTCCAATCCAAGTCCTGACTCAATCCCATGCTGATCCTACTCTCCTGAAATCGGGAAGGAGTCCTGAAGTAACGACAACCGATGCCCTCCTGCCAACTGGAATCTGTAACATCTACTATGTCTAAGGGCCCCTGCTCTGATGTGCTCCCCACGAAAAATACCGTACCATCAAGAGGGTACCAACTCATGATCTCTCGCCAGTCCATCCTGGAAGAAGAATCCAATGTAGCAACAACTACACATGGAACATGCCCAGGGTGTTGTCGCCAGCCCGTAGTCAACTCCCACTGCTCTGCCCTGTCTACCAATGGAAACTGCCTGTAGAAGGAAGCCCCCCTCTCTACAGTGGGCCAAAGTGGGCAAGACATACTGCAAGCCCCATCGATGTACTCCTGGAGAGTACTACTCACTGAAAGTGCTGCAGCTCGGCCGACTGTATGTACATCTATCTGTACCTCATCGATGTGTCGGCCCAAAGATGGATGCTCCACCATCTCCAACAACTCATCCCTCACATCGGGAATGTAAAACTCCTGCTATCCCCTAGCTTCCTGCAGAACTATCCCATCAACCCCCAACATCTCTAGAGAATATGGATCTGCAACTGCCGTCACTGTACTCGGTGTCTGTGCATCTGACTGCTCCTCCTCAAAGGCTGACCCCAATGTTAGCCGCATATCCATCATAGGCTCAATGTGGGCGCCCATCTGGATCTCCCCCAAAGAAATATCATGCCTGATGTGAATAATATCCTCCTCTGCTAACTCAGGCTCCATCATATGCTGCTCTGACTGAATCATCACAAGGGACTCATCACCCAGAGTATCTCCTATACAGTCCCCTGACTGCTCACCCTACACACTGGAATACAGCTCCGGTCTACTGTCATCATCTCTGCATGACTGCTCTCGCTCCATGGAAGCATCCTCAACTGATCCCATGGACTCATCTGAAGAAGAGCCCTCACCCTGGCATACAGAAGGAATGTCTACCTGCTCTAGCTCTGCCACCTCATCTGCATCTCTCAAACATGAGTGATCAGGCCCCCAAGGTTCTTTGCAAATGACGCAAAGTCCCTTCCTCCTCAGCTCATTTCTGCTGCCTGACCTACCAAACTGGAGCCGCTCCTCCCTGGTCAACTGTCTCCTGAGAAACTCAATGTTCTGCTCAACTAGCCCTTGGGCTAGCTCATATGTAGCAGGCAAGACCAACTGCTCTCTCCTCCAAATGCTCAGCAACCTAGTCTGCAACTCCCGGCAAATGGCCTCACGGATTCCCATATATGATGACAGGATGGACTGCATCTGTGCTATGGCTGTGTCAGAATGATGTCTCCTAATGCTGAAGAAGCATTGGAACATCTGCAAAATCAAGCCATCACACTCAAGGTCAAACATGATCTCATGAGTCCGGGTCATGGCCATGACTTCTAAAACCTTAAGCTTCCTCCTAAATGTAGAGCCTGCACAGTTGTCCAAATCCCGAAAGGTTCCTACTATCAATCTAAAAATTCTTCTCATAATATCATCATTGTAGGGAGGGAAGGGTGTTGTTATCCTCAAAATATCACTGAAACAAGAGGCGACTATAAGTTGGACTCTCTCACTTGGATGTTCCAAGAATCTGGCTTGTACCAATGTAAACATAGATGGCTCCAAAGCCCAATTTAAACTCCAATCTGATTGCTCTACCTTTGGAAGACAGGATTCTAGTTCCTCCAACATGGGAAAGTCATTTTCTGATCTTCCACTCTTCAAGTCCATCCCAAGTGCATAAAGCCAATTTCCCACTTCTTCCTCCTTTTGCAAATTCCTTGGATGCCTTTGTTGGAGCAAATTATGTACCTTCTTAGAGAAGGGTCTACTGTTCTGTTTTGTTTTCTGGTCTTCTGATGCACGGTGGTTCAAGGAACCAACTTCTGTTTTTATTTTCATCAATCTGTTTAGAAATCCCTCCATGGTTTATCCAATGAAGTGGTCACTGTCTTTCTGAGTGTACTTGGCGTAATTTCTTTGGGAAGTAATGTTAAACAGTTAGCAAGCATGCTGTAGGGGTTCTATCATCATTCTATTTTGAGGACAAAACATATTCCCAACAGTCCTAGAAATAAGCATGCAATATATATTTAACATTAACATAGACAGTTTATTTTTTTCTTCCCCATCCTTTAGAAATGAATATACAGTGAGCAGATAAGAATGATAGAACCTGGTAAATAGACCAGCAAAGTGCTCTTCAGTAGAGTGATAGGTGGGTGTCTCCTGCTGCAGCGTTCAATCCAGTCCAGAATAGACGCACAATATCATACTTTAACAGCTTTGTCTTCTTCAGTAACACTGCTGTAGATTTCCAATGATTTAGTCTCTTGGTAAAAATTCACAGTCCCACAAAATCACATGTCGCTGGCATTTAACACGACACTTGGGCTTCCACAAAATGTTTCGACCAACAATGTATATCGACTTCAGTTTGTGTACTGACTGTGGCAGCTGCCGTAAATTAATATCAACTCTTCCTCTAGCAACGTCCTTCCAGAAAATGCGTAGGATACGCAGCTCCTCCAGCAAACTTGAATTTTAGCCAATCGTTCTCATAGAGAAATTTGTTGGCCCCAACAAACTCATCACCTTAGCTTTAGAAAAATTCGGCTTCCAAGCACTGTCGAATTACTGGAATAATTTATCCTTTCAGAGTGTGTATTCCACAACGATGAAAATGCCCAGATTCCAATTACGTCAGATCTATAACTGCCGTAAATGTTGCTCGAGCTAAGAACACTCGCACCGGTTGTAGAACAAGAGGTCAGCCATCAATAAAAACGTGGATCTAGAAGTCAAAATATGTATCTCAACAGCATTATTGTGGCAATACTCCGCTAGCTTCCGGTGGACTCTTATCGTGCACACATTCCATCTGGGCGTCTTATAAACCACGGCATAAATTTGTGTATGGGGTCTCGATTATAGTTGGATTCCTTCCAATTGAACTCGTCCCTTCACCCATTTGACTGATTATCTCCAATCGTACAGCATAAACCGTGCGGCCCGATTCTTCGTGGTCGGCCGAAAACTCGGCCCGAACAGATGCACATTACCTAATCAAATGGTACACGCTGTCACACGTATAATTGTGGCCCTCTAAGAATTATTGAAATAAACTCCTCCTTGCCGCCAATCACCGAGGAGGTGTCCACGGAGAGAGTGCCCTCGAATTCACCTTCAGACAGTGGGCAGTGTGACGACTCCCTCAATACCGACTACTGCTTCAGATAAAAATTATGACGGCTTTTGTTCCCCGTCGATTTCGAAAGAAATCTCAGCCTTTGATAAAGCGAATTTCGGCCCACAAATGATAATACACTTAACAAATTGGTCGTGAATGATTTTCTTTCTTTTGCGGTCCCCACCAAGTCGTATAACCTATGTCAATTTTTCCATATACTCGCATACGCGCAATCAGAACACCAAATCGTTCTTTCTTCTGATTGGTCTCGGTGTGCAAAAGGGTTTGCGACTGATACATTTGGCTCTTGAAATTTGTTCAACCTCCAGCTCTTTCATAAAATCATGCAACAACCACATTACAACACAGCCTGGCAGAATTAATCGATCCGACCTTCACCAAATACATTAACGGAACTCCCCAAAAATGCAGCAAGCTGATACTCACGACCTCTAGCAAAGCTGGGCTTTAAATTTGTTGCATCGATATTCTGAAGACAACATTAGTGCCATCAATTTTGCCGATTACTTGAGTACTTAGATCGAAACAATTTTCATTTTGCTGTAGGGACTGCTTTTTTGATTCCTTCAGCAAAACCCTTCAATATTCACTTCGATACTCTCTGCAACTGGAGACTAAAACCCGCAGGCTGAGCCAAGATTGAGGCTCTGATACCACTGTAATATCCCGGATGGGATATTTTTACTAAAAATGCAGATAAATAAATAAACTCCACAAAATGCCGCAAAATCAACATTTACTTACAGAAGATTGTCATGTAAAATTAAACAGATAAAATACTGCAATCCAATACCACATAGAACTGGAATAAACTCAGCTTTATTTTAAATAACAAAAGGGGTTTACATATAGATCTGACCCAAAAAGAGCTGGGATAGAAAACTGGCCACCAAGATAAGCTGCTGAACGGTGCTGGCCACAAACTGAACTGCTGCACTCTCCCTCCGGCAACAGCTGACACTGAATCCACTGAAAATGATGAAGCCCAAGTTGAAGATCTGAATGATCCTCACACCAAACTCTGAAGCTCTGTGAAACTCCTAAGTGAAGTCTCCTCAAGAGAGTTGGGTTTTCGTCCAACACTCACAATTCACTCGAGGGTTTCCGTCCTGGGGCTACGGCATGAAGTAGAGAACCACGTCCTCAAACCTCTCATACACAAGCAAATGATCTACTCCAAAGATGTCTCCCAATGGCCTCCTCCCTTTCTTTTATAGATCCCTTGGAGCCTTCTAGAGCATTATTTTATTATTATTTTATTTATGGAGCACTTTTTCCCTTTATTAAAATATTATAAAATATTCCTTTTTAATGCAGAAAAGGGTATATCGGCTACCATACCCTTCTCCCATTACCGGGAATCATGGTCTAACCTGCCCCATCGTGCAGGTCTCCTCGTCCCGGTTCCAATGAGCTATTACACTAAGGTGTTCCATCATGTATTCCTCTCGGAATGCCACCTTGAGCATAATTAGCTGAGTTAAGCCCATAAATAACTCAAAATTCTGAAAGTTATCGGAATGCATCGGAGAAAAAGCCAAACTGCTCGGATGATGGAGTATATCAAGCGAATGCCTCTGAACACCATGAAAACTCCTCAAAAATCCTCCGAAAAGCTCCTGAGCCCATTGATAGCACCAATCTGTACATGTGACCTGTCTGCTCCTAACTCTGGAAGTCCCTCCTAGCCCTGTCATGGGTGATACCAAAAATGGGAATATTACATAGGTCGAGTTTACCAGGAGGTTGATGGAGCATTTTGACCGGAGGGATCCAGAACAGCGTTTTGTTGAACTGATGAGGCTCAAGCAGACAGGGAGCCCAGAGACATACATTGCAGATTTCGGTGATGGTGCCAGATCTATCTGCGACACGGATGATCTATATGTTTGTGGAGGAATTGGCAGAGCCACTTCAAGGTCTAGTCAGATCTACTAGACCAGCTACACTCCAGGATGCTATCAGCAGGACCAGGGACTTACAGGATGCATTGCCCAGGACGCGGACACCTTACCCCCAGAGACAGGGCTTCCAGCCCAAGGGGAAGGATGTGAGGGTTCCTCCTCCAAAATGGAATCCGGGACAGGCACAGATAGATGATGATGCTAGGAGGGAGTTGAGGAAGAAGCGGCTGTGCTTCACTTGTCAGGAGCCGTGGGCACCTAGGCATAGGTGTGCTGCTGGCAAAGCACACTTCATTGAGGTCTTCTCCGATGATAGCGGGGAAGAGGATGAGGAGGCAGGAGATAGTCAGATGGCCCAGGATCAGTTGTCGCCTCCACCTCCAGGGACAGGAGGTGCAGCTTTTGCACCCACAGGAGGGACCCTTGCAGCCTTGCGAGGAGTTCCTAAGTATTTGATGTTGCGCGTACGAGGGCTAGTACATGGCCAGCGAGTATTAGTCTTGGTTGACAGTGGGGCAACCCACAACTTCATTGATGCACAGATGGTCGAGAGGAGGGGTATACCGACCGAGAGCTTTGACGGATTTTCAGTCTTGGTCCCAGGAGCCCAGACGATGCAGTGTGCCCGGTATGTTCCAGAGTTGGTAGTGACGATGGGTGCCTACACCGTGACTGATCACTTTTTCGTGGTCAACATACCAGATACCAATGTGGTATCGAGTATTCAGTGGTTGATTACTCTGGGGAAGGTCACCACGGATTGGGAGGCCTTAGAGATGGAGTGGGATGACAAGAAGACCGAGAAGCATGAGAAGATCCGCGGGATGCACACTTACCCACCTCAGACAGTTTCGGCGCACCGGATGGAGGCAAACTTCCGGAAGGGAGACATAGAGTGGGCGGTTGAGTTGCAGGCATCAGAGGCAGAAACCACCAGTCAGGCAGTTCATCCAGATATACAGGCCACTCTTGACAGGCATGATGTAGTATTTGGGGATATACCACCAGGTCGGCCACCGGACCGAGGGTTTGAGCACACCATTGAGCTTGAGCAGGGTATTCAAGCGGTGATCACTACCCCCTATAGGCATCCCAAAGCCTATCGGGATGAGATTGAGAGGGCCATCCAGGAGTTGCTGGCTCTTGGGCACATCAGACCAAGCACAAGTTAATTTGCTTCTTTCATAGTGTTGGTGAAGAAGAAGGACAGCACCTTGAGGATGTGCATTGATTACAGGGCCCTGAACAAGAAGACCCTGAAGAACAAGTATCCTATACCCAGGATCGATGAGTTGATGGATGAGCTGAGAGGAGCTAAGTTCGTCTCGAAGATTGATTTGAGATCATGGTACCATCAGATTCGCGTGAGGGAACAGGACATTCCCAAGACCGCCTTCAGGTGTCACTATGGGCACTTTAAGTTTCTGGTTATGCCTTTTGGGCTAACCAATGCACCAACCACCTTTCAGTCTTGCATGAACCATATCTTCCGCAGTCATCTGAGGAAGTTTGTATTGGTCTTCTTCGATGACATACTCATATATAGTAGGACTTGGGAGGAGCATCTCCAGCATATAGAGGCAGTACTACGCATCTCGGAAGAGCAACAGTTCTATGCTAAGCTCTCCAAGTGTGAGTTTGGGATGACATAGATGTTGTATTTGGGTCACATTATTGGAGTGGACGGAGTGAGAGTCCATGAGGAGAAGATTAGAGCCATCAGAGATTGGTCGGAGCCGAGGAACGTGACGGAACTTCGAGGGTTCATTGGGATATGTACCTATTACAGGAAGTTTGTCAAAGGTTTCTCACAGCTTGTTGCACCCCTTATAGATTTGATGAAGAAGGGGACATTCAGTTGGTCAGATACAGCGCAGCGAGCTTTTGATAGGCTCAAGGAGGTAATGAGTAGCTTCCAAGTGCTTGCATTGCCAGATTTTACGCAGCCATTTGTCTTGGAGTGTGATGCATCGAGAGAGGGGATTGGCGTAGTATTGATGCAGGGAGGACACCCTATAGCCTTTGAGAGCCAGAAGCTCCTTCCGCACGAGAGGTTGTATTCTATATACGACAAGGAGATGTTGGCCATCATGCATGCCTTGGCCAAATTCTGGCAATATTTGGTAGGGAACAGGTTCAGGGTGAGGACTGATCACAGCAGCCTCAAGTTCTTTTTGGAGCAAAAGCAGCTACAGGAGAGGCAGCAGAAGTGGATCAGTAAGATCCAAGCATATGACTTTGACATTGAGTATGTCAAGGGTAAGAATAACATGGTAGTAGATGCCCTTTCACGTAGACCAGCCACGTTATCTCTTATGAGCTTGGATACAGATTGGAGGGCTCGACTTTTAGTGGAGTACTCCAAGGACAAATTTGCATGTGAGGTGCTGGATGGACAGGTGGCGGATGATAGGTACAGGGTGATTGATGAGATCATCTATTACAGGGACAGGATCTTCTTGACTGAGGGATCTCAACTTAAGAAGAAGATACTCCAGGCATCACATGATTCTCTGTTGGCAGGCCATCAGGGGTTTACCAAAACCTACAGGGCCATTAGAGAGAGGTTCTCATGGAAGGGCCTCAAGGAGGATGTACTCCAACACATCAGGGAGTGCGATGTTTGTCAAAGGAACAAGGGGGACATGAGCCATCCCGCAGGATTGTTTCAACCTCTTCCCATTCCGGAGGGGAAATGGGAGAGCATATCTATGGACTTCATCACAGGGTTGCCCATGGTGCAGGGCAAGGATTGTATCTTTGTCGTCATTGATCGGCTGACAAAGTATGCGCACTTTTTCACCATATCCGCACATTACACAGCAGCACAGGTGGCCGAGTTGTTCTTCAGAGAGGTTTTCAGGCTGCATGGTCTTCCTAAGACAATCATCAGTGACAGGGACAGCCGCTTTATGGGCGGATTTTGGCAGGAGCTTTTCCGGCTAGTGGGGACGGAGTTGACACCAAGTACCAGTTATCACCCACAGACGAATGGACAGACGGAGATAGTTAACAAGTGGCTGGAGGGCTACTTGCGTAACTATGTTAGTGGGCAGCAGCGAGCATGGTTGAGATGGTTGCATTTGGGGGAGTACTGCTACAACACGACACATCACATGTCCATTGGTATGTCACCGTTCTATGCTTTGTATGGGTACCATTCCTTATCTTTTGCGGATGTGATGTTCGGTGCTAGTAAGGCTCCTAGAGCCAAGATGTGGATCCAAGAGAGTCAGGACATCCTCTGAGCTCTCAAGGACAATATGGCTACAGCACAAAACCAGCAGAAGCTGTATGCCGACAGAGGTCGGGTGGAGAGGCAGTTTGAGGTAGGGGACTTGGTCTACCTACGATTACAACCATACCGACAGTCATCACTGAAGCAGAAGGGGGCTGAGAAGCTCAAGCCTCGCTTTTACGGGCCATACAGGGTGATACGTAAGATTGGGCAGGTTGCGTATGAGTTGGAGCTACCCCAAGGCAGTAAGATCCACAACATTTTCCATGTATCATGCCTGAAGAAGGCACTAGGGCAGCAGGTGACAGTGACAGAGGAGCTACCACCTACGGATGATGAGGGGCACTTGGTGTTGCAGCCAGCGGCCATTATTGATACTAGGGAGAGGCAGTTACGGAGCAGGAGAGTCCAGGAATTCTTGGTGAGGTGGAAGAATTTGCCAAATGAGGATGCCACTTGGGAGAATGAGAAGATTTTGCAGCATCCATCACTTCAGTTGCTTGAGGACAAGCAACATTCTATCGGGGGAGACTGTAATATTCCTAATTAGCGACAGCTAATTGGAATATTCGATTTTGTTTAGTTTTGTTGTCTATAGTTTGTAAATAAATAAAAAGTGAGTGGAGAGGGACTAACTCACTTAAGTGAAATAAGACATCCCCCTAGTAGCACAACGTTGTGACTTAAGGGGGAGCCAAGGGGGCCAAACACCACGTAGAGGAGGGGGGCCTACGTACACTCTAGAAGCTTCTGCGCAGATGAGGATGAGCACATGGAGGAGAGAGGCTACGTTGGGGTTTTGGAGGGAAACCAGCGTTATAAAAGATGGAGGAGCCTCCTCATTTCATTCATTCTATTGTTGGTGATTTTGAGCTAGACGTTTTGTCTTCTTGAGCACGCTAGCTGTTTAGCCTGTCTGCAGCACTGTTTAGTGCATTGAGTGTCTCCGGTCGGAGATCTCGCCCTTAGCCCCGGAGGACTTCGAGCGCCTGCTCGGGCAAGGTATTTTCTTCAGCATTTTGCGGGAGGTTTCATTGTTTGGATTTTTTGCAGAGCTGGGCTATCATAGAGACTGCGCAGTCACTAGGAGAGAGGACGCAGTCCATTTTGGAGGTGTTTCGGATTGGGATTTCTGCAGGAGATTCAGCCAAGATTTCGAGCAGAGGGTTAGCCTTTGCCCATAGGAGGATTTTGGTGGAGTTTGAGGCGGTGTTTCAGCTATTTTCATTTAGCCTCTGCGCAAAGCCTTGGAGGCCAGTGTAATTCCTTGAGGAGGTATTTTCTAGTGGTTTTCGGGGGTTGGCCATTTTTGATATGATTTCTGGGTTTTGTTCGAGTTGGTGAGTAGAGGAGGTTTGCAGATTTTCAGCTCATTCCGGCAAGGGGATTAGCCCCTAGTCTTCAGTCCATTCCAGCAGTAGTAGCTACACGGCAGTTTTCCAGCAGCTAGGACGTAGTTCATAGAGCAGCCATTTCCTGTATTTTCTGAGTGTCTCTTCACTTGCCTTGCGCAAGATTAGGTGCCATCACTCTGATCACCTATTGTACTTCATTATATTTCTCAGATTAATAAAATGGCTAAGCATTTCCTCTCTATGTTTCTGGATGAGTTGCCGTATTTTCTTTCTCTGCTATTATATGTCTGCTGCACTGTTATTTATATATATTTTTGAGCATTCTAGTTCTATACCACTTGGTGTGTTTATCTTTCACTCTTAGACAGAGTCTGGAAAGGGCCAGGTTGCCTTCGGATCTCGTCCTCTTTTCAGTGGCGGAATATCCAGTAAATGCCCTCCCAGTCTATCTCTAGTTGGAGTTTTCCGTGTTTTAGAGATATCCCCGAAACGGGATATTACATACCTAGGGTTTCGGTTCATTGTCAAAGCACACCCTTATTATATCAAACTTCAAGGTTCGAGATTTCGAACAACATCATTTCATCTTTAGCAAGTATAGAGCCTCCATTATCATATCAAATTCCCAAACTCGACATTTATCAATATATCAATCAAAATAGCAATTTCTTCATAAATAGCCCTAAATAGGTTTAGGGTTTCACACATTATCAACATCCCCTTAGGTTAGGGTTTTCTAGAGAACCTCCTTAAGGTTCTATTTATATAAGCATTTAGAGGTGTATAAGGTGGATAGATTCATCAAGTGATGAATTATCCCAAACAAGAATCCTTTTAGGATTCAGTAGTGCTAGCCATAACAATAATTAGTAGCATAGAAATGGATATTTCAAAGAAAGTAACAAGACTTTATATTTCAAATTTTCAATACATACCTTTGATTCTTTGACAAACCTTTTTTCTTGTGTCGGCTTCTTATTTGATCCTTGAAGCCTTCTCCATGATTCTTTGAACATCCAACAGATTGTTTCCTGGACAAGGAATAGAGGTAGACAAGTGATTAGTATTTAGTATAATCAAAATTTTAAATAAGTACATGAAGACGGATAGAGGGAATGAGATACTTATCTTTAGGAGTTCTTGTGGGCTCCCTCTCAAGCTTGAGGGAAAACCTAAAACTTATAAAACAAAGAAATACATATCCAAGAAGATGTTAAACCTATACTACATAAAATGTACAAATAAAATATAAAAAGGAAGGAGCTTAGTAGTGCAAGTCCCTTAGATATTCTTCGGGCTTTTATTTCTTAGGGGATGATGTTTCTTCAGCCATGTTTGCATGATCTCTATCTCTTTTCTTGTTCCTGGGATTGTCAGGGCAATCACTCTTGTAGTGTCCCATTCTGTGACAATGATAACACTCAATCTTTGAGATATCAACCTTCTTCTTTGGTGCCTTCTTCTTGAATCTTCCTTTAAGATGAGAAACATAAGCATTTGAAACTTCTTCATTGTTGGTTACCATGGAGACTCTTAACTCTTCTTGACTGCATGATGTCCATAGCTCCTCAAAGGTAGGTGTTTCTTTCCAATTGTTGAGAGTTGCGTGGTAGTCCCAGAATGGTTGTAATCACTGGATCTTTATCTAGCACTATTTCATCAATGGCAAGAAGCTCATCTCTTATTCTTGCTATCTTCACAAAGAAAGAGGAAACAATATCCTCCTTGGTCATCTTAATAGTTCTTAGCTCATTTTTCAAACTTGCCACTTTTAAAATATTCTTGATGGTGAAGAGTTTTGACAATGCTTCATACATTTCTTGAGCATAATCAATATTTGCTATGAAGGGGACAAGATTGTCCTTTATGCCTTCAGCCATCAAAACCATAGCTACTAATTCCAATTCTCTATATTTTACCTTATCAGCATCATTTGATTCTTCTTCTATAGGTCGTTTCATTTTTCGTTTGACCAAATCTAAGACCTCGTTCTTTTCAAGGATGATGTCAATCCTTTTCTTCCGAGACCTATAATTTGACGCTCCTTCAAGCTTGTTTTCTCCCTTGATAGTGTTAGACATCTTTCTTGAAGGTAGTGAAGACTTCTTTTGTAATATCCCCAATGGAAATAAACAGCAATATAAAGCACATAAACAAAGACATGCAGCAACTAGAGACAGATCATAATAAAAACATATAATATGGAGAACGCTAAGCCATTTTATTAATACTGAGAAATGGAAATGAGAAAAAGGTGATTAGAATGATGGCACCTTGGCTTGCACTAGGCAAGCGTAGAAATACTCTCAAGATGTGACCCGGAATGGCTGCTAATCTCAAGACTGCGTAATCTCCAGTGCTGCTGGTGCTGCCGCTGCTACTGCCGGAATGAAATGATGATTTGGGGTTGTTCCCCTCCTCAAAAAATTATGAAACTTCGGAAATGGCCTCTCCACACAAAACCAAGAAAAGCCCAGAGAGATTTCTGGAAATGGCTGACCCTCGAAAATACCTCCCTTGAGGCACTACACTATCCTCCAAGGAGAAAAGCTGACCCTGGATGCTCTGATGCAATTGATGGCCTCCGCCTTTGTCAAAATGATAGAATATGGAAGGGCTGATCCCTCTCCAACTCCTCCGGGCTGAATCCCGTGATAAACCCTCAATCTGGAACTCCCTCTATCCAAGACTGCATCCTCCCTCCCACTGACTGCGTTGTCTCTCCCAAGGAATGCTCCCAACTATGGATGCTGCTATCCTATCTGGAAAAACAAGGTGGAACTCCTCACCCGAGCAAGCACTCGAAGTCTCCCAGGGCTGAGGTTGGGATCTCCAAACGGCAACACTCGATGTACTGAACAATACATGCAGACTTTGCTAAACAACAAGCGTGCTCAATGTCAAAAGACAAATCTCAAAGATGCATAATCAAAATGAATGAGAATGAGGAGACCCTCCCTCCTTTTATGCTTGGTGAGCCTTTCCCTTACCTAGGCCCCACTAATCTCTACGCTGTCCCCTTGGGCCATGCTGTCCATCTCTCTCTGCGCTGGCTTGGCCCCACACTGTCTACGCTGCCCCTTTTCCCACGTTGCCACTTGACCACTAGGCCCCACTTTGCCAAATAGACATGTCTCTTAAGTGACTTTAGGAAATACTTTTTATCCTAAGTGTGAGCTAAGTGTCCTCTTCACCCACTTTATTTATAATTTAACTTTATAAAGGCAAAATAGTCAAAATTAATATTTCGAATTAGCTATTGCTAATTGGGAATATTACAGTCCTCCCCGGCAAAACATTGCTTGTCCTCAAGCAACTGTAATGATGGATGTTGCAGAATCTTCTCACTCTCCCAGGTGGCATCCTCATCTGGTAAATTCCTCCATCTCACTAGGTACTCTCTGACTATCCTACTCCGTAGCTGCCTCTCACTAGTATCAATAATGGCCTCCGGTTGTAGCACCAAATGCCCCTCATCATCTGTGGGCGAGAGCTCCTCTGTTGCAGTCACCTGCTGCCCCAGTGCCTTCTTCAGGCATGACATGTGAAAAACGTTATGAATCTTGCTACCAATTGGCAGCTCTAACTCATATGCAACCTCTCCAACTTTGTGTGTCACCCTGTATGGTCCATAGAAGCGAGGCTTGAGATTTTTAGCCCCCTTCTGCTTCAGCGTGGACTGCCGATATGGTTGCAAGCATAGGTAGACCAAGTCCCCTACCTCGATCTGCCTCTCAACACGTCCCCTGTTGGCATACAGCTTCTGCTGATTCTGCGATGTGGCCATGTTATCCTTGAGAGCTCGGAGTATATCCTGACTCTCTTGGATCCAATCCTTGGCTCTAGGAGCCTTGCTAGCACCAAACATCATGTCAACAAAAGATAAAGCATGATATCCATACAATGCATAAAATGGAGACATACCGATGGACATATGATGAGTGTTGTTGTAGCAGTACTCCCCCAAGTGCAACCATCTCAACCATGCCTTCTGCTGCCCGCTGACATAGTTACGCAAGTAGCCCTCCAGCCACTTGTTCACTATCTCTGTCTATCCATCCGTCTGGGGTGGTAACTAGTACTCGGTGTCAACTCAGTACCCACAAAATGGAAAAGCTCCTACCAAAACCCGCCCATGAAGCGGTTGTCCCTGTCATTGACAATGGTCTTTGGGAGACCATGCAATCTGAAAACGTCCCTAAAGAACAACTCTGCTACCTGTGTTGCAGTGTAATGTGTCGATATGGCAAAAAATGAGCATATTTAGTCAGCCGATCAACGACTACAAATATGCAATCCTTGCCCTGCACCGTGGGCAAACCTGTAATGAAGTCCATCGAAATACTCTCCCATTTCCCCTCAGGTATGGGAAGAGGTTGCAATAACCCTGCCGGATGGTTCATCTCCCCCTTGTTATGCTGGCAAACTTTGCACTTCCTGACATGTTGGAGCACGTCCTCCTTGAGGCCCTTCCAAGAGAACCTCTCCCTGATGGCCCTATAGGTTTTGATAAACCCCTGGTGGCCTGATAATGGTGAATCATGCGAGGCGTGCAATATCTTCTTCTTGAGCTGGGAGCCCTCAATCAAGAAGATCTTGTCCCTGTAATAGATCACCTCGTCCATCACTCTGTACCTGTTATCTGTCACCTATCCATCCAAAATCTCACAAGCGAAATGGTCCTTGGAGTACTCTACCAATAGTTGAGCCCTCCAGTCTGTGTCCAAACTCATCAAGGACAATGCTGCCGGTCCGCGTGAAAGTGCATCTGCCACAACGTTTTTCTTCCCCTTGACATACTCGATGTCAAAGTCATAAGCCTGTATCTTGCTGACCCACTTCTGCTGCCTCTCCTGCAACTGTTTCTGCTTTAGAAAGAATCGGAGGTTGTTGAGATCTGTCCTCAACCTGAATCTATTCCCTACCAGGTACTGCCGAAACTTGGCCAATGCATGCATGATGGCCAACATCTCCTTGTCGTATATAGCATACAACCTCTCATGTGGCAATAGCTTTCGGCTCTTGAAAGCTATGGGATGGCCTCCCTGCATCAAAACTGCGCTGATCCCCTCCCCTGATGCATCACACTCCAAGACAAAGGGCTGTGTAAAATATGGCAATGCTTACACCAGACAGCTTCTCATCCCCTCCTTGAGCCTGTCAAAAGCCCTCTGTGTTGTATCCGTCCAACTAAATGCCCCCTTCTTGGTGAGGTCTGTAAGGGGTGCAGCAAGTTGGGAAAATCCCTTGACAAACTTTCGGTAGTAGGTGCAGATCCCCAAAAATCCCAGAAGTTCCGTCACATTCTTCGGCTCCGGCCAATCCCTGATGGCCCTGATCTTCTCCTCGTGGACCTTCACTCCGTCCACCCCGATGATGTGCCCCAAGTAGAGCATCTCGGTCAGCCCAAACTCGCATTTGGAGAGCTTAGCATAAAACTGATGTTCTTCCAAAATGCACAATACAACCTCTATATGTTGGAGGTGCTCCTCCCATGTCCTGCTGTAGATCAGAATGTCGTCAAAAAACACTAACACACACTTCCTCAAGTGACTGCGGAAGATGTGATTCATGCATGACTGAAAAGTGGCTGGGGCATTGGTTAGCCCAAAGGGCATCACCAAAAACTCAAAATGGCCGTAATGACACCGGAAAGAGGTCTTGGGAACGTCCTGCTCCCTCACGCGAATCTAATGGTACCCAGATCTCAAATCAATCTTTGAGAAGAACTTGGACCCCCTCAGCTCATCCATCAACTCATCGATCTGTGGGATGGGGTACCGGTTCTTCATGGTCTTCTTGTTTAGGGCCCTGTAATCAATGCAGATCCTCAACGCGTCGTCCTTCTTCTTCACCATCACTACTGAAGAAGCAAAGGGGCTAGTGCTAGGATGGATGTGTCCAAGAGCTAAGAGCTCATGGATAGCCCTCTCAATCTCATCCCAATAGGCTTTGGGGTGCCTATAGGGTGTAGTGATGACAGCCTGGATACCCTGCTCCAGCTCAATAGTGTGCTCAAACCCCCAATCTGGTGGTTGTCCTGGTGGTATCTCCCCAAATACTGTAGCATACCTTTCAAGAAGGGACTGTACATCTAGGTGTACGGCCTGCCCTGTAGATCCTACCTCTAACACATGCAACTCCACTGCCCACTCTTTGTCCCCCTTCAGGAAATCTGCCTCCATCCGGTGTGCTGAAACTGTCTGTGGTGGGTAGGTGTGCATATCCCAAATCTTCTCATGCCTCCTAGTTTCTTATCCGTCCACTCCATCTCCAAGGTCTCCCAGTCAGTGGTGACCTTTCCCAGCGTGATCAGCCACTGTACCCCCAATATCACGTTGGTGTCTAGAATGTCCACCACGAAAAAATGATCTATCAAGGTGTACATCCCCATGGTCACTGCCAAGGCTGGCACATACTTGGCACACTACATAGTTCGATCCCCTGGGACCATTACCGAAAACCCATCAAAGGTCTCTGTTGGTATGCCCCTCTGCTCTACCAGCTGTGCATCAATGAAGTTGTGGGTGGCCCCACTGTCTACTAACACTGAGACACGCTGCCCCCATACTGTGCCTCAGACACACAGTGTCAAATACTTGGGAATTCCCTGCAAAGCTGCAAGGGCTCCCCCGGTGGGTGCAAAAGCTACACCTCCCGCTCCCGGCGGTGGTGGTGGCAGATGATCCCCTCTCTGCATTGTACTGCTACCTCCAACCTCTATCTCCTCATACTCCTCTTCTTCCCCGCTACTATCGGAGAAGACCTCAATTTAGTGTGCCTTCCCTGCGGCACAATGGTGTCCTAGTGCCCATGGCTCCTGGAACGTGAAGCATAACCTCCTCCACTTCAGATCTCTCCTGGTCTCATCATCTCCAAGCCCTCTACCCTGGTTCCCCCTGGGAGGTGGAACCATCTCATCCTTTCCCTTCGGCTGGAATGCTGGTCTTTGGGGAAAAGGAGCTATAGTCCTGGGTAGTGCATCCTGCAAATCCCGAGTCCTCTCAACTGCATCATGGAATGTCGTTGGTCTCGTCGATCTGAATAATCCCCGTAGAGGCTCTGCCAATCCATCTATGAACATATAGATCATCCGGGCTGTGGATAAATCAGGTACCATCACAGAGAGTCTCAAAAACTCTGATATGTACGTGTCCGGCCTCCCGGTTTGCTTGAGCTTTGTTAGCTCTACAAAATGCTCCTCTGGATCCCTCCGATTAAAACACTCTACCAACCTCCACGTAAAGTCGGCATATGTTGTCACTCTCAAGTGCCCCAACGTAACCATCCCGTGAAACCACCAATCCTGGGCCTCGCCCTCTAGGTGCAGTGTTGCCACCTTGATGGCCTCTAGCTCTGCCATCTGATTAAGCTGGAAATATATATCCAACTTCTCCACCCAAGCTTTTGCCGAACACTGGGACGATCCGTCAAATGTCGGTAGATGGAATCTGCCCACCGTGCGTTGTAAGTCCCTGTCATGTGAATGCTTGTTCCCCCTCTGATGGTTGCAGGGTCTGCTGTCCCGCTTGAGCTGAACAAAATCATGGAAAATGAGGGCATCTCTGAACTCCTGACCGTATGACTGGTACTCAGCAAAGTAATCTCCCATGTGTGCCGGTTCCTGCTCCTGCTGTGCTTCTGCCCCAATGTCTGCGGCAAGAAATGTAGGAATTGTGGAATGGGGAGGTGTGTGTGATGCCATCTGCTACGCTGTGAGGTGCTCCTGTAAATGATAAGATGTGCCTGAGTCCTCTCCAACATGGAAACCCCTTGGGGTCGCGTGGTGTCTCGACTCTACCATGAACCTTTGCCCCATCTCTTCTATCCGCCTCGACAAATCCTGCACTGATTTGAGGAGGAGTTCCCCGAACTCCTTCCCGGCATCTCTTTTCTCCGCCATTGGTTCTTCTTCCTCTGCGTCCACCACTAGAACGCTGTCACCTTTCCCGAAAGTGAGCTCTAACCTCTGTTCTTGGTCTTTATACTTTCTTCCCTGGTAAGTGATGTATGGTTTTCCTGTTGGTATCATAGACAATCTACTCCACAAGCTGAGCCAAGTCTATGAGCTCTGATACCACTGTAATATCCCCAATGGAAATAAACAGCAATATAAAGCACATAAACAAAGACATGCAACAACTAGAGACAGATCATAATAAAAACATATAATATGGAGAACTTTGAGCCATTTTATTAATACTGATAAATGGAAATGAGTACAAAGATGATCAGAATGATGGCACCTTGGCTTGCACTAGGCAAGCGTAGAAATACTTTTAGGATGTGACCCAGAATGGCTGCTAATCTCAAGACTGCGTAATCTCCAGTGCTGCTGGTGCTGGTGCTGCTACTGCCAGAATGAAATGATGATTTGGGGTTGTTCCCCTCCCAGAAAATTATGAAACTCCGGAAATGGCCTCTCCACACAAAACCCAGAAAAGCCCAGAGAGCTTTCTGGAAATGGCTGACCCTCGAAAATACCTCCCTTGAGGCACTATGCTATCCTCCAAGGAGAAACGCTGACCCTGAATGCTCTGATGAAATTGATGGCCTCCGTCTCTATCAAAATGATAGAATATGGAAGGGCTGATCCCTCTCCAACTCCTCCGGGTTGAATCCCGTGATAAACCCTCAATCCAGAACTCCCTTTATCCAATACTGCGTCCTCCCTCTCACTGACTACGCTGTCTCTCCCAAGGAATGCTCCCAACTGTGGATGCTACTATCCTCTCTGGAAAAACAAGGTGGAACTCCTCGCCCGAGCAAGCACTCGAAGTCCCCCGGGGCTGAGGTTGGGATCTCCGAACGGAGACACCCGATGTATTGAACAGTACGTGCAGACTTTGATAAACAGCAAGCGTGCTCAATGTCAAAAGAAAAATCTCAAAGATGCATAATCAGAATGAATGAGAATGAGGAGACCCTCCCTCCTTTTATGCTTGGTGAGCCTTTCCCTTACCTAGGCCCCACCAATCTCTGCGTTGTCCCCTTGGGCCATGCTGTCCATCTCTCTATGCGCTGGCTTGGCCCCACGCTGTCTACGCTGCCCCTTTTCCCACGCTGCCACTTGACCACTACACCCCACTTTGCCAAATAGACATGTCTCTTAAGTGACTTTAGGAAATACTTTTTATCCTAAGTGTGAGCTAAGTGTCCTCTTCACCCACTTTATTTATAATTTAACTTTACAAAGGCAAAATAGTCAAAATTAATATTTCCAATTAGCTATTGCTAATTGGGAATATTACATCTTTCCTCTAACGAACTTTTTATGACTTCCTTGATCAAGTCCTTGAGAGTGCCTTTTTCCTTCTTTCACCAAAGCTCTAATGTCATGTTAGAGAATCAGAAAGGCAGAAAGATCTTCTTGTTCTTGATTATTTACTTGCGATATTCTTTAGTTATTATTATGTTCTTGTTATCTTTCTTCTTATTATTTTATCAAGCAAATATCAAAGCAAATACACATAGATCAATGACACCAGATGTAGGCCAGCAACTAAGGCAAAACCCCGCTCTTGGGGAAAACCTAGTTAGTAATTCTTCCTTCAATAGTGATTCTTGAGACTCTAGACCTTGACTTGGACTTCCTCCACACCAAGTCAACCTTCCTTGTGATCCTTCCTGAATCTGGAAGCAACAACAGCAATAGTAGTACTATGGTGTAGTTTCTTCGACCCTGCTTCTTAAGACTTTGCTTCTTGAGGTAGATACTTCGATCTAGCTTCAAAGACTTTGATTTAGGCCCAATATAGCTTCTCCAAGCAGCAACGTTCAGCAAAACAAACTTCGACTTCCTCCTCTCTTGGTAGCAGCACCTTGGCAACACCTAATGCGGCAACTGTTGCAGTAAAATTTTGAGAACTTCGATCTCCCAAACTATAGCTCGAAATGTAGAGAGAGTGGCGCCAAAATTTCGATTTTCTTCGACTCTATAACCTTGCCCAAAACCGAATCCAGAAATTCCTCCTTCTCCAATTCGCAATTTTTCCTTGATGCAACTTCAAGATCGAATTTATGTGTTGCAGTGAGATTTTTCCAAGTGATTTTGATTCCACTGTATATATAGGCTTGAGATGAGCTCGAATTCCTGGGCTTGAGGCCGACTTGATCACCTTAAGGCCAACTTGGTGTGGAGGCTTCATAAATCATATTTTACCTAATACTTGACCTAATTGCATGATTCAAAAGCCCAATATGGATCAATTTAAATCTGCAGTAATCTTGTACACTCAGAATAAAACCTAGAAGTCCACAATAGGGACTTTGACCTAAAATAAATATGACCCAAGCATGAAACCCATGCTTTAACAAGTCGTTTAATAATAATATAAAATTATTTTCTTTATTTTTTTGACAAGTACAATAAGTATTGACTCAAGTCCAATTTATGAAGACCGAACCTAGTTACATTCTTCAACAAGGAAGGCATTACTACACATGCACAAGCAAGCTGAGACCAATGCTTCTGGACTGATCTTACAGGTTGAAATTCAGAGATTTATCCTAACCAGATAATGTATTGGTCAACTAAGACTGCCACATGAATTTTCCCTCAAATGATACTTACTTCATAATGTTATTTCTGCCAGGAATATCATTAAGTTTCTGCTATTATTGTCTCACAACCTTAACCAACCATGCACAATAATACTTCTGCTACTATGTAGGTCGGCTTCACTTCCTTCAATAGTCACACAAATGAGTATATGTATTGAGGATACCCTAATGAGAAACACGTTACTACAAGGAAGAAATAGCTCTGTGGTGAAATGTTCGTTGCGTGTTGTAGGATGAATTTCTTAAGAGGGTTGAGGTTCACTATTTCTAAAGTCTGAAATAAGCCTAAAATGATCCAAAGATAATCTGAATGTTATGAGAGAAAGGTTTGCCCCAACAAGGTCCTAATCCAAAGAAAAAATAAAGACAAAACAAGATCCTTACCTTCTGCAATTTCGCTACCTCTTGCCTCAGGATGTCTGAACCCTACCCTCTGCAATTACGCTGCCTCGGGTTGATCGAATATTTCAAAACATTTTCTCATGAAATTTTGTTGAGTTTTGATATGATTTGGGAGGTTTAAGGTCTTCTTTTATAATGTTTTGGAGGGGCTTAATTAAGGGTTTCGTAAGGTGTACGTTGGAGAGCCTTGATTCTTTTAATTGTTGAATATTCAAATTATCATAATTCATTAATTTATCATAGGCCCTAATTTGAATTAATGTTGCCCTTTTAGATGTGGGGTTAGACTTTTTAATAAGGGGGGACATCCTTTGTGGGTGCTAATTGGTTGAATACCCTTTCTATGTTGATTTTTGGTAGCATCGAACGTGCTCTGAGCCCCAAATTTTGTGTAGAGGCTTAGACACATGCATTACAAATAACCCATAAATCCTTTTGGGAAATTCCACCCAAAATAGTTTTATAAGAAAAATTAATTATTTTTAATGAGGACCCTAAGTTTTAGGAAATTAAAATAATTAATCAGTATTAATGTAAATTGTGAGTAAAACTTCTAGACAAAGTACATCAAGTCTAATATAATCTTAGCCATTGATTGGAGATCTAATCTCAATCGTTGATTTGTCAACGAGAAGACTATAAAGGAAGGCTTGAGGGTCATTTGTAAGATACACCGAGAGGATCTAGAGATCAAATTTTTTTGACAGAGCAAGTTCTCGGACGAAAATCAGATCTAAGTGATTCTTGATGGCAGTTGAGGGGCAGAGTAATTCTGGTTGGAAGGTCTTTTCCTGAACCGGGAATACACAACAGAGAAGCCAGAGGGCAAGACGCAAAAGAGGCAGTGTAACAGCTACGCAGAGGTAATGCAGTGCCATGGAAAGGCAATGTTGCAGCCTTGAGGAGATCCGAAATTCAACTAAGGATCAATCAGATCTAGTGCCGAAAAGTTGGGGTGTGAGACCAGAAGGGGCTAGAGGTTCAAATCCAGCCAACAGAAGACCAGTAGCGTAGAAGCCACGCAGTCCCCACGCAGAGTGACGCAGAGACTGCATAGAGCAGTGGAAGGCTTGCCATCTGGGGTTTGTTGGTCAATCAGGCTTCCAGTATCAGTGTGAGGTTTCTCTCACTAACTCTTTGTCAGTCATATTCTCTGTAGGGATAGCCAGAAAGACATCTCAGATTTTATTCAGAAAATTATTGGATAATATATAAACCTTCAGATCTGTTGCACTGGATTTCCCACATTGGATTTTTCCGAGGACATTTGTCCAAAATTAACAGTATCCTGTGTTTGCATTATTCTTTCTTGCTCAGTTTTTGTTTTCACGAATGTATTTTAATGGGTGAAGGTTGCTTCAGTAACTACTTCGATATTTTAAGAAGTAATCTTAACTAACTTGTTTAAATCAAGTTTGCAAGTAGGAGAAGTAGTTCAACTTGTTGCAGTAGGGTTTCCAGATCTAGGATCTAGGAATTTCACATGGTATCAGAGCATGTATTGTGAAATAGGAAGAGCAGATCCAGCGTTGAGTTGGAGGTCAAAGAGCTACAGAAAGCAGCAAATCGAATCCCCAAATGGATTGCGCAGTCCAGGCCAGGAGGGTTGAATTTCCGGGAACGTCTCTCTAAGTGAGTAAACAGAGAGGTAAGACTTCCAGATCGGAATTTTGCCAAGGCAGAGGGAGCAGTGCAGAGCCTCAGCACAGAGTTGGTGGGACACAATTTTTGCAGGCAGATCTTGATTTTGTCAGGCAGAAAGTCGTCAGAAGAAGAAGAAGCAGCACAATGAGGGAATTTTCTCTCTTGGTAAGTTCCTAGCTGTGGTTTTCAGTTTTTCCAAGATCTGAGCAGCAAATCTGGGCAACAGATCTACGAGCTCCACAAGGAGTGCATAAGCTTTTCTAGAGCTACGCAGAGGGGGAAGAAGAAGAGCAAATTCGACAGATTTGACGGCCATGGCATCTCACGGGCTTAGAGATCAGGATCGGTTGGAGGGACCCTCCAACTACGTGATCTAGAAGGAAATGATCTCTTGTGTACTGGATGATTACGATCTTAAGCTTTTCGTGGAGAACACAGTAGCTGTCCCAGTAGATCCAAATTCGTTGAAAAATTACAAGGCTGATATGTCGAAGGCGAAAAGTCTACTCCTGGATGGAGTCAAGGATCATGTTGTGTCCCATATTGCTAGAAAAGATACTGCCAAGCAAATGTGTGAAGCATTGGCCACGCTATATGAGGGATATTCCGAGCAGAAGAAGATGTATTTAGAGCAACAACTGAGGATGACGTAGATGCGAAGAGGGGAGCGCATGATTCTATTCCTGTCAAAGCTTCAGGAAATCCATGACCAAATTGCAGCCGTGGGGTCTACCCCTTCTTCTTCAGCAATGGTAAGACTGGCATTGAATGCAATCACCGAAGATTGGCACATATTTGTCCAGAGTATCTTGGGTAGAGCAACCTTGCTAGGCTGGGAAGATATGTGGGCTACTCTTCAGTAAGAAGAGCTAAGGAGAGACTTGGTCAAGTGCAAACTTGATGGTAGCAATGGCGGTGGAACGAGGGCGAAGCAGAAGGAGGAAGATGCATCCCTTGCATCCAAGGGACAACACAAGCATCATAGATGTAATAAATACATCTCGAAGATCAAGTGCTTCCAGTGTGGTGAACTTGGTCACTATGCTTCCCAGTGTCTTTTGAAGCAAAAGGGCAAGGATGAGACGCACAATCCGAAGGTTGCAACCGCAAAGATCGATGAGGATGAGTACGTCATGAGTGCCCACACATCTCCAGGAGGGGGATGGGGAGACATTGAACTGTAAGTTCGCAAGAACTTCAATTGGGCAGGATCCCGAAGGAGTCCACCTCTCGGATCACAACCTTGCTACGGATGCCCATAATCAATAGTAGCAGGCTAGAGGAGTTTTTCAGTTGGTGCAGAGGAGTGCAGAGATGACATATGCAGTGGTTAGCAACGCTTACTGTTGAGCAGCGCAAAACAGAGTTGCAGCAGTGCAGACAGATGCAATGTAGAGCAACAGCGCAAAACAGAGTTGCAGCAGCGCAGAGGGACACAGTGTAGAGGAGCAGCAGCACAGTGCTTCAGAGGGACAACGTGGGACTAGCATCAGTTAGTGTTTCAACATCGAGATGCATCCTATGTGAAAATTTTTGAATCTAAACCAGAAATCCTACTGCAGTAAATTTGATTTGCCTACTTGTCTTAATAATTTACAAGTTATTTTTCTGAATATTCAGTAAAAATACAAATGCAAACACACTTCAGCCTACACAATTCAGACAAAGGACATGTATTTTTCGGACAAATGTCCCCAGAAAAACCCAATGCGAGAAAACCGGTGCAGCAGATTTGAGGGTTATGTTATCAAGCAACAGTATTCTGAGTACATCTAGGGTGCCAAAATCCGGCTCACCCAATAGAGAAAAACCTCGACAGACAGAAACAAATCGTGATCAGAAACTGGTGAAGCCCCAGCTGCCTCTAAGCAGTAGATGCACAGGCCTGCGTGGGTCTGGAAGAGGACTATGTCACCCCTTCTCTGTGTTGATCTGCCTCTCAGAAACTGAGTTTCAGCCCTCCCAGCTCAGAAACCCCAGTCTCCAGCTAAATCTAGATTGTCTCTCGAAACCACTGCGCAACCCCTTCATAAGCCCTACGTGGGCTTGTGTCACCCTCTTTGGGGTCTGTGTTGGTGGCTCCGTTGGTCCCTCTGTTGCTTTTGCTTCCCTTGCTTTGCTATGTACTCTTAGTCTTTCGAACAATTACTGCATCTGCCCCTTACCGCTTCTCTGAATCACTCAGATCTGATCTTCGTCCGAGCACTACTCCATCAAAAGAATTCAATCTCTTACACTCATTGTGTGTGTTTTCCAACTGACCCCAAGCCTTCCTTTAATAATTTTCCTGTTGATGAATCAACGGTCGTGATCTAATTTCTAATTGATGGCTAATATTAGAAAAGACTTTATCCTCGTCACTTAAAACATTCTCACCCACATGTTTAAATTAATTCACTTTAATTATTTAATTTTCTAAGTTTAGACTTAGGGTCCCCATTCAAATAATTAATTATTTTAATAACTTAAGCTCAGGGTGGAATTTCTCCAAACGATTTTCGGGTCTTGAAAATTTCATGTGTCCTAGGCCCTCCACAAAGTTTCGAAGCTAGAGCACATTTGATGCTACCCAAAAATCAACATCTTGAACATTTGTTCAAAACTTTTTGTGTTGAGATTTTGGGGTAGCATCGGATGTGCTCTAGCTCCAAAACTTTGTGGAGGGGCTAGAACAAATAAGATCTCCAAGACCCAAAAAGCGTTTGGAGAAATTCCATCTAGTGTAAAAGTTATTCGAATAACTAAATTTTTAATGAGGACCCTAAGTCTAAATTAGGGAAATTAAAAAATTAAAGTGAATTAATTTACATGTGATGAGAACATTCTAAGTGACATGGATCAAGCTACTTCTAATCTTAGTCGTTGATTAGAGATTAGATCGTGGTCGTTGATGTGTCAACGAGAAAAGTATAAAGGAAGGGCTTGGGGTCAGTTGGAGGACACACACAGAATCTAAGAGATGAATTCTTCAGATGGAGCAGTGCTCGGATGAAGATTAGATCTGAGTGATTCAGAGAAGCAATGAGGGGCAGATGCAGTGATTGGTCAAGAGGGCCAAGAGTAGAACGTAGAGCAAGGGTAGCAGAGGCGCAATGGAGGCAACACAACCATTAGTGCGTGTGAAGGTGACGCAGGCTCACGCAGAGGCAGCGCAGAGTCTCCAAGGAAAGTCCAAAATTCAGCTGCAAACTGGGGTTTCTGAGCCGGCAGGGTTGAAACTAGACTCTAGAAGAAGTTGATCAGTGCAGAGCTAGGGTGACGCAGTCCCGTATCCAGGGCCACACAGCCTTATGCAGTGGCAGCGTAGAGACTGCGCAGAGCTAGCTGGGGTTTCAATAGTTGCTCATCCGGATCAGCCGAGACTTGCGAGAGTGAGATATATCTCACATATTTCTCTGTAGCTGAGGTTTTATTTGTTGGGTGATCTGGTTTGTGGCACCCTAGATGTACTCAGAATACTGTTGCTTAATAATAATAAACCCTCATATCTGTTGCACCGGTTTTCCTGCATTGGGTTTCTCGGGGACATTTATTCGAAAAATTTGTGTCCTTTGTCATATGTGCGTGATGTTCAGTAAATGATTTGTATTTGTGTAGGCTGCTAGTTGTGTTTACTTCGAAATTTTTATGAATATTTCAGTTAAATAGCTTGTGTATAATAAAACAAGTAGGAGAAGTAAATCAATATTTAGAAGTAGGATTTCTGTGCTCAGAAATTTTCACATGGTATCAGAGCATTGCAGATCTAGTTGAATCATTAGCAAAGGGGTTGAAGATATTTGTTGCGGGAAGGGCAGCTGAAGCAACACAGATTCGGAAGAAGGCAACACAACACCATAGGGACAACATAGACCCTGCAAGGGTGAGGCAGAGTCAGTTTTCTCACGCAGAGATTGACGTAGCTCCAGAAAGGTGACGCAGAGCTAGTCTGCTCACGTAGAGGCTAACGCAGCACCAGGAGAGGGACGCTGAGCCAGTTTGCTCACGCAGAGGCTAACGCACCACCAGGAGAGGGATGCTGAGCCAGATTGCTCATGCAAAGGCTGACGCAGCACCAAGAGGGTGACACAATCCAAGTTGGAGAGTTGTTGTGCAGTTTGCCGGGGCTGGAAGTGTAGTTTATGATCTCCAGAAGTTGTTGGTGTGGCATCGGTTTTGTCGGTGCAGAACAGTGCCTAGCAAAGGTGACAAAGAGAAGAGAACATTCTCTCAGCAGATTTATGCCAAAGAAATCTAAGATTCGATCAAGAGGGTGATCATAGAGGACTGATTCAAGAGATTTAGCAGAGGATTTCCAAAAGGCAAATCAGTTGTCAGAGGGAGCAGCAACTATAGAGAGTCTTTAATGCCAAGAAACCCAGATCCGGTATTTTGTTGAGTGCAGCAACAGTAGAAGGGAGATGAGTACCCGCTTCGACAGTTTTTTTGAGCAGAGATGGTCCCGTACGGACTGAGAGATCATGATAGGTTGGATAGTATGTCCAACTTTGCGATCTGGAAGGCCAGAATACTGACAGTCCTGGAGGAGTACGGTATTACAAACTACGCGGAAAATGTCTTAATTGTGCCGACTGATGCAGACGCTCTGAAGAAGTTCAATGAGAATCAGGTGCGAACAAAGTGCTTGATCATGGATGGGGTGAAGGAGCACGTGGTCCCACACATTGTCGAGAAGAGGACGGCACATGAGATGTGGACAGCCTTGACCACGCTGTATTAAGGCAGTTCCGTCCAACAGAAGATGCTTCTAGAGAACCAGATGAGGATGTTACAAATGCTTAAGGGAGAAGAGATTGATCCATTCTTCTCCCGATGGCAGACGATCCGAGATCAGTTGATTTCCATGGGGGCAACTCCGGATGAAGGGCTCTTGGTGAGGACTGCCCTGAATGCAGTCACTGATGAGTGGGAGAATTTTGTCCAAAGCATTTTGGGTAGAGCACAACTCCCAAATTGGGGTGACATGTGGGGTATCCTTCGACAGGAGGAGATCAGGAGGATGACCAAGAAGGAATTCAGCAGCGAAGGTATCAAGGTGAAGAAGGAGGAGGAGGAGGATTCGTCCCTAGCATCAAAGGGACAACAATAGCAAGGGAAGAAGAAGAAGGACCTATCCAAGGTCCAGTGCTTCATATGTGGCAAACTTGGACACTTCGCCAGCAATTGTCCTAAGAGGAAGGACAAGGAATCTTCACATTCCAAGGCAGCAATAGCTAGAGGGAACAATGGTAGTGAGGATGATGTGGCCATGAGTGCTCATGTGCCTCGAGAGAATAGGTGGGGCGATATAGATCTGTAGAGCAGCTACAGATGGGCAGGCAAGATCCTTGAGGTGCCTAGACTCTTGGATCACATACGAGCTACGAGAGCCTTAAGACAGTAGCAGGATGACTAGAGCAATGGGTGCAGAAGAACATGGAGAAGCAGAGGCAGTGCTGGGATGCTAGAGAGTAGAGCAGCGCAGTGCAGAGGCAACATCAGCGTGGAAGAAACACCGCAGAGAGGCAATGTAGAGTAGCAGCATCAACACAAAGGGGTAGTGCAAAGCAGCAACAACAACGCAGAGGGGTAGTGTAGAGCAGCAATAGCAACACAAAGGGCAGTGCAGAGTAGAGGCTCTAGAGAGACAACGCAGCACAATAGCAGAGGATTCTTCAGTGATGAGATGCAACCCGACTGACTTGTCTATCCGTGATTGGGTAGTGGTCCTTCAAGTGCTTACTTCTCAACAACTGAGTTGCAGTGCAACATTTGGGAGCATGATGCAACAATTTGAGAGGGAGCTGCAGTACAGATGTGGTAGTGTCAGTGACAGTGACATGGGCAGCAGTACAGAGAGCAACAACGCAGTGGATGAAGGGTAGCAGGCCAAGCATCAACGCGAAGACTGACACCAGAGATCAGGGCAATGCTTCAGTGTGGAAATATTGCTAGAGCACACTCCTCGCTAAGAGGGAGCATTGATATTTTGGGGTAGCATCAGATGTGATCTAGCTCCAAAACTTTGTGGAGGGGCTAGAACACATGAGATCTCCAAGACTAAGAAAGTGTTTGGAGAAATTCCATCTCATGTAAAAGTTATTCAAATAATTAAATTTTTTAATGAGAACCCTAAGCCTAACTTAGGGAAATTAAAAAATTAAAGTAAATTAATTTACACATGTGATGAGAACATTCTAAGTGACGTGGATCAAGCTACTTCTAATCTTAGTCGTTGATTAGAGATTAGATCACGGTCATTGATGGGTCAACGAGAAAAGTATAAATGAAGGGCTTGGGGTCAGTTGGAGGACACACACATAATCTAAGAGATCGAATTATTTTGACGGAGCAGTGATTAGACGAAGAGCGTATCTGAGTGATTCAGAGAAGCAATGAGGGGCAGATGCAATGATTGGTTAGGAGGGCCAAGAGTAAAACGCAGAGCAAGAGCAGCAGAGACGCAGTGGAGACAGTGTAGCCATCACAAGGTGTGACACAGTCCCTAGAGAGGGTGACGCAGGCCCACGCAAGGCTCACGCAGGGGCAGCATAGAGTCTCCAAGGAAAGCTCAAAATTCTACTGGAGAATGGTGTTTCTGAGCCGACAAGGCTGAAACCAGACTCCGGAATAAGTTGATCAGCGTAGAGCTAGGGTGACGCAGTCCCTCAACCAGGGCCACGCAGCCTTATGTAGTGGCAACGTAGAGATTGCACAGAGCTAGCTGGGGTTTCACCAGTTGCTCATCCGGATCAGCCGAGACTTGCAAGAGTGAGATATATCTCACATATTTCTCTGTAGCCGAGGTTTTCTCTGTTGGGTGAGCCGGTTTGTAGCACCCTAGATGTGCTCAGAATACTGGTACTTAATAATAGTAAACCCTCATATCTATTGCACTGGTTTTCCTGCATTGGCTTTTTCCAGAGACATTTGTCCGAAAAATTTGTGTCCTTTGTCATATGTGCGTGATGTTCAGTAAATGATCTGTATTTGTGTATGCTGCTAGATGTGTTTACTTTGAAGTATTTCTGAATGTTTCGGTTAAATAACTATTGTATAATTAAACAAGTAGGAGAAGTAAATCAATAGTTAGCAGTAGGATTTTTGTGCTCAGAAATTTTCACATTTTGGATGTTTTTCAATTACTTCTCTCAAGAATCGAGTTGCAAGCAAGTAGTTAGTACGGCGTTAAGCATGTGCTAGATGTAGCATTTGAGAGGGAGTGGTAAAGACGGATGCGTGTTTCCAGTGGCAAGGTCAAGAACAATCCTCAGCAGCAAGAGTCGGCAAAGGTTGATGGGCAACATGTCGTACGTCAAAGGAAGATAGAGGGAAATGCTCCGTGAGTTAGAGCAAAGGTGCAACAGGGCATTTTTATGCAGTACGGATGCAGTGTTGATCATGGCAGGGTCAGCAACAATACAGTACAGTAGTCGTGCAGTGGTTGATGGGCAACATGTCAGACGTCAGCAGCACAGAGGGAAATGCTTCAGAGTTAGAGCAGTGTGCAACAGGGCATTTTTGCTAGAGCAGATTCCTCGCTAAGAGGGAGTGTTGATTTTGGGTAGCATCAAATGTGCTCTAAGTCTCACACTTTGTGGAAAGGCTTAGACACATGTATTATAGATAACCCATAGATTGTTTTGGGAAATTTTAGCCAGAAACAATTTTATTTGAAAAATAATTATTTTTATTGAGGACCCTAAGATTAAGTTACGAAATTAAAATAATTAATGGGTATTAATGTCAACTGTGGCTGATACTTCTAAAAAAAGCAGATCAAGTCTAATATAATATTAGCCGTTGATTGGAAATCTAATCTCGGTCGTTGAAGTCTCAACGAGGAGACTATAAAGGAAGACTTGAGGGTCATTTGTAACACAAAGGATCTAGTGATCGAATTTTCTGACAGAGTAGTGCTCAGACGAAAACATCGATCTAAGTGATTCTTCAGCGTAGTTAAGGGGCAGAGACAGTTTTGGCAGGAGGATCTTCGCTAGGGCCAAGGATCATCAACAGAGAGGCAGAGAAAGACGAAGAGGAAGCTGTGCAAAGCCCAGGGAAAGTGACGCAGCACCCAGAAGGGGTGACGCAGGGCCACACAGACCCCACGCAGAGGCAGCCAGTGTCTCATTAGAAAGTTCGAGTTTCAGCTGGGGAAATCCAAATCTGAGCTGGGAGGGCTGGATCGATTTTCCGGAAGGGCTGAAAGATCACACAGAAGAGGTGATGCAGTTCCAAATCTGACCCCATGCAAGCCTACGCAGCTATTGTGTAGAGGTAGTGCAGAGGGAGTTGGGGTTTCATCAGTTCAACTACTGGATCAATCGGGACTTGCAGAGTGAGGTATACTCACTATCTTTCTCTGTCAGTATTTCTCTGTAACTAAATCGTCCAGTGACACATTTAGAGTTGTATCTAGAATAACTGTTGCTTAATAATAAATCCCTCAGATCTGCTGCACCGGTATTCCGGCATTGAGTTTTTCCAGGGACGTTTCTCCAAAAACAACGGTGTCCTGTGTGTATTATTTCTCTTGCTCAGTTTTCAGATGTAATCTGCTATATAACTTGTTAAAGTAATTTACAAGTAGGAGAAGTAGTTCAGTTTGTTGCAGTAAGGATTCCAAATTTAGATCTTGGAATTTTCACAGCCTCCAACTATGTCATCTAGAAGTCTCGACAGTCCTTCCTTCAAGATGAATATGGCCTAAAGACCTATGCAGAGAATGTGGTAGTAGTACCCCAGGATGCGGATCACCTGAAGAAGTATAGAAAAGAACCGACGAAGGTGAAGCGGATGATCTTGGATGGAGTTCGAGATCATATAATCTCACATGTAGCTGGCAAAGGTACTGCCAAGGAGATGTGGGATGCTCTCTCCATGCTATATCAAAGTTCTTCCGAGCAACGGAAGATGTTTCTTCATGAGAAGCTAAGAAGCATCAGGATTTAGAAGGGTGAAGGCATAGATCCCTTCCTCACTAGATTTAGGAGGTCCGATATCAGCTAGTAGTTGTTGGGGAGGCACCCCAACCCACAGAGCTTGCACAGTTGGCACTGAACATTGTCTCGGAGGGTTGGCAGGTGTTTGTCCATATTGGGCAGAGAAACTTTGCCTGGATGGGACAAAATGTGGGCCGACCTACAATAGTAGGAGTTAAGGCGAGATCTAGTAAAGAGCACCATCAACAGTAGCAACAACAAGGGCGTGAAGGGTGAGAAGGAAGAGGAGAATGTGGCCATAGCATCGAAGGATCCTAGCCAGGAGCAGGGGGAGAAGAAGAAAAAGGACCTGTTAAAGGTCAGGTGCTCCAGCTGTGGTGAGCCTGACCACTACTGTACTCAGTGTCCTCTCAGAAAGAAGGACAAGCAGGAGAAGCAAGACCAGGAGGCAGCGTCTATTGAAATAGACAAGTCATCCTCTAGATTGGAGGAAGAGTTTTCCATGTTTGCAGCTATAACTCCAGGAGAGATGTGGGGCGATCTAGAGCTATAGTCCTAGAGCAGCGCAGACTTGGGCAGGGTCCATTGAGGTGTCCTCTCATGGATCATTACCTTGCTAAGGGGGCCCACAGTATCCAGTAGCACGATGGATCAGTGTCAGATGATGCAGTCAAATTCTAGAGTGAGTTGCAGACTAGTAGTAGTCAAGTGCCAAGGAGGGCAATGCAGTGTTGACAGCAGAGCAGGAGGCTCAATAACAGAGTCAACAACAACGCAGATTCTCCAGTGGACAGTGCAAAGGCTAGTAGCAGTCAAGACCCAGGAGACAGATGTAGCAAACAATTGATTCAGTATTTAGGATGCTTCTCTATTGCAGTTGTTGCAGTTGCAACAACAATAGATGAGAGGGAGTTGCAGTGAAGATGCAGAGTTGGCAGTAGTATAACAGAGTCAGAAGCAGCACGGATGCAACATCAAAGTTGCGCAGTGGTTGGTGGGCAGTGGCAGTCAGTAAGAGTGGCCAAACATCAATAGGGTGACAGAGGGTGATATAGAGACAGGGTGTTGTAGCAGCAATGGTGCAGCACTATAACACCTTCCTCGCTAAGAGGGAGTGTTATTTTTTGTAGCATCGGAGGTGTTCTAGTCTTGAAACTTTGTGGAGAGGCTAAAACACACAAATTCTCCATAACATAGAAATTGTTTTTGGAAATTCCACCTAGAAGTGTTTCAATAAGATTATTAGCCTATTTTTTAATATTTCCCAAGTCTAAACTTAGGAAATCTAGTTAATTAATCAGAATTAATTGAGATAAGGTGTGAATCATCTAGAAACTCACACGAATCGAATTTGATATGATCTTGGCCTTTGATTGAATTTAATCTTGGTTGTTGGAGGTCCAACAGAAGATTATAAGAATTCGATGGGTAGATGGAGAACACACTCGCCAGACACACAGAGATCGATTTCCTTGGGCAGTTCAATTTTCCAGAGGCAGTAACTGGAAGAGCTCGAGCCAGATGGAAGCACAGACAGAGAGAGGCAGGGACGTGAGTCTGGAGGAAAGCTTTTCCAGATGCGGAGAGTCAGTAGCAGAAGGGTCGTATTTTTCAGTGGAGTTGCATAGAGTCGGCGCAGAAGCTTCAGAGGGAGATCGATTTTGCTGAAGGAGAGAAGAATTCAGTTGTTATTGCTCTGGAAAGTCTCCAGGAGGCTGTTTAATTCTCCCTGAAGGTGCTAGCCGGTGAAGTCATTTTTCCTTGCGCTTTGGGCTTAGCGAGTTGGGGTTTAAGTAAGCATAGCACGTAGGCTCACGTAGAGGATGTATGACTCCGACCGTATTTTTCGCTGTCGACAAGGATCAGCGTGGTGTTGAGATTTTTTTCTCACATATTTTGCCAGCTTTATTTTGCTAATTATTTCCAATTGGGAGTCCAATAGATTGTACTCAGAAATTCACTGTTGCTTAATAATATAAAACCCTTTGTTGTTGCACCGATTTTCCCAACTTGGGTTTTTTCGGAGATATTTGTCTAAAAATCACTATGTCAATTTTTTATGTGTGTGATGGCATTTCTCAGTTTCCAACGCTATTATTTTCCGCAATTTTATTTGTGAAGGTTGCAGTGTGATTTATTTGATATTTGTTGTAACAAATAAATTGTTAAATCAATTAACGATTAGAAGAATTAATTCCTATTACTGCAATAGGATTTCATACTTGAAATTTTCACACTCCTTTTTTTTAACAACTGATTTTATGGAAGGTTGTGCTCCATGTCTGGTTCGTGGAACAAAAAATGAAGATGTCCCACTCCCAGTAACATCAGTTGGTGACATTGTGGATCCCCTCCCACTACCCTCAGCCTCAAACCCGAAAGATCTACCTGCACATTCAGCCTTGTTTCGTTGTGCCTCTTCTTTCTTTCTGTCTTTTTCATCAATTGCTTCAAGAGATTTTTGTATAAGCTCTGCGCTAGAAAGCTAATACAAGCCACGGAAACGCACTTTGTCAACTACCCCATAGCAGTACACCCCCATTTTTTCAAATGGGATTCTTCATGTTCGACGTGGTTGCGCCATTCAGATTCCATCATCAGTCGACAATTTTTTGATGTAAACCCATTCTGCATGTAATGATGTAAATGATCTAAGTAAGACCGTCAATGTATGTAACAACCTAGGTAAGCCTAGTATGTTGTTGATGACTTCCATCCTAGGAGGTTTTTGTCTCACTGATTCACGAAAGTGATCGGCAGATTTTTTCCCTCCAGCCTCACCCCAAAGCTAGGGTGGATTTTGTCATCAGCATGCTAAGTGAGTCCTAGTGTTTTCTATCGAGTTTTTGTAAAAGTAGTTTCAACTACTTGGTCTACTAGATCATGTTTTGAGTCGCAGAATTGGGTATTTATTTGAGGGTCTATACAAATGGGTTTTCCCCCTTTATGTATGTAAATGTATTATCTCATGTAAAAGAGGGTTGGAAAAATAATTATAATCCCCTCTTGGTCAATTAATTAAATTTTCTGGTCAATTAATTAATCAAATCTTAAACCAGAAATTTAATTAATTTAGGGTCCTAAGTTAGGATTAAATCTTTAAAGGCAAAATTTGTGGGTCCTTGGAAAATGATTTTGAAAGCCCCAGGCCAAGGAAATATTGAGAATTTTAAGAAATATTGGACCCTTGGGCCTTGGTGGTTATGTCAAGGTCAAAATTTTGGAGTAATTAACTCAAAAAATGATATTTTTGAGTTAATTAAAATTGAATTAAATGATAAATTCGTTTTTTCCCCAAAATTTTAATTTCAACGCTCCGGATTAAAAGATAATTAAATCTTTTGGACGGTTGAGATTATTTTGACGAGGATCATCCAAACTAGCCGTTAGAGATCTAGTCCTATAAATTTAGAGGTCTTTGTCATTCTTGAATGATCCGATCTCAGGATCGTGCACTTCCTTCTCGGATCTATGTGGTGAATTGTCTCTAAACTTTGCTACTTTGTTTCTTGTATTTTATGGTTGATGGCCTTCATGGATTAATCTGCATACAGGTATCTTGTGCAGTTTTCTGGGTTTATAAAATAACATTTTGATTTTTCTGCAAAGGTCTCATGTTGTTTTCTTAAATCTCTATCGATCTAAGATTCAGATCTAAGTGTGCAGGGAATTTTTTTTTTTTTAAGATTGGGCGTCTGGGGAAGTCTTCGGTTGGACCAGCCGACTCTCAATAAACATAAATCTGATAAGCTCTTTATTTGTTAAATTCCGGGTCTATCTTACGATATTTGTGATTTTGCAGGGTTTCGAAGGCTTGTGCCTCTCACTAAAAATTTTAAACTTCTGAAACTGTGCTAAAACGGGTTTAGATCTGACCATGAAGGTTTCAAATTGTAAATTAGTGTAAATTTATAAATTTTCTTTTAGGATTGTAAGGGTATAACAGTTTCTGGGTGTGTATTTTCGGATCTGACGTGTTGTTGCAGGTTACAGGTTCAAATCGAAATTTTTTTAAAAGATCTAAGGCAGATCTGGCTTGTAAAGGCCAGATCTGGCCTCAGAACTGTCACTGTGGGCAAGATCTGGATCATTGAATTAGAAGAGCATAAATTTGAGCATAAATCGAAGGAGTTTTGGGGTTAATTATTGGCTCAGAATTATTTTTCTCTGCAATCTGCAATAGTCATCTGCTGTCCACCGTCCCTCTGTCATAGCCGCATCTGCAAATCTCTTATCTTTCTATCTCAGCCATCGACTTTCATTTCTCTGCCAATCGGTTGCTCCTATCCCTGCGTCCTCATAAAACCGATTCATTTACGTTCAGCCCTCCACCGTCGCATTTCTTAACCCTCGATTTCCCTTTCTCTCTATCCGTCTAAACTTCGTTCATCCCCAGCCGTCCTTCACCCATCTCTGCAGACCCTCGACTACATTACTTCCTGTCCGTCGTCCCTGCAAAATCAAACACACGATAAATCCCATCGAATCCTTGTTTCCGCCGCCAGACCTTGCTCCATCGCTTGACGTATCCAAGTTCAACCTGCAAAACAAATGAAACGATAAACGCATGCACAGAATCTGCAAACGACGGCAGCAAAACGACAAGTCAAAACCCGCGTTCTTCTTTTTTTGGTTCGATTTTAGTGTAATTTCGACTTTAGGAATCGATTGATAAATTTCGTTTAGAGTTTAGGTATGGTTTGTAATGTTTTAATAGCGTTAGCATTCTATGATAGTCGGCTTATTTAAGTTTTATTTTTTAGTTTTAGACTTTAGACTTAGATTTATTTTGATTTAGGTTTGTGTTAGGTTTAAAAATTTTCAATTTAGTTCTAACAATTAGTTTTAGTTTAGAGTTTTATTTTAACGCCTAGTTTTAGATTATAATTTGACTTTAGTGTTAGTTTGATTTTAAATTTCGACTTTTGTTAATTTTAGATTTTAGTTTAAATCTAACTTAGTTTTAATTTAGTTTTAACTTAGTTTAATTTTAACTTTAATTTTGTTAAGATTTAACTTTTAGATTAGAACTTTTTTTTTAAAATTTTAATTTGTTTTAGAAATAAAAAATTCCAAAAATCTTAAAAAAATTAGAAAATCCAAAATATAAAAAATTCTCAAAAAATATAAAACTTAAAAAAAATTTCTTTAATTTTCTATGGTCCACCGAGCCTTAAAATTTTTATCTAAGTTTGAATGGATCATTTTGATTTTCAGCTGCGTTATAATTGGAATATTTTTTATTTTCAAATCTTTCAAGTATCCGGCATTCTCATAATATTGTTATTCATGGTTGTGTATTCTCCCTAAGAAAAATATTGTGATCAATCGTGGTTTAATAAGCGTAGCTTACATTACTTACTTATTTATAATCGCATAATTTCATAGCGGGATTTTTTTTAATCCATAAGGCACTGGTCTTAAACATGAAATCTAATTTAGATCTGTGGAATCTCGTTCATTTTATCAAGTATTTGATGTTTTAGCTGTGTCTCCTGGATTTCGCCTTTTCATTTCTAATAGGGTCTACCTCCCTTAGCTTGCAAGGAGATAGCTTAAAGAGAGAGATTGGGGATAAAAGTGACAGCCCCCAATCTGAGCCGTTGTCATGGTGCCTTGACAATCTGTGCGACAACATTTTTTGGCACCGTTGCTGGGGATAGAGTTTTTTCTATCCTTGGTCTTAACGACATTTTATAATCTTCTAATCTTTCATCGCCATTCATTAGCCTATCGCAAGGGATCACATTTTCTGGCGACTTTTCATCTCTTCATATTTTCATCGTCTTATCTTTCGTCATATCACTAATCATTTCATCGTCATATCTTTAGGACCTGGACATTTTGGTTGGCTTCTTGTTTGGGTGGCGACTCCACTTATTCATCTTTTTATTCCCAGACAAAGAATCCCCCCCTGATATCCATCTGCTATCTCTCGATTATTTCTTCTATTTTAGAATTAGTTTCATGTTCAAGTGGCGACTCCAATTCTTTCATTTCTTACAAGAGTTCCTACTAAGAAGTTCGCTTCTTGAAGACCTTTTGACTATTCTTGAACATAGATCTATTTCTAAAATCTTAAAAACGATATCATGGATGTTTTTGCCCCGTGTAATTTTGCTAATATTCAGGGTTATCCCCATGATCTCCCTCAAATGGATAAATTACCTATCTTTCAAGGAAATAATTCAGTTAGTGTTAAATCTCATTTGTTTGATTTCACTAACTGGTGGAATAGATTTGCAGTTGCAAGTAATAATTTCGATGATGTAAAAATGAAAACTTTTGTTCTTACTTTTGGCGAGGATGTTGCTGAATGGTTTATGGAAAAGCCTGATAATTCATTTGATACTTTTGAATCAATTGTAGCTGCTTTTAAAGAAAAATATGGTGATAAAAGGGAAGATAGGCATTTGGTAATGTAGAAATTTATAGTTTCTCACCTCTAGCTTTTCGCCACCTTTACTCCAAAAAATAGCAAATGCCCTTTCCCACATCCATACATTTAACAAGCTGGAAAATAAATTTCGCTGAAAACACAAATTCTGGAAAAATTACAGAATGCTGGAAAATGCAGAAATAAATATCAGCACACATAAAATAGTCATTCACACATTTTGACACATATATTTTTGGTCAACATGACCCTAGAAAACCCCCCTACAACTCTTGGGGAAAACCAGTTCGAAAGCTCCTCCTTATTTCTGGAAAATGCTTTTTACAGTGAGAGAAATATTCAGCAAAAAAATCAGCAAGCAAACTTTTACAACTTATCTCGTTTTCCATGCTTAACCACCGCCTCGAAAAATGTGCAAACAGCAAAACAGGAACAGCAATAAATGTTGTACGGATTTCCTCGATTTTCGTGCCCAGAAATCTGCAATAAATGCAGCTGTACGGCCACCTTGATTTCTGTGCAAAACAGCAATAAATGCTGATGTACAAATTTCGATTTTTGTGCCAAAAGGACAGCAGAAACTTGCTGTACGGATTCTGCCTCGATTTTCGTGCAAAAGGATAGCCACTTGCTGTACGGCCTGTCTAGAAATTCGTGCCAAATAGAACAGCTCCCTGCTGCCTCGAAAACTGAGCCAAACTGCTGTATGGCCTCTTGAAAATCGTGCCAAAAGGCTGTTGTACTGTCTTCTAAAAAATCGTGCCAAAAACTGCCTTGGAATGTGTGCCAAACTCTGTTGTATGGACTTGCTGAAACGCTGCCTTGGAATGTGTGCCAAGCTGCTGCCTCCTTCTCCTCACTGCCCAGAAATCTCCCTTGCTCTCTTGCTCTCCTTCTCTCAATCTGCTCATGAAAGAATGAATGACCTTTTCCCTCCTTTTCCTCCTTTAACCTAACCCTAAGTGACTTTTGGGAATCCCTAAATCCAATGGCTGAAATAGATTGAGATCTAGGGCTGAGATTAAATGCTCATTTAAATCTCACTTTCTATTTTTTAATTCACCCCACTTTAATAAAGACCCACTTAGTCTTTTATTTCCAAAGTTACTTTTTCCTTTCTAATTTTATATTGACTTTATTAAAGTCACTTTAAAATTAGACTTTAGTAACTTTATCACTTAAGTCACTTTTAAATTAGATTTGACTTTATAAAAATTATAAAGTCACTTTAGGAGAAAAATTAAATTCTTTTGGACACTTTTTCCTAGGCCAAAGATCAAAGCCTTAGGGAACCACCTGTCCTCCGGTACCAAATTTCAACACTCCCTCTTACCGAGGAAGGTGTTCCTCACCACACCCATCTTGTCTCTGAAGTAGACATGCTTGCCCTGTGGTAAGGCTTTGGTAAGAATATCTGCAACCTGCTCATTAGTGGGAATATACTCAAGCTTCACAGCTCCTTTCTGAACATAGGCTCTGATGAAATGATATTTGATCCCGATATGCTTTGACCTGTCATGAAATACTGGATTCTCCGTGAGTTTAATGCAACTCTGATTATCACAGTAAATCACTGAAGGTCTCAACGGCTGACCAAATAAGCCAAACAACATCTTGCGAAGCCGGATGGCCTCACAACTAGCTAGACTGGCTGCCATATACTCTGCTTCCGCTGAACTCAATGCTACTGACTGCTGCTTCCGGCTGAACCATGACACCACAGCCGAACCCAACCCAAAACAGCACCCTGAAGTGCTCTTCCTATCAGAAGCACAACCTGCCCAATCAGAATCAGTGTAACCTGCCAATCTCACTCCATCCCCCTGCCTGTAGTCCAGACCATAATCCACTGTCCCCTGCAAGTACCGCAAAATGTGTTTTGCAGCCACCCAGTGAACCTTCCTAGGCTCACACATAAACCGACTCATCGTGTTGACTGCAAAACAAATATCTGGTCTAGTGTTGACCAAATACATCAAGGAACCAATCAGCTGTCTGTACAATGTGGGATCCACCAACTCGGAATCCGAAGCATGAAGCTTCTTCCAGTTGGTGATCATCAGTGTTGACATGGGTTTACAATCCTCCATGTGGAATCTGCCAAGGATATCCACAATATACTTCCCCTGCCCCAGGAAGAAATGCCCCTCCTCCTGCCACACCTCCAAACCCAAAAAGTAATGCATCAAGCCGATGTCCTTCATCTCAAACTCCGCCGCAAGATCTCTTTTGCAGTGCTCTATGAGTCTCTCTGCACCTGTAATGACTAAGTCATCCACATACAGCACCAGAATGAGAGGCTCCTCACCTATCACAATATAGTAAAGGTTCGGATCTGCCTCACTCTTTGTGAAACCCATCTTCTGCAAGTAAGTATCTATCCCGGAGTACCAAGCTCTGGGAGCTTGCTTCAGGCCATAAAGGGCCTTCTTCAGTCTGCACACATGGGACTCCTTCCCATGCACCTCAAAGCCCTGTGGCTGCTCAATGTACACCTCCTCATGTATGAAGCCATTGAGAAATGCAGTCTTCACATCCATCTGGTGGATCTTCCAACCCATCTCTGCTGCTATCGATATAATGGAGCGGATCGAAGTATATCGAGCCACGGGAGCGAAGGTCTCCTCATAATCAATTCCCTCTACCTGGGAGAACCCTCTAGCCACAAACCTCGCTTTGAATTTCTCAATGCTGCCATCTGCAGCATGCTTTACCTTGTAAAGCCATCTGGAAGTAACCACGGATTTTCCCTCAGGCCTCGACACCACCTCCCAAACATCATTCTTCATGATAGAAGAATACTCCTCCCGCATGGCCTCTCTCCTGAACTGGCTTGGCTAGCTGCCTCCTTACAGCTAGAAGGCTCGGAAGTCAAGGATGCTGCAGCCACACATATAGCTGCTGCAAAATCTCTCGGTGTTCTCGCTCTCTCTCGACTCCGCCTCTAGGCTCAAGAATAGATGTGGCATCTTCAAGGTGTCCCTGGTCACTCGCTTCCTCTTCCTCGAGCACACTTCTCCCCCGGGAGAATAAAAACTCTCTCTCAACATCGAGCCCGAACTCCCGATCGTCTCGCTCTGGCCGTCCTCCCGCCTCGCACTCCTAACCCGTAGAGCCGAGGTACCATGTGAACTCATTCATCAAGGACTCTAGTGAACCGTCAGGATCGCTCCAGAAGCCGCCCATAGCACCACCCCTCTCGATCGCGAGCCACTCCCATCGACGGGACTCGACATCGCTTGCGATGTACCGATCCTCCCGATCCCCGCCCACCGGATCCCTACGATCGACTCAATCACACAGGTCCACGATCTGCACGAACTCCCGTGACCTCCTAAAGGCCCCGTCCTCCTCGAACTTCACATCTCGCCTGACAACAACTTTCCTCTGCGCAGGAATGTAAATCCGAAAGGCCTTGGAGGTCTCACTGTAGCCCACAAAGATACCCTTCTCTGCGGTGGGCTCTAGTTTGGTCCTCTTCTCCTTGGGTATGTAGGAGTATGTGATGCACCCAAAGATACGAAGATGACCAATATCAGGCTTCTTCCCAGAAAAGGCCTCCTCCAGAGTCATGTGCCCCAAGGCACGATGCGGACTCCTGTTCTGAAAATAAACAGCTGTGTTGCAGGCCTCAGCCCACAAAAACAATGGCAACCCCTAATCATGCAACATGGCTTTGGCAGCCCCTCCGATGGATCTGTTCTTCCTCTCCGCAACCCCGTTCTGCTGGGGGTTGTAAGGAACAGTGAGCTCCCTCCTAATGCCTGCCTCCGCACAATAGTCAACAAACTCTCCAAGGGTGTACTCTCCTCCATTGTCCGATGTAATATTCCTAATTAGCATTGCTAATTGGAATATTTCATTTTTTTGTTTAATTTTGCCGCTTTAGCTAAAAATAATAAATAAAGTGAGAAATAAGAGGGGTCATCTCACTTTATAAAATAAAGTGCTTTCCTAGTTGATTGACGTTGTAACTTAAAGGGGTGGCCTTGGGGGTCCACACGTGCATGAGGGGAGGCCTCACGCTGACCCAAGGGTAACTGCGCAGGCCAAGGAGGGTGAAGGACGCAGTTAAGGTTTTGGAGGGAGTTTAGCACTATAAAAGGAGGGGTTTCCACTTCATTTGGTATGCATGATTTGATATTGATATTGAGAGCTAGACTTCTGTCTGCTTCAGCACGCCGGTTGTTTAGTCGGTCTGCAGCACTGTTTAGTGCAACCGAGTGTCTCCGGTCGGAGATCTCACCCTTAGCCTCGGGGGACTTCGAGTGCCTGCCCTGGTAAGGTTATTTCTGGTTTCACCCTTAGCTTCTGGGGACTTCGAGTGCCCGCCCTAGTAAGGTTAATTTACGTATATGAGGGGAGGCCTCACGCTGACCCAAGGGTAACCGCAAGGTGAAGGACGCAGTTAAGATTTTGGAGGGAGTTTAGCATTATAAAAGGAGGGGTTTCCACTTCATTTGGTATGCATATTTTGATATTGATATTGAGAGCTAGACTTTTGTCTGCTTCAGCACGCCGGTTGTTTAGTCGGTCTGCAGCACTGTTTAGTGCAACCGAGTGTCTCCGTTCGGAGATCTCACCCTTAGCCTCGGGGACTTCGAGTGCCTGCCCTGGTAAGGTAATTTTCTGTATCACCCTTAGCTTCGTGGGACTTCGAAAGTGCCCGCCTCGCAAGGTTAATTTCGAGTTCTATCTTTCGCCGCAGTGGCCAGGTGGAGAGTCTGGAGAGGAAGAAGCTCCCTAGTGTCGCGGCGTATCTAGCAGAAGAACGTTAGCGCTAGCCAGGAAGGACGCAGACGCTTGGAGTGAGGACGCTGTTCCAGTAGGAAGAGGAAGGACGCAGATCTGAAGGCATAGTGATAGATCCAGCCTTGGAGATTGTAGATCTGAGCAGATATTTGCAGATCTGGTTCTGTAGGTTGCAGATCTGGAGGGGTAGCACTAGATCCAGCTTGGGAGATTGCAGATCTGAGGAGATATTGGCAGATCCAGCCTAGATCTGAAGAGATAACATCAGATCCAGCCTTGAGGTTGCAGATCTGAGGAGATATTGGCAGATCTAGCATAGATCTGAAGAGCTAGCAGCAGATCTAGCCTTGTGGGACGCAGATCTGGAGAGATAGTCGCAGATCCAGCCTTGTATGACTCAGATCCAGCAGATCTGGGCAGAGAGGACGCAGATCCAGTCAGGGAGGACGCAGATCTGATGAGTAGGGTCTGTATGTGGGGTTCTGGCAGCATTTTTCAGTGTTTTCAGCCTTGAGGAGTTGGTCATCTCATCTGGAGGATTTGTGGGTAGATCCAAATGCCTCCCCAAAGATATTTCTTGAGTTTCAGGCCGTTCTCGTAGGCAATGATTGTTTTTGTAGGAGGAGGGTTTCTCGCGATTTTCGAGGTGGTCCATTTGCTTCACTGGCTTCTCGTTTTGTCCGGAAAGTAAATGAGTAGGTGATCTCAGAGATTTTAGCTCATTCCGCAAGGGATCGGCCCTAGCTTCTCGTTTCACCTGCCAGCTAGCTAATGCTAGCTTTTCCAGCCAGGAAATGGGATGCGCTGTAGTAGCCATTTCCTATTTTCTGAGAGGATTCTTCACTTGCCTTGAGCAAGGATAGGTGCCCTCGTTCTGATTTTCTTGTACTCCTCTCTATGTACTTTCAGATTAATAAAAGGGCTCAGTTTTCTGGCATTCTATGTGTAATTGTTCCATGATCTGGTTCAGCATTGTATTTTCTATATCTGTCTGGCATATTTCTGTTTATTACTGGTTATTTCCCTTTGGGGATATTACAGTGGTATCAGAGCATAATTCTGGCTCAGTCTGTGGTCTATGACATCAGAAAAGAAATCATACAGAGCAATAGCAGTTGCAATTCCAGAAACGCAGTTGGAAAAAGGGCCAAAATAAAAAGGGTCAAATTTTGAAGTTTGGAATTAGGAAAAACGTTTTCTGGGTTTTTCTGGGTTTTGGACAATGATCACCTTCCCAGATTCTTGGAACTTTCTGAGTAGTTTTCAGTGGGTAAATCGGATGTCAAAGTTAAGCAGCAATATGGTTTTGCAGCAGCCGTGCAGTTTCTGAGCAGCCTGTGGGGGACACAGAGCAGCAGGATCCAATGGAGGACATGATTGTGAAGTTGGCTGAGAAGATGGATACATTCATGCAGGATGTAACCAAGAGATTTGCAGCTGTAGAGGGAACGCAGAGAGAACTCCCTAGGGGTTTTCAGATCGTTCGGTATGATGCCACTCGGCATATGGATTCATGTACACCCACACGTCCCACTATGCCCACATTCTTGCCAGAGGACACAGGAATAACAGTACAGCGAGAGGTAGATCCGGCTCGGATGGCTGACATTCTTGCAAACTATCATGCTCTCGGACAGGCATTCATGGATGCTCTCCCCTTCGAGGAATATACCCAGATCTGTTATGGCATTAGACTCCATGATCAACACCAGGGGCACCGGCATCATCATGGTGGAGACCACCACCGCACAGCTAGCAGAGATTATGATCAGCTCCAGCGTGATAGTAGACCTCACAACTCTCAGAGAGGGAACAAGCACTCACATGATAGGGACCTACAGCGCACAGTGGACAAGTTGGATACCTCTTTCCAGCTTGACCGAGTATCGGAGAGGGAAACCATTAAAATGGTTACCTCACACTTGGAGGAAGAGGACACACAGGATTGCAGGGAGCCTGAGGTTACACCTAGTGTGACACAGGACTCACCATCATTGGAGACCTCCTTGACCGTGCCGGTTGATATCGTAGTGGAGAAGGTAGAGCCTACCCCGGTAGAGCCATCCACTGAGGAGATGACTAGAGCCATGCCCGAGTCTTCAGGTGGTAGCAGCACACGACAGATGGGTGAGGTATCAGGAGATATATCCACTATTGATGAGGCACTAGGAGATACAGAGATATTGGATGATGGTCGCAGACAGCGGTATCATCGGCTTCGGACAGACCTTCGAGTTCTGAGGGAGAAGGCCGCGTCAGTACGGGAGACCATTTTGTTGCAAGATCAGGAGCTGGAGGGTATGAGAGTGACTTGTACCAAGTCGGCGGCCAAGTTGGTCCACATTGGGGAACAACTGGATTCCCTGATGGTACAACCCGAGAGCACATTGCAGCATCAGATCATTCCCCTTCAGGTATGCATGGATGGGACTAGTAGTGTTGTTGGGTCATCTCTTTCCGTTGGAGAGAGAGAGGCAAAGCCACCTAGTCAGGTCTCATATGATGACTTGGATGGTGGTATGAGACGATCAGAGTTGCACAGGATACAGCAGCCACGTGTTGAGATTGGATGGCGAGAGATTTTGAGTTGGTACTCGGTGGAGCAGACTATGGATGAAGGGGAGGTCTCAAGGAAAGATCTCACTGGAGATGCACTTCGACACACCAAGGGGTGCAATGACTTTCTTCCCTTCTCACAAGAGCAGATAGAAGATGGGGGACATCTTCGGATGGATAACATCTCTCATGCTTGTGTTGGACATCTCTTGAGCCATACACATCATGATGGGAGGTTTTTGCCTACCACCTGTTTGATTCTTGATAGGGTCTCATTGATCCTTGAGGAGTTTATAGTCCAAAATCCCATGAAGTGCAAAATCAGAAATTTGATTTGGGAGGATGGTAGCCCTCATGGGAGGAGTACCAGGATGAGGAGAAGGAGGCATCCACAAGTGATTGAGTGGATGGGGATGATGAGCAAGGAGCTAGGAGGCTACTTGCAGATCTGTGTTACCAGACAGCAGGAGGCTTGGCTGCGCTGGTTACTCTTGAAAGAGTTTGGCCATCACTTGGCAAACACTCTTCCTAAGAGTAGGAGGTTGGGGAAGAGATGGATGGATACTTGCATCATTGAGCAGCATAGAGTATGGATGCAGGGTGTTGATGTGTTACTCATATCATTCCTTGTGTCTTCATCACGTGAGTTGTTTGATGGAGGTATGGAGAGGCAACACAATTTCTTGTTGCTTTGCTTGGGAGAGCAAGGGCAGATTTGCTCCCACACTTTGCATGATGTTGCAGGAGGAGGAGATGGCACTATCTCCTTGGTCTTTGATTGGGAAGCACTTCCATCTTGGGAGGTATTCCATATTTGTTGCAGCATTATTAGAGGAGTCTTTGACAAGGAGCATGTCAAAGAACGGAGTCTTGTATTGACAGGAGCTTATTTGCATGAGCTCACAGCGCTGTCACCTTGGAGCAAAACGCTATGGATGAAGTGTGCGCAGCAGAGATATGGTGGATCTATAACCCATAGGTCCCAGGATCACTTCATAATTGTTGCACAAAGAGGAGGTAATGATGATAGAGACATCTATGGTATATTCTTCTTGACTTGGGTTCCCAAGCATGAGGAGGATTATCTTCTTGCAGCACATGGTTCATTCTTCTTCATAACATGCCAAAACACTATGGAGGACTCATTTATGGATCCATGTGCCATCTTACTTCCAGCATATGGTCAGATTTGTATGGGAGGCTTGATTACGAGGGAGACACATGAGCTGGATGTGTCCGTGAGTGGGAAAAATTCTCACAATTTCTGCACTACATGTTCTAATGGGAGCATGGGAGGAGGCATGGCCACCACTAGTTTATATGCGTTCTCTTTTGATGTGGGCCATGAGATCGATATTCATCCATTGTACAGCCATGGGCAAGTGTTTGGACCTATGTTGTGGTCATATTCAGCCATTTGCTATCCATTAGTAGATGTGTTGGACCTTGTACATTGCTTGCCATGTGATTTTCTGAGGTTGCAGTGGATGAGGCTGCACTATGGTTTGTTTTGGGCCAGCTTGTTCTTCATTGATGGAGGAACCTTCTATGGTGGATTGTTTTTCACTTTGCCATTGGAGGGCAATGATTTTGCAGCCCAGGATCAGCATAGACTCTACACTTGTCATGAGTGGAGAGAAGGACAACGTTGTCATGAGTGGAGAGAAGGACAGCATGGGGTAAGCTATGATGCTTGCCAAGTTCATATTCTCAGCCCACCTTCATTACCAGAGCTTGAGGTGGAAGGAGATTTTCAGGAGTTGCCTTGTTGGGAGGTGGCTCAGTTTGGTTGGATGATTGCTTGGGGATGGAGGATCCACATGAGAGAGATGTTTCTCACTTCATGCCTTGAGTGGAGAGAGATGATGAGCTGGTACACAGTCGATGGGACAACTTACACATTCATAGTTGCAGAGCAGCAGCAGTCATGGTCTGTAGTCATAGCCAGAGGCAGTGAGCAGTCCGAGTCATGGGACTTGTACGATTATCGGCCACAGTGGCGATGGGATCCGGGAGGACTATTGATTGGCTGGTACCATGAGAGGCCAGTTTGGGATCCTGGCATTGAGATATCCCTTCATATCGGGGTGATGCAGGAGACAGAGAGGTTTCAGTGGGACCCAGGCACATTTTGCAGTATCGGCAGGGAGCATCAGCTAGAGAGTAGGCTTGTTCAAGCATTGCTTGAGAACAAGCCATTTTTGCCGGATGAGGATGCCACTGGGGAGAGTGAGCAGACTTTACAGCATCCATCACTTCAGTTGCTTGAGGACAAGCAACGTTTTGCCGGGGGAGACTGTAATATTCCCAATTAGCTTTGCTAATTGGAATATTTCATTTTTGCCTTATTTTGCCGCTTTAGCTAGAAATAATAAATAAAGTGAGAAATAAGAGGGGTCACCTCACTTTAGTCATCTCACTTTATAAAATAAAGTGCTTTCCTAGTTGATTGACGTTGTAACTTAAAGAGGGGGCCTTGGGGGTCCACACATATATGAGGGGAGGCCTCACGCTGACCCAAGGGTAACTGCAAGGTGAAGGACGCAGTTAAGGTTTTGGCGGGAGTTTAGCATTATAAAAGGAGGGGTTCCCACTTCATTTGGTATGCATATTTTGATATTGATATTGAGAGCTAGACTTTTGTCTGCTTCAGCACGCCGGTTGTTTAGTCGGTCTGCAGCACTGTTTAGTGCACGAGTGTCTCCGGTCGGAGATCTCACCCTTAGCCTCGGGGGACTTCGAGTGCCTGCCCTGGTAAGGTTATTTCTCGTTTCACCCTTAGCTTCGGGGGACTTCGAGTGCCCGCCCTAGTAAGGTTAATTTCTGAGTTCTATCTTTCAGTTTCAGTAGCAGTTTCAGGTGGAGAGTCTGAGAGGAAGAAGCCCTCTAGTGGCTGCGCAGATCTAGCAGGAAAACGCACGCCAGCCAGAAGGACGCGCATCGCTTGGAGTAAGGACGTTGTTCCGGGGGTGGAAGAGGAAGGACGCAGATCCGAAGGCAATGCTGATAGATCCAACTTTGAGATCAGGACTGGAGCAGAGCACTTCTGCGTATCCGTTCCAGAGGTTGAAGACTGAGGGGTGCACTAGATCTCAGCCCTTGGGAGATTGCAGATCCGAGGAGATATTAAGTGTGATCCAAATTCTTGTGATCCGAAGAGATAACATTCAGATCCAGCCTTGAGGTTGCAGATCAGGGAGATACTGCGCATCTAGCATAGATCCTAAGAGACGGCACAGATCTAGCCTTGTGGGACTTTGTATCCGAGAGATAGTGAAAGGTATCCAAATTTTGTATGACTTTCGGGGATCCAGCAGATCTGGGCAGAGAGGACGCAGATCCAGTCAGGGAGGACGCAGATCTGATGAGTAGGGTCTTTAGGTGGGGTTCTGGCAGCATTTTTCAGTGTTTTCAGCCTTGAGGAGTTGGTCATCTCATCTGGAGGATTTGTGGGTAGATCCAGCCCTTTTGCCAGCATATTTCTTGAGCTTCTGAGCTGTTCCTGAAGGCACAGCGTTTTTGTAGGAGGAGGGTTTCTGGGGGCGATTTTCGGAGGTGGTCCATTTGCTTCACAGTTTCTGGGTTTTGTCTGGAGCAGCGAGTATAGGTGATCTGTAGATTTTTAGCTCATTCCGGCAAGGGGGATCGCCTAGTTTCCTAGCCTTCACTCCAAATAGCCAGCTTACTGCTAGCTTTCCTTAAAGAATTCTGGGATGGGCTTTAGGTAGCTACTTTCCTATTTTCTCGAGAGGATTCTTCACTTGCTCTTGAGCAAGGATAGGGTGCCCCTCGTTCGATTTTCTTGTACTCCTCTCTATGTACTTTCGTATTAATGTGCAGTCTTTTCTAGCATTCTGGCGTGTGTAATTGTTCCATGATCTGGTTCAGCATTGTATTTTCTATATCTGTCTGGCATATTTCTGTTTATTACTGGTTATTTCCCTTTGGGGATATTACAAGCCGACCCCCCGTTTTGGTCGACGCCCACGAAACGCCGTGTTCGCGGGGTGTTGGGGCGCTCGGCCGACCCGAGCCGACCCCCCGTTTGTTAGCTCGCCCTCCAAGTGTGGCGTCGGTCGCGCGCCCAACGCGCCGGCCGACCCACCGACTCGCCCGTCGGTCGCTCGTCCAAGGGCGCCCGCCGTGGTATAAACTCCTAATGCCAACCGTGTTGACTCGTCGCACCACCAACGCGCCCGTTATGATTGCCAGAAGGCTACAAAATCAGGATTCTCCACCTGTGCGATCGCCGCGCCTCGTGCCGCAGACGGCGCCCGAGCTCAACCAAACGCTCGGCTCCGGGGCTACGCTCGTCCCATCGGGACCGCTTTCATGAAGTGGCTTGTACGCATTCTCGACGTAAAACGTTTGTCGTCCCCTGACAACATCATCCCATTGTCGCACGGTCCATTCACAACTCCATGTGTGAAATATCGTCGCAACTGCTACCAAGTGTCGTCGCACGAACTGTCGTTGCACCCATGTGCACGGTATCGTCGCAACTATCATCGCATAAACCAGCAAGGTTCATGTCCATGAGATATCTCCTCAACCATCGTCAAATCCATGTGAAGCTCTGCATCAAGTACTTCAACCAACTCAACATAACAAAATCTGCTATGTATCCGGCATAACTCCGCACACTGTCGACCCCCATAACTCGAACTAGTTGGGTAGCTAATCCAACCATAGCGTCCTCATCATGAGAATGCACATCCTCATACCCTGCGTTAGTCATTCCTCCTGCAACCTGTCACATCCATCAACTCGATCAAGTCTGAATCTCATCCAAGTGCCATGTTTGGGTCCATGAAGTGTATCCATCTCATCCACAACATGCTGTCCATGATGCTAATCCATGTGCTACTTGTATGCAAAGTAGGCTCATCCTCCAAGCATCATCAAAAGAAGAAGTGTGGCTAAGTCAAGTAGACTCAAGCCCATGCCAAAGTGTGTGCCACCAAGGCATCCATCGCTGCATCTCCATCAAACTCCAAAGTGTCTCAGCTCTATCATCTCCATCAAGTAACTCCTCCTGAACACACCCCATAAATGTGCTCCAAGGTATGCATCCCATAATGCATCAAAATCAGGACCAATCCTGACCTCAGCTCCTCAATGAGTCAGATACTCCAAGATCACCATAATATGAAGTCTCCAATGAATGCAACTCCACCATGAACTCCCATGCCTCGTCATATCCAAAGCGTTGGTAAGCCTACTTGTATTGGCCATGAGTGCCATCACAAGTTCTCACTCTGCATACATATGAATGTTTCATAGGCTGCTCATCCAACCAATGTCCAAGTTGCTCATGGTGAACAACGTCCCATCAGTCCATCTATAGAAGATATCCATGTATTCCATGTCCATGACTTTGGCTGCCCATGTGTTCATCCAAGTGAACTCAACTCAACTCTCATCATCATCATGTCTCCACATATCGAAGTGAAGTGCTCTCGGTCACTCCTACCTCCATCATATAAATGTGAGTACTTCCTTCAAGCTGCTCCCCCACTAAAGGTCTGCCAAGAGGTCCCTCTTGGTTGAAGCCATGAAGAAGTCTACTCCACCAACGTGCCCTACCACCAAGGTAGTGTATGGGTCATGCCGGGCACTTGTCATTCTATGTGGCTAAGCATGACCCCTTTCCATCACAAAGGTCATCACGTTCCACCCTTGTCCCGGGCATTTGGACCATCAAGTGTAGGGTCACAAATTGCCTCAACAAGGTTTGCATCGTCCCATGTCCCTCGTTCCATCAATGTGCAAGGTCTCATCATAGGCATCCAAGGAGTAGTCACCAATGGTGTTGGCAAGGAAGTCATCTTCTTTCTCATCTCCATATGTGGTCCATCCTCCTTATGCTTCCATGAAACACAAGTCATATCTCCATGAAGACTCCTCAAGTGAGTGTCCTCCATCCTCATCAATGCCTTTGATGTGTTTGATTCTGGTACCACATGCTCTTCAAGTTCCTCCTCGATCATGGCCACATTTGCAACATCTCCATGTAGTTTGCCCACCAATGCTTGCAATGTGTCTTGTCTTGGTTCAACTTGTGTCACAAGTTCTTCCTTCGTCTCTTCCATCATATCATCCTCATGAGAATCATCCATCGGCCCTCCAAGTTCAGCAGTCCGCCCATGAAAGTCTTTCAAGGAAGTTCGCATCTCCACTATCTTGTCTCCAATGCGTTCCAAGCGTTCCTCCACTTGCACAAGAGCCTTGTAGTGTTCCTGCCTTGTTTCCTCCAAGAACTTTGTCATGTTCATAAGGTTCTTCCGAGCCTCCAAACCTGCTTTCCTTGTAGCTTCAAGCTCCAATGTTTGTGGTGTCTTTGGTTCAACTTGTTGTAAAAGTTTTTCCAAAACAACATCCATAACATTCTGCTTCCCCATAATAGAAGGTTTTAATCTCTTCTTATGGTTCTTCTCTTCAAGTTTAACAAGCTCATCTCGGTGAGTTTGTAGCTCATAGCATAACACCATCCATCCTTCAAACTGGTCCATCTTGTCTCGAAGTCTTTCGAACTCATCTTGGTTTGAATAAGAGATCCCCTCCTTGCACAAGGCCATAAGAGCGATCTTAGCCTCATTCGCCTCTTCATGAATCTTCTTAGCCTTCTTCCAAGTTTCCACCAATTTTCTTTCCACGACTCCAAGTTTGTTCCGAATCCTTGGGATTTCTTCGTTCAGCTGCTTTATCCATCACAATGCTTCACAAGTCTTCTCTTTGAATTCTTCCCAACTCGGCATGTCTCCTCTTCTAGCTCTAGCCCTGGCAAATGCCTTGCTTCAGCTAAGGTCTCCAAGAGAAACCCCCAAATATATAAGTCAGCTTCAACAGCGTTTGCAGCCCTGCAACTCTGTCCCGCGCCAACTGTCATGCAATCCGTATCAGTCCCTCTGATACCAACTGATGTGCAACAGCAGATGTGTTATCAGAGTTCCATTCGTATCAGCGCCTCTGATACCATCTGATGTGCAACAGCAGATGTGTTATCAAAGTTCCATTCGTATCAGCGCCTCTGATACCAACTGTCACGCAGTGGCAGTTGTGTTATCAGAGTTTCATCCGTATCAGCAGCTCTGATACCATCTGTCATGCCCCTACACCATGGGTGTCTTCCAACCGCTCTATGTAGGCAGGTGCGGCACTGCCGTACTTTTTCTTTTGCGAAATACTCAAGTACCCAGACTACGCCTTAAGCAACATTCGTTAGTTATTATTACAAATGTTCTTTCAATGTGCGGAAATAAACATAAACATCAATACCAAACCACATGTACACCCATACATACAAGGGAGGGGCAACTCCCTGCTAAAATGAGTCTGCCCGAGATATTATGTTTCATAAAAATGAAGTTACAATGTCCAATCCAGCAGAAGCCACTTCTGCTCCTTGGCACGGCTATTTGCCTTTTGGCCAAGCTCTAAGGCTTACCAATCATCAAACCAGCCTAAAACAAACCTTTACAATCATTTACAATCATCAAGTTCACCTTCGGAAGTGCTGCCCCAAAACTGCCCAAGTGCTGGTCACCCGGGTCACTCAAACCGTTGCTCCGTTCTAGTGCAGAGCGTTTTCTGAGCTAACCGTGCGTCCAATCCGCCCCAAACCTGTATGGTTGGATGCTCCTCGAAATTACGCACCTTCTGCAATTTACGGCACCTCAATCCGACACCCGACGCTCCCGGAATCGCAATTTTCGTGCTGGGCCCCTGCCGTTACTCGGCACCCAGGAACGACCCGACCCGACCAGAACTGCGCACGACCCGACCCGACCAGAATCTGCGGTGCGGCCTGCACGAGCTCGACCCGAATCGACCCGACTCCGTTCAGCTGCGATTCAACCACCAACGAGTTGTTGGTCAACTCGTGGTGCTACGCCTTGATGTTGCTCGCTTGCTATCCAATGCCTCCACTCACCAACGCGTCATCCAATATATACGCACGCCAAGTAGAGTTGTGGTCGCTCGCCCAACTCGAGCCAACCCTTCGTTACATCCGTCGCCCACGAAACGTCGCGTTTGTGGGTGTTGGGGCGCTCGGCCGACCCGAGCCGACCCCCCGTTTTGGTCGACGGCCACGAAATGCCGCGTTCGTGGGGTGTTGGGGCGCTCGGCCGACCCGAGCCGACCCCCTCGTTTGTTAGCTCGCCCTCCAAGTGTGGCGTCGGTCGCGCGCCCAACGCGCCGGCCGACCCACCGACTCGCCCGTCGGTTGCTCGTCCAAGGGCGCCCGCCGTGGTATAAACTCCTAACGCCAACCGTGTTGACTCGACGCACCACCAACGCGCCCGTTATGACTCGCTCGCACACCCGCGCGCCCGTGACTCTCCAACGGTGCGACGCGCGCCCGTTACGTCGACGCGCGCCCGTTACGTCGCACGACGCCCGAGCTCAACTAAACGCCCGTCCGGCGCGCCCGTTCCACCGAACGCGCTCATGAAGTGTTGGGGCGTTACATACGGCCAAATGCTTCGTTGCTCTAAATTTCTATAAAGGAAAGCTATCTCTCTGTTGTTGCGCTATTATACAACCTTCACATAGCTTGTTATCGGGATTTATAAAAGAAGATAAACCTCTTACTAAATTCTTCTTCTGCATCATAGAAAGAGATCTAGAATTAAGGTGGCCTAACCTCTTGTGCCAATGCCAATACTTATCAATTGATTATGTCAAACAAGTTATGTTTGATTCCATTCTTAACAAAAACATCTTAATTTATGTCGTAGGAACTTCAGCAACTAGGGAAACATTGTTAAAAATCTTACAAAACCTTCCTTCGAAAAAAATCTTGTAATTTTTAGAGTTTAACTACCTTATGCTAATCAAATTATGTCTTAAACTTGGAACAAACAAAGTATCTTGTACATAGATAACACCTCCATTCTTTAATTTTATGGCAACCGTACCTTTACCCATTACATCTGCTTCATTATCATGGCAAAAATTTACTTTCCCCTTCACACTTTCATCTAATTTTACAAACACTTTTTTGTTTCCAGTCATATGATTTGAGCAACCACTATCTAAATACCATAAAATCATCTTTAGCTTCAAGGTAGTTACATGTAACAAATAGCGTTTGAGATATTTCACTTTCTTCCTTACTAAAATTTGCTTGAGAGGTGTCTCTCTTCTTAACACAATAGCTCTCAAGGTGACCATCTTTATTAAAGTAGATGCAATGAAAAAGGCCTATGCCAAAACTGTTGCTTCATCCTCTACCTGGGCCACCCCTTCCTGCGCCTCTACCACTACCTCTACCTTCTCTTAAAAAAGGAATAGAAGGTTCCGTCATGGAAGATAAAAATTGCTTCTTCTTCTCATCAACTTTCAACTTACTTTGAAAAGCCTCATCCAAATTTTCCTCATTCTTTTTCAACGTGTCTTCATGAACTTGGAGACTACCAAATAGATCAGTAAGGGTTAGCTGAGACAAATCCCTTGACTCTTCTATAGCAATACTAAGGTTCCTCATTCTTTTTCAACGTGTCTTCATGAACTTGGAGACTACCAAATAGATCAGTAAGGGTTAGCTGAGACAAATCCCTTGACTCTTCTATAGCAATAGTGATTGGACCAAATTTTTTGGGAAGAATTCTTAAAAACTTTTCAACAATCTTCCTATCTTCAAGTGTTTACCATGAGCATGAATATAATTTAAAATATTCTGAACTCTAGTGATAAATGATTCAACATTTTCAGCATGAATATAATTTACAGTATTCTGAACTCTAGTGATAAATGATTCAACATCTTCACTTTCTTTCATAGAAAGAGACAAAATTTCTTCTCAACATCTGAAGTTTAACAACTTTTACCTTGACAGAACTTTTATAAGTTTTTTCCAAAGCTTCCCAAGCATTATGGGAATTTCCACATTCTGCAATTTTTGGAAAGACATAAAGATATCAACTCTGGTTTGAAAAATAAACAAATCTTTATCATCTTTCTTTTGGTTTTATTTCAACTCTGTCTTTTGATTAGCTAATAATGCATTATAAGCAGTTTGATCAGTTGAATTTGTGTATCTTGCAGAAACAAGTAACCATAAATCTTGTGAGAGAAACAAAGTTCCACGCTCTAATACTCATAGTTTTCCCCACTGAGAAGGGGAATACTATTCTGAGTCATTATATCCCTTCAGTTGAAACCATAATCAACCACAAACTAAGGCTCTGATACCAAATGAATAAAGAGATTTATGTGCTCACAAAAGTCACATTCAAAAAATGCAAACCCTCATTAAATACTTAATAAACTTGACAGACAGAAAAATGAATATCAATAAAAACTACAACAATAAATCTCACTTTAAAAAATACTTTGCTTCTGTCTTACACTTATCTCACTTTAAGAAATACTTTGCTTCTGTCTTAGACTTTATTTCTGAAAAGAAAAAAAGATACGGAGTTACACAATGTAAATAAAAAAAGGGAAAACAGAGCATCCTCCTTTCCACAAGGCGTCAAAGAAAAAATCTACGAACAGTCAACCAGGAGTTTCTGTAACACAACATACAAAAGGCAAAAAACTATGTTTGATGGAAATAAAACCTAACAGTTAAATAACAAACTGAAACGTTGATAAACACATTGGCAGCGACGGTTACACAGCTGGAAAAGCTGAGATAACTGAATGCCAAAAACTCAGGAATCACGTTTTTCAGATTAAACTAGCTGTATTCAAAAAATGGACCATGATACTTACTTTGTTACTCTATTGTCATGAAATTCTACATATTTAGATGCATTGAATTATCCCAGTAAATGCTTCTTCATTCGCTGGTGGCAGAACAGATTAAGCTTTATAAATTTTCCACGTTTATTCATAATTCCCTTTTCATAGTTTTACAGTCCAGTTTTACAGTCCCAATAGGTAGATAGGTAACATGATGATGTATTAAAACATAGATATATGAAGGACTTGTTTTAGAGTTTGATAAAAGCATGCATGCATACAGGGAACTTGAATCTCAAAATGATATATCATATGATTAAAGTATCAGTTCTGATTCTGTGGAAGTTTGTAAATCTTCAATACACAGTTGAAGTTTTTCTGATTATGACATGGCTAACCCTAAAAGGATTTCTAAAAAATCCTTGAGGTTCGTTGAAGGGAAACTTAAAACGTGTATACACTCCTTATGAATTTACAATAGAGACATTGTTTTGAATTTGGGTTATACACCATACCATATACAACCCATCGACGTCAAATTCAGTGAATGGCGAGAAGGAATATCCCTTCCCTTCTTCTTCGACTAAGATATAAACTGGCCTTCTCAATCTAATTTCTAAAATCTTCGAAAGGTTTTAGCAATCATGGGAGGAATATATCTTATCGTTCTGCGAGCGTAACACTACTGAGCATGGGTGAAACCCTAACCAGGCAGTTTCATACTCGCTAAACATTCCATTCTATAGCAATGCATGAATGAAGTGCAGCGGAGCGACACCTCATTACGATGCCATCCGTGTCAAGGCTTCTTCATTCCACGGCCAAGAGCAGAAAACTGTAAAACAAATAACCTCCTCTCTTTGTCTGGCCTTCCCCGCAATCGATGCTCTATGTTTCAAGACGGCATGCTTCGATCGAGAACGATAATCAACCCCATAACGAAAGCTTGATCGTAGCCCGGGCTCACCGTCAGATTAAGCACATCTGCTCCTAGTGTTATCTCTGATGTGACCTGCTTTGGCTTCACCTGCAATACAACAATTCTTACTTTCAGAATTTGGTGTCCGAAATTTCTTGGTAGGAATATACGAGCTAAACTACACATGCGGCCATAAGTTAACCGTGAACAAACCTCTGCAACGACTTCGTTAAAGCGGTTGAGAAGGGTGAAGGAACGCTTGGCATAACATCCTTCAACACGGTAGTTGCACTGTGCCTTGCTCTGGTTTCTTTTAGCCGAAGAGCACATATAGACCTTCGCTAAAGTCCTTGTGCGTATCAGCAGAGACGATTTCCTTCTCAGGATGAACAATGGTTTTCCGGCGCCCGAGAAATCTCCTATGAATCCTCGCCATTCACGCTGCAGACTGAACCTCTGTTTCACATACAATAAAACCTTTGATCTTCCAAACGTTGCAGAAATTTAGTTATTCTTAGTTACATAAATACAAAACTATAGAAAAAAAAACTTTTATGTACCTTGCGTCGCATTGTGAGGAGAGACATTCCTGCAGCGTCCATGAGAACAACTTCGTCCTTTGGATCTGAAGGATAATTTTCCACTCTAAACACAATGTTCCCGGTGGAATCGAACACACTAAAACCATTGCAGCTGAAAACCAGAGATTTCCTCCACACTGTTAGGGTTGTGGATGAAACATTGCATAGCTTATTGTCGGTCGCAACACGCCTAGTGAATTCTAATTGCTGTGGATGAATCTTATTATACATTGTTCCTGATAATATGTTCAGGCCAGGGATGCTCTAAATAATCAAAGACTTAGTCACGTAGAGCCGAGGCCAATGTCTAAAATGACTCAGTGCATTTGATGTCCTTACTCCATGTGCGGTCAATCCCTTCTTATATCGGATGGCCATTGCTGCAGAATTGAACACCCTCTGAATCTACTGGGAAAAAAAATTTAATTCATAAAATAATATATCACAACTGACTGGTCTTCCTTGATTTACATAGGATAGGATTTTAAAAAATTCAAGGTTAGCCAGGATATCACGTGTTAGCTGGTGGCTGATAGCTGGTATTTGATTTTAGTGGTGGGTGCGACTAGTGATACATATCCAAAAACAGTCCACAAGGCTGGATGGCTACTTCTTGGCAAGTGCTTTAAGTGGAATAAATGTGTCATCCCATAATACCCATAACTTTAATATGAATGCTCATTGCGACATATTTAATTTAACTTAATATTTTAAGTAACATTAAAAATTTAATTTAAAATAATGTTTTAGCTTAACCCGAGAATGCCTCCTTTAAATTTTCCATTTTATAATTATGACGATCCAACAACCACATGACAACCTTCCTTGTCTTTTCACCACTAACTATTGTTGCATTCTCGGATTAAATATAGAAATATTATGCAGCAGAAATATGATAATAAGTTTTGATGAATGCGGTAAATAAAACAATGGTGAAGGCTGCTAGGCCACATGGATCTACGTCAAACTATTGTCCTCATAATAACCTAGTCGCCATGTCACATCAAAGTTTGGAGAAATAGAATATTCTCGAGATGAAAAGCTAAATGCCTTATGTGCTTCTTTAAATTATAAACTAGTTTCCATCTGATACGTTATCATGAAATGAAAGCCATAAATAAAACGATGGTGGAAGTTGGTAGCCACGAGTCCACTTCGGACCGTTATCCTTATCGTAACCTCCTCACATGCCATATCAAAAGGTTCACAAATAGAAAAAGATCAATACGCAAAGCTAAATGGTTTATGTATTTCTTGAAAATTATAAATGAACTTTCCACTGCATAAGGTATATATAGAGCTTTGAAACATGACAAAGAAAAAATATATCGTATGTATTGTCACATAGATTTTTAAATCGTAAAAATAAATTATTGTAATATGTACATTTAAAGATATCAATAATTCAAAATGCATATTGACTGATAATCAAACGTGTTAGAACTAAATGATAAACCTAGAGAAACAATGACGTGATGCTGAAGCATCAAACTCACATAAGCACGTTTATACTTCTTTTCGAATAAAGCCTCTTAATCAATTGTTCACTCATAAACATAAGAAAATAATGGCACGATGCTTAAGCATGATATTGTAGTCACGTACTCCATTCTCCTTTTAGTAAAGTGGCTTAATGAAAGTTCATATGAAATGGAGCGATGTTGGAAATGGAGACAAGAAAAACAAAACAATTAACACAATAACATAGTTTTTTTATTTACTGATTACACAAATTTGGTTTTGATGACTTACAATGAATTTTGTGAAGGGTATTTAAACTTTTTCAACTTGCAACTAGTCTAATATAACTTGACATCGATATGCAACTACTCACTAAATTTATCTATCACTTAAACTCGACTTGAATCAACACTCATTTCACTCACTCTCTAAATATAACAAACTCTTCATGCGAGAGTAATTAGCTTATTTTAACACTCTCGCTACTTTACGATCGTATAACTCAACATAACTCAAACAAGACTTAACTATGCATGTTAGGCTTATAATAGAAATTAACTCAATTATCACTCAACCATTCCTGCTGGTCTATGTCTGAGCTAGGCTTACAATGACTCAAAAATATTATAATTTTCCATTTTTTTTTCTTTGCTTCCAAATTCTATATCCTCAAAATTGCTTCATTCTATGTTGCGCTTTCTTGTTGTAGAATCAATATTTCCATACTTGTTTCTACTGCAATTTTTCTTTGACTTGTCTTGAATTTGCAGTGAGAATAATTATGATCTTGTCTTCTACAACTTCCTCTTCAATATTCTTCAACCATGAACTGCTGCCACAACATTGCATCTTCAAACTGTATTCTTTGCTCTCCTTGCGCTTCATATTCCTGACTTTCTTTCAGCCATATTTCTTGACCGGAGAATATTATGTCTTTTTAACTCCATTGCTGAAAAATGGTTTTAATGCATTCTTCTGTGTTTTCAAAAACTTCCATATCATTCTCTTCACATTCATCATGAGGTACTACTTACTTCCTTCTTGTAATATGCAAACTCAAGATCATTATTTATCATTTCATTAAATTCGTGTATTCCATCTGCTACTTTAACACTCACATCAATTTGTCTGATTGACTTCTGAATCTTTTCTTCAATGAGTTTCAAATATGCATCAAATTTATTAACAACCTCGATTTCAACTTCTTCTCCCATGCTATTTTGAGTGCCTGCATATTAAAAAACAATGTTACAAACATCTTTATTATTCTCTTCAGTGAGAGCTTCTTTCTCTACTTCTTCCTTCTCTCCCTTATATTCCATTGTTTTACAAACCTCTGTGACTGAAAACATGTTGTATTCCACTTGGATTCCACATACAAGTGGGTTTCTTTAACCAAATAACAACATAGAAATATGTTATTTCTATTGCATCATGTGCAACCGCTCATCACCAGTTAATGGTTCTTCATCAAATTTTATTTCAACAATTCCAATTGTTGGATCCACCAAACAGCTTTATTTTCTATCGATAGCTTTATCTAATCCAAACTTAGTTGTTTCTTGTTCGCACACTACTTCATGAGAATTTCCAACTGCTTCGTAACATCCTGCTAAATTGGCAGCTTCAACCTTCAATTCTTCATCAAACATGATCCTTACCATATTACCACTATCAATTTATGTTTAAAAAAAGAAACCAAACATATCATCAACATAATGATCATGCACCCTATGGTGGGATATCTCAACATGCATGTGCTTATTATCAATTTCATTGACTATTTCAACTTTACAAAATTCATCAGTTGTGGCTAGATTCACCAATGCACACCACTTTGAATTCATCATCCACATGTGTTTCATCATAGTGGGATTCACCATCTTCTGCACCAACCACGTTACAATGGATTTCTTGAGAATTGATATGCTATTGCTTTGCTTCACATACATAGGTTTCAAATTCTCTCTTTTCAATCTACGCTGCATCTTCTTCATCCATATGCATGCTTACATAATGAGTTTCACATCATCTACACCATCCACATTATAGTGGAGTGCTTGTACACTGATATTCTTTTGCTTTGCTTCACATACAAAGGCTTCAACTTCTCTCTTTGCAATATTTGTTGCATATTCTTCATCCATATGCATGCTTGCATAATGGGTTTCAATTTTATAGTCTTCATGACCATCTTCCAATTTTGAGTGGGATTCTCCAAGCTCTATTTTCCTCTCAGAGTATTTCTCATTTTCCCTCATATCTGCGACCGACTCAACATACTGTGAGACATCTTGTTGTTGCATGTCACTCCCCCTTGCGCCAAAATATGCTTTCACAATCTTCCATGATTCCTTCGAAGTTGTAGCTTTTGCTACCTTCCACATAACCGTTTCATCCATTGATTGTTGAATAAAGTTCAAAACTATGACACCAGTAAACGTAGGAGTTGGTAGTATATCCACAATACACCAATCAACCTCAATTTCATCTTTGTCTTCTAATATACTTCTCAGTTCCTCGGTTGCGGCCTAAACCTCTCTAAACACGACAACAATCTATGCCTCATTTTTTATCTCTTTTCTTAGTTTTCTTCAGTTGTGTTCTATAACCCATAACTGTTGGCATTCCGATGTCTTATAGATTTTTTCTTGATACATGAGGCTATCTTTCATATTTCCCTCGAAAAAACATTTGATTTTTAATATGTGCCCTCGTAAGGCACAATATTCACCCAAAGACCTGTCATGCTTGACAAAAATACAAAGTATTTTTGTAGACCCACGGACTTTTGAAAAATCGTAAAACCTTCTTTCCATTCCAATAAAACCTTTCTAAAATAAATTCTTTATACCATGCAATTTTTGCAATTTTTTCAAATCTTTAAATCTCTTAAACCCTTTCAAAGACACTTTCGAATATCTCTTTTTCCAAACCTTTCAATTTTCCCACATGCATTTTAAAAAAGCCTATCTCCCAAACTTTAATAAAACTCCTTTTCTTTTAATCGTATTCTTAAGAAAATACCTTCTTCATAAATATCTCCCCCAAAAAAATATCTTCTATATGCACCTTTTTTTCCTTTTTCTAATTAAGAAAAACACTTCAATAGCTCCACCCAATAAAAACCTTTAATAACTCTTCAAACCTTTAAACATAACGTTTTGAATGGTTTCATTTTTACGTTTAAACCAAAAATTTAATAACTCCTCAATACATTGGCTCGACACATTGACCTTTTCAAACAAACTTTCGAACAACCTCCTTCCTTTTCAAGTTTGAAAAAATGTGCCCTCTAGTTTGTCAAATAAAATTTTCAAAACCTTTTTGTATATTACTTATGGCTCCAGCCTTTTCATTAACAAATTATGTACGCTCTATTAACGAGACCTTTCTTCTTTAAGGTCTGCGTGCTACTGCTTCTCTTCACAGATGTGTGTAGTGTGTTAACGCTCTTCTTGACAGGCCAGTCCCGCGTTAATTCTCTACCGATGCAAAACATGAAGGAACCAGCGTGATGTGGAAGCAGAGTAAGTTTACCAATCTTGACATGGCAATTGTTGCTTCCCACCATCGTTATAATGCCCTGTGTAACACGGAAGGGTGCGTTATAGATCGAATGAAGAGAAAGTTATCTCTTATCTCACTCACGGATTGTTGTTAATCCACCCTCTCTCTCAACTGTGATATTTATCTCTTTAGCTCTGATACCAATCTATTGGAAATGTATTGAGGAAGACTCTGTGATATTTATCTCTTTAGCTCTGATACCAATCTATTGGAAATGTATTGAGGAAGACTCTTGTTTATTTATCAAGCAAACTTGATTCTCATAACTTACAATAAATCTGGAGAAAAGTATTTAAACATTTTTGAATAGCAACTCACCAATATAACTTGACATCCATCTACTCACTAAATTCATATATCCCTCGGCTTGACTTAACACTTAGTTGAATGACTCTCTAAATATAACAAACTCTGCATGAAAGTAATCAACTTATTTTAACAAAAATGACTCCTCATGTGGCATGGTTTTTTTCTTCACTAATGCAAGTCCAATACGTTGAAACGCATACTTTCAAGGAGTAGGAATCTCATAGGACATGTATTATGAAAAATGTGTGACGAGGATGATTCAATGTATTAATGATTATGATTTTTTTGGGGTCCGTAATTTATATTGTGTTGACACTTTAAGTATTCTAAGATGATAAACAAATTTATAGTTCAATATTTTAGGGATAATTGAGGAATTTATTTATCCATGAGTTATTAAGGATTATGATTTATTTGGTATGTAATATACCAAATTAGATTTATTTAACTATGGATCGAGAGGGATCAAATCCTTCGAGGTGCAAAACTTTTTTTGGATTTTAGAATTTGAGGAAAGGATTGCACCTCAAGGGATTTTATCCTTGTTGGTGCATGATAGATCCGGAGTTAGATGGATCTAGGCTAGTTCCAGTGAGGGCAGAAATGACCTTTTTACATTATCATTACTATGTATATGGCTGAGATAAACTTCATACTTTAAAACTTACGTTCTGTTTTCTTTGTTTAACATGAATTTATCGTTCTCTTCTTTAATTTTTTTTTGTTGCTTGCCTTGAATGGTTTGTATTTCTGCGTTTGGATGGTTTGAGTGGTTTGTGTATTTATGCCTTTCAATTTGGATGGTAATGTTTTTGAATGTTACAATTGTTTTTTTGTATTTCTATATGTTTATGTAATTGGTTGTTAGTAATTAGTTGGTGATGAAGAAGGGAGACAATCTTGTCAACAGTTTGCAACATGGCCGATATTTCAAATTTATTTCATTTAATTTTAGGTATCAATACTTTTGATAACTAATAATTCTTAACAATGTGCCTCTAGGTATTACTAAATATATCTTGAAGTGCATTTTTAATAATTTACTGCATCAATATTACTATTGAAATCATTTGTTTCATTGCGAATGTTTGAAATAATTTATTTCCTTCAAAATATTTTGATGATATTTTTTATCTATAGATTGTTTTGGAAAAGTCAAGAAATAATGAAATTTGAATTTTTTTTAATGAGTGGTCACATTTACAAAATATTTATATTATTTGTTAGATTTAATAGTGCATATTGTAAACCATTCAATTCTATAACTTGAACTATTGTCGTAAATTTCATATCTTGTCTCTGTTTCTCTCCAATATTAATAGGTTGAATTACTATAACACAAAAATAAATGCACATTATCAATCATTTTTTTGTCCTTACACTGAAATTAAATCCAATCACTTTAAGATAATGTACAATCACACATTTATTTACATCAAATCATAAATCATCATCTATGTTGAAATCAATGCATCTCATGCACACATTCAAATAATATTAGAAAACATCTACACTGAATTCAATGAATCTAATGCAATTAATCAAGTAATATTAGAAATAAACATCTACACTAAAATCAATGCATCTAGTGCAAGAAATCAAATAAGATTAGAAATAAACATATACACTAAAATAAGTGCATCTAGTGGAAGTAATCATATACAATTAGAAATCAACATATACACTGAAAGCAATGCATCTAGTGCAAGTAATCAAATAGAACTAGAAATCACCATCTACATTGAAATCAATTCATATTGTTCAAGAAATCAAATAGGGTTAGAAATCACCATCTACACCGAAAATCAATGCATCTAGTGGAAGCAATCAAATACGATTATAAATTAATAAAAATAAAAAATTTCGCTTTCTAAGTCAAACTAGTCGTTATATTATAACGAGTAGTTAGATCCTCTCTTCATCTATTTAAATTTGTTGCCATGATCTGATATATCATCTAGTCCCGAGGATGAACCACATTCGTTGGTTCGAAATGCATAGACAAAATTTATTCTTATGTGATTATTACGGAAATTCTCTCTTACAATTTATCGATCATAGAAGCCAAATTTCAAAAAAGGATTTGAAATCACCATGTATACCAAAATCAATGAATGTACTGCAAGTAATCAAATAGGATTACAAAACACCATCTACACGGAAATTAATGCATCTAGTGCAAGAAATCAAATAGAATTAGAAATCAACATCTAAATTTAAATCAATTTATTTAGTTAAAGCAATCAAATAGAATTATAAAAACATCTACACTACAAGAAATGCATCTAATATAAACAATCAAATACCATTAGAAATAATCATCTACATAAAATCAATGTGTCTAGTGTAAGCAATCAAATAGGATTAGAAATCACCATCTACTATGAATTCAATCCATTTAACGCAAGATATATTCTTCCCTCTCTTCCCCCTCCATCAATATCTATATCTCCCTCCATCTCTCCTCCTTTTTCTCTCTATCTCACCCCCAAACATAAACACTCTCTCTCCATATCTTCCGTTTCACTCCCCCTCTCTCTCCCTCGCTCCACTTCTCTTTGTATGTGTTTCTTCTTCCCTCCCTCTCTCCCATTCCAAATCCATGAGTTTTTACTCCCTATCCCCTCCTCTATATCCCTCCCTCTCTCCTCCTCTCTCTCAATTCCTTTCTCTCCAAGCTCTCTCTCTCTCTCTCTCTCTCTATTCATATTTGTGTCTCCCTCTCCCTCTATATCTTATCATTCACTCCCTATATCACTAATCTCCTTCTCTCTCTCTCTTCATTCCTCCTCTCCCATATCCTTTAGTTTATCTCCTTCAATGCAAGCATTCAAATAGAATTAGAAATCACCATCTAAACTGAAATCAATTCATCCAATGCAATAATTCTTCTTCCCTCTCTCCAAACTCAATCTATATCTCTAACTCCCTCCATCTCTCCTTCTTTGTATCTATATCTCACCCCCTTCACCAAACACATATGATTTATCTATCCATATCTATCTATCTTTGCCTATATTTATCTCTCTCTTCTTTCATCTCTTCACCTTGCATATATATATCTATATATCTTTGTCTCTCTATATCACTCCCAAAACATACACACTCTTTCTCCATATTTATATATCTCTCTCTCACTATTCCTCTCCCTCTCTCTCTCTTTCCCTCTTTCCGTCCCTCACTCCACTTCTTTCTCTCCACATTTCTCTCTCTCGTTTATTTCTTCTAACCTCCATCATTATCTATATATATATATATATATATATATATATATATATATATATATATATATATATATATCACCTTCTTTGTCTCTCTATCTCACCCCCCCCACCCCAAACACGCATGATTTCTCCCTCCATATCTCACTATCTCTCCATCTCTCCATCTCTCTCATATTCCCTCTCTTCATCTTCCATCTATATATCTATCTCAGTGTGTTTGTATTTTGTCTCTCTATATCACCCTCAAAACATACACACTCTTTATGCATATTTATCTATATATCCCTCCCTCTTCCTATCCTTATCTCTCTCTCTACCCCTTCTCTCCATCTCCCCCCACCTATCTCTCTTCCCTCCTGCTCTCATATATCCCTCTCTCCTCATCTCCATTATCTCTCTCTCTCTCTCTCTCCACCTTTATCTCTATGTGTATTTCTTCTTAACCCTCTCTTTTTCTCCCTTTATCTCTCCTTCTCTTTCTCCCTTTCTCTCCTGCCTCCCTTGTCTCTCCCCCACCGTATCTTTATTGTTTTTTGTGTCTCTATTTCTCTCTCTTCCCTCGAAATCTTTCCCTATATATTCTTATCTCCCCCTCTTCTCTCTATCTCTCCTTCTTTATCTATCTATCTCACCCCTAGATATATATATCTCTCTCTATCTCTCATTCTCTCTCTCTTTCCACTTTTCTCTCTCTTTGTTATTCTTCTTCTCTCCCTCTTTCCTTATAACTCCATTTATCTATCCCTCCCTCTCTCCTCTCTTCAAGTCCTCCCTCATAATACCCCTCTTTCCATTTCTCTCCCATAGTCTCACTAACTCTATCTCTCCACCTCTATCATTGTTTCTTTACTCTTCCTTCCCATATATATCTAGAGTCAATATATATCATGATATATTATAATATATTATAATATTAATATATATATATATATATATATATATATATATATAGATATATCTTGTGGTATAATAAATTTAATATTATATTAAATTTAATATTGTATTAAACCTATTATAAGCTATTAATATTAATACTAAATTTAATGATATTCTTTACATGGCACTATAACAAAATGTTTAAATATTATAACTTTGACGTGGAAATATTTATGTATTCATAGATTTTAATATATCCATAAGATAGGGTTTTCCTTTTAAATATTAATTTTACAAATACTTAATTAAAAGAAATATTAAAATATTTTAGAGCAAGGTTTTTTATTCTTTGTTTTGAAATTAACCTTTTTACTTTATTTTACTAAATGGCATTGACTTTAGTAAAGAGTAAAGACGTTTTAAATATTACCTGATTTGGAATTTTAATATGGCATTTTTTTTTGTTGAAAGTAAATTTATGATCCATTAAAATTCAACGTATATGATAAATAAGATAATTGTATTATATTTTTTTTTGGCATTGGTTTTTCAGATTAAAAGAATACAATACAATTATCTTATTGATTTAATAGTTTTTTTATTATATATGTTGAATTTGAATAACTATATAAAACATTTAAATTAATTATTTTTATTTTTTAGATTTTTTAGATTTTTATTTTTGCTCACATAAGTAATATTTAAAATTTCATAATAGATGGAAACAATTACACATCATACTGGGTTGTAGAATGTGCCTCTCGCCACTGTGAATGTCCTATGAAAAAATTATGGTTAAAATTTTTTGAGATAATTTAAGAATATATTTATTGAAAATTTTCTAATTGAGGGATAGATTTATCTACCATTACAATAATTATGGTTAAAAATAATTAGGTTATCAAAAGGATGAGGTTAAGGAAAATGTTATTGTTTAATTTATTATTAAAACTAATGGACACAATCCAATTAAGGTTACAAAGTTTTGTTTCATGGGCTCTTTTCATTTTAAAGGTTTGCCTCAAATATAAAGGCATAGTGCTCGCATAATTTCAAAAGAGGAGAGGAAGAGTAATTGAGTCACCTTATAGGAGTTAGGTATTAAATCATAATGTATTGAAACTAAAGAGAAAAGGTGTTATGGAAGTGAAATGAATTTCTACGAGGAGGAAAATCATTGGCCATGTGAAGAATTCACTCTAATGTCTTAGGTTGATTGAAATAACTCTAAAATTCTCTTTACCTTCCTTAGGAAACAATTCACAATTTGAAATAGGATTGTGTGCTATTTGTGGCATGTAGTTGTGTGCTAAATGGATATAAGCTATTGGAACACTTTTTGAAGAATTATCATTTATAGTGTAGGAGTATTTTTATGTGTATGGGATTGAATCATAAAAGATAAGATCCCTTTTCATATAAAATCACTTCGTGAGCAAGACATAATTCAATCAGTTTTTTAAGAAATCACTATGTGGTTTTTCCATTTGGTTCCCTTTGTATTTATTATTTCTGTTTAATTTGATAAATTGCTATATAAACAGGTTTAGTGAGTTACATGATTTTACTTATGTTAATTCAAAAATTAAGACACAAGCAATGTTGGAATTTAATAATATTTTCTCAAGTTTTACTAATTTTGGCTAACTCTTCTCTATCTTGAGTTATATTTAAGCCATCAAATGCTAAGAATCTTTACCTATATTCAATGATTGAGTTACATAAAATGTTGAAATATATTAAATTTAAAACAACTAATATTGATGTGGTAGACATATGTTTGGAGGAAATGGGACTGATGGATAAAGTTCTATCATTAATATCTATAAAATAAAATACCACATATCAAATAAGAATGTACCAAACATGGAATAAAACTTAAACTATCTTAAATAATTTGTATAAATATGAAAATCTAGCGAAATTTTTCCTTCCTAAAATTAAGATTATTTAGATTATAATGGAACTCAATCAAAATAATAATGATTTCCTATGTACAATATATTATTTGAGAGACAGAATTGGTGAAATGAGAGGATAAATGTTAAATAATGGTTTAACTAATATTACTTCAAATTAAGTGTTTTCAAAATAATTTTTTTTTATCGATATTCATGCATTTAGAAAAAGGTAACACCTTTACATGATTTAACAAGGATTGTCATGTAAGAGAAATATAGAAGGGAAAATATTTAAAAACATATGGTTTTACATATTTTTCATTGAAAACTAAAGGAAATGATGAATAAGAAGATGTTATTCCAAAATCGAATTCACAACAAGGAGTACAGTCATTTAAAATATTACAAAACTATGTCGAGAAAAAAGGTAATAGTTTTTGTTGTGGTACGTCTAGCAAAATAATGTAGGGTAAGGGGTTTTATTATTAGGATTTATGCAGGAGTGCAATAAAACATAAAAGTACACATAAACGTAGATATGGAGCATAAATAAGACTGCATTTCATTAATATTATATAACTGAAATATGCTTAGAGACAAAATGGAAATAAACTAGGTAGGGCGTTGGTAGCTTATATCTTAGAAGAGATGTGGCAGCTATATGCCTCTGAATTGTGTTACAATGAAGCTCGAAGGCCTATTTATTATTTAGAAATAATGGAAAACCATAAACATCAAAAAATGTAACCCTAGGAGATGAAGTGCCAAAACTATGGACCCTGTTTGGGTAAATTGGTACGTCAACTTTTTGGGTACATAACTTTGGCATACGATCTTCATTTGATGCGCACAATAACTCGTTAGATACATATATATGAGGAATAAAATTTTTGAGTGAGAAAAATCTCTAAAATACCCATGTTGCTCCCATTTTGCGCAAAAAATGTTGTTTAGTGCCTCAAAATGGCTCCGGAAGTTCAAGACACAAAAAATGCTAAAATTATTAAACTCTGTTACAATTAGGAAACTGAAAATTTGAAAGAAGAAATGATGGGGCCCCATATGGAATAGACAGGTAGCCACCAATTTCTGACTGGATCAATTTAGTGAGTCCACATATATATGTTGGGAAGGAAATTTCGTTGAGAAATACGATGAGATACAAAATTATTTGAAGTTATTCATTTTAGATGTAAATTTATCATTATATATAGATATGTGTGATGCTTGGTTTATTAAATTAGGAGCCACACTTAAAATCATTTGTGATATAGATTAGTTTTCTATATTCATGAGAGTACTAATAGTGTATAATTTTTCTTAGGATATCATAAGTCTCACAAAATAGTTGTGGTAATGTATGTCTCAAGCTACCAAATGGACATGTAGAGAAAATTGAATATGTGATGCATTCCCATGGAATCAATAAAAAATAATACTTATTTCAACAATTTAAATCAAAGAATGGAGGTTTAATATATGAAAACAGTATGCTTTATGAAGGAAAATATTGGTAATGAGAAGATGATTGTTGAAGGTGTTATAGTGGGAGGCCTTTAAGAGGTTGAATACACTAGTGTAAACCATAAAGAAATGAAATCTAATAGTGTAAATAAAGTATAATGTGATTCAACTCTTCGTAGTTTCAATAATTAAGATACAAAATTTGAAGGGTGTGCACTAAGAAATGATATAGAAATGAACTTCTAGTAAGAAAATATATTAAAAAAAATCATAAAACTTGCTGATATATAATGTTATAATGGAGCATATGCAACGATGATCACATACTTGAACATCTTATTTACTTATATATGTTGATGATAACACTGGCTATAGATGGGTTTACATCAATGGAAAGACGGGTGGAGCATTTAAATATTTGAAAGAATGTAGATGAGTGATTGAAAACAAACATATAAGCATATCAACATCCTAAGGATAGATAAGGTAAAGGAGTACCATTCAAAAAAAATTGTAAATTATTGTAAAGCAAAATATTGATTAAAGTAGTGCACAATTTTATTGACTTCTCGTAAGATGTTGTAGGTGAAAGGTAGAATAGAAAATTAGTTGAACGTATTATAAATAGTTTGAAGAATAAAATCCCCTTAATTGTTTGTGGTATTAAGGCATAATTATAACGATGTAATTACAAAGTAGTTCTCGAATAAGCCTCCTAGAATTCATAATTCTTAGTGAATACTTTTTTTTTTATAATCCATATTTGAATCATTTAAAGATATTTGGATATTGAACAATTTTCCCATAATTCTAAATAAATGAAGGTCTAAATCAATGCAAAAATAGTTAATATATTTTCAATAGTTATTTATAAATTATCATGAATGTTCCACTGAAATAGTTTGTCATAATAGATATTGAAATCCTCTCAAATATTTTAATAAATGAATTTCCTGTGATTAAATATTTATTATTAGTAAATTAATTCTAATATATATGGAAATAATTGAAATTTAAAAATAAAATAAAGAGTAAATGGACATGTTTTCCTCACAAATGAATATAAGAGATGACCTGAGAAACTTGATATGGGAGAAAAGCCAACTAGAATGTGAGTCTTATTCTCAAGAATATTTTCTTCAATAAGTAAATGTAGGTACAAAAATGGGGCACTCGAGTTTCATTTGATATTGTGGACATAATGGCCACTACCATATATTTTATCTCCTTTATTATGCTCCTAATTCAAACTCAGTAATATTCTAAAATATGGAACAAGTATAATTCCACAAGAAGAAGTCCCATTTTACTTATTTATATCCACATTATTAAGATACAAGTAATGAAAATTGTATTAGGTATGTGTTATATATGTTTTCCGTAATTATCCATGACAAAAATAGAGTTCCTAATGGGGCAGTCCCCTCCCCCCGCAGCATATAAATGTCACCAAGGAGGGTCATAGAGTGTGGAAATGATTTTATGGGTCGACATCCCTCGAGCAATGGATCTTGGGAGAAGTTCCCTCAATTTTTTTTGGATACTTTTCCTTATAAAATATTGTAATTTAATAGTTAGTTTGCACCATTTATCATTGGGTTGAAAATTTGATGATAGAAGTTATGTTATAGTGTTTTTACCCTTGAGTTAAACTGTATTTTAATATGGAATGTTACAATGGCTACATAATCATTAATAGATATTGAAAAATATTTCCTCCTTTCTCGATTTTGGGTTTTGAGGATAAAATATCTATGTTAATCGTTATGTTTGTGATTTCATATTTTCTATTTTAAGTAAGAACTTGTTTGTATTAATTAAATTGTACAAGGTTAAAACCTACATTTGGAAAAATAGAAATTTTGGCTTTAAGAAAATTCCCTTTTGGCTAAGGGGCTTAGTTTCAGCACGTGATAGACCCTGTTATAGTGGAACATCTTCAAAAGTGATTATTATGGTGAAAAGGAGATGGTAAGCAATTCAAAAATAGATATTGATAAATTTAAAATTTTGAAGTTGTGGAAGATAAAAATTGAATATTTATCTCCTTGAATCTGGGTGACCAGGTGGTGATCACCCCATATGAATGATGAGTTGTGGCATGTGGTGGGTCTCCGACTTCACATGGATCTAGCCTAGCATATTTACTCCACACACCCCTTCACCTAAATTTGTGAGGACCACCTTGTGTCTTCTCTATCATTTTTCATTCGTGGACCTAAACTCCATGTAATTCGTCCTATTGTTTCTCGCCCTTCTTCCCTGCATCACTTTTCCTATCCTTGTTGTTATTCCCACTAGTACCTGCACCTAACCATGAGAATGAATATAGGACAAGGTTATCACCATGGTTGTGTTCATGGCAGAGGGATATCCCTACCACCTTGGATGACCACTCAATCGCCCCCATGTTCAACCATTCCATCCCTGAGAGCATTCAAAGGGAAGTCATGGCCATGGAGGAAGAGGAAATTTTCCATAGACACTCGACCATATGGGATCTATAAAACCATCTGCGCCGACAGCTAAAATACTGGGTATACAACAAGGATAAAGTAACCAATAAACATTTAGATCTCTCAATGCTCCTAGGCCACTCGCCCACCACCTTGAAGTAGCTCACCTACAGGGACCTACACATTGATTACCTCAAAAACATTCCTTCTATGGTCATTCCTCCTCTGCACTACCCTCCTGCTAGCTCTTTCCCCCCTTCTCCTCGCAGAGCTCCCTCACCTCGTGTCATGCCTAATGTTCCATATTCCTCCCCATATAGGCCAAAACCTTAAGGAAGTTACATACTAAAGGATATCGTACAGGAGGGTGGTGCATACTAGCCTCGTGGCACTTCTCAGGCACAAGGTGGGTCCAACTTGACCACTATCTAGATTCACAGCATTTCCCAACACTTGTCGGCTTCGTGAGAAGACCCAAGTTTTTTTTCCTTCTCCTTTTTATCAATCGGTTTTGGAACACCTTTTTTATTTAGAAATTACTGGCCCAATAACACGGTTTCTGCTTGGCCAAATTGTGACAATCTGACACTAAGTACCTTTTGGCTCTACCTCATTATGAAAATATCACTCTGTATCAGTCCATTTTCCATGAAGCATGAGGCTTTTCCCTCCCTTTCAGTTTCTATGGGTTCATATTTATGAAAAACAATGTAAAAAATGATAACTTTGGTTTCCCCTTCTAGCGGGAAATAACTCTTCTCTCATCTCTTTGGTTTCCTTACTATGAGGTAGAGAAGAAACTCATGATTGTACATACTGTAAATCTCGCTCCGTTAGTATAATATAGACATTCTTACTTACAAAAAAAATGGAATATTTGTTCGTGGATAAATACCAATTGATCTTCATGGATATAGGTATTGCACCAACAAGGGTGTCAATAAAAGTTTGGATGAAGTTGGATCAAAAGGAAAAAATCACAATATGCTTTTGTATTTCAAATTTAGTATTAATAAATGTTTTATGGGAACTTATGAGAAATTATTTGTAGGACATATTAGGGGATCTGTATCAATCTAAGTCCTTGGTGAATGAATTTTTCCTACAAAATAAACTATATAAAATGAGGATGAAAAGTGGAGAATCCATGACAGAGCATATGAATTTCTCCAATGCTATGGTAGTCCATATTATGTGTTGACATTAAGACTTTGTATACATATGACTGTATATGTTTTATATGCTATCTACCATGTCACATTGGATTATCTCGTATTTGATGTAAGTAGTACTGAAACTACTATAAAGTTCGATGAAATAGTTTCCTCATTATAGGAAGAGGTGATATGGAAAAAAAGAAATATAAAACATAGATTCCTTTTATAAAAAATGATGCTTGAAGAATATAAATGGAAATAAGTCCTTAAGTAGAAGATTTGAATATCGAGGAAAGTTTGTAAAAGTACATTGGATATGTGAAAAATAAGGGCATCACAAGAAATATTGTAGATACAAAATCATAAAGAAAGGGAAGGGAACTAGATATTATCCTTCTAAAAAAGAAAAAATATCCTCAAATGGAGGGGATGTGTACTTGGCGTCTTCAAGTACACATGTATATTATGATGCATGGCTCTATAAATCAAACACGTCATTTTATATGAATCCTCATAGTTAGTGGTATTGCAAGTATGAAATATTTGATGGAAGTGATGTTTTCTTAGAAGATGAAATAACAAATAGAATCATAGGAAGAGGAAAAATTAATTTAAGGCTCATGCGTGGATGGACTAGAACACTCCCTAATGTTCTGCACATCCTAGGATTAGCTAAAAATTTATTTTTGTAAGAAATATAAGTAATGCGGATGTAAGAATAATGTTTCAGGAGTATACATGCAGGATGATTCAAGGAGAAATAGTATTACCAAGGGGAATTTATATTGGAAATAGGTATAAGCTATTGGGAAGGATTTTCCATTATTATTGAGATTGGAGTAGAAGAATGAAAGACTATCACATATTTTGGAAAAAAGACTATGTTGTGGAATTTAATGCTAGGACATATCAGAGAGAAGGCGCTTCATGTATTACATAGTAATGGTATGATAAAATTTATGTCTAGTTTCTCTCCGGACTTTGATTTATGTGAGGATTCATTATATCAGAAGAAAAATTGGGTTAGATTCTCCTACAGTTTATTAGGTCAAAGGGAATATTATAATTTCACTAGTATAAATGGGAAACATTTCTGACGTATATTCATCGGTTATTCAACTCATAGTCGACGAATATATGATGCATTGGATATATAGTTTTCATCCATGGGATTTTGTTGAATAGTCGAAACGTTTCTTAGCATCAGGTATTCAACGATACATACATCTAATATTCGACACCAAAGTTGGCCAAACATTTCTTTGATATTTGGACGCTTTATAGTCGGATTTGTGACGCCAACATATGTGGGATTTGTGATGGGCTAAATGTTGGATATTTGCCACCATAGAGGCAAGAAAATTTGACTCTTGGACATTTGATATTTGACATCATATTATTCCAGTCCAACAAAATTTAACGGTTTGTTCCATTGGTATGGAGTAATAAGTTTGATAGTGTAGCATCGGATAATAAACGTTACAGTAAGCTTAAGAAACAGGATAAAATTCAAATATCGATGACCATAAAGGCCAAAAATCCAATGCTTAGATGTCAGATATTCGATGATGTATTATTCTAGTCCATTGGAATTGAGTGAGATGGTTTTTGTTGAAACCATTCGCGATGGCAGGAGAGCGTGTAGAAAGTGAGATAAATCACATAACTCACGTCATCCTCTACTTCCATGTCACCTTCCACCATAATACTTCCATACTCTTTCATCTGTATCATCATTGTTTTCATTTTCCTGCTTTATCGTTAAAAAAACTCTGTTGCACTCCATTCTATCGTTATCACTCTAGACACACTTCACTCTTGATCTCATCTCAGAATTGCGATTTTTGCCTCCAAATAATATAGGTAATAACATCATTGTTGTGAAACCAACTCAAAAAATAGAAGAAAAGAGAGATCAACGCCTTATAAATCAGACACATCGAGGAGGAAACCTCCAATACATTACATAAATGAACAATTCTTGGATGATACAAATGACAAAAACTCCTTTCTATATATAAGAGTCCATGGGGCCACAATGTAATCCTAGCCATCCTAACAATAATAATTGAAGGGCACGATAATAACAATATGGGGGTTATAGGGGTGGAACAACAACAACAAGAGGGTTACACTAACAGCAATAAGGGACTATACTAGTAATATAGGGGCCTAACATGCTCCTCTTCTTCAAAAAATTGTTGTCCTCAATACTTGAGTAGCTCCAGGTGCTTTTGTATGAAATTCTCATCCTCCCATGTAGAATCTTTAGTGGGTACGTTCTTCCATTTGATGAGATACTCTGAAATTGATCGATTTCGTAGTTTTTGAGTTCTTGTTTCCGTGACTGCTTCAGGTTCTAATATGGATTTTCCTACCTCATCAAGTTTTGGAAATATTGCTTGAACTGGAAATTTGTCTCCTATAACCTTTTTTAAGCATGAAACATGGAAAAATGGATGCATTCACGAAGAAGCAGGAAGCTCCAATTTGTATTCTATAGTACCAATATTTTGCAAAATCTTGTAAGGACCATAGTACTTTGGCGATAATTTATTATCCTTCTTAGCTTGCTTGAGGGACATTTGTTTTTATAGTTGTATCCATATAAATACCCAGTCTCCCACATCAAAAATTCTCCCACTGCAATGTTGATATGCCTATTGTTTCATTTGATTTTGTGCCAAATTTAGGTTATCCTTTAAGAGTTGGAGAACTTGTTGATGCTCGATGTGATCCTCCACTGCTTGAACCCTATCATTTTCCCTTCAAGAAGATCTGATGGATGGTGGATGATATCCATAAGGTTCCATAAATGGGGTAATTTTTGTTGCAGTATGGAAGGAAGTGTTATACCGCCGTTCAGCGAGAGGTAACCACTTGACCCATTGTGCTTGGTTATCAGATACAAAAAAACAAGGATATCCTTCCAAACATTTATTCACTATCTTTGTTTGACCATTAGATTGAGGATGATAAGACGAGATATGAGCTAGTTGAGTACCCAAAGAAGAAAATAATTTTGTCCACAAATTTCCAGTAAAAATGGGATCTCTGTCACTTACAATATTCTTCAGGTTTGCATGTAGCTTTGTAATTGTTTCTATAAATGTAGTAGCAACTGTACTCACTTTAAATGGATGTGATAATGCACAAAAGTGTGCATACTTTGTAACTCTATCAACTACCACCATGATGACACTCCTTCCTTCGGACCTAGGTAAACCTATGATAAAATCCATTGAAATCTCCTTCCAACGTTGACTTGGAATGGATAAAGGTTGTAGAAGACCCGAGGTCTTAATTGTCTCAACTTTATTTTGCTGGAAAACCAAACATTCTGCCACAAAATTTTGAATATCAAATTTCAGGCCATCCCAAAAAAATTATTTCTTCACCCTGTGGTAATTTTTTAAAAATCCTGAGTGTCCTCCTAAAGGAGAAGTTTGCAATTCGAAAAGAATATTTTGTTTTTGTTGGGAATTCTTGCTAATATGTAAGCAATATTTGTACCATAGGAACCATTTTTCCAACTAAATGTATCAAATGTACTAGGATCTTGCTGCAACTCTTGAATGAGAGTCCACACTTCTTCATCCTTATTTTATACATCCCTTGCTTCAGTTATCCAATCTAGTTGGATAATTGAAATGGTACAAAGAAATGATTCCACCTCTTCATCCTTTCTTGAGAGTGCATCTGCAACAACATTTAGCTTCCATTTTTTGTAGATGATTTCAAAGTCATAACCCAACATCTTTGTGACCCACTTTTGCTGCTCTTCTGAAGATATTCTTTGCTCCAAAAATTATTTAAGACTATCATGATCGGTTTTTACCTTGAAGTGTCTTCCCATTGGGTAAGGTCTCCATTTATTTAGTGCATGTAGTATTTCCAACATTTCCTTCTCATAAATAGCCTTTTGTAAATACTTTCCTTTGATTGAAAAACTTTAAAAAGCAATGGGTCTTCCTTCTTGCATTAAAACAACACCAGTTCCATTTCCTGAGGCATCGCATTCCACAATAAAAAATTTTGTGAAGTCTGGCGTAGCTAAGACTGGCGCTAGGCACATTGCCTCTTTAAGATGTTCAAAGGCCTTAGTTTCTTTAGGAGTCCATGAAAATGCATCTTTCTTCAATAATTTTGTTAGAGATGTTGTTATTCTCCCATAATTCTTAACAAACTTGCGATAATACCCTGTTAACCTAAGAAATGTGTGCAATTTCTTTATGGTTGGGGACTTTCCATTCCTTAATGGCTTTAATTTTGTTAGGGTCTACCTTAACACTCTCATGAGATACAATATGACCCAGATATTCCACGTCTTGTACTCCAAAGAAACATTTGGATGTTTTTGCATATAATTGCTTCTCCTCCAATAGTTTGAGCACCTTGTCAACATGTTGAACATGATCCTTCCAAGACTTGTTGTAGATTAGTATATCATCAAAAAATACTAGCACAAATTTTCTAAGGAAGGGTTTGAAAATGGAATTCATCAACCCTTGAAATGTAGAAGGTGCAATGGTAAGGCCAAAAGGCATGACCAAAAATTCATAATGACCCTCATGAGTTTGAAATGTTGTTTTTGGAATATCTTTAGTCTTCATTTTAATTTGATGATATCCTGAATGAAGATCCAACTTGGTAAAATAAATTTCTCCATGTAATTCATCCAATAATTCATCAATCACAAGAATGGGAAATTTATCTTTAATAGTGAGCTTATTGAGCTCCCTATAATCAAGAAACATGTTCCATGATCCATCTCTCTTGTCCACCAATACTAGTAGAGTAGAGAAATAACTTTGACTAGGTTGAATTATACCAGCCTCTAACATTTCTACAATCATACGTTCAATTTCGCTCCTTTGGACATAAGGATATCTCTAAGGCCTGATGTTTGGAGGAACACTTCCTGGAATCAAATGAATAGCATTATCATGATCATGAATAGGTGGGAGTCCTTTGGGAGTATCAGACACCTTGGAATGATTGTCCAAGACTTTTTGGAGATCTAGAGAAATAGATGATTTTGATGTTGGAACTTCCAGTGAGCAAATTGTGCAATTAAATCCCGTTTTTCTTTCTTAAAAATATTTTTCATGAAATTATAGCTTATTATATTTTATGGCTTCCCTGTGATACCCCGTAATTTGATTTCCTTTCCTTCTGAAAAAAAAAATTGAAATTTTTTTTTGAAAATTAAAAGCTACCATCCCCAAATATTATAACCATTGTACTCGTAGTACAACATCAACACCTCCCATTGGGATGGAAAGCATTGGTCTATTCAATACATATTCCCTGATGGCAAGCTTGATATTACAGCATTTTTTCGGAGAAATTTATAGTCCCTCCATTTGTAACCATCACTTGAAATTCTGTTGCTGGGTATAGGAAACAATTCAATTCCTTGGCTACCTTACAATGAATAAAATTATGGGTACTACCCGAATCAATCAACACTATTAACTTTTTCTTCTTGATATGTCATTCTATCTTGAGAGTTTGAGGAGTGGTAATTCCTGCTAATGCATGATATGATATGTTCGGACCCATTTATTCTTCTTATAGGATTTATTCCTGGTGTATATGCTCTACTTTTGAAGTTTCTTCTTTATTTTATTCCTCCTCTTCACAATATATGTAAAATAATTTCTTCTCAGCGCACTTATGACCTTTAGTGTATTTTCTATCACAACAGTAGAAAAACCCTTTTTCTCTTTTTCTTCCAATTGTTGTGGTGTCAACCTTGTAGGTTGTGGAAGTCTAGGATTAGCAACACTTCCATCTTTATAGATGTGAGTGGTGGGCTTACATGTCGCCATAATTTTACATTCAATTTTTCTTGCCAACCTGAATGCCTTCTCCAATTAATCAGGTTCCCAAACATGAAATTCATGTTGGATGTTATCCTTTAAATTCGCTATGAAGACATCAATCCTGTGTTCCTCTGGAATATCCGTTACCTTTATATTCAATTTTTGGAAGTCCTCAATGTGCTCTAGCACTGAACCCTTTTGTTTGAGATTTATCAATTGGCTAAAGAAGGTGTTTTTATTTGTATCCTCATAATGTGCTATCATTTCCTTCGTAAAAATTGACCAAGTGACAATTCTTTTATGAGAGAAGAGCCATCGATACCATACAAATGTATTTTATTCTAAATGTAAAGTTTCAATGCATATCTTTTTTGTGTTTTTCACATTATTGAGATCAAAATATTGCTCCATCTTTAGTATCCATGTTACGGGATCCTTGCCATCAAACCTCCTCATATCCATCTTTGGAATATGGTGATTCTTCCATCCAACATTAGAGTTTATGAAATCACGATTAACATTTATTTTTTTCTCATCTTGAGTTTCCTCTACTATCTTTTCACCATTAGGAAACATTTCTTATATCAACTTTGTCAAACCTTCGATGTCTGATTTTAGATCATTCTTCCTGTTTTCCATGTTTTCTTTCATTTTTTCTTCCATTTCATCCATCTTAGCTTCCATGCCAGCTTCCATGCTATCCATCGTAGCTTCCATGCCTTTCTTCAAACAATCCATATTATTCTTCAAACCATCCATCTTTGCTTCCACGCCTTTCTTAAAAAATTCCATTTCATTTTGTGTTGCTCTTTGCAAGGGTGAAATTTGGTTCACTTGCTCTTGTAATTTTGAGAGATGATGTTGCAATTCTTCATCTTCATGAGTCATAGTAGAGTAATATAAGAGCTTAATGGGTGTTGAATTGTTTTAGGAGGCATTTTAGAAGCCAATACTCAAATATATGCTCAGTAGGCCCTTGAAATCACTTCAAACTGATTTTTTTACACAAGACTTATGCAATTCAAAAAAAAAATACACACCTTTTTCTTGCTTTTGAGGAGCTCGATATTGAAACTGAATCATCTCTATGATTTGAAATATTCAATATCTGAAATTTGTCCCTGAGGTAGCCCTCTGAATCCTCTTTCGAATGCCACAGGTCTAACCTGATTTGGATTCTTGAAGGCAAATTTGTGCCCAATATCCTACGATGACCTAATTATGGACTCGTTCAGTAGAGAGAAATTGTACGACTTGCTACGTGTCATTGTTTCCTCCTTCGGCCCTGCAATTTATAGAAAGGAAACTACAGTCCATGTACTTGTGGCCACTTTTTACAAAATTCAAATCCAATGATCAGAGACAGAGTTATGAAGATTTTCCCATGATCACCTCTTTGAGATGAAATTCAGGAGCCTGAAAAGGCCCTAACTTCCAGAGACCATATCTCTGAACATATTGCGAACCAAGATCTAAAATTTTTTGAAGATGCTCCTCAGGATTTCAGCTTCATTCTCTAAAAATTTCATCTTTTGAACCTGTAATATCCCATTTCGGGGATATCTCTAGAACACGGAAAACTCCAACCAGAGATTGACTGGAGGGAATTTACCGGATATGTCACCTCTAAAAGAGAATAAGATCCGAAGGCTACCTAGCCCTTTCCAGACTCTGTCTAGGAGTGAAAGATAAACACACCAAGTGGTATAGAACTATAGCGCTCAAACACAATAATAGAAATAGAAATAGAATATAGCAACTACGGTAGCCACGACAACTACGACAATTCAACCAAAAAACATATAGAGAAAATGCTGAGCCATTTTATTAATCTGAGAAATGCAATGAAGTACAAGAGGTGATCTTGCACAAGGCAAGTGAGAAAACACTCTTAGAAAAGACAAGAAATGGCTACTCTAAGAACTGTGTCCCAGCTGCTGGAAAAATTCCATGTAGCTGCTACTGCTGGAAGCAACTAAAGATTAGGGGTTGATCCCCTTTCTAGAATGAGATGAAAATCAGCAAACCTCCTCTCCTCAACAACCCCGAAAAGCTCCACAAACCATTATGAGAATGGTCAACCCTAGAAACCACCAGAAACTTCCTCCCTAGTGAATTATGTTGACCTCCAAGGTACAGTGCAGTGGCTGGATAAAAATAGCTAAAATACTACCAGAAACTCTGCTAAGAACCTCCGACAGGCAAAGGCTAGCCCTCTGCTCGATATCCCAATGAAATCACCTGCAAAAACACCAATCTGGAGCTCCTCCACAATGGACTGTGTCCTCTCTCCCAGTGAATATGCAGTCTCTCTAAGCTCCAGCTCCGCAACAAACACAAACAATGAAATGAATCACAAAATGCCACAAAAAAAACCTTGCCCGAGCAGGCACTCGAAGTCCCTCGGGGCTAAGGGTGAGATCTCCGCACGGAGACACTTGGTGCACTAAACAGTGATGCAGACAGGCTAAACAGCCAGCGTGCTAAAGAAGACCAAAGTCTCACTCCAAAATCAACAACTCAAGAATGATCCAAATGAGGAGGTTCCTCCATCTTTTATAGCGTTGGTTTCCCTCCAAAACCCGTCGTAACTTCTCTCTCCTCCACATCCTCATCCTTATCTGCGTAGAAGCTTCTAGAGTGCACATAGGCCCCCTCCTCTACGTGGTGTGTGGCCCCCCTTGACCCCCCTTGAGTCACAACGTTGTGCTGCTAGGCATATTTCTTATTCTACTAAAGTGAGCTAGACCCTCTTTACTCACTTTTTTATTTATTTACAAACCATATACAACAAAAATATACAAAGTCAAATATTCCAATTAGTTTTTTCTAATTAGGAATATTACAGTCCCCCTCGACAAAATTTTTCTTGCCCTCAAGCTACTGAAGTGATGGATGCTACAGAATCTTCTCGCTCTCCCAAGTGGCATCCTCATCCGGAAAATTCTTCCACCTCACCAAGAATTCCTGGACCGTCTTGCTCTGTAACAACCTCTCCCAGGTATCAATAATGGCCTCTGGCTACAACACCAAGTGCCCCTCATCATCTATAGGCGGTAGCTCCTTCGTCACTGTCACCTATTGTCCCAGTGCCTTCTTCAGGCATGATACATGGAAAATATTGTGGATCTTGCTGCCTTGGGGCAACTCCAATTCATATGCAACCTGCCCAATCCTGCGTATCACCCTGTATGGCCCATAGAAATGTGGCTTGAGCTTCTCATCTCCCTTCTGCTTCAGCGATGACTGTCGGTATGGTTGTAAGCGTAGGTAGACCAAGTCCCCTACCTTAAATTGTCGCTCCACCCGACCTCTGTTGGCATACAGCTTCTGTTGGTTCTGTGCTGTAGCCACGTTTTCCTTGAGAGCTCAGAGGATATCCTGAATCTCTTGGATCCACATCTTGGCTCTATGACCCTTACTCACACCAAACATCATGTCAGCAAATGATAAAGGATGGCACCCATACAAAGCGTAGAATGGTGACATCCCAATAGACATGTGATGTGTCAAGTTGTAGCAGTAATCCCCCAAATGCAACCATCTCAACCATGCTCGCTACTGCCCAATGACATAGTTACACAATTAGCCCTCCAGCCACTTGTTAACTATCTCCATCTATCCATCCGTCTATGGGTGGTAATTGGTGCTCGGTGTCAACTCCGTCCCCACTAGCCGGAAAAGCTCCTGCCAAAATCCACCCATGAAGCGACTGTCCCTGTCACTGATGATGGTCTTGGGAAGACCATGCAACCTGAAAATCTCTCGGAAGAACATCTCGGCCACCTGTGCTGCTGTGTAATGCGCAGATATGGTGAAAAAGTGTGAATACTTTGTTAATCGATCAACGACGACAAAGATACAATCCTTGCCCTACACCGCGGGCAACCCTGTGATGAAATCCATCGATATGCTCTCCCATTTCCCCTCCAGAATGGGAAGAGGCTGCAATAACCTTGCAGGATGGCTCATCTCACCCTTGTTCCTATGACAAACATCGCACTCCGTGATGTGCTGGAGTACGTCCTCCTTGAGGCCCCTCCATGAGAACCTCTCTCTAATGGCCCTGTAGGTTTTGGTAAACCCCCTTATGGTCTGCCAATGGAGAATCATGTGATGCCTGGAGTATCTTCTTCTTAAGATGAGATCCCTCAGTCAAGAAGATCTTGTCATTGTAATAGATGATCTCATCAACCACCCTTTATTGGTCATCCACCACATGCCCGTCCAGCACCTCACATGCAAACCTGTCCTTGGAGTACTCAACTAAAATTCGAGCTCTCCCATCTACGCCCAAGCTCATACGAGATAACGTGGTTGGTCTACGTGAAAGGGCATCTACTACCACATTATTCTTACCCTTGACATACTCAATGTAAAAGTCATATGCTTGGATCTTACTGATCCACTTCTGCTGCCTCTCCTATAGCTTCTTCTGCTCCAAAAAGAACCTGAGGCTATTGTGGTCAATCCTCACCCTAAATCTGTTTCCTACCAGATAATGTCGGAATTTGGCCAATGCATGCATGATGGCCAACATCTACTTGTCGTAAATAGGATACAACCTCTCATGTGGAAGGAGTTTTTGGCTCTCAAAAGCTATAGGTTGTCCCCCTTGCATCAATACTGCGCCGATCCCCTCTCCCGACGCATCACACTCCAAGACAAATGGATGCGTAAAATCCGACAACACAAGCACTCGGCAGCTACTCATCACCTCCTTAAGCCTATCAAAGGCTTGCTGCGTTGTATCTGTCCAACCAAATGCCCCTTTTTTCATCAAATCTGTAAGGGGTGCAGCAAGCTGTGAGAAACCTTTCACGGACTTCTTGTAATAGGCACATATCCCAATGAACCCTCAAATTTCCGTCACATTCTTCAGCTCCGGCCAGTCTCTGATGGCTCTAATCTTCTCCTTGTGGACCCTCACTCCGTCCACTCCAATGATGTCACACAAATACAGCATCTCTTTCATCCCAAACTCACACTTGGAGAGCTTAACATAGAACTGTTTCTCTTCCAAGATGCATAGTACTGCCTCTATATGCTGGAGATGCTCCTCCCACGTCCTGCTATATATGAGTATGTCATCAAAGAAAACCAATACAAACTTCCTCAGATGACTATGGAAGATATGATTCATGCAAGACTGAAAGGTGGCTGGTGCATTTGTCAGCCCAAAAGGCATAACCAAAAAATAAAAGTGCCCATTATGACACCTAAAGGTGGTCTTGGGAATTTCATGTTCCCTCACGCGAATCTGGTGGTACCCCAATCTCAAATCAATCTTTGAGAAGAACTTAGCTCCTCTCAGCTCATCGATCCTGGGTATAGGGTACCTATTCTTCAGGGTCTTCTTTTTGAGGGTCTGGTAGTCAACGCACATCCTCAAAGTGTCGTCCTTCTTCTTCACCAACACTACAGAAGAAGAAAACAGACTCGTGCTCGATCCAATGTGTCCAAGAGCCAACAACTCCTGGATGGCCTGCTCAATCTCATCCTAATAGGCTTTTGGGATGCCTATAGGGTGTAGTGATCACCGCCTGGATGCCCTTCTCCAACTCAATGGTATGCTCAAACCCTCTATCTGGTGTCCGACCTGGTGGTATAGCCCCAAACACTACCTCATGCCTATCAAGGATGGTCTATATGTCTGGATGAACTGCTCGACCGGTGGTCTCTGCCTCTGATGCCCGTAACTAAACTTCCCACTCTATGTTACCCTTTGATGCAGGGGCATTAGACACTAGCCAGCAATGGAGGAGGTTTTTTCCACATGTTGTGGCTAGGAGGGTTCAAAATCACTTGAAATTGTAACAGCAAGGTGTCAACACCTTAGCTTTCTGTTACTTTTAGAACAGTTAGAGTGAGTAGAAGTCGAAGAGTTTAGTTCAGTCCATATTTCATGTGTAAGTTATTCTAATCAATTGTAATTAGGCTTTTGATTTACCAATAACGGTCCTCACAGAGGAACCGAAGAGACATATATTGATGTATAAATGTAACTCCCGGATGCATTGAAGGGAGGATATTTTCACAGTAAAGTCATGTGTTAAGCTTTTTGTTTCAGTTGAATAAAAGCCAACATTTTATTAATTACCTGGGTGTGGTCAAATTAATCTCTGTGCGAATTTGTTTGGTCCCGAGCATATTGAATCCCCAATCCTGTGATTAATTAAATGAAGAGAATTGTTGTGTAATCTCCGTGAATCCCTGTCTATGGTAGATTGTGGGGATCCCTTGAACCGTCGAAACACATTACGTAAGAGACCGTGAATGATACATTAACCCACCGTCATGACACTGTAGATGTCAGTCTTGGAGAGTGTAACTAGTAGGAGTTATTTTCCTATAGAACTGTGGATTCTGGTCATAGTGAAAGAAACCTCGTATAAAGGAATTAGACCTGTTTTGTCGTTAACTAAGAGTTCCTGTCCCGAGGTTAGACCGTGAGTTGAGAACTAGAATGAATCAAAAGGATAGTGTAACCTCAACGTAACCCTTGGTCAATCAATGTTCAAAGGTTGGAAGCGGTTTTGATCGCACCACCTTTGCGGGACGAGCAGTATTCATGAAATCATAGTGATTCCATAGACTGGAGGACATGTGGCATATGACGGGTTTCCAGAACTGCCCTCATCGCACGCTAACGATCAACATCGGAGCCCACGTGATATTGAGGTATACCGTTCGATCTGGAGACTGATCATCAAATGGAGATTGCATTCGGAAGTAGATTGGAGGTTAACCAAGGTATAGTTGTGTGTATTTAATGGAAATTCTACCGATCGTATGTGTGGGTCCGGCCCAAAGTATATTAAAGTGTTTATTTGCAAATATTGTTGGGTTATCAATACAAGTCAGAGGAATTAAGGTTCGGGGATCTAATTAAGTTTTCCAATGTTCGCTGAATATATTTATTTGTCAATTTCTTCGAAATTGATAAATAAAATTACAAGAAAGTTGTGGAAGACCACGTGGAGGTGAAGTGAGTTAATTGAGCACAACGATGACAGAGCTACGATAGTAGACCAGCTCTCCATAGGGGGCTGACTTTCAATTTTTTTGCTGTCATTTGTGGTATCAGAGCATGTTTTTGAGTTGTTTTTGTAGAGAATTAACATGGAAATCTGAGTTGGTAGAGGTGCTGGCAGAAGGAGACCCATTGCCAATGTAGAAGTGCTGGAGACCTTGCAGAGGGTCCAAGCTAGAATGGATGCCATGGAGCAGAGGCAGCCTAGAGATTCTGAAGACATCAGTGAACCTGAAACGGAAGAAGCTGGAGAAATTGCTGATATTCCTCCTGACATGAGGCTCCTTAGAACTATTCTGGGGTCTGCAGTAGCCCAAGATTGAAGTGTCGAGTTTTGCAGGAGGACTGAATCCAGAGGAGCTGGTGGATTGGATTAATGAAATTAACAAGTGCTTTGACTATGAAGAAATGAGCGAGGATAAGAAGGTCAATTTTGCAGTAACAAGGCTGAAGGGACATGCTGCACTTTGGTGGGATGGAGTGCAGGAAGAAAGGAGGAGAGTTGGAAAGCAGCCTATCAAAAGCTGGACAAGAATGATGGCTAAATTAAAAGGCAAATTCTTTCCTAGTGATTATCATCTGACATTGTTTCGGCAAATGCAGAACCTGCGACGAAGGTTGCTAACAGGAAAGGAATACACAGAAGAATTCTACAGAGTGAGCATAAGAGCTGGAAAATTTCAAGACACACCAGAGAAGACTACCAGATATGTGAATGGTCTCAGCTGGAGATCCAAGATGAGATTGGCCTTCTGTCTCCCAAGATAGTTGAAGAGGCCTATTAGATGGCCTTGAAAGCAGAGGAGAAACTCCTGAGGAGGCAGTCTATCAAAAAGAGAGGTACTTTTTGTGGAAAGGGAAGTCAGGGTGGTAGAAGAAAGCCTACTACACCAAGGGATGGAGCTAACTATGGCTCACCTCAGAATGCATCTACAGAGGGTGATGCCAGAGGCAGAAGGGGTTCTTACAGAGGAAGAGGAGGCAGAGGCAGAGGTAGAGAATTGAGGTGCTATATATAACAGCAAGTGGGACACAAGCACTATGAGTGCCTAGAGAATGTGGGTGCTAGTCCAAGAAATGTTTTTTTTGCCTAGGCTAGAGAAGAGGAAAAAAATGAAGAATAAATTCTACCAGAGAGGGGAGAGTCCTTAGTGGTTAGTAAGGTCCTATTGAAGCAAACCAAAGCGGTCACTGAGCTTGCACAAAGGAATATTTTTTTTAGGATAATATGCAAAGTCCAAGGGAAATGCTGCTAGCTAGTCATTGATAGTGGTAGCACAGACAATCTAGTTTCCACTGAGGTGATAGAGAAGTTGAAGCTGAAGACAAGGGAGCATCCAACTCCCTACAGGGTGTCCTGGCTGCATAAAGGGCACCAAATGATTGTGAAAGAACAGTGTGAGATAGAGTTGCAAATGGGAAAATATAAAGATAGAGTTTTGTGTGATGTGATGCCCATGGATGTGTGTCACATACTGCTAGGTAGACCTCGGCAGTTTGACAAAGCAGCGGTGCATGATGACAAGAAGAACACTTACAAGTTCTTCAAGGATGGGGTGCATCATACATTGATACCCATGGAAGAAGGAGAGCCATTAAGTAGAGTGGTTGATACAAAGACCTTGTTGCTGAGCGGAAAGGAATATCTGCAGCAGATAGAAGAAGAAGAGGTAATTTTTTCTTTAGTTTGCAAACCTAAGGTAGTTCTTACTTCTACAAAGATTTCTAATTTTCCAATAGAAATCCAAGAGATGTTAGACAATTATTGTGACATTGTTGTGGATGATTTACCTGATGAACTACCACCTGTCAGAAAGATCAGCCATTAGATATATTTTATCCCTGGTTCAAATCTTCCAAATAAGGCAGCCTACAGAATGACTCCCACAGAAGATGAGGAAATCAAGAGACAAGTACAGGAATTGGTGGACAAGGGACTGATCAAAGAAATTTTGAGTCCATGTGCAGTACCAGTAGTGTTGAGCCCAAATAAAGATGGACGCTGGAGGATGTGTACTGATTCTAGAGTAATCAATAACATAAAAATCAGGTACAGATTCCCTTTGGCTAGAGTTGAAGATTTAGTGGATTGTTTGAGTGGTGCTAAATATTTTTCAAAGATAGATTTAAAAGTGGATATCATCAGATTAGAATAACAGAGGGTGATGAGTGGAAAATTTCCTTTAAAACAAATTAAGGATTGTATGAATGGATGGTAATGCCTTTTGGGTTGTGAAATGCACCTAGTACTTTTATGAGACTTATGAATGAAGTGTTGAAAGAATTCATTAGTAAATTTGTGATAGTGTATCTAGATGATATATTAGTTTTCAGAAAAACCAAAGAAGAACATTTAAGGCATATTAATTATTTCTTGAAGAAGTTGCACCAAGAGAAACTGTTGATAAACTTAAAGAAATGCTCATTCATGAAAGAAGAGTTGGTGTATTTGGGCTTTGTTGTTTCTGCAGAAGGATTGAAGATGGACCCAGAAAAGGTTAAGGCAATTGTGGAGTGGCCTTCACCTAGAAATGTTTTTGAGGTAAGAAGTTTCCATGGACTTGCCAGTTTTTACAGGAAGTTTATAAGAAACTTCAGTAAGATTAATGCACCCATCATTGAGACAATAAAAAAGAGCAAACAACCATTTAAGTGGACTGCTTAAGCAAAAAGAAACTTTAAACTTCTGAAGCCAAAGATAACTGAAAAACCTGTTTTGATTCTGCCTGATTTTACTAAACCATTTCAAGTGAAGTGTGATGCTAATGGAGAAGCCATTGGAGCTATGCTAAGTCAGGATGATAGGCCTATAGCCTATTTCAGTGAAAAGATGAATGAAACTCAAAGGAAGTATTCCTCTTATGAGAAGGAATTCTATGCAATTGTTTAGGCATTGAAAAAATGGAGGCATTATTTGATGTCCAAAGAATTTGTATTATACTCTGATAATCATGCTTTGCAGTACATTGTACAACAGCCTAAGTTGAATCATAAGCATGCCAAATGGGTTGAGTATCTCCAAGGTTTCAACTTTGTTTTGAAACACATAAGTGGCCAAGCAAATAAAGTAGCTGATGCTTTGAGTAGGAGGCACATGCTTGTTCAAGAAACCAATTTTGAAGATGTAGGATTTGATTTTCTCAAGGAATCGTATAGAACAGATTCATATTTTAAGGAAGATTTTGAGGCATTTTGTAACCCTGTTCTAATAGATAGAAGCCAATGGCTAGATTATTTCTTGCAAGAGGACTTACTATTCAGAAGAAACCAACTGTGTGTACCAAAATGTTCCATGAGAGAAAAATTGATCAAGGGAGAAGCATAGTGGTGGACTTGCTGGACACTTTGGTACTGATAAAAGTTATGAGAAGCTGAGTCACTTCTATTATTGGCCCAAGATGAGAGCAGAAGTGGACAAGTTTGTGAAACATTGCAAAATATGTCAATATGCCAAAGGAAGGAGCCAGAATGCAGGATTGTATAATCCCTTTCCTATTCCAGACAAACCTTGGGACATGGTGAGTATTGATTTTGTTCTAGGATTTCCCAAGACTCAGAGAGGGAATGATGCAGTCTTTGTTGTAGTAGACAGATTTTCCAAAATGGCACATTTTATTCTGTGTTACAAAACTAGTGATGCCACCCATGTTGCTAACTTGTTTTTCAAAGAAGTTGTTAGATTGCATGGGTTGCCCAAGAGTATTGTTTCAGCCAGAGACACCAGATTTGTGGGCCATTTTTGGAGGAAATTGTGGAAGAAAATTGGTACTAAAATGAGTTTTAGCTCAGCTTACCATCCTCAGACTGATGGACAAAATGAGGTAGAGAATAGGAGTCTGGGAAATTTGTTGAGAGGTCTTGCAGGAGAGCATCCCAAGCAGTGGGATCATATTTTGCCGCGGGCTGAATATGCTTATAATGACTGACCAAATAGAAGCATAGGGCAGAGTCCATTCCATATTGTTTATGGAATGCACCCCAGAGGAATATCAGAGTTAATAAATCTGGGGAAGGTAGAGCTAAGGAGCGCTGATGGTGAGGAATTTGCTTCAGAGATCCAAGCCATACATTTGAAATTGAAACAACATCTACAAGGCAGAAACATCAAATACAAAGGTAGAGTAGACTTGATCAGGAAAGAAGTCCATTTTGAAGTAGGAGATTTGGTTTTGGCACGCCTGAGAAAGGAGAGATTCCCAAAGAAGAAGTATAACAAACTGAAGTTCATAAATATTGTTCCATGCAAGATACTTCGAAAGTTTTCTGTTAATTCTTATGAGATTGAATTTCCTCCTAATGTTGGAATATCTCCCATTTTTAATGTTGTAGATTTGTAAAAGTATGAAGGTGATGATGCAGAAGAGGGACCAGCAAACAAGGAACAAATTGAGTGAGAAAAGTAGCTACCTCCAGCACAACTGTTGCAACCAGAGAGGATATTGGACCAAAGAGTGTTAGGAGAACCAGAGGACAATATTACTTTCAGTACTTAATCAAATGGAAGGAAAAGCCAGAGGAAGATGCCACTTGGATGATTGAAGGATTGTTGCGGAAGATAGGCCGATCAGTGGAAGAGCTCATGGACAAGAGCCATGAAGAAAATCGCCCTCGGGAGTCTGATGCAGGGGAGTTAGACACTAGCCATCAATGGAGGAGGTTTTGTCCACATGTTGTGGCTAGGAGGGTTAAAAATCACTTGAAATTGTAACAGCAAGGTGTCAACACCTTAGTTGTCTGTTACTTTTAGAAAAGTTAGAGTCAGTAGAAGTCGAATAGTTTAGTTCAGTACATCTGTCATGTCTAAGTTATTCAAATCAATTGTAATTAGGCTTTTCATTTACCAATAAAGGTCCTCACAGAGGAATAGAAGAGACATGTATTGATGTATAAATGTAACTCCTGGATGCATTGAAGGGAGGATATTTTCATAGTAAAGTCATGTGTTAAGATTTTTGTTTCAGTTGAATAAAAGCCAACATTTTATTGATTACCTGGGTGTGGTCGAATTAATCTCTGTGCGAATTTGCTTGGTCCCGAGCATATTGAATCCCCAATCCTGTGATTAATTAAATGAAGAGAATTGTTGTGTAATCTCTGCGAATCCCTGTCTATGGTAGATTGTGGGGTTCCCTTGAATCGTCGAAACACATTATGTAAGAGACCGTGAATGATACATTAACCCACCATCGTGACACTATAGATATCAGTCTTGGAGAGCGTAACTAGTAGAAGTGATTTGCCTATATAACTTTGGTTTCTAGTCGTAGTGAAAGAAACCCCATATAAAGGAATTAGACTTGTTTTTCCATTAACTAAGAGTTCTTGTCCTAAGGTTAGACCGTGAGTTGAGAACTGGAGTGAATTGAAAGGATAACGTAACCTCGATGTAACCCTTGGTCAATCACTAATCAAAGGTTGGAAGTGGTTTTGATCGCACCACCTTTGTGGGACGAGCCGTATTCACGAAATCAGAGCGATTCCATAGACTAGAGGACACGTGGCATACGACGGATTTCCAAAACTGCCCTCATCGCACGCTAACGATCGACATCGAAGCCCGCGCGATATTTGGGTATACCGTTCGATCTGGAGACTGATCATCAAATGGAGATCGCATTCGGAAGTAGCCCAGAGGTTAACCAACGTATAGTTGTGTGTATTTAATGGAACTTATGGCGATCGTATGTGTGGGTACGACCCAAAGTATATTAAAGTGTTTCTTTGCAAATATTGTCAGGTTATCAATATAAGTCGGAGGAATTAAGTTTCAGGGATCTAATTAAGTTTTCCAAAGTTTGCTGAATATATTTATTTGTCAATTTCTTCGAAATTAATAAATAAAATTATAAGAAAGTTGCGGAAGACCACGTGGAGGTGAATTGAGTTAATTGAGTGCAATGATGATAGAGCTACGATAATAGACCAACTCTCCTTAGGGGGCCGACTTTCAGTTTTGTTGCTTTCACCCTTCCGGAAGTCTGCCTCCATCCGGTGTGCCGACACTGTCTGAGGTGGGTAAGTATGCATCACATGGATCTTCTCATGCTTTCCGATCTTCTTATCATCCCACTCCATCTCTAAGGACTCCCAATCCGTGGTGACCTTCCCCAGCGTAATCAGCCACTGAACTCCCAGTACCACATTGGGATCTGGTATGTTGACCACGAAAAATTGATCAGTCACGATGTAAGTACCCATCGTCACTGCTAACTCTGAAACATACTAGGCACACTGCATCGTCTGGGCTCCTGGGACCAAAACTGAAAATACGTCAAAACTCTCGGTCGGTATACCCAGCCGCTCAACCATCTGTGCATCAATAAATTTGTGGGTTGCCCCACTGTCAACCAAGACTGATACTCGCTAGCCATGTACTATCCCACGTATGTGCAACGTCAAATAATTAGGAACTCCTCACAAGGCTGCAAGGGCCCCTCTTGTAGGTGCAAAGTCTGCACCTCCCATCCCAGGAGGTGGAGGTGGCAACTGATCCTGGGCCATCTGAATATCTCCTACCTCCTCATCATCCTCCTCATCCTCTTCCCCACTATCATCAGAGAAGACCTCAATGAAGTGTGCTTTGCCAGCAGCACACCTATGCCCTAGTGCCCACGGCTCCTGACAAGTGAAGCACAACTGCTTCTTCCTCAACTCCCTCCTGGCCTTATCATCAACCTGTGCCCATCCTGGATTCCGCTTTGGGGGAGGAACCCTCACATCCTTCCCCTTGGGCTTGGTACCCTGTCTCTGGGGGTAAGGTGTCCATGTCCTGGGCAATGCATTCTGCAAGTCTCTAGTCCTGTGGATAGAATCCTAGAGTGTAGCTGGTCTACTGGATCTGACTAGACCTTGAAATGGCTCTACCAATCCCTCTACAAACATATAGATCATTCGTGTCGCAGATATATCTAGCACCATCACCGAAACCCTTAAGAAATCTGCAATGTATGTCTTTGGGCTCCCTGTCTATCTGAGCTTCGTCAGCTCAACAAAATGTTGTTCCGGATCCCTCCAGTCAAAAATCTCTATCAATATCCTGGTAAAATCGGCATATGTTGTCACTATGGAATGCCCGAGTGTCACCATCCCATGGAACCACCAGTCCTGGGCCTCACCATCCAAGTGTAATGTTGCCACCTTGATGGCTTCTGTCTTCAACATTTGGTTAAGTTGGAAATAAATGTCCAGCTTCTCCACCCAAGACTTTGCCGAACTGTTTGATGATCCATCAAACGTAGGCAAATGAAATCTACTAGAGGCACGGTGGGAATCTCCATCATGGTAATGTTGGTGCCCTCTATGATGGTCGCGGGGTCTACTATCTCGCTGGAGCTGCACAAAATCTCGGAATGTAAGAGCATCCCTGAAATCCTCCCTGTAGGACTGATACTCTGCAAAATACTCATCTAAGTGTCTAGGCTCTACCTCCTGCTAGGCTCCTACCCCTGTATCAGCTCCCAAGAAAGTGGGCATAGTAGAGTGGGTAGGTGGACATGTAGCTGTCGGCTAAGGAGTATCACTCTAAGCAGCACCCTGCTCCGAAAACTGATGGGATGTACCTAATCCCTCTCCATCCTGGAAAACCCTTGGAGTCTCACACTGCCTAGCCTCCACAACTATCACCTCAATCTATCGAGCTAAATATTGCACCGACTTGAGAAGTGCCTCTCCAAACTGTTTGGCCTCTGTGTCATCTGCCATCGTCTCTTTTTCTCTCAAATATACTACAAGCTCCACTCAATTTGTGTCCATCACAGGCTCTCCCTCCTGATCTGCGTTTTCTACCTGGGCACAATCTTCTTCTTCGTAGGTGGCCTCCAACCTATGCTCACGGTCTCTATACTTCCTGCCTCTTTACAGTCTCTTTCTTGATGTCATAGACCACATGCTGAGCTAGAAATATGCTCTGATACCACTGTAATATCCTATTTCGTGGTATCTCTAAAACACGCCAAACTCCAACCAGAGATTGACTAGGAGGGCATTTACCAAATAGATTGCCTCTAAAAGAGAATGAGATCTGGAGGCTACCTGGCCCTTTCCAGGCTTTGTCTAGGAGTGAAATATAAACGCACCAAGTGGTATAGAACTATAGCGCTCAAACATAATAATAGAAATAGAAAGAGAATAAAACAACTACGGCAACCACGGTAACTATGAAAATACAACCAGAAAACATATAGAGAAAATGCTGAGCCATTTTATTAATCTGAGAAATTCAATGAAGTACAAGAGGTGATATTGTTCAAGGAAAGTGAGAAAAAACTCTCAGCAAAGACAAGAAATGGCTGCTCTAAGAACTACGTCCCAGCTGCTAGAAAAATGTTGTGTAGCTGCTACTACTGGAAGCAACTGAATATTAGGGGCTAATCCTCTTACCAGAATGAGATGAAAATCAGCAAACCTCCTCTCCTCAACAATACCGATAAGCTTCACAAACCATTCCAAGAATGGTCGACCCTAGAAACCACCAGAAACTACCTCCCCAGTGAATTACGCTGACCTCCAAGGTATAGCGTAGTGGCTAGATAGAAACAGCTAAAATACTACCATAAACTCCGCCAAGAACCTCCGACGGGCAAAGGCTAACCCTCTGCTCGAAATCCTAGCAAAATCACCTGCAGAAACCCCAATCCGAAGATCCTCCACAATGGAATATGTCCTCTCTCCTAGTGACTGCACAGTATCTCTAAGCTCTAGCTCCGCAACAAACCCAAACAAACCAAAACAATGAAACGACTCACAAAATACCACAAAACAAACCTTGCCCGAGCAGGCACTCGAAGTCCCCCGAGGCTAAGGGTGAGATCTCTGCATGGAGACACTCGGTGCACTAAACAGTGCTGCAGATAGGCTAAATAGCCAGCATGCTAAAGAAGACCAAAGTCTCACTCCAAAATCAACAACTCAAGAATGATCCAAATGAGGAGGTTCCTCCATCTTTTATAGCATTGGTTTCCCTCCAAAACCCGTCGTAACTTCTCTCTCATCCACATCCTCATCCTTATCTGTGCAAAAGCTTCTAGAGTGCACATAGGCCCCCTCCTCTACGTGGTGTGTGGCCCCCCTTGACCCCCCTTGAGTCACAACATTGTGCTACTAGGCGGATGTCTTATTCTACTAAAGTGAGTTAGACCCTCTTTACTCACTTTTTATTTATTTACAAACCATATATGGAAAAACTATACACATTCTAATATTCCAATTAGCTGTTGCTAATTAGGAGTATTACAGAACCTTCGTAGAAAAAATGTTAGAGCAAAAATTCCACAATGACCTGTTTGGAGCAGCGAAACCCTAGAATCCAAAGCTCTGATACCAAATGTTGTGAAACCAGCTCCAAAAATAGAAGAAAAGAGAGATCAATGCCTTAGAAATCAAACACTTCGAGGGGACAACCTCCAATACATTACATCAATGAACAATTCTTGGATGATACAAATGACAAAACCTCCTTTCTATATATAGGAGTCTGTGGGGCCATAATGTAATCCTAGTGGGGTCACAATGTAATCCTAGCCAACCTAACAATAATAATTGAAGTGCACAATAATAATAATATGGGGGTTACAGGGGTACAACAATAACAATAAGGGGGTTACACTAAGAAAAATAAGTTACAATACTAATAATATAGGGACCTAAAAATCCTCCATCTCCTCTACTTTTAATTAAATGGAAAAATGCTAAACTAGCCAAGAAAGCTACTCTATGTGCATCAACTATAGACATTCCTCTAATCAATACAAAGAGGGATATTTCTTACATTGATTGTTCACTCGACCTCATGCAAATTCAAAAAAATGTATTTTCTAGTAAAATTGAGTTAGAGAACCCCTTTTAAATATTTTAGTCTAGTCTTGTTGTTTTTATTGTTCCCCATACTTATCCCTTCCGAGAGTTTATCACTTGGTTCACTTCATCTCTTTAGCCTCAATGAAATTTTGTGATGAAATCTTAGGGGAGAACATTTTATAGGTATTTCTCACTTAAATCACGAAGCCCTATGTTTTCTAGAGTCTAATAGCTATAACACCTTCATAGAAGATTCAATTTTAGCCACTTATCAATCTCTTTATGTGGAGGATAAGAAGTAGTTATTTCAACTCATCCTCCCCCCCAAATATCCTCTTTCTTTAGCTATTAATGAGTTTCACGTAACCCTATATTTTTAAACTTCTCAAAAAATTATTTCAATTATTTTAGGAATATTTGGGAAGTATGACACAAACATCATCAATTTCCATTCTTTGGGATTTTTTTCATATTAAATAATCAAACACTATGTTAGACACTATATTAGACATTCCATTTTATTAAGAGCACTATAGCAACCTTCAATTTTAGAACTTCAACATCATTGGATGCTTCAAATTTTCATATATACTTGTCTATATTTTCCTATACACCCATGTTGATCAATTTATTGATGTGTGTTTGAATATTGTTGATCCTAATAAATACAAGAAACTTGTAATTAATTGGATTGATATTTTTAGAAGGAGAGATAATAATGAAGGATTTTCCTACTATGTATTTTCTTTTATATTAGTCGTATATATGATCATAAATGGTCTACCTACTCTCAATATCCTTCCCCAACCTATGTCCTTGTTGTAGTTGAGTATGTATTTAATAGTTGGTGATTGGTACATCTTGAAGGATTGTTAGAAATAAGGTTATGTGGTGCATGAATTTTCACCCTACATGCTCCCTTTATTTGCACCAGTGAGAATTTTTTCTTTCGAATTTATCAAAAATAGCCTAAATGTGGACCAGATTCATTTTGTTGCATCTTGAAAGGGTTTCCTGTTTAAATTACCTAGAAAAGTGTGTCTTTTTATTGTGAATAATAGAAAGTTCACAAAATAAGTTGAAAATATGATGCAAGAATTGGGTTTTGGATAAGGATAAAATTGGAATTGTGATCATCATGAAGTAATTTCCAAAATAAGAATGGAAATAGCTTGTGCTCCATATACCCATGAAGAAAAACCATACTTGGAAAAGTTGGAAAATCTTAGTATGGAGGATTCACAGTAGAAGATAAATGTAGAAAAACCTCTTCCTCAGGAAAACGGCTTGAAGAGGAATGGCCCTGGATTTATGGACGTTGATACTGAAGTCTAAAATTCTAGCAATAAGGTTAAGGTTCAAGGAGGAGAAATTGAAGCTTCATAATAGATTTAAAATCCCTCAAGAGAAGTAGGATTCCATGTACAATATGGAGATACAAGATGTTAAACTTCATACCCAACTCTTACTAAAGAGAAGACTTATTCCATAAATTATTTGTAGAAATATTTTGATTCGTAAGATTTTGTGGATATTTCATTGGACAATTTTCCACAACAAATTTTAAAATATTATATTAAAAATATGAAATGCTAAACAATTATAGTTTTATTGAATTTCTAGATCTGTAGATTTTGTTGGAATTAGTGCATGCATACATACAAAAATTATGCAGAAAAGTAGAGAACAAAATAATCATGGTCACATGCACACATAAGACACAAAATATGATTTAGGAAGCCCTTTCTAGAGAAAACTCAGCTGGAAGGTGAGGCCGCTTCCCTCTCTTTTTGTGTCTCAAAAAATAAGGTTGCAGGTACAAAGAAGTAATGTTTGTGTCCCATAGGCCGGTATAGTGCACATATCCTCTCTGTGTGCTTTACCTCCTATGTCTCCTGGTTATGTTTGCTTAGCTATGGAACAAAATTCTCTCAAAAGAGTGAAATCCATGTTCCTCCCATCTTCCTCCAAGTGGCCCGGTTATAACATAACCTGATAGCCTACTAATGGTTAAGTTTAACTACATCAACCCTTAAGTATATTTAAAAACTAGAATATTCTAGAGTATTTTATGTCACAAACACATGGCTAGCCCATTTTCCACAAATAATGGTGTCTCACATGACATCCTCCTTAACTATAGGTGTGAAAACGAGAAGGTCAACTTATGAATGGCATAAATTTTGCATACAGACATCGATTAACATTATTCTTGCGTCGTTGGAAAGATATATGTGTGTAGAATAACATGAAAAGGTGTGGAGTTAGAAAGAAAATTTTTACCCCCAGGAAACGTCGTTTGATGCATCAAAATGCTAACAGAAGGTTTTAGACCCCATTTCACCAAATTGGGTCCCGCCAGTAAAAATGGTCCCGTGAAATGATATCTCCACCTTTTCCACTCTAAATTCATCGATATGGATGGAAAAAAATATGGTTATCCAATTCAGATAACATATTCCAATTTTGGGAGGATTTGGTTCCTGAAAATGTTCTACTGAGTGAGGTGAGGAAGTTTTTTCTCCACCTTCTCTCAGGTGTACCATTTAGCTTTCCCTAGAAATTGTCCCTTCAATCCAATTTTCCAAAGGTAATTTTACCCATGTTTTATAGTTTTGGACCTATTTTACAAATTGTATCATTTGTAAACTCTACCTCAACATAAGGTGCCAAATCCTCCAAAAAATACAGGACATGTTCCTGCTCCTAGTCCTGCATGGAAGGCTCATAGAGTTTCAAATTCTTTACATTCACAACTGAGTAAATGCACATATATGGTGGTAAACTATGTCGATAGGAATTATTACCCACAATTTTTAATATCTCAAAAGGGGAAAATCTAAGAGACTTGTTTTTCTTACCAGGCCCATGTAACCTCTTCTTATTCAACTGTAGCCATACTCTCTCTTTCCCATCTTGAATGATTTTTGTATTTTGTGATGAACATGCCTCGAGTTATAATTCTCCTACGACTTGTGTAGTGTAACTTGTACTTGTAGATGGATCTTCCTGATCTTCTCTATAATTTTTTCAACCCTAAAAACATCTCCTGTAAGACCTTCCCTCACTCCTCCTTGTTTTCCATATGCAATATCTAAAGGCGAAGATATATAATATCCAAAACAAATCTCAAACGGATACTTTCATGTAGAAGTGTGGATTTCTCTATTGTAAGAATGTTTTATATATACTAGATTTTCATCCTAGGTATTTGGATACTTCTAGTTATATCCCCTTCGAAGCTTCTTGAAAGTCTTGATGATTAATTATATCTCCCCATCTTTCTATGGATGGAATGTTGTAGATCTCTTCAATTTTGTGTCCATGTTCTCCCACAATGTAGTCCAGAATGCAATGATAAATGTTGTATCTATTTTTGAAATTATGAGCTGCTCTCATCAAGGGTCTAACATCGATGATCCTCAAGATTGAATTTAGCATCAGAGTCTATGGAGGTCATTCCATCAAGCTTTATTTAATTGGTAAGCATGATGGAATGACCTCCATAGATTCTGATGCTCAATTCAATCCTGAGGATCATCCATGTTAGACCCTTCATGACAGTAGCTTGCATAATAAAAAATGGCCTAAAGCACGAGAAATTCGAGTGGTTAGAAACTAAAGATTGTCAGATATCTCTAATGGTTGGTGCAAAAGGATAACTATATATATAATGGCATAAAAGCTCTACTCCTCGCTATCAAGGCATCACGAAAGCAATGGACCATCTCTAGTTCTAAGACATTAGCAAGGTTGGTAGGTCATCGTACTTCATCCGTAATCGTGTAGCCATCCAAAGTGAATCTAATCGGACCGTGGGCTAGCCCCAAGTTCTAGTTTCCCAGGCAAGAAGTATTATTTTCTTTGATTAGCTGGCCTAGCAGACCATCCTTTCTGGAGCCCTCGATGGAAGATGCTGGTCCAGATCGAAGTCCCTGTAAACAACATATATTTCGTATATAATGTGCGAAGTCTTACAACCTTCCTATCTACATAACCAACCGCTTGCTTTGCTTACTGATCTTGTGCTTTTGGGTTGTGTATCAATCCTGATCAATAGTATCCTTCCTCTAGTAGAGAATGAACATAAAAATCAAATAAAATAAATTACTAACTATCATAAACTTATACTTTTCATTTAGAGAACAATACATCTCCATAGAAGGAACTCAATCACTAGATAGAGAAATTAGAAACACTATTATTGTGAGGTATCGCACATTACTCTCTACGTGCTCCCCTTTCTTATTTTTTAAGCTTCACGACATATGCATGCCTACTCCAGTCAGATACTCATTGGCCACTAGCTCTCATATTATTTGTAGTCTTCCACAGAAAGTCACTTAACTAACCAATTGCTTCACTAACTGTATATTCACCTGGAACAACATCAACTTCTGTTGCTGAGTAAACAGGGTCAACGGCTTAATTACGAACAGGGTCCTTGGTATCTCGAAGTGCACCCAAACCTATCCAAAGAACAATTTTTATACTTCTTTCTCACTTATATTCTTTTTACAGGGCATGAGAACAAAGATCTTGCTGAACCTATGGACTACCATTAATGGGTAGTCATGTCCCTTCCTAATTTTCTGTAAACCTCCCACAAATTCCATGGAAATTAATACCAAAATATGATTAGGTACAAGAAATGGATGATATAGACCATGTTTCATGTTACTGGGCTTGTTGGCACAACAAAGCATGCATCCTATTATGATCTTAGCTACCTGCTCTTGCACCTTGGGCCAATACACATATCTCTGAAAGTTAGTGACGATATTACCTACACCTAAGCTCCCTACAACCTTAGAGGTTTGAGCCTCTCTAGTCATCTATAGTCACTCAGCTTTAGGAACACGTAACTTATCTAGACTGTAAAATAACACATACTGGAGATGGTAGTCAACAATGTTGTCGCCATCGTGCACATGCTTGACTCTGAAACTACTGATACAACTCCTTGAAGTCCTCATCTTTTGAATATGCCTCTCTCTATGAATCATGAGTGAATGGCTTATTTTGCACAAGTGTCCCCAAATTTGTAATATTTGATGTGGATGGCCTTGAAAGCATTCCATCCAACTTGTTTGTGTTTTCGTTATGACACTTGATCACCAAATGAAACTGTTGTAAAAAACCCATCCACATGTAATGTCTAGTCCGTTGTATATTACTTTGGGCCTCCAAATACTGTAATGGTTCGTGATATGTATGGATTAGTGTCTCCTTTCCCATAAAATAATTCTTCCACTTCTTCACAACTTGCAGCATGGCATAGAGCTCCTTGTCATAGGTAGGTTAATTAAGAACTAGTTCATGAAACACTTCATAATGGTAGCATACAATCCTTTTTATCTATGAAAATAAATCTCCCATACAATACCCACATTCATCTATCTCCACTTCTGAGGCCCACTACTATTTTGGTGATGTAAAACCCGGTGCTTAATAGATCTTCTTATTTAGCTCCTCCAAATCCTTATCCTAGGATTTTCCCCACTGGAAACTCTTGCCACTTATTGTTATGGCGTGGAGTAGTTTTGCCACTACTGAAAAAAAGGCTATGAATTTCCTCGGGTATTGTGCTTCCCAAATCAAACTCCTGACCTCAGAAGTATTAGGAGGCACTAACCATTTCATGATGGTCTCCATATTGTAAGGATTTATCTTCATCTTTCCTGCACCAATCACACCCCATATATACACCAAATATTATTACACAAACTCACACTTATTTATATTTGATAATCATTGGTGCTTCTTCAATGTTTCCATCACCTGTGTTAAATGTGAAATATGCTCCTCCCAGTTGGCACTATCTACCAGCATATCATCTAAATAGACAAAAAGGGCGTAGTACCACTAGGGGAATTTTGAGGTCTAAAATAGGCCTCCTAAGAAAAATGTACAACAAAAATAAAATTTATAAGAACCAATAGGATTCAATATGATTATGTCAGCCATAGGGGATGATTCACTATTTTTTAAGTAAAAAGGTAAAAATATTAAAAAATAATAAAATAATAAAACTAATTTTTCGACACATATTTTCAACTTATCTCCCAAATATTTTACTCACATTTCAAGAGGGATAAATCATTGGATGAAAAATTTAATTCCTCATCCAAGGAGTACCCATCTTGCATACTTTCGATGGACCCTGCTACAAGAAAAATGAGAAATACATAAAAAAATGTGATTACAATCACATTTTTCATGTATTTCTCATTTTTAATGTAGCAAGACCCATCGAAAGTATGCAACATGGGTAATCCTTGTATGAGGAATTAAATTTTTCATCCAATGAGTACTCCCACTCGAAATTTGAGTAAACACTTTGGGAGATAAGTTGAAAATACGAGTTGAAAAAGTAGTTTTTTCTTTTTTCCCTCTAAACTTTGATGATATAATAAAATATTATTTTATTATTCCCACAATAATTTTATAATTTCCTTAGGAAGCCCATTTTGGACTTCAAAATTCCCCTAATGATAATTCTTTAATTACATAAATGTAGCTCATGCACTACATAGGAAAAATGGCATAACTAACCACTCATACGAACCTTGTCTGGTTTCAAAGGTGGTCTTCCATTTATATTCTTATTTGAATCAAACCTATTGATATATATATTTCAAATACAAATTGGTGAAGTATTTTTCTTGTTGCAACTCATACAACAAATCATCTATCTTGGGAAGGCATATCTATTCTTGAGCGTGATTTTGTTGAATACCCTATAATCTATACACATCCCCCAAGTCCCATCCTTCTTCAACATAATGATGATGGGTGACCCACATGACTATGTTCTTTAGAGATATTTTCAATTATTTTGGTAGTTCAAGGATTTATTTACATATAAGCCTACTTATCCTAAGCTCAATAATTTGAAATTTTTTTACAATAGAATGATCTAGTCTTGCTCCCCCTACTTGGGAATTTGGGAAAACTGTAAAAACCTAATAGTTCCATTGAATGATCAAATTATATAACCTTAGGCTACATTAATGGAAAAGGATACATCAAAGGAGAAACAGTCTCGAAAGTCTAAGTGACTTTCATATTTATGAAATTGAAAAAAAATCATTTTTTTAATTTTGTAATAGTTCCTTACTATTTTTAAGGAACTTGATTAGTCATGAATAGTTAAGTAGTTAGAAAAAATTGATGGTTAACCATAACTGTCTTTTTTGTAATTTTTATTTAAAATAATATAGAGGAACCATCGTAGGGGTTCTGGATTTTAGCATGGATAGTGGATTTTTTGTTGTATAATGTGTTTAAAATGTTCTTGGAGAATTAATAAAAATTTTCAAGTGATTCCTCATTTGTGTTGGCTATAATGTGTCTTTCCTACATATATAATTTAATCATTATATTTATTCTACCATTGAAATATGTGTTATGAAGTAACTGGTTTTTTTTATAAGCATATTTACTTACTAATGAATTTTCTAAGTGTCTTTAAATCATATGAAAAATAGTAAGGTTCTCTGCAATCTTATAAGGGTAACATGATTACAAGTTTAATATATATTTTCTGAAAGAGAAATAAGGCCTAAAAAACAACAAGAAATTCACTTGAAAATGAAACAAGACCAAGTTGTATGGAGGCATTTTAAGCCTACTTGGAAGGAGCGATCCAAACCTACAATAACCCTAAGAGGGTTCCAGTCATTTTAAGGAAATTCTCAGATACATACATACATACATCTCTCTCTCTCTCTCTCTCTCTCTATACATATATATATATATATATATATATATATATATATATATATATATATATATATATATATATCATCACCAAGGCTAATAGTAGCCATTTTCTCATATAAATTGTGGTACATCAACGAAGAATCAAATCCACAGTATTTGGGAAAGTATTAAAGTTACTTTCCTATTCACTAATATCCCTATATTGAGGATAACAATTGCAATGGAATGCTACAAGTATATGAGATCTTTTGTGTCAAAGGGGACTAGATCTGCTACTAAAAGAACAATTTTGTGCGACATGGAGTAAGCCCTAAACTCAATGATTTAGGTCTAACTATAAGATTTGTTGTCTCTCACAAGAAAGTATCTTTTCATATTAAATAAGAGCATATTGAGTTTACATTACCATTGGAAGAATCATGATATTAATGAAATTTGTATAACCTTTGAAGGAAACCTTTGGCTTTTGCATAGTTGGATTTTCTCTCTCTCTTAAGGATAGCAAGAATATCATTTCATCTTGAAGAAACATTTGCAGGAGACATCTTGTAATCTTTGAGAACTGAGGTATGTATCTCTCGAGGTACTTATAATTTCTTTATTCATGTAAGGTCTAATTTGGATTAGGATTTTTGGGTTTGTATTCTTCATATTGGTACATATTTTTAGCATCTAAATTTTTGTGTAAACCTTATTTGGTATCTGGAAACCCTAAATAAAAACCATAACCCTATTCTATTTTGTTTCCTAATAGAAACCCTAGAATTTTGTATCTAGAGGTTTTAGGTAGTCTACGAAGAAATGACTACCCCTAGTAAAGGTAGAATTGGAATTGAAATTAAAACTCTATGGTTGATGTTTCAAAAGGTATATGGAGATGGACTATGAAGATATTGTCATGATAATAGGTTCCCCTTCAAGAGGGAGTCCTTTCAAAGTTTATAGGAGAAGAAACTCAAGGTATGTTTAAAATTGATATATTTTTAGCATGTCTCCATCATATGAGGATGTACAATCACTTTGTCTTTTAAATATATTTACGGTAATTAATCTCTCATCTCTAAGTTTTTTCCATAGAATAATAAATATTTTTATGTTAATAAGGTTTCTCATATTTAGATTAAATCAACCCTTGTAATAACTATCATTTTCTATTTATTCATTTTGGTCAAACCCTAACTTTTAGAATTTGTTGTTAGGTATATGGTGAAGCCATATCGTGTTAGGATTTGATGATATTATCTAGGGTTTATCATTAAACCCTAGTAAAATATGAAATTAAATTCTAGAAATTGATAAAGCAATCCTAGATGCTTCCATTATGGTTGAAACCCTAACATGGATTAGTTGTTGGATATCTAAAGTTCAATATTAAAGTTACAATGATACTATCAAAGTTTGTAACAAAACCTTATCAAAGATTTTTGTAAATGTATAGGGCATGAAAGTGTATCGTTGATTGCTTACACTATGAATATGACCCTAACTAGGTCTTGAATATATAAAATTTAATTTCTTATTTAAGATTTTGATAACACTAGATGATCTCCTTGTGATTACATGATAACCCTTGTTTGATAAATTTAATCTCATGCTCTTATACATATATACCTGTGTACATATATATAGATGAAACTTCAATCGCTAATAATTTCAGTGGGTACTTTGGTAGACAACCTAGATAGTACCCTGGCGAATCGATACCTTTTGTTGTAGCCCAATGGTACCTATATTGGAAGTGAGCTGAGAATGTGCCTATATCTATCTTCTATAACGGCATGGACTTAAAACATGCTTTTCATGTTTCGTTTTCTAAACATAAACAATGCGAAAAGGAATACTTGTTGAGAAGAAACTCTTTGAGAAATAGCAAAAAGTGGAGATTACTTCTACAAATTTCAAGAATCTATATATATATATATATTGAATCTCTAGAGAATGGAATCATATATCAAGATACTAACAGAAGCATGCAATGATAAAAATCTAGATTTATCTCACCTAAATTGGTGTCATCAATTCTAAATTATTCTCCTAACATGAATCCATTGTCTTCTTGTTAAATTAATATCTACATAAGGTTAGCACATTGAAATTCACTCAAAAGTTCCATTTTAATTCAAGTATTGTAAATCTTATAATTAGTAGGTACTAGAATATACATATTAAATTTCTCTCTAGAGAAATCAAGTTCACAAGGCTTCCCATTTATTAGATACAAAAGTTCTTTTTTTGCATAATATAAAAATTTGAATGATTTTAATGCTTTTTGTATTTTTTTTTAAGGTATTAACTAAATATAAGTTGAACATCTAAGCAATGGGAAACACCACAAGATAACAACTACATGTATCCATCATTTTGCTACTCCTGATATCAACATGGTTCCATCACTTTTCACCAGAAAGTGACAAATAGAAACAAACAATACACCTTTGAATGATTGTTTCTCATGACTTCTTCCATCTTTGGAAGTATTTTCCAGTCAATGTCAAGGAATTTGTAAGTTGGAATTACCAGGTTGTAGAAAAACTCCGTTTAAATTATAGAATAAATGTCAAGTTAGTTCAAATATCTACCACTCATATGAGTACAAATACAGTAAGTAGTGAAGTGCATTATGCCTAAGAAAAAAGGCATAAACTTGAAAGTAAATTACCTTGAATTTTAAATACAATGTTACGATTTTGAGTTATTTTCTTCTAATAATTTTTCCAATTCAACATTTAAATTGATACTAGTTTTCCTATACATATTCATGAGACCAATGAGTCAAACTTAAATTAAATTCGACCAAATATTAAATTTAATTGCATGAATAAATAATAATTAAAAGGACTTGAGTGCATTAATACCTAAATGAGCTCCCCTTGGTTTTGATAATAAATTATTGGAGTAGTTTAATCTTGGAGAAAACCTCCTTCCCTCCACTCAACGAAGTAGCAAGAAATTCAACATTGACTTTGTTGTTGCTCTATTGGATCGAGGGTTTTTTACTCCAAGATTATCGAAATCCTAATTGATTCTCTATTGAACAGGGCAAACTAGGTGAAGTTGGAAGCTCTCATGGCCCCTCTACTTGTAATGTCTCTCCACTTAACCATAATTTATTTTATTTTATTTTATTTTATTTTTATGTCTAGCCTTTAATATTGTGTGCCAATATGTACTTCCCATATACTATTATTTGTTTTATATATGGGTTTATAGTTTGTAATTTTGGTACACATCTCTCTCTTATTGAATTCCTTTATAACATTATTCACTCTAATTCAGGGTTATTATCTTACTAACCCTTACATTATACTTATAGTGCATTTATTTACCTTAGAATATAATATAAATTTACCATACTTCGAATTTCCATATTATAATACCCTAATGTAATGGGTGTGAGAATATTTTTATATGTATATCAACGAATCCAACCTTAACTCGGGATTGTGATACATATAACATTCTAATATGAATAAACCTTTGTTGTAACGATGGTTTAATATTTTTTTCTCGTTTAGCAAGTATATCAACTCATTGTACTTGTCCATCGTTCCAACCCAACGAAGACGTCTTTACTCATTCGTTTTGTAAATATAATGTTTAGGGTTTTAAGGATTGGAATAGTCCCGAGGCCAGTACAAGTCTGCCTATCATTTACTCTCTCTTTTAATGTTATGTCATTTCATTGGTACTTCATTAAATTTTGAGTATTGTTGCGATGTGTCTTGGGAAAGTTATCATTTATGAGGATTGACGTATGTGTCATTCTTTATGGAGTTTCGTAGGGTTGTTGGTTTTGGTGAGTACTATTTTATTAATTTGACGATCTATTGGCTTGTACTGTGAATATTTTCTTGTCTTTCGAGGCCCTTTTCGATTGGTATCTACTTGATTTGGGCATCGCTCTCCACGTGGACGGTGGAGATAAGCGATGAAGTAGGGTTTTTACTCGGTATATTATTCGGGTCCTTCACTCTGTAGTTTCATTTGTCATATGATAAATTTATCAGAGGATGCAGAGATCTCTCTGTTCTTCCGCGTTTAATGTCATCTATCAGGAGTGCCATTACACAAATCTTGTGTAGACTCTATCGTGCCAAATGATCAACGTTCCAGGTAACCTTCATACTGGTTCTTGTTATAATCTTCTAGCTTCACGTATTATTATTTCCTCTTTCAAGATGTATATGAAGATACAGTATACTGCTAAACGCGATTTAAAGTTTGGTTCATTTTATTTCTTCTCAGTTTATTTTACATCTATGTGGTCACGCTCGTATTCATAAAAATTTTGACTATTTATGTAAGTTAAAGAGAAATAATAATTTTTTTTTTCTATCTCGGTTTGGATTTCTCTTTCGTCTGAGTATATTTCCATAATGGCAAAGCCATAGAGCCGAATTTCATTTCATATGAAATTTCATTGCTAACTGAGTCATTATGAAGTAAAACCCTCATTATTATACGTTGGTTTGTTGAACGATTCAATATATCAGTCTAATATTATTCTTCATATGTTTATGAACATATATTCTCAGCGTCTCCTCCCTATTATTCGCTGGAGAATTTTTCATCAGTTTATCCCCGTCGTTCTCAGCGTCTCCTTTATTATTATTATCTCGAAGTTTCCATCAGTGATTTATAGCGATTATAACGCATAGTCACTGGCATGATTTAGGATTGTCTTCTTGTTCTAATTTTCTCCCTTCTCCAATTTCGTTTTATAACTTGAAATGAATCTAAGTATAGCAATGATATCATCATATCTCATGAAAATAATTGCTCAAGTCGAATAGATTTCTCTTGTGGGAACAAAGACTCGTTTCTTAGGTATTTACTTACAATATGATATTTTTATATATTATTATCTATATTATTAAACTATACATTTTATATTCCTAATTCATTTCGGTTTCTCCCAGAAAATTTGCGAGCCATTTCGCCATTGACCCTGGGTATGTTTAGACTTTGTCTATGAAATTTCTTATTCGATTTTTATTTTTCCGTAAATGAAATTCTATACTGGTTTACATCAACACATACTTAATTATTTTCCCTTTTTATTTTTCCAGGTAAGTTCTCCCTTCGGTAATTTTTTTATTTGTGAAGGAAAACGGATGTATCTTTTTACATGGACCAATGATAACGATTCTCCTCTCGTTTGTCACAGGTCGGCATCTAATTTCCTATTGGTAATAATTTTTCCCAATTACTTGTTTAGCATTTTCCACAGATTCATATTAATTGTGAACCATCACAATAACCCCAGCTGAGTTCTCTCGGAACAATAATGCTGGTTATTTTGTAATTTATATAACAAAGATATAGGAGATTTTCTAGCATAAATATCTGAATTGAATTTAATTTCAAACATTTTTCCAGGAATATATATTCTGAACTTTATATATATATATATATATATATATATATATATATATAAATATATATTCAACGGAGATGGAATACTTCTCTGCCAAGTTTATTTGAAAATATACATATGTATAAGGATTAATAACTTTCTAGTTGAATATTTCTTATCAATATTCTGTGGAATAAATGTTATGATATACACTGGAATTATATTTATGGATAACTTCAGCTGAATATTTATTTTAATTTATAGGATGATAATCAACTGTATTTTGATTTAAATTATTCTGAAAATTTTATACCTTTTTATAACAGAAGTAAATCCCACTAAAATGTTTCACTTCTTGTTTTCTATACTAATTATTATAATTTTATTTATTAGTTTTAGTTTATATGATCCTTTTTATAATATAGATTATCATTGCTTTCTACAATGGTAATACAATACAATCCATTATGAATATTCTTAAATTTTTCCTGTACTTCTGCATATACATAATTTCTATAATTTTGTTCACCGAGAGTATAGATTTCAGCTTCCCTCAATTTAATTTAAATCATACAGAGACAGATTTATTTTCTCTCTTGTGCAGAATATACAGTAGCTTCTATCATTGTTCAATGTGGTTAGCCTGATTGTATTAATGAATTATCTTGATATATTTTACTTACAATATAACTATAGGATTTTGCTAGAAGTCTATATTCTGAAAATTCTCTAACACTAGTTACTCAACTAAAATCTTAGAGATTTAACTAGTTGGTTCTACATGTATATATATATACCACTTGTTATCATAGAAGGTTTTAATTTCAATCTATGAGTGATAATTGGGAATACTATGTATCTTCAGATTTAAACTCATAAGAGTTTAGAGATTATGATATATATTTCCCAATATCTATTCCTACTACAATACAGTATATGGAATATTAATTCTTTTGATATGTTCTGTTACATGTAAGGAACAACCTTTTTTTTTTTTTTTAAGACATAATTCAAATAACATCTACAGAATTTATAAATATTGTACAACATCACCTATCTTAATCTTTCATAAAAATTTTGTGCATACCACTTCTGCTAATGACCATTCCTCCCAACATTAGAGTTCTTCTGTCTCCAGAACTCACCCCCCAGCTGAGATCCTCTCCTAAAACAGACCAACCCCAATCTGTCCTGGAGTAGCTTATTTAAGCTTTTTCTCCCCAAAGCCTATTTCTAATTCTGCGTCCAGAATTACAGGATGCTTTTATTCATGTTTGCCTAGGCTTCCCTTATTTAGGGACTTTTAAAGCTGCTTTCTACCTTTCTAGCTTTTTACCTCTTCCCAAATACTCTCCACCTCATTGGGGAAATCTATATTTTTCCTCAAAAATCTAAATTAGAAATAAATTATTTCAAGGATTTTTGAAATATTTTTGGGGAAAGTCTTAGCCTCTTTCCATACCTCATGGGTTTGGAAAGTGATCTCAAACATCTCATTTGGTTAATATGCACAGAAATATTTTATTTATTTTTCATAATTAAATAATTAATTACGTCCACACAATAATTATCCATTGGGGTCCACTCCCCTTTGGATTGAAGTTCAAATGTCTAACTTGAAAAAACATAAAACTAGGGGTGTTACATATTCCCCCTCTGAAAACAAACACCGCCCTCGGTGTTATCAACTAACTACTAGAGCTAATTTTGAAAATAGATATGGATATTTTTCCATCATCTCAGCTTCTCTTTCCCATGTAGCTTCTTCAGCAGTAAAGTGCTTGCACTGCACCTTTACTCTTGCTATTGTTCAGTTTCTCAATTCAATTTCTTCCCGCTCCAATATTTTAAGTGGCTCTAGAAGGAACTCCCCTTCTGGTTCCACATGTATCACATTCCAATCAACAATGTGAGAAGCATCATGTACATATATTTTTAATAACAAAACATGAAACACATCATGGACTTTATCATGGGGTGGTAGGGCCAACTTATAAGCCACTGGTCCCACCCTTTCTAACACCTCAAAAGGCCCACAATAGCTAGGAGCCAATTTTGCACAACTTCCAGCATAAAGTGTGCCCTTTTTGGGTTTAATACGCAGGTACACATGAACACCCACTTTGAACTTTTGATGCACCCTCTTCTTATCAGCATAGTTTTTCTGTTGATCTTCTGTTGTCTTGATCTTTCTTTGTATTTGTTTGAAAATCATTTCCATTTCTTGTAAAGTATCTGGTCCCAATACTAGCTTATCTTCAGGTTGGCTCCAACTTAAAGGAGTACGACACTTCCTTCCATGGAGTGCTTGAAATGGACTCATTTTGATGGAGGATTGATAGCTGTTGTTATAAGGAAATTTAGCTAAATGCAAGTAGTCTTCCCATTTTGATGGCCTATCCATCACATACATTCTCAGCATATCCTCCAAGATCTGATTTGTTCTCTCTGTTTGACCATCCGTCTGAGGGTGATAGGTAGTACTAAAATTCAATTTAGTGCCCATGCCCCCAAACAGACCTTTCCAAAAGGTGGCTGCAAACTTAGCATCTCTATCTGAAATAATCATTTTTGGGACCCCATGCAGCCTTACTATTTCTTTTAGGAACACATCTGCTACTTGGGTTGTCCCAAAAGTAGATTTTACAGGGATGAAGTCTGCAGCCTTTGTTAAGGTGTCTACCACTACCATCACTGAGTCATGCTGGTACTTTGTTCTGGGTAACCCAATTATGAAATCTATAGAAATAGTGTCCCATTTCCATTCTGCAATTGGAAAGGGATTTAAAAGACCAACTAGATGCTGATGTTCTACTTTGACCAGTTGAAATTCCATGCAACTAGCTAAATAGTCTGCTACATACTTTTTCATTCCTAGCGAAAACAACTTTTTTTCAAGGTTGTAAGCATTTTCTGATATCGAGGATGTCCTGCATATGGTTGTTTATGATATTCATCTAGAATCTCTTTTTTCAAAGACTCTACATTGGGGATATACAATCTGTTTTTATAGCAGATCATCCCTTTCTGGTTTTGGGTGTACTCAGCCATTTATTTCTTTAGCATTTTCATTTGTAGCTTCTCATATTTTGGATCTTGATCTGTTACCTTTTTAACTAGTTCTTCTAAATCAAAACTAGCATTATTCCCAATGTTGCTTATGCTTTGGCAAGCATTTCTGCGTAGAGCATCAACAATTTTGTTTTCTTTCCCTTTGATATGTTTTATGTCCATTTCAAATTCACTCTGAAAAGATAGCCATCTAGCTTATCGAGCTTTCAAATCTATTTGAGAAAAGAAATACTTGAGACTAATATGATTTGTCATCAATGTAAATTTTTTCCCAAGAAGATAGTGTCGCCATATCTTCAAGCCATGAATTAAAACAACCAATTCCAGATCATATACACTGTAATTCTGTTCATGTTTCTTATGTTTTCTAGATTCATATGCAATAATAGAATTTTCTTGCAACAGCACTCCTCCCAATCCCTCTCTACATGCATCAGTACACACAACAAACTCTTTGTCAGGATCTGCAATCTTCAGTATAGGGGCTGTAGTGAGTTTTAATTTTAGTTGTTCAAAACTATTTTTGCATATTTCAGTCCACTTAAATTTGGTTCCTTTTCTCTGTAATGAAGTTATGGGATATTCTATTGCAGAAAATCTTTCCAAAAATCTTCGATAATAACCTCCAATTGCCATAAATGATCTCACTGCTGAAACATCAGTCGGCACCGACCATTCTCTAATAGCATTTATTTTCTCAGGGTCAACAACCAATCCTTGTTCAAAAATAATATGCCCCAAGTATTGAATCTTGTCTTTATAAAATTCATATTTAATGAATTTGGCATGTAACTGGTTTTCTTTCAAAGTTTACAAAACTATCCTTAAGTGTTCTTTGTGCGCTTCCTCACTTTTTGAATAAACCAGAATATCTTCTATGAACACTAGTATGAGTTTATCCAAGTACTTGTTCAAAATGTTGTTCATTAAGCACATAAAAGTGGCAGGGGCATTTGTCAACCCAAAAGGTAGGACTACAAATTCGTAGTGACAATACCTGGTTCGAAATTTTTTTTTACTAATATCTTCCTCTTTAATTCTAAGTTGGTGATAACCAGTCCTCAGATCAATATTAGAAAATGCTGAAGCCCCTCTTACCTGATCAAAAAGGTCATCAATTCTAGGAAATGGGTATCTGTTTTTGATTTTCAACCTATTCAGTTGAGGGTAGTCAATGCACATTCTAAAGGTTCCATCCTTCTTTTTCACGAACAACACCGGTGCTCCCCAAGGAGACACACTCGGTCTGATATAACCTTTATCCAACAATTCTTGCAATTGCATTTTCAACTCCATGAGTTTAGGGGGGCTCATCCGATAAGGGGCTCTGGAAACGGGTGTTGCTCCAGAAACTAAATCAATTGAAAATTCAATCTCTCTTTTGGGGGGAAGATGAGGAATCTCATCTGGAAAAACTTCTTTGAAAACCCTTACCACTGGTAAAGTGTCTAGTAGGTTTTCTTCAGGTTGTTGTCCTAATTCTTCAACATGTACAACATATACTTGATAACCTTTTCTAGTTGTTATTTTTAATTGCAGAGCTGATATTTGTCTTAAAGAGATTGGTTTTGGTTTTCCTTTGAGTATAAAGGGTCTCCCTTCCTCATCTAGGCAATGGAGAGTTTTGTCCCAACAGTTCATCATAGCCTTTCTCTTTTCTAACCAATCCATTCCTATCAGAAAATCATATAAGCCTAAGGGTGGAATGTTTAAATTTACTTCTGTCTAAAAATCATTTAATTTAATTACTGTTTGAGGTAACTTATGAGTTACTTTTCTCTTGGTGCCAGTGGCTAACTGGACCAACCAAGATTGCTAAAAAATTTTAGTCTTGAGATTGCATTTCTCTACAACTTGTGGACTAATGTAACTCAAAGAAGCACCTGGATCAATCAAAACTGTAATAGATTGGTCAACAATCTTACCTTCCGTCTCAACCATAGTAGCCTAGTGTTCTGCTTGTCGGTTCTCCAAGGCTGCACCGATAGTGGGTATATTCCTTGCTATATCATTCACTGTGGTAGCTTCTCGATCCCTCATAATCATCTGAATATTTCGGTGTGGACAGTTCGTCAACATATGAGGTTCTCCTTAGCCCCAACATTTCAAAGGATCTTGCATTTTAACTGTTCCTTCCTTCTTATTATCTCCATCTAGTTGTTTTGAACCAACTTGGGACTGAGCAGTTTGACTTTCTTTTGGTTTATTAGATTTTTTCCTCTAATGATCCCTACCAAAGTTCTTCAAGTAAGCTGGTTTCTGTTTCTTTCCTCTGAATTCACCCTTGTTTACCCAACTTTTCCCATGCTCACCCTTTCCTTTAAACTACTGGTAGCATAATCTAGCTTTCCTCACCGCTTCATCCATAGTTTTTGGATTATCGAACTCTATTTTCTCCTTGTACATAGCAGGCAAAAAATTCAAAAACCTTTGTACCTTTTCCTTCTCTTCACGAATATAAGGAACATACCTTAAAAGATTTGTAAACTTGGTGACAAACTCATCTATGGTGAGCTATCCCAATCTGAGTTCGTGGAACTCCTTTGCTTTATCATCATAATAACGTTCATTCAAATAGCGGTTTTTAAACTTGACTTGGAAATATTCCCAAGTCACTGTTTTTTCATCAATGGCATGGACCATTTTCGTCTCCTCCCACCACAAGGTAGCCTTACCCTGCAACTAATAGAAAACTAATTTGGCCTTCATATTTCTCTCGTATTCATATACCTGGAAATACTTAATCATATTCAACAACCATGCCTTAGCATCTTCCTCCTTCTCCCCATCATAGGAGGGAGGGTTAATCTTTCGAAATTACCCCTATAATCCCTTCTTCTAATTAGACTGATGTCTAGTAGTGTCATCTTCCTCAGAATCATCAGAGAACTTGCCTTTCTTCCTTTTTCCGGAACCTTCACCTTCTTGGTTGTTCCGTGAAGTCAGTTCTCTTATGAGCTTTTCCTGCTCCTCACTGGCTAATGACAGCCTGTCACTCTAGCTTCTTAGCTTAGCCATATCCCATTGCAACCTGTGCAACATAGCCATCAAAGGAGCTTTGGGATCTGGCGTGTTATCTTCATCACACAGATCAACATAAATTTCATCTCCTTTAGCCATTAACTTTTCAGTTCCAGTACCACTGTACACTAAACAAAACAACATCAGAATTTTTTTTTTTTTCAACAATAAATAATTTATATAGTGAGCACAACAACAACCCAGTTTTTCTAACATGAGCTCTAATACCATTTGTAATGTCTCTTCACTTAACCATAATTTTTTTTTTTTTAATGTCTAGCCTTTAATATTGTGTGCCAACATGTACTTCCCATATACTATTATTCGTTTTATATATGGGTTTATAGTTTGTAATTTTGGGACACATCTCTCTCTTATTGAATTACTTTATAACATTATTCACTATAATTCAGGGTTATTATCTTACTAACCCTAACATTATAGTTATAGTGCATTTATTTACCTTAGAATATAATATACATTTACCATACCTCGAATTTCCACATTATAATACCTTAATGTAATGGGTGTGAGAATATGTTTATATATATATCAACGAATCCAACTTTAAGTCAGGATTGTGATACACATTACATTCGAATATGAATAAACCTTTGTTTTAACAATGGTTTAATATTTTTTTCTCGTGTAGCAAGTGTATCAAATCGTTGTACTTGTCCATCGTTCCAACCCATAGAAGACGTCTTTACTCATTCGGTTTGTAAATATAATGTTTAGGGTTTTAAGGATTGGAATAGTCCTAATGCCAGTACAAGTATTCCTATCATTTGCTCTCTCTTTTAATGTTATGTCGTTTCATTGGTACTTCATTAAATTTCGAGTATTGTCGCGATGTGCCTCGGGCAAGTTATCATTTATGAGGATCGACGTATGTGTCATTCTTTACGGAGTTTCGTAGGGTTGTTGGTTTTGGTGAGTACTATTTTATTAACTCGTCGATCTATAGGCTTATACTGTGAAGATTTTCTTGTCTTTCGAGGCCCTTTTCTATTGGTATCGACTTGAATTGGGCATCGCTCTCCATGTGGATGGTGGATATAAGTGACGAAATAGGGTTTTTACTCGGTACATTTTTCGGGTCCCTCACTCTGTAGTTTCATTTGTCATATGAGAAATTTATCAGAGGACACAGAGATCTCTCTATTCTTCTGCGTTTAATGTCATCTATCAGGAGTGTCATTACACAAATCTCGTGTAGACTCTATCGTGCCAAATGCTCAACGTTCTAGATAACCTTCATACTAGTTCCTGTTATAATCTTCTAGCTTCATGTATTCATATTTCCCCTTTCAATATGTATATGAAGATACAGTATACTGCTAAAATCGATTTAAATTCTGGTTCATTCTATTTCTTCTCAATTTATTTTACGCCTATGTGGTAACACTCATATTCATAAACATATCGACTATTTATGTAATTTAAAGAGAAATAATAAAATTTGTTTTGTATCTGAGTTTGGATTTCTCTTTCGTCTGAGTATATTTCCATAATGGCAAAGCCATAGAGCCGAATTTCAATTCATATGAAATTTCATTGCTAACTGAGTCATTACAAAGTAGAACCCTCATTATTATACATTGTTTTGTTGAACGATTCAATATATCAGTCTAATATTATTCTTTATATGTTTATGAACATATATTCTCAGCATCTCCTCCCTATTATTCGCTGGAGATTTTTTCATCAATTTGTCCCTGTTGTTCTCAGTGTCTCCTTTATTATTATTATCCCGAAGTTTCCATCAGTGATTTATAGCGATTATAATGCACAGTCGCTGCCATGATTTAGGGTTATCTTCCTGTTTTAATTTTCTCCCTTCTTGCATTTTGTTTTATAACTTGAAATGAATCTAAGTATAGCAATGATATCATCGTATCTCATGCAGATAATTACTCAAGTCGAATAGATTTATCTTATGGGAACAAAGACTCGTTTCTTAGGTATTTACTTATAATATGAAATTTTTATATAGTATTATCTATATTATTAAACTATACATTTTATATTCCTATTTCATTATGGTTTCTCCCAAAAATTTGCGAGCTATTTCGCCATTGACCCTGGGTACGTTTAGACTTACTCTGTCTATGAAATTTCTTATTCGATTTTTATTTTTCCGTAAATGAAATTCTATACTGGTTTACATCAACACATACTTAATTACTTTCCCTTTGTATTTTTGCAGGTAATTTCTCCCTTCGGTGATTTTTTTATTTGTGGAGGAAAATGTATGTATCTTTTTACATGGACCAATGATAACGATTCTCCTCTCGTTTGTCACAGGTCTGCATATAATTTCCTATTGGCAATAATTTTTCCAATTAATTGTTTAGAATTTTCCACAGATTCATATTAATTGTGAACCATCATAATAACCCCAGCTGAGTTATCTCGGAACAATAATGTTGGTTATTTTGTAATTTATATAACAGAGCTATAGGAGATTTCCTAGCATAAATCTCTGAATTAAATTTAATTTCGAAATTTTTTCTAGGAATATATATTCCGAACTTTATATATATATATATATATATATATATATATATATATATATATATATATATATATATATATATATATATCTTTTCAACAGAGATGGAATACTTCTCTGCCAAGTTTATTTGAAAATATACATATGTATAAGGAATAATAACTTTTTAGTTCAATATTGCTTATCAATATTCTATGGAATAAATGTTCTGATATACACTGGAATTATCTTTACGAATAACTTCAACTGAATATTTAATTTAATTTATAGGATGATAATCAACTTTATTTTGATTTAAATTATTCTGAAAATTTTATACATTTTTATAACAGAAGTAAATCCCACTAAAATGTTTCACTTCTGGTTTTCTGTACTAATTATTATAATTTTATTTATTAGTTTCAGTTGATGTGCTCCTTTTTATAATATAGATTATCATTGTTTTCTGCAATGGTAATACAATACAATCCATTATGAATATTCTTAAATTTTACCGGTAGTTTTGCATATACATCATTTCTATAACTTCGTTCACCCAGAGAAGAGATTTCAGCTTCCCTCTGTTTAATTTAAATCATACAGAGACAGATTTATTTTCTGTCTTGTGCAGAATATATGGTAGCTTCTATGATTGTTCAATGTGGTTAGTCTGATTTTATTAATGACTTATCTTGATATATTTTACTTACAATATAACTATAGGATTTTGCTAGAAGTCTATATTATGAAATTTCTGTAACACTAGTTACTCAACTAAAAGCTCAGAGTTTTAACTAGTTGGTTCTGCAGGTATATATATATACCACTTGTTATCATAGAAGATTTTTATGTCAATATATACATGATAATTGGGAATACTATGTATCTTCAGATTTAAACTCATAAGAGTTTAGAGATTCTGATAGATATTTCCCAATATCTATTCCTACTACAATACAGTATATGGAAGATTAATTGTTCTGATATGTTCTGTTACATGTAAGGAACAACGATTTTTTTTTTTTTAATACTGAATTCAAAGAAGAGCTACAACATTTATAAATATTGTACAAAAACACCTATCTTAATCATTCATAAAATTTGTGTGCATACCACTTCTGCTAATGACTAGTCCTCCCGACCTTCGAGTTCCTCTATCTCTAGAACTCACGCCCTAGCTAAGATCCTCTCCTAAAACAGATGAACCACAATATGTTCTGGAGTAACTTATTTAAGCATATGTTCCACAAAGCCCGTTTCTAATTCTGCATCCAGAATTACAGGTGATTTTATTCTTGTTTTCCTAGGCTTCCCTTATTTAGGGACTTTTAATGCTGCTTTCTGCTTTTCCAGCTTTTTACCTCTTCCCAACTACTCTCCACCTCATTGGGGAAATCTAGATTTTTCCTCAAAAATCTAAATTAGAAATAAATTCTTTCAAGGATTTTTGAAAGATTTTTTGGGAAAGTGTTAGCCTCTTTCCATACCTCATGGATTTGGAAAGTGATCTCAAAATTCTCATTTGGTCAATATGCACAGAAATATTTTATTTATTTTTCTTTATTAAATAATTAATTACATCCACACAATAATTATCCATTTGGGTCCACTCCCCTTTGGATTGAAGTTCAAATGTCTAACTTGAAAAACATAAAACTAGGGGTGTTAGATTCCCCCCCCTTCACATCACTCTTAATTCAACAGAAACCAATATATCTAGTATTTAGGAAATATTGGAATGAAATAAATTAGGATACATAAAAAACAAATAAAAAACATCCATTCATTGATTCATTCGTAGACCCACAAAATATTTCATTTCAATAAATTTTATCATAAAAAATGTGTTTACATAATATCAAACAAGGTCATGTACATATATTAACATATATCAGTTATTCATCAACATATAATATTCATTCATTAATCATGGACAAAAGAATACTTAATCTCAATAAATTTTATCATCAAAAATATTTTTTCACAATATGATACATAATGTTTCTAATCATATAACTAGTAAAATCATTTCCTTTTATTTTTCTTTATTTTTTCGGTCTCGTCGTATACTGATGACGTTGTCGAGGATGTTGCAAGAGGGATGGATCACCAATTGTAACAATAAACAAATGTTAAATTGATATTTTTTGTTATTATTATTACAGGTATTTCATTAATATAAAGCGCATTAGGGTTTTCTTTACCTTGCTGGAATGGTTGTATTGTTATCCTCTTCTAGTATAGGATCTTAATGTATGCCACTTTCTTCCATTGAAATATAGATCATGGTGTTTGTATGTTGTGGTGTGATCTCTGTTAAAAAATTCTATATAACAAAGTTTTTTTTTTCCCTTTTTTCGATTAGATAATGTAAAATTTAAAAAACAAATATTCATAACTGGACTTATGACATAAAAATATGACTTTAAGATATGGCTATTATATAATATGTTTGAATATGTAGGTTGAACATGGTGATATTTTTTTAAACCTCAATACTTTTATTTCAAATGTGAATTAAAAGAACAAGTTCTTTGTTTGTTCTAACCACAAGGTTATTAAATGTTACGATTGGGTAGAGAGAAATGAACAAATTATCATCATCAAACAAATTCAGATCACTTTTGTCATATCCCCCAGAATACATATTTTAATAAAATAAAATTTTATGAATCTCACATTAAGATATTTCAATTATTTAAACGAATAATATCCTACCTTAGTTTCAAACCCTATCAATATTTCAAAAATATATATTTGGTGAAAGAAAACATTTTTTTTCTCGTTGTAAACATTTTTGGAAGTAGTGAAATAAAGGAAACATTTTATTTTTATTTCATAAACATACTTGGAAGTAGTGAAATAAATAGATTTCAATAACCTATCTTGAATATAGTATAGATAGCAAGGAAAACTATAAAGAAGAGATAAAGGTAAAGTTTTTTTTATTACTATAAAAAATATTCTACCAAAAAATGGCCAATAAAACTTACTTTATAGAACTTTGATCCTCCTAAAGGAGGCACCAATCCCATGAAATGTGATTGCCTTGACTTGCGATGGAGTGAAGTAGATAAACACTTGAATTCTACTCTTCTTATGGTTGACAATACTTGTGCAATCAAGGTGGCAAAGAATCCCATACTAAATGAGTAAACCAATCACATCAAGATAAAGCACAATCTAATTCAATATCATGTAGAGGGCAAGACTATTCATTTGAGACATTGTTCCACAAATGAGAAATTTGTTGACACCTTCACCAAATAAATTAGAAGAGAAAAGTTTGAACATTTTAAAATTATGCTTGGACTAAAAAACTCCCATTCAAATTAAATGGGGAATTTTAGATATATAATAATTTGGATTTTCTCTTTTTGTACATAATTAAGAGGTACATGAAATGGAAAATCTTAAGACAGAACAATAGCCCCTCATAGAATATGGATAAAGTAGCCACTTCCTTTTGTATATATGCATGCTTTGTGTTACTGAATATCACAAAAATGTAGTGTTATTCCTCTTCCCATCCAGATTTTCTTAGAATCCATGGCTCATACGAAAATAGTGGTGATACCATTGCAAAATTTAGTGCACAACACATATGAGTTTAAATGCACATAGTTTAATGGTCTAGATTGTGGGAGATTCGAGATCAATGGTGTATATGAATTGTACATTCATTGTTTCTCGAACTTTAAGGAATCATTCAAACTCCCTCAGTCACTGTGAAGTGACACTTGTCCATTAAATATTTAGTGTGGGATTCTTTCTTGCCGATCAATGTAATTCAATTTTGACCTTTGCACTCATCACCACCATCGATTTATCACTTAGATCAAATCAAAATATGGGATAATTTGTTAACTACTAAAATTTTATCAAATGCGTTTATGCATTGTAGGTTGTAAATCAAGTTGTCACATTATTATAGGTAAATTTGGAGCATTATTTCACGTTTTGTGTTATCAAACTCGTATAAAAACCATTTTTTATTTATTGGAGGTTCATAAGTGTTCCAACTCATTGAGTGACATAATTCTCATCCAAATCATTCATTTTTATTATTTTTTAGTTTCAAGCTATTTACAGTCATGGGAAGAAGCAACCATCTCTATCGAGATGAGCTAGAAGGTCTTGATCTTATGGAGTGTGGCCCTTAGCTTACTAAGTTGTCTGGTAGGTTTGGATGGATGACCTTTTGCCACAGAATAAAAGGTTTCATTTATGAAGTGGTTATAGTATTCGTCGAGGGTTTTGACAGGAGAATTGCTATGATTTAAGATATTTCATTTCTAGCCATAGATGAGACCATCGCAGAGGACACATGATTTCCAATTGATGGAGAATGTTTCTTCAAGAATCAAACTCTGATAGGAGTGAATATTGAATTTTTCTTGAAAGAGAAGCACATAAATGAACATTTCATTCAAGGAGTTTAGAGAGCTTGGTTGAAGTCATTATGAAACAATGCCCTCCAGATCATTCAAGGATATTTTACGTATGAGGGAAGATATGACCATGTAGGCTTGTAGCATTTTAATTTTTTCGCTCATCTTGCTGGTCAAGTCCAAATGAATACTCCTTATTTTTTATTCAATATTATGAGAAAAATTTTAACTAGAGTTAGGGAAAAATATAAAACACCCCCTCATTATATTTTCCATAAAGGTATTATGAAAATATTGGTTATTAGCCATGTTGGGAAGGTGGAAAGGCCATTGGATCATTTATTTCTTTGGGGAGGGTTTTTAAGGAGGGCACTGCTAACACTATAGACATCAACAGGAGTAAAAAAAAAACACTTGTGCAGAATTTTGAAGAAACATAGAAAAGTTCATCTATGTTAATGCATTGTATGAGGAGAAATCCATTAAATAAGTAGGAAGAAAACCCTACATAATTGGTTCAGTTAAGGGAAAATAAATGGAATTCTAACAAAGAAAATTCAGGGCCCTTTCAACCACAAGTTTTCAAAACTCCAGAGGTTTAGGAGAAAACCCCAACGGTTCTGATGCCAAAATGTTGAGAAAAATTTAAGGATGATGATCACATGACATTATAAGTTTTGATTACGAAAAACTCTATAAACCTAGTAAGCCAAAAATTTCCAAAATATAACAAAAGTCATTAAAATATGTGATGAGAGAGAAGAAGAGGTAGGTTGAAAAACAGAAAAGTATGGGACAATAAAACCTCATACAGGGCATGTTATTATGTTTCGATTGAGTGCAATGACCTAGGTTTTGTGGGTTTCGATGTTGGCTTCCATAGAAGACCTTCATCTCCAAACTATAAGATCGTGATCCATCTCCTAGATAGCTTAAGGCTCACCTATGACCGACTCCAATGGGGGGACAACTTCTTCCCCCATTATAGGCCAACCTCCCACAGGGGCGGCGGAAGGGGTTGATATCGTCAATCAGCACAACTCTGGCCCATATCAAGAAAATAGAGGGGCAACTCCTGCAATGCAGCTGAAAAATGTACCAGTAGTAGAAGAAGCGAACACAAATTCAAAAACATGCATACCAAAGAACTCCAACAAAACAGTGATAGAGCTCCCAGCGCATCGCATCAATGGCATAATTCAGTTCAGGAAGGATCGTGCACTAGTAGGAAATTTCATGAGCTTCTTGCCGTCAGAAAAAGTGTTGAGAGGATGGATAGCTTAGAAATGGAAACCCAAAGGCCACATTGACCCACAACTATGCGCTAAATGCTTATTCAACATGATCTTCACTACACTGAAGACAAAGATAGAATCATGGATGGAGGCCCTTATTTCTTCAAAACTGCAAGTCTATAGCTCTGACCTTCGACTGAGCGTTTCAACCCTGACAAACAGGATTTTACTTGGGCTCCAGTCTGGATCCGACTCTACTCCCTCCCCTAGGACTACTGGGATGAGTTGATCCTCAAAGATATTGACAATGCCCTAGGGGAGTTTTTCAAGATCGTAGAGGAGACCAAGATAAACTGCTATGCAGCATATGCCCACATATGCATCTACGTGAACTTGGCAGAACCGTTACTCAGCGAGGTAAGTCTGCTGCATGACGATTTTGAATGGACATAAAATGTATATTATAATCACATTCCTTTTAGATGCAGGAAGTGTCATCAACATGGGAATCTCTTCAGAGACTATCCCCTAAACAAGAAAGCTATGGTTGAAAAGGAATCCAATGATCAGGAAGCATACAGATTCACTAAGGTAGCAAGTAAAAAAAGGCACAACAAGAGAGCTACCCCTTAACATAATAAAAAATGACCCGCGAATAGCAACAACTTTGCAACCTTAAATTAGCTAAATGAAAACAAAAATGAGCCAGTAATCAAAGTCAAGCACACCTCCATGGAGCAAGCCTAGTCCTTAATGGCTCAACAGGACAAGGTCCCCCTTGAGACCTTCCTGAAACCCCCAACTGCAAGCTACGCAAAAGACAAAAATGCATTAAAAGGAAAATAACAGATCATGGAGTCAATCCCAGAAGCCATGGAGGAAGAACCAGAAAGCATTGATCTAGAAAACCTCAAACTTATAGGGTTATAGGATGCCTACAATAAGAAAGACTTAAAATCTATCTTGAAGAAACAAGTCCAAAAGATGGAATAAATCCTATCCAGAGCACAATGGCTCCCCTCTCTCGGTATCCAGGGGGTCATGCTCATTAACACCAAATACCTCACAAAAGAGTCATGCAAAAAGGGAAGGAAAACAAGTCTGCAAAGAACTATAGAAATAAGGAAATAAATGATGGATTCAGGGTGATTCCCCAAGCTGACATGATTCTTCCCCTATACCACCAATCCTATACCATGAAGAGCATATCCTAGAATATAAGAGGACTCAATAGCCCCATGAAGCACAGTAAAATAAAGAAAATAATTACTGAGGAAAGCCCTGCAATATTCTGCATGCAAGAAACCAAATGTTCCAGCTCTACTCTAGATACAATCTTCAAAAAAATTTGGAAAGGTAGTAATTCAATAGTGGTTGATGCCAATGGAGTCTCTGGAGGCCTAGAAATCATCTGGAACCCCCATACCATCTTCCTAGAGAACTTTCACGCTAACATACACTTCATCCAGGAAAAATTTCACCTGATTGGCATGGATATCCATTGTCTGCTCACAATGCTTACTTTCCAAAAAACACCCATAAAAAATTGGAGCTCCTAGACAACTTAGCGAAACTCAGTAAACAACGAGCCTTTCCACTCTAGCTCCTGGGAGGATATTTCAATATGATAACCAATATTCTGGGAAAGAAAGGAGGAAGGATGCATCTGGACTCAGATAATAATGGATTCAGGAACTTTATTCATGGTAACCACCTCATCAATCTACAAACCTCTAATGGAAACTTCACATGGAACAAAAAAAGAGGAGTTGCCCATCAGATCGCCTCAAGACTTGACATATTCCTCATCACAAAATATTTCATTCACCTTGGTGGGGACATAGCTGCTACTATCATCCCTGTGGCAGGATCTGACCACTAGCGAATACAGCTTCAATGGTTATGACCAGGTAAGCATTCTCTTAATTTTTTTTGCTTTCAACACTATTGGTTCCAGCACCCATGATTCATGGTTTCCAAATGGTGGACCTCCTTAGTACCCCTGCAAGGCAACAAAATGCTCCATTTCGAGACAAAACTGAAACTTCTCAAAGGAAAATTGAAGGTCTAGAGAAAAACAACCTTTGGCAATATGTTCACATAACGGAAATAATTGGAGAAAAAAATAAAGAAGTTGCAACAGACTATTATCTAGGAAGGATGCTTAGCCGAGTGAGAAATTCAAGAGAAGACCTTAACTACTCAGATGGAAGAAAGACGAAACCAGGAAGAAGCTCTATGGAGATAAAAATCAAGAATTTTTTGGCTCAAAGAGGGAGAAAGAAACACTAAATTCTTTCATCGATCCACCATTCAACACAGGATGTGTAACATAATTACTGTTCTCAAGAACCAAACTGGGGAAATACTAGAAACACAAGAGGCCGTCACTAAGGAGCTGCACAATCACCTCAGGAACATTCTACAAGAACCTAATTACCTAAAGCATGAGGCCATTGGGGAAACTGCTCAATACATTCCCAAGCTGATAATGGATGAACACAACAGGATGTTGCTCACAACTACAAGTCTGGCTAAGGTTGAATAAGCAGTTTTCCAGCTAAAGGTAGGGAAATCTATAGGTGTAGATGGATTTACCACCAAATTATTCCATTTTTTATGGGAGACCATTCAAAACGAAGTTTGGGACGTAGTGGAGGAATCACGCACTACTCGCTGGATTCTACCAGTGCTAAATTATACCTCCATCACTTTCGTTCCAAAAGTAGAGAATGCAACCTCGCCAAGTAAGTACAGGCCCATAGCTCTATGCAATGTCATTTACAAAATTATCTCCAAATTTATTGCTAATAGGCTGAAGCAACTCCTCCCCATAATTATCTCCCCGGATCAAACATGTTATGTGGAAGGCAGGAAAATTCTTGATGGCATCATCTTAACCCATGAAGACATTCACTCCCTCAAAATATCCAAAAAGCCTGGCATTCTTCTCAAAATCAACCTATCCAAAGATTTGATAAACTTAGCTGAGAATACATCAAAAAATTTCTCATCACCTTTGGCTTCAGCCACACCTGGGTACGTCGGATCATGAGTCTCATCACCTCCCCTTTTCTCTCCATTTCTGTCAATGGTATCCCGTCTACTACCTTTAACCTCTCGAGAGGCATTAGACAAGGTGAACCCCTTTCTCCCTTCATCTTCATCATTATGGCTGAAGGATTGGGTCGTCTTCTCAAAAGCTCCATCCATTTAGGTGCCCTGCTTGGTTTACCCCGCAACAACTTGCCCACCTCCTCCCACCAAAAATTTTTGGATGACAATATGATTATGGGTTACCCCTCGGTTCAAGAAGCATGCTCCCTCAAATCCATACTCAACTTCTTCTCTGAAGCCTCAGGCACAATGGTAAACCTTGAAAAATCGCAGATCTTCTTCTTTCATACCCCCCTTCCCTCTCACACAGCGCAACATTGTCTACATCCTTGGATTTTCCATTGATTCTCTACTTCCAAATACCTAGGATATCCTTTAACTGACTCAACCATCAATCACTCCTCCAGGCGAGCTCTTCTAGACAAAATGGAAACCCAGTTATCCAACAAGACCCATCTCTCCCTCAATATTGCTAGTCATCTGGTCCTCATTAAATCTTTCTTGCAATATCTCCCCATATACCTCTTCTTAATCCTGGAAGCCCCCAAATGGGTCCTTAAGGCCATGCGGAACTTGCAAATATCTTTCCTATGGGGCTGCATCAAAGAAGAAAACAAATGGGCCTTAGTCAACTGGAAGGATGTTTGTACCCCTAAAATTCAGGGGGGATTAGGATTGCGCGATCTTGAGAAAAGTAATAACATAATGGGAGCTAACATCTAGTGGAAATGGGTTTCCAACTCCAATAATCCATAGGACAACCTATGGGCGGCTAAGTATGCACACTCCTGGCCTAAAGAGGACCTCATCTAGTACAACTTATAGTCTTGTGGATCCCAAATCTAGAAAGCTCCAAGTAGACAAAAAGGGATGATACAAAGTCACAGCTTCTCGGAGCTGCGAAGTGGTACCCAAGAAAGATTCTGGGAGGACTCTTGGCAACAGATGCCAAGCCTTTCCTCCATCTTCCCCAGACCTCTATGGACTGTGAATCTCCAAGGAAGGAAAAGAAAAAATGTACAAGACTTCTAGATGGATGAAACCTCCCAACGATAGAGGAAATGGCCACACACGAACAGATGGCAAGAAAACTGGAACAATGAGAGTCACATAGACATTTGGGAGGATCTCAACACCAAAATAAGTTCAGATTAAGGACAGGACCTACCATCCTTCACCGGGGGCATATACCTAGTGGAAAATACTCGGCTAAGGAAGCTTACAACATACTTCATCAGCATAACCCCAACCCTACAGATCTCCTCTGCAAAAAGATATGGATGGCCAATATTTGGACTAAAGTAGCCACCTTCCTATGGCTACTCAATAAACGATGCATCCTCACATGGGGGAATCATTTTAGGAGGGGTTTTGTAGGACCCTCTAGGTGCCCTTTATGTCAGGAAAACCTAGAAACCATCAATCACCTATTGTACCAATGTACCACCACTAATTTCCCGTGGGACAGAATTGCAGTCTTATGTCGTCGTTCCAACCGAGTAAGGGGAAATATCATCAAAACCATCAACAACTGGACAGAAAATCCTTATATCAACACTCTCCTGAATAGACTCTGGCAGATGATTCCAGACATCCTAATTTGGAACATCTGGAATGAAAGGAACAACCGCATCTTCAAAGAGAAAGCATCCACATCAGAGAAGCTCTGGGACAACAACCTCTTTGAATCATTGGCCTTAGACACTTGGAGCTAGGAGAACCTCCCCACCTATACAGTAGAGCGCCACATATGGAAACTTTGGAAAATTAGTCTAAACAGATCCATGGATATCAATCCTATAAGCGCACGTAGAACTCCTTCCCCTGAAAAATGGAAGCCCCCCCTGAAATGGCTTCTTCAAATACAACTTCGATGGTGCGTCCAAAGGAAATCCTGGAAGTTGAGGATTTAAAGGCATTATCAGGAACTCTCAAGGCTATCCTCTACGAATTTACTACATTAACATAGGTTGGGACAACAATAATTCTATGGAGTTGGAGGGACTTATACAGGGTATTCAAATTCCAATTGAGTTTCATTAATTCCCCCTCGAAATGGAGGGAGACTCGCAAGTCATAACTATGGCAGCCATAATAATCCTCCAAGGATTAAATTCCTCAAAGGTTTCCAAAAGCTAGAGGCTCGCCCATAAGCTCAAAGTTCTGGAATAGCTGATACACAAACACCAAGCCATTACTTTTTTCCACATGCATACTAAGGCAAACTCTGTTTCAGATCTCATTGTGAGCAAAGGGGTGGAAAGAAGCTGTGAGATATATCATTCCAACCTAACTCAGGTTGAGGAGGAATCACTCAGAGAAGAATGTCATACTCTCATTTAGAAGGAAGTTCTCTCCCCAAATGCGGGTGATATAACTAACACACGGGACAATCATTTCTCACACACCATGGAGGACGGAGATCTTTTACACAGAGCCTCACCTGTTGCGAATCCTCAAACCATTAGCCATCTGCATGAGACTAACAAAATAAAGCATGATGATGAAACTTTAGGAACTACGTCACCCTATCCAAGGCACTCTTTCGCATCTATCACCATAAATTATTATCATGATTAACCCATATATCAGCCATCCCCCTTCCCTTGAGCCTGCTAAGGAAATCGATAATAGAATGAAAATATGTGCGAGGAATTCTCATTTCCCTCCTCCTCGCATGTGTCTAAGCCCCTTTAAAAGGATGATCTCTCAACCCTGAGAAACCCACAATATTTTCCCTCTGCCTTCAATTTTCTTTCTGCTCTGGCTCTTCCCTGATTTTAGAAGGTTGTGCAACCCTTTTCTCAACATTGCGCTATGGAGTCCCTTGTGGGCTGTGACTTCCCTTTCTGCGCACCTCTTCCCCAGCCCTTTCGACCGCTGTAGACGTAACACTTCCCCCTAATGCGTATCCCCCCCTTGACATCTCCCCCCAAATTCATTGTGTAATGGCCCTTAGAATACAGTAGCAAACCATCTGAGGTGGACAGAGAGGGGCTCTCCCTGGCCATTATCATAATGGAGAGGAAAATCGACTGGATTCGATGGACGGCTCCTCCTCCAGTACTTTTGTGCAACAAAGCCCCGACCCCAAGAAGGAGGAATAAACCCGTGTGAAATATGCGCTGTGAGGTAGTTGTGGCTCGTAGAATTCCACCATAGCACACTAGATGAATCCCCAGCTCCGCAATACTGACTCGCTGCTAGTTCAGGAGAAGAAAAATGATGATTTAGATGTCCGAGTGATGGATCCTGATGGAAACTAGATGCTTGTCCTTGACAGAGTAGATCTGGAGTCCCCCATTGTCTACGCACTGGTCCACAAACCCAGGCATTCAGTGGTATATTCGAAGGAATCCACTCTGTAGGCACCTGCTTGCCCCATTGAGGATGAGGTCCTTAATAGCGATGATGAAGATGAATATTAAGGCTTGCGCAGCTGCACATCTCATCCATGTTTTTTCTCAAGCATGGCACCATCAATTTGTTTTTTCTTCTGCATATTTTGTGCTACTTACATCAGCGCTACTGCACATATTGTAAATTTTTTGTCTTAACTTTTGTTTGGGCTGGTTTCCTCCTCTGAGGCAGCCCTGAAACCGAGTAACTAAGGCTTGGATTGGCTATGCACAACTTGCCAACTGTTCCTGTAGCATATGTAACATTTCGTTTTTTGAATTAATAGAATAGCCTAACTTAACAGAAAAAAAATTAAGATTGAGTGCAAGGCTCATATGAAATCGTACTGTTATTAACGTGGATGATGATATATAGGAAAATGCATAGAAGGAACATAATAGCATAAACAAAGGCACCAAGCACAAAAAAAGTAAAAAACAAATTATTCTCCATGAGAGATTCATAGAGGTTGTGATTGTTATAACAAAGAGGATTAAGAAGAAAAAATAAGTTGAACCTAGCAAAAATTATGTCTTAGTAGAAGCGAGAGAAAATTTAAAATAAGAAAAGTGCAACAATGCTACCAAATGAAATCGTAGTGCATAAAAATGAATTTTGTCAACAATTTGTTTGGAATGACATGAACAAGATATTTTGGTAGCATTAAAATATATCCTTTTTGCAATATTTTCTCTATAACTAAGTCATGATGATGGAAAAGTATATATTTTGAAGAGATAATATGACTTATCTATTTGTTGAGGAGATAGGTCAAAGGCCATAGCTGATGGTTTCCCATCTAGATTTGGTGCCATATTTTTATCCATATTTTGTTCCATAATTTGTTCCTGATGTTGTTCCACGATATAAACTAAAAATTTCGAATATATAAAGAAGTTCTATATGCACTTTTCCAATAGTGATATACATACATGTCCATAATCATAATTGAAGAGTATGAGAATCCTGTGATTTTCTTTCAACTATCTAATTATATTATATCAAGATTAGATATATCTATACTTTAATATTTTATAAATCTAATTTTCCCAGAGATTCAAGATCTAAATATTATGTAATGCTTCTATAAAAATCATGAATAAATGGGAACTAGGGGTTGGTTTTCTTTTGGGAGAAAAGAGACTTGTGTTGTGTATCTATTTTTTGGCTTAATAATATTTCCCAGATATAGTTATTTGTAACCTTCAAATGAAATATCCTTTTGGTGATGTATATAAGACTATCACTTAGTGATATCTATTTATTGTGTTAATTCCATGAATTTTCAAGCATTCATATTTGAAGGAGATTTGTATAAGTTTGTAGAATTTGTCTTGATTGAGATGCTTTATTTTTTATGAGATTTGAATAGTATCGTAATTTATGTGCTAAAGTTAAACATAATTCATATTGATGCTCTATTGTAATGGTTTTTTTAATTTTTATACTTTCCAGCTTGATAATAAGAAGGTTTACATAAGAATTTTCTATCTCACCTCTCAGCTTTGCTTGTTTCACCCACCAGATTTGGAAATATTATTTCAAATTAGTTTTTTACTCAATGTTGAATGGTTCTTTCCCTTGTTTTCCAACAAAACCTATTAGCTTTGTTATACAAGATCATGCCACTGTGAATAAATGACCTTTAACTTTGGTGACATTGAGTAATTGAGTCATAGAGAGATCCCTCTCTATATTGGTAGGGATAAATCCCAATCTAAAATATTGGTTTGAGGTTATACCAATACAAGGAAAAGACCCTATAGCATAATTTTTTTAGGAACACCTTATAAAAATAACCTAGATATCTGTTTGTAGAGTGGAGATCACTTGGGTACGTTGGCGGGTGGATGTTTTTTGTGGATGTTTTTTTGTGGTGCGTTTATAATCCTAGCGTGGACCAGTGCTCATGTGATGCACCAGTGCATCGTAGAGGCTAAAGAAGCGTATTTTTATGTTCTACAGAAAAAATGGTGCACTTCATACATACAACGCACTAGTGCATTTTATATAAAGCACACCGATGCATACTATCAAATGGCACACCCAAACACTCACAATATAACCCTTGTGGTGCTATACTCTAACAATGATGCCCTGGTGCATTTACGATTATAATAATCTCCTACATAGGGTGTTTATATAATGAAAATATATGGTGCTTCTTATATAACATGTTCATTGTTGGTCATATATCTCCAGCCTGGTGCGTTTTCAGCATTTCAGTGCTATTTACTAACGGCGATGACCTGCTGTGGTTTATTTACAAGGACACACCAGCATAGATTTTTTATTCAAAGGAAACATTGTGCACTACGTAAAAACTAGTCCAGTGTATATCAGTAATCCAGCCCATCGTAAATATGTGTGGTGCACCATTGATACAACCGGCAGGTGCATCTCATAATCGAGCACATCGAAAAAGGGTTAATTGAAAAAAAAATTACCAGACTTAAAAATTAATTTTTACTTGTTATAGTGTTGTATAGGTCTCAAGAATTGGTGTGACTTTTCCTTCTGTGATATGCCTTACCATCAGTGTACCCATTTCCCACATTGCTTCAGTCCATTTCTTACTGTGTGGACTTCGAATTTTACAAAATGACGGGAAAATTTAGTTTTTAGTATTTCGTTGCCAAGATGCCTCTTCAACATGAAAATTTGTAGGTAATGTACTTTTTTCTCACTAAATTAATATTTTAGGAAATTAATTTTTGAAATTGAGTTATAATTCATTGTTTTTTTTTTATTTCCTACGCCGTGCATTAGAGTCAATTGACTTGCACTGTTCCCAATGCCCGTTGTAAATGTACAGGGCGCTTCATGAACAGTGTTAACCAAACTAAATTGGGAGGTTAGTGTGATATCTCAGGGTAGGATCAAGAAAAATCACAATGTAATAACAATAAAACATTACGGTGCGTGTCAGTTTTTGGCAGCATCGATTTTTTTTTTTTTTTTAATTAACAATTTATTTACGACGCTGCATTAGTTTACCAGGACACACCGTGTGTTATATAAAAATAAGCATACCATCCTGGTGCATCGATATTATGAAAACACACCTAATGTGCGATGCATTGGTCAGACATACCGCATCGGGGCAGTGTGTGTTTGGTACTGCACCACTAGTGGTAAAATATTGCAAACCGGATTTGTGTTACGCTATAACAAACATCCTCCGTAGATATGTTTTTTCAACGCACCACTTATAATATTTATTTAAGTAATATTTTTTTGCTATCACAGTGCGTGAATTTTTTTAATGCACAACATGGACGGTGCATGATATAGATGTATGCACCGTTTACTGTGCATGGCTTTTTTTGTGGCGCACCAAATTTTTTTTTTTATTTTTTCGATAAAAGTTATATTTATATATTTGTAAATACATTTTCATTTAATAAAAAACTAGGTTTTATTTATGAGGGAGGTTGATGTATTTAATATGTGAATCATTCAGTGACGTCAATGGAGAGAGGAAAGAAATCAACAGGAGCATATGGATCACAATTATCACATGATACAACAGCGGGAGGCAAGGGAGAGGGAGAGAATTCTGTACCCTCACCCTATTACACCACCAACCTAGTTGCTCTTAGGAGAGGTAGGCCTCCTTAAGTTCTACGAGGAGGCTACATCCCTGAAGGGGAACACTCATTTATTAGTACAGTTGATCTACAAGTTGGATGCCCGCTGATAGGATTTCCATGTTTGTCCTCACCTATGGTAGCTTCCCATTGAGAAGGACATTTATTCTATTCCTGACCTATTTAAGAGAGGGGAGGAGTTTCCCCAGCTCCCAGATGTCCCCATCGGTTATGTAGTAGCGAATTAATTGGTGTACTCCCAAAGATACATTACGGATGATATACCTTCTCCTACAAATTTTTAGGTGTCTAGTGGACAACTACAAATTTCTTCTTTCGATCTAGAGGACGTTAGGTGTCTCTCACTATTATTGACAACAATTGCACACTATACCAGTGAAGGAAAGCCCATTAGTTGCCCTCTTTTATTTTATATTGATTCTTTATTATAGAGGCCACGACTTGTTAGATGGTTTGCCACTTTTTTGCAGCAATTTTGTATAGTATTAGATAAATGTCGTTCTAAGGCACATGGGAGGTTGGCCTTCCCTTTTGCATCATATTTTTTTTGTTTATTTTTTGAGAGGTTTCTGGAGATGAGGCCTAATTTTGTACGTCAACTTGGTAGGCCGATGATATAGGTTCATATGGACATGTGGGGTGAGATTGTTCCCAAGAGGGGCATGTCCGAGTATCCAACCATGATTTATAGAGATGCACTAGAGTTGCTAGCCAGTGTGGATGATCACATGTTCATGATGGTGTCGTGTCCTTACGCAGGGTTGGATTGGTGAGGGTGTACCAACATCCTCTTCACACAGGATGAGGCACCATATGCTAGAGGTAATATTAGTGTTTTATTTGAATTAATATAATTTCATTTTATTGTCTTAATTAATTAGAATAAAATTTATTCTAACACATTCTTTAACTTTTTTTATTAAATTTCTTAATGAAATTTCCTAATTGTTGTTGTGTATTATATATTGTGTAGATATTGGCACGTTCTTTGGGGACATGAATCCACCCACACCAGATGATCCTGTAGATGACGAGGAGATGGCAGAGGTCGTGGAGGGTGAGAGACCTCCTCGGGGGCAAACACCCACGAGCATGCGACGTAGGGGGGAAATTTGATTCAAGATGGAGTTGGGCGACCGACTATGTAGACTTATCGTTGATGAGGGAGTCTACCCTGGGATGATCAGAGACGTCCAAGAAGATTGTACACTCACAAAGCTCTGGAGGGACATGCCCCATGATATGATGTTCCTTATGTGTCATATCGTCGTAACATCCAAGGTACTAGCGGCTTTGAGGGATAGGTACCATGGAGACATGCTACACAATAGCTCGTATGATCATGATCATGAGGGGAGTGATCATTCTAGTACTCCACATCCTCCTCCTGAGATGAGGAGCTAGCATCTAGCCCTGAGAAGGCACTATCTGAGCAAGAACCTATTGAGTAGACACCATATGAGCAGGCACGTCCATTTGAGCAGGCACCATCGACTGAGCAGGCCTCAACTAGTTATAGTATTTATCTACCACCAGGTATTTGACATTTATATGTAGTTATGTTATATTTGTATATTTTTTACATTCTATATATATATATATATATATATATGGTGCATGTATTTTATGTTCATGTTGATGTACTTAATTTACTTGTTGGTGTTCATAATTATGTGTATATTGTTAGGTCATGTTAGATATGTTCATTTAATGTGGTTGCAGATATTTGTGTATGTTATAGTAGATATTTGACATGAGATGCATATTTGATGTTTGTGTCGTAATAGTGTTATACAATTCGTGTGTTTTGTTAGATGATCATGATCACGATAATTAGATGATGTTAGTGAATTTGAATGTGTATTTTAGAATATGATGGTTATCACAATAGTGATGTTTGTTTTTAATATTAAATCATGATATTTATTAAATATTATGTATTGGTAATTGTAAAATTATAAAATTTTAATTTTAATTGTAATTGTGTAAAATTGTAAAATTGTAATTGCATGTAAAATTGTAATTGTAATTGTACATTTAATTATAATTGTATGTAAAACTGTAAGATTGAAATTGTAATTTTATAATGAAATTGTAAAATTTCTATTATAATTGTATGTATTTCCATGATTCAATTTTATTAAAATTGTAAAATTTGTAAATTTGTAAATTAATTGTCAAATTTGAACCATAACTACCATAAAATTGAGTCATCTTAAAATTGTAAAATGTATACCGTACATATTGTTAAAGCATCATAATTGTAAAACTGTAAAATTGTAAGTTTGTAAGAATATAAATAGTTGTAAAATAATAAATCTAGAGTAATATGAATTTTTGTAACATAATAAAGTTTAGAAAATAATGCAAATAAATTCATGTTTAGAATTATCATTATTTTATTATGATCTTACATACCAAAAATAGAAGTATACATTAATACAATTTTTAAAATTTTGAAGATATCACACACACACACATATATATAATAGGGTGCATTTATTTAAGTAATGATATAGTACAAAACCATTTAAAGAAATCAAATAGTTGTATTATTTTAAGAATTGACATAAAAAAAAGAACTTGATACAATGCATTTCTTTAGAGATCAACATAATTACAAATTATCAAGTGAAATGATTTTAACATTAACACAATGCAAACCAATTAATTCAAAATACATTTTATAATGTTTGGAAAAAAATAGTCTAAGTTATAAGGTTAAGTCCTCTTCTTTATATAAACCCATCTTAAATAGTATAAGTGATGAAATAACACATGTACCATATCACTCTCTATTCTCATCACAATCATTATCTTCCAGCTCGCTTGGCATGATAACACTATTGTTCTCAAAAATATGTTTTGATCTAGGGTCATGTCTCAATATGAGCCACCAATCCCTATCAACGATATATGGGTAAAAAATACCTCGTTGAAGTGTTTTGGGAAAACATAAGGCTCCTTAGCTTTATCCCACATATTTCTAGGGTTGATACATATCAGCCTACTATCGCGATCTTCCTTTACATTATTATGATCAAAGGTGTCCCACCAATTGCACCTAAAAATAACACATCAGAAAGAAGAGAAGTCCACTTCAATGATCTCTTGTACCTTTCTGACATAACCTAACACCCCTCTTAATAGGTTTTGATCATGGTGGCTATCTCAACTATATTGATTGAACTCGACTTCCAATCCACAATCTTGTGTCATGTGTCCATCTTCAGTTTTTTCTGTGTGAAAATGGTGTCCATATGCCCACATAGATGGGTCCAAATGCACCGATAAAAAAGTTAAAAAATCATAGTGTCATGTGTCTAATAACCTAATAGTTAAAATATATAAAAATATATATGTTACATTTCAAAGGTTCCTTATTAAGTTTAAAATGTACATAGATATATTATTACCAAGTTTCTGCACTCAATGCATACGTTTAGCGCATCCTCTTCAACACACGAGTAATGACCACTTGCACCATATTTTTCTCTGACTTGGTCAACAACCCAAATGTTGGGCCATATAATTGGCATATTTTCTTTTAAATGATAAGGATAAGGCACACTTCTACCATTAAACTGTCTGAATTATTGTCACTATCCCATTTCATCCTCTTTTTTTGTATAATGCGACCTATGGTTGTGTCACTTCCAAATTGTAAAGAATGAGTTTATTGATTGCTTCAATTTTTGCATTCCTTGATGAAATAAAACAGACATATACATATAAGATCAAAATATACATTATATTGAAATTCACTGTGAATATGTACTTTGTGTAAATTTGAAAATTTATAAGTCGCTTACTCTTTATCAAGAGCATTTTTCAATTCATTTGGAGAAGCTCCCCTTCTCTTTTGTCTTCATCTCTTTCATCCTCCAAAATCACTGCACCTAGTGTGTTGTCGATCTGCTTCATGTACTCACTGACATAATAGAAAGACTCATATGATCTATACCCCTCTGCAATAGACTCCTCAGGTTTTTCCCCTTGTCGAACGAAACCTTACAATTTCTTCATGTACATATCTAAGAATAACATCCAATGAGAAGAAAACACCCCAAATAATTCAACCTCATCTACTAGGTGGATTAGAAGATGAAACTACAAGTCCATGAAACTCGTCGGCAGTTCCTTCTCAAACATACAAACAATCTCAACTATCTCTTGATGCCACCGTGGAATGATAGCCATATGAATCTCCTTTGACGTGATCCAATGTATAAATGTAGATAATTTAGATATGGTGCATGCTAGGCATTGGGGGAAGTCATGTTTCACACACCCACACATGAACAAAAGATAATGACATTGAAAAGCTATAAAAACATGCATACAAAAATAGTTATGCTTTATAATCCCACGGGATAAAAATTATTAATAGAAAAAATAATAAAATAATGCTTTTGACATTATACGTACTCGTAGAAGATTCAAACGGTAATGTGATTTCAACCCCGAAAAATGGTCTTCTGCGGTGAAGAAGCATCATAGTGAAGACCCATATGAAGATGGCACCCTTGCCCACATTATAACTTTCTTTGCCAAAGAAAGATCATATATTTTTAAATTCCATGGGACATCACCTTCTTTAAAATACCAATTAGAGGTGTGAGCCTCTCTTGTAATTTCTAATTGTCTTAGCCAATGTTTCTTTTTAGTTTTTCAAGTATAATATGATATTTATTAACAACCAATGTGCCACTCTGTTTCAATGATATGTGCCTCCATAAAGAAGATGAAACATTTTTAAATCATAAATAAGATGAACCATTTTTAAATATATTCATGGGATCTAGTAAGTGGGTAATCTTAAGATGCTCCCAATATTGGAGGTTGTGAAAGAAATATTTCATTTTCATCCCAATGGGAAATTTCTCAACATAGGTGTCAAATAATTCTACATCATCGAACATAGGCTCCCCATTTGAATCGAAAATTTCTATGAACTCCTCCTTCTCTCTCTCATGTTCTCTAAGCCATTCAATTGGTGTCGTTATTGGAGGCATTTTGGTTTTCTATCGTTTACCATTAAAAGTGAATGTTACTCTTCTTTAAGGGTGTTCTTATTGGAGGAATACCCTGGAGCATTCATACATTGGCTTTCATAGGTTGTTTGACAGTCTAGCTTTCAGAGAATGTCCATAGGATTTACATACATAATACCCTTTTGTTACAAGACCTGCGAAATTATTGTATACAATATGCATGGGACATTAAATAATATCATGAAGATCACAACAATTACAATTAATTAACTTAATATGTGAAAGAATATTTTTACGTATATAAAAAAATCAATAAACATGTAATTTACCAGAGAAAACTCTAAAGCTTGGATAATCATGTGTTTTGTAAGCACATATGCCATACAACGTAAAACTCCTCTCTATTGTGATGGGTCTTTATACATGGTATACATTTATCCCATCCCATAATTCTATCAATTCATATACTATTGGTTGTAAGTATACATCCATACTCTTCACTTGTCTTTTACCAGGGACTATGAGAGCCAACATAAGATGTTAATTCTTCATGAAAAACCACGGGGGGATATTGTTATTGATCACTACTACAGGCCAAGCAAAATACTTGGTGTTCTGGATGGAATATGGTTTGACGCCATCCATGGCTATGTTGATTCGTAGACTTCATACTTCATCCTTGAATTTTTTGGGCCATGTATGCTCTATATGCTTCATGGCTATTGAATCTATTGTGGTTCACATAACTACCAAATCACTTCTGTGTGAGGCATGCCAACTCTGTAACATAGATAATTATTTGCAACGAAAAAGCCTTTGAATCCTTGGGATTATCGGCATATGACTCAATATCAACCTCAGTCATCTCTTATTATTGGTCTCCTTCTTCGTCAGATGCTTCTTGGTTATTATGCTTCACCATAAATAATAATATTTCGTTGATTTATTCTTCATTATCAATGTATTCATCAGATGAGGAGCTATCTTCTTTAGAGAAGAAAATTTTCTTAAACCATTTTCGCTTGCTTTTCTTGTTGAACTTCCTCATACCTTTCTTTCATTTCGTAACAGCCTCAATTTTGACCAGACACTTCACTGAAAAATTCCCAACCTCACCACAATATAAACATATGAATGGAAGTTTACCTTTGAATTTCCCCATATTTTTTCTCACTTTTCGCATGAAGTAGGAAAATTATTTATCTAGAAATTCTTCTTCATGTTCTTCCTTTTATTTTTCCTTACAACTACAAGTTTTCAGTTTCAGAGTATACTTGTCATTACTAGTCTTCTTGGATGCATCGAATGTTGTTTCTAGGTGAAATGTATTGTCCTATTCTTCAATCATCATTTCATATGTCGCAAACACTCCATGCAATTCATCTTTGCTGAGATTGGCTAGATTCAAGCTATATTCCAAGATAGATACCTTTGGGTTGAATATTGTCAGCAAGGTTCTAAGGATTTTTCGGACAACAATTTTCATGTCGATAGGTTCTCCCAAACATTCCAATGAATTTTTTATTTCATCTACATGCTATAAGTATGTTTCAATATTTTCATCTTCCTTCATTTTGAGTTACTCAATTTTTTCCCAGTAAATTTAAGCTTTGCATCTTTCATGTTTCAGTCACGTGCGCATATATTCCCAATATTGACCCATACTTCTTTAGCAGTTTTGCAACTCAGTACCATAATATGGAGAGATTCTATAAGCCCACTAATAATCAGATCGTTAGCCTTTGTATCATATGCCATATTTCTCTTACCTTGTTCATCCTCGGTCATTGTAAAGACTTTCTCAATAATTTCCCATATTTTGTATCCTTGCGCCAGCAAATAAACCTTCATTGTTACACTCCAAAGTGCCTAGTTATTTCCATTTAATAAAGGAAATCGATTCTTATTATAGTCCATTATATCCTTACAATTGTTAGACTGTTATTGAAGTAACTTAGTTCTGATACGAATTGCTAGAACTATTGAGGCGGGGAGGGGGAGTTGAATCGGTATTACTTATCAATAAGGAATTTGAAATATTTTTAAAGCATTATTTAATATTCAATCATTCTTGATGTTTATCCAGTAAAAATAGTAAACAATAGAAGACAATAGGCATGCAAATTTTATGTGGAAAACCCCCTCCGGGTCAAAAACCACCAAACACTTTTCTAATAAATTATTTAAACTTCAACCCCAAATGAAATGAAAGGTACAACTTCTTATAATTCTAGAAGAGAATTCCTCTCCATCTCCCACTGTAAGGAAGCCACAATGACTTGGTTTATTTAGTAGTCATCTGAATGGATGCCCCAACATCTTAGACTCGCCTAACACCCTGAAGTGTTGAGAGGCTCTAACCTATAAGTGACTTCATCCAACGACCTAGCACCTCCCTACCACCCTATAATGATCATAAATAAGAGAAGAGTGTGGACTCTCGTATCAGGGACAATGATCCATGATACAATATGATTCACAATTATTTTCTTCAACTACACCAATCACCCAATTACACTCTGACCTGAAACCCAACCATAGCATTATCCATCAATGAAACTTATACCTCCGAACAATGCCTCTCCAACTTGAAGTAGATTGAATCTTTTATAATAATGACTCTTTTACAATAATGACCTTTTTACAATTTTACAATGATGATTTTTACAATACTGAATTCTAACACGACCTGATTCTTGACTTGACACTGCTTCTTTGAACAATAAAAACTTTTTAGGTATTTATTTTCTTACTTCAAGTAATGGTAATTTGGCATTGCATTCTCATTCTAGTATGTGTTTGATTTGTCCTATTGCGTCCTCCTTCCTGCACATGCATTAATGAACAAGAGCCAAACTAATATACAAACAAAATACATACAATGTCCTGCAAATCATATGTTATAGAAATATTCAAAATTCAAATGTAAATAAGTTCAACATTTATGAAAAAAACCCAATCAAACATACATACAAAATACTTACATTTTCCTGTAAAAACACATCTTAGAGATGATATTCAAATTAAAATTCAGACACTAATCATAAAAACCTTTTTGTAGCAGACTTACCCGTGATTGTTGATGTGTTCTCCTTACTACAGTGATCCTTGAATGCATATTTTTCTCGCCTTCTAGAAGCTCGATATTGAATCTGCTGTATCTATGCAATTCCATATTTCCAAGGTCTGAAACTATGCCCTATGGTGGTCGTATGAGTCCTCTTTGCAACTCCGCAGGTTTGATCAATATTGGATTCTTCATGAAATATTTATGTCCAAACTACTACGTTGACATAATTATAGACTGGTTCAGTAAATCAAATTGTACGAAGTTCCACGTGTCACTGTTTCAACCTTCCATACTAAAAACGATATCCAACAAACTAAAATATGTCCTCTTTCTGTCACTTTTTATGAAATTTGAATCCAATGCTCAGAGAAAAATTTATGACAATTTTCCCAAGGTCACTCGTTTGACATGAAATTTGGGAGCCTGGAAAAACCCTAAATTACTCAAATCATATATCCGAAATTATAGCAAAAAAATAGCTGAAATTTGGTCACGCATTTCATAAGGATTTTAGCTCAGATGGGCTTTTCTTAGGGCATATGAAGCTTCAGAGAAAAAAAAAGGTATAGTGACAATGCAACGATTACCTATTTTAAGTAGTGAAATCCTTGCATCAGGAGGATATGACGGTCAAAATTCATACAAATGCTTCAGTTGAGAGGGTCTTCAACAAGCGAATGTTGGAGGGATTTTAGGAGTTTAAAGAATTATTAATTATTGACTATTCAATTGGAACAACCAATGAATAGTGTCAAGCCACAACCCCATGGGGTTTTAGCCCACTAACTAGGGCTACTATATTCAAACACAAATATCTCTCCAACCGTGAAGAATTACGTGGTGTGCCATATATCAACAGAAACATATCGACAAGTAGAAACCATCCAAAAAATCCTTGACATGGAATAGAGTAATTTGTTAAGCCAAAATTCCCATACAATATAGGGGTAGCCCTTGGTGCTACTTTGGTTGACATCAATGACAACCACTGACCAACACATGGGATGTATTTACACATTTCTTCATGGTGGAAACATTTCAGAGGGCCTATCAAAGGGCACTTCAAGATCAGTGACGGGAAGTGAGCATTGTGACAAATTACTATGTAACACTCTTGTCACCCTTATTCTTTTATATGGATGTGAATTATGGGGTTCTATTCTATCTAAGGGTCTCGAAGAAAAAATGAAATGATCGAGAAGAAATTCATTATCTACAACCTCAATGTTAAAGGTAATAGCTCCTACCCTATTCTCCTAATTGAGGATAGCCTTTCCCCCATTGAATGTATAGTTATGTTTAGGTATTGGATGTATTAGAATACATTGTACAATATGGAAGCCAAGAGGCTCCCAAAATTTGTTTCTAACTCTAGTCAAAACTACCTTCAACTCAAGAAGGGTGGCATCAGGATGCCAAGTCCTAGCTCAATGATTGGGAGATAAGGGAGGAGACCTTCTTGGAGAACAAGGATAATATTAAAAACATCACTACTTCCAAATTTAAGGATAAGTTGTGGGATGATATGGAGTTAGTGGGGAAAAGGAAGATAAGATACATAAGGACATAATCAACCCTATGCTTTCTAACCAAAACTACCCTTCTGTATTAACTAGTACAAAGAAGAGAATGAATATTGCAACCATCACAACCAATTCTCACGAGCTTCGAAGTGAAACTAGATGTTGGTCTATTTCGAAGATTCCTTGAGACAAAATAATATGCCTCCTTTGCAATACCACTAAATTAGAAGATGAAAAGAACTTTCTATTAGATTGTCTGACCGTTACTCACATTCATCTTCATTTCCTTAAACTTTCCCCTACTACCAACCTCCTTGACTTTTTGAGTGAGGAAAATTAAACTGACCTCATAACACTTCTTTCCCTCCATTTTTATCACAAAAACAAAACTTTAAATAATCTCAATTACCCACTTCTTTAGTCTTCACAAAAATATAATAATAACTATTCTAAATAATATTAAATTAAATTTGAAATAAACATTAATTTTTTTAGATAACCTTACCTACCTACTTTACATTAACATTTATTTTATGTTGTGAAATATGAAATTATGTATAAATTTATTTTTATTTAATTTATATTCATTAATGATTTGGTTGCTATTATTTTATAATTAAATTTACTTTCTAATTATTATTTTGTATATATATTTAATTTTTTACTTAATTATATTTATATATTTTATTTTTATATTGATTTCAAAATTATATATATTTGTTTAGGCCGAATGAAATGCCAATTCCAAAATATGAATAAAGTAGAGATGTTTTGGTCAAGTGTCAAAGACGTGACACTTATTGAATCATCAAATGATTTACTTGAGAGGTTTATTGTTTTTTAGAGGGACATCTATTTAATCATCAAATGATTTACTTGAGAGGTTTATTGTTTTTGTTTAAATATGAAAATGGCGGATAGCATTTACTTTTTCAATATGTCTAATGAAGTAGTAGATTAAACTATTCTAATTTTGATTGGCTTTCAACTCTTTGAGATGGCCAACATCCCTAATTTCCTACATGCAAATTGCAGTTACCAAACATAAAAACTCACAAAATAAACATGTTTTATTGAATCGAAAAAAAAAAAGAAAAATACTACAAAATGTTAAAAAAAAAAAGGAAAAATACTACAAAATGTTAAAAAAAAAAAGTGAATATAAAACGAAAGTAAGTTACGATTAACCTAATTTGATAGTAATTGACTTTCCAACATATTCGTGAGATGTGAGAAGGTACACTGGCCTTCAAGTGTTGGGTCATTGAGGCCTCTTTCACGTATTGTAAGTTGATGAATCATGGCCGTCCACTTACGATCACATCAATGGAAAGCCCCACGTGGGGATTGGACATAAGAGTTATTAAAAAAATAGAGCATGATGCTCACTTTGTTTAATTTCTTCTCATGACATTCGAAATATTTAGATGCATTTAATTATCGGGGTAAATGCGTTTTAAAGTGTTGGGTCATTCAGGCCCTTTCACGTATTGTAAGTTGATGAATCATGGTCGTCCACTTACATTCACATCAATGGGAAACCCCAAATGGGGATTAGACATTTGCGTTATTAAACAAATAAGGCCTCTTTCACGTATTGTAAGTTGATGAATCATGGTTGTCCACTTACATTCACATCAATGGAAACCCCAAAGGAGGATGGGACATTAGCGTCATTAAACAAGTAGAGCGTGATGCTTACTTTGGTTACTTTCTTGTCATGACATTCCAAATATTTAGATGCATCGAACTATCGTAGTAAATCATTTAACGCATGTACCGTATTGTAAGTTGATGAATAATGGTCATTAACATGAATGAAAAAACCCACATGGGAATTAGACATTACCGTTATTAAACAAATCGACCATGATAGTCACATTGGTTACTTTCTTGTAATATCCCTAGGACGTTTTCGCGTTCATTATTTAATTACATGTTAACAAACATTAACCTTAAAATAAATCGTTATGGCTTTGAATGAATATAACTACCAGGGAAGGTTTTATGTTACCAGATATTACCGTAAGAATTTAAAGAAAAATATAAGAAAATATTATTTATTTCTATTTAATTCAGGCAGCTACAAGTGGAGAAATAGTTAAAATAGTTATGAAACTGATTAAGTTCTCTATTAAACTCTTGCATCTTGATCTGCATATGTTTTAGAGAGAGATCATCATTGTTTTATTTTCCCCGGACTCGATTGGCTCAAAAACCTGTCACTGTTTACGGTCGGGCACTGCGATAATGAAACAAGCCAATCTCCACGAACATTTTCTGCGGACTCTATTGGCTCAAAAACCTGTCAGTGTTTACAGTCGGGCTCTGCGATCATGAAACAAGTAATGAAGCAAGCCATTCTCCACGAACATTTTCTGTCGTGAGGGAGTAGGCGCTGTTTTATGAAACTAATGTAACAGTGTTTTCAATAACATTGTGAGCATATAGATTCTATAACTTTGTGGCTACAACCATGTTTCATGATGGTTTACAACTTAGTGGACGAATAGTTAATGGAATTCTTCCCATCTCCTCCAATCTGCATGATGGCGGGAAAGATAAACTTATCTTGGAAATTAATTTAGAAGAGTTGTTAAAGAACTAGAGTCGTTGAACAAATAAATAGTGCTGAAGGTACTCTTGAAATAATAATAGTTTGAATTTGAATATTTTACCTATGTTCGTGAAAGTAAATAAAAGAGTTCATATGAATCCCATAAAAGGTTATCCAAGTTTATTCTGGGAGAAGTACCATTGTAAAAGATATATTCATTGGAAGGAATTATATGAAAAGATAAATTATTTTTTCCATAGGAATAATTATATGGATCCATGTGGCATTAGAATTCTCAAAATAGGTATATGTTTCCATGCAAATAAAGAGTATTTATGCATTTAATTTCTTAAAAAAGAAAAAAAAATATAAATTTACATGGAAGAAAAAAATAGTTAGCATGTATTTGAGTTCTTGAAAAGAATAAATGATACTATGCATAAAAGAAGAAAAAGGATGAATAAAAAAATTTAAAAAATGCATGTTAAAAAACTAAATTATTTCATTTAAAAGATTATTGATATATTTTCATGATGTCTATGCATTGGATTTCTAAAGAGAAATATTGGACTCTTAAAAATAATATGTACTTATGTGCATAGGAATACTATATATTATATTTGATGTACTATAAATGAATATGTAGTTTTACATGTATGAGAGGTCATGCGGAAAGAGATAAAAAACTTTATTGAGAATGGTTTCACATAAAACATTTTCATAAAAGATAATTGTTCCTATTATTTGAAAATCATTTTTTATTCATGTTATATATTCGATAGTATCTCATATGTGAAATGATTTTGTATTGCATATATAGTAGCTAGTCATTAACTATATTTTGGAGAAAAATTAATTAGTGTGTTAAATTTTTTGGAATGTGTGTGTGTTAAAATTATTCAAAAATAAGAGAAAACATGCCATTGACTGCATTATTGTATTAGGTTCTTAGAGAGAAAAATTTGTAATCAAATGTTTTATTACGTTTAGCTTATTTTTGGGAGATTCTTTAGAGAAACATATGCACTTGTAAGCATGTAAAATAATAGTTTGGTATTAGATTTCTAGAAGAATGAAAGGTGCAGTTGCATAATATTTATTGTGTTAGAATTCATTTGGGAAAATTCATATGAATTTGCATGCATAAGGGGATTATCTACAGTATTAGCTTTCTTTTGGGAGAAGATTATCTATAGTTAATGGGTTGTATATTTTCATAAGAGGAAAATGTCTATTTTTATGCATGGAATAATGGCTATTATGCATTTGTCCCTTTCAAAAAGAAATGTGTTTTTTCCATGAAAGATTTAGTTCGCTTCCTTTCGAAGGAAATATATGCTTCACATGAAGTTATTTTTTGTAGGAGAAAACAAGTAGTTGCATACATAAATTAAATAAAATTTTAGATCTTCTTGAAATAAAGCTTGCATTTCCATGTATAATAGCCATTGTGAATAGCTTTCATGTGAAAAATATGTTTTTAGAAAAGAACATGTAGTCACACGCTAAGAATAAAATCTATCACATTAATTCCTTTGGAAAATAAAACATAATAGTATGCACAAACAAAATTGTTTCTTGGGATAGTTCACTTAAAATATTCATATGCATTTGCAAGCACAAGAACAATATCTAGTATGTTAGCTTTCCTTTGAAAAAAATATGAAATTGCATGCAAGATTATATTAGCATTTCATTGAAAGGATGACGCATTTGCATGCAATATTTTGTTAGCTCCCTTTTGAGAAAATATTATGTATCTACATCCAAGAATAAAAACTATTATGAAAAATCTATTTGTTCGCATGAAAATCTATACCTAATGCACTAGATTTCTATTAAAGAATCTAGAGAGTTGCAGTATATTTTCCTTTTGAAAAAAAGTGTGGGCTTATGCGAGGGGAATAATAGTTATTGCGGTATTTATCTATAGGTATGATTGGTAGTGATATGCATGTTACTAATGTATGCGCAATGCTTTTTAAAAAGGAATTTCATGAGATTTTGTTTATGTTTTTTGTATGCACACAGATAAATGTCGAAGTGTCACTAATAATGATCGATTATTCATTGATTAATATTTTATCTAATCATGATGTCAAAGTTTTTTAACGACAACAATGGTAGGATGACGAATTTGGAAAATGATAGTTCATGTTTGACATTGTGGTCGGTAAAAATTTGATGATCTATGCAGATTTAAGAATGTCAAATGTAGGATGATCCATTGACAGGAATAGGAAAGCCATAAAGATATATAGATTAAGGATTTGTGGGTAAATGATATCCTGATGATTATAATAGCTTATAGATAGATATTTTGTATCTAAATAATCTTTATTTTTAATATTTTATTAAAATGGTTAAGGGATGGGATCTCGTACAAGCCAGAAAGTTAGAGGTGAACACCCTCACGAGCGTTTAATAAAAAATAAATTTTGGTTGGTTTTCACTCTATGAGTTTCTAGGTATATGGGTGTTCAATGATGTGTTTTCCCATTGTGTGATTATATTGTTGTTGATTCATTGCTTAAAATGTCATTTACATTATCAAGTATGTGATTAACTAACCTAGTTAATAGATTCATGGAAATGTTTGCAAGTTTACATTAGGATGTTTATCATAATATGCGATAACAATGGATGTTATATTATGTAACTTCTTATTGCTTTATTAAATATTATTTTATGTAATGACGAATATTCTATCTAATAGTTTGTAAAGGAATATGGAATAATTAATTAGGAAGGTTACACATTCATAAATTGTGTAAAAAAATTATAATCCTATATGTTTTCATGAAAGGTTTAAACATTAGCATGCTAAATGCTTTTGAATTTGTTTGTTGTACAACAGATTTAGATTTATAATTTTTCCACAATTCATTTTTCATAGCTTTGAAGTAACAATGGATGGATAGATGATACAGTGATGTATTAAAATATAGATATATGGGGACTTGTTATAGATATTTAAGCACACATACTGAAAGGGAACTTGTATCTCAAAAACATAAATAATATGATTAAAGGATAATTTTTGACTATATGGAAGTCTTTAAATATTTAAGAATAAGTTCTGACTCTATGGAAGTTTGTAGACATTCAACACACTATTGAAGTTCGTTCTCATTATCACTTAGCCATGATTGAAAGGCCTTTAAAAGAAACCTTGAAGTTTGTTGAAAAGAAACTAAAAATTTAAAACATGTGTACACCCTGACAATAATTGACATTAAAATGGGGAGCAGAGGTTGCTCTTTTCAATACTACGAATCAGTTAATTTAGATTCCATTAGAAGCATCATTAATAGATTACTAGAGTAAAAATCGACTAAATTAGACTAAAACATGAACTAACTATGAAACCTAGCACACAATGATGACACCTAGTAAACAATGATATTAATATCCCAACATCCCCTCCTAATCCAAAATTTTACAAGTAGTGGAACTTACAATGCCCAGTTTCTCTATTTGAAGTTCAACTACATTTTTACCCAAATGATTTGTAAAAATATCTAGAAGCTAATTTTTGGAACCACAAAAATAAAGTACTATGTCCCCATCATTGACAAACTCACGGATGAAACAAAAACTTGCGTCAATGTGCTTTATATTTTTGTGGAAAACATGTTTTTTTCATAAATAAATTGCAGAATTGTTATAACAGTATATAGGATTTGGCTCCTTCTAAAATTTTGAAATATTTTTTAATAATCTTCTCAGCCACGCTCCTTAATAAGCTACTGAATTTGCAACTTGTAATATTCATAATTAGCGACAACTAATTGGAATATTCGACTTTATATAGTTTTGCCGTATATGGTTTGTAGATAAATAAAAAAGTGAGTAAAGAGGGTCTAACTCACTTTAGTAGAATAAGACATCTGCCTAGTAGCACAACGTTGTGACTCAAGGGGGGTCAAGGGGGGCCACACACCACGTAGAGGAGGGGGCCTACATGCACTCTAGAAGCTTTTGCACAGATAAGGATGAGGATGTGGAGGAGAGAGAATGTTACGATAGGTTTTGGAGGGAAACCAATGCTATAAAAGATGGAGGAGCCTCCTCATTTGGATCATTCTGGATTTGTTGATTTTAGAGTGAGACTCTGGTCTTCTTTCACACGTTGGCTATTTAGCCTGTCTGCAGCACTGTTTAGTGCACCGAGTGTCTCCGTGCGGAGATCTCACCCTTAGCCCCGGGGACTTCGAGTGCCTGCTCGGGAAAGGTTTGTTTCCTTGCATTTTGTGAGTCGTTTCATTATTTGGGTATGTTGTAGAGCCGACGCTTATAGAGACTCCGCAGTCATTGGGAGAGAGGACGCAGTCCATTTTGGAGGAGCTTCGGATTGGGGTTTCTGCAGGTGATTTCGCCGGGATTTCGAGAAGAGGGTCAACCTTTTCCCGTCGGAGGTTTTTGGCGGAGTTTCTTGCAGTATTTTAGTTGTTTCTATCCATCCACTGCACTGTACCTTGGAGGCCGGTGTAATTCACTAGGGAGGCAGTTTCTAGTGGTTTCGGGGGTTGGCCATTCTTGGAATGGTTTTCGGATATTGTCCGGGTTATTGAGGAGAGGAGGTTTGCCGATTTTCAGCTCATTCCGGCAAGGCGATCAACCCCTAGTTTTCTGTCCATTCCAGCAGTTGCAGCTACACAGAAGTTCCCAGCAGCTGGGATGCAATTTTTAGAGCAGCCATTTCCAATATTCTCTTAGAGTGTTTTCTCACTTGCGTTGTGCAGATTAGCTTATTGTACTCCATTAGATTTCTCAAATTAATAAAATGGCTCAGCATTTCCTCTGTATGTTTTATGGATGAGTTGTCGTAGTTGCCGTGGTTGTCGTGTACTCTTTCTATTGTATGTCTATTATTATTTTTTAGCATTCTATTTCTATACCACTTGATGTGTTTATCTTTCACTCTTAGACAGAGTCTGGAAAGGGCCAGGTAGCCTCTGGTTCTCATCCTCTTTTTGGAGGCGAAATATCTGGTAAATGCCCTCCCAGTCTATCTCTGGTTAGATTTTGCCATGTTTTAGAGATATCCCCAAAACGAGATATTACAGTGCTATCAGAGCATAGTTATGGCTCATCCTGTGGTCTATGACATCAGGAAAGAGACCGTAAAGAGGTAAGAAGTATAGAGACCATGAGCATATGTTGGAGGCCACCTACGAAGAGGAAGACTATGCCCAGGTAGAAAACGCAGATCAGGCGAAAGAGCCTGTGAACGATGCAGAGGAGGTAGAGCTTGTAGTAGATTTGAGGCAGGAAGTGTCGATGGAAGATGAAACAGAAGCCAAGCAGTTTGGAGAAGCACTCCTCAAGTCAATGCATGATTTAGCCCAACAGATTGAGGTGATGGGCTAGAGGTTCACAGCTGTAGAGGCTAAGCAGCGTGAGACTCCACAAGTTTTTGAGGTCGGAGAGGGATCAGGTGCATCCCACCATTTTTCGAAGCAGGGTGCTGCTCAGTGTGATGCTCCTCAGCTGACGAATTCTTGTGCGCCTACCCGCTCTACTATGCCCACTTTCTTGGGAGATGATACAGGGGCAGAAGCCCAACAGGAGGCAGAGCCTGGGCACTTAGATGAGTACTTTGCAGAGTATCAATCCTACGGGCGGGAGTTCAGGGATGCTCTCACATTCAGAGACTTTGTGCAGCTCCAGCGGGACAGTAGACCTCGCGACCATCATAGAGGGCACCAGCATTACCATGATTGAGATTCCCACCGTGCCTCTAGTAGATTTAATTTTCCTACATTTGATGGATCATCAAACAGTTCAGCAAAGTATTGGGTGGAGAAACTGGAAATCTATTTCGAACTTAACCAGATGTCGGAGACGGAGGCCATTAAGGTGGCAACATTACACTTGGATGGTGAGGCCCAGGACTAGTGGTTCCATGGGATGGTGACACTCGGGCATTCCACAGTGACAACATATGCCGAGTTTACCAGGATATTGATAGAGTGTTTTGACCGGAGGGATCCAAAACAACATTTTGTTGAGCTAACGAAGCTCAAACAGACAGGGAGCCCGGAGACATACATTGTAGATTTCTTGAGGGTTTCGGTGATGGTTCTAGATCTATCCACGACTCAGATGATATATGTTTTTGGAGGGATTGGCAGAGCCACTTTGAGGTCTAGTCAGATCCACTACACCAACTACACTCCAGGATGCTATCAGGAGGACCAGGGATTTGCAAGATGCATTTCCTAGGTCGCGGACATCTTACCCCCAGAGACAGGGTTTACAGCCCAAGGTGAAGGATGTGAAGGTTCCTCCTCCAAAGGGGAACCCAAGACGGGCACAGGTAGATGATGAGGTGAGGAAGGAGTTGAGGAAGAAGCGGCTATGCTTCACATGTCAAGAGCCGTGGGCACCAAGGCATAGGTGTGTTGCTGGCAAAGCACACTTCATTGAGGTCTTCTCCGATGATAGCAGAGAAGAGGATGAGGAGGATGATGAGGAGGCAGGAGATAGTCAGATGGCCGAGGATCAGTTGCCACCTCCATCTCCAGGGATGGTAGGTGTAGCCTTTGCACTTATAGGAGGGGCCCTTGCAGCCTTGCGAGGAGTTCCTAAGTATTTGATGATGCACCTACGTTAGACAATATGTGGCTAGCGAGTATCAGTCTTGGTCGACAGTGGGGCAACCCACAACTTTATTGATGCATAGATGGTCGAGCGGAGAGGTATATTGACCAAGAGTTTTGATGGATTTTCAGTCTTGGTTCCAGGAGCCCAAACGATGCAGTGTGCCTAGTATGTTCCAGAGTTAGCAATGATGATGGGTACTTACACCGTTACTATTCACTTTTTCGTGGTCAACATACCAGATACCAATGTGGTACTGGGTGTTCAGTGGCTGATTATGCTGGGGAAGGTCACCACGGATTGGGAGGCCTTAGAGATGGAGTGGGATGACAACAAGACCGGGAAGCATGAGAAGATTCGTGGGACGCATACTTACCCACCTCAGACAATGTCGACACACCGGATGGAGGTAGACTTCCGGAAGGGTAACATAGAGTGGGTGTTTAAGTTGCAGGCATCAGAGGTAGAGACCACCGATCGAGCAGTTCATCTAGACATAGAGGCCATCCTTGATAGGCATGAGGTAGTGTTTGGGGCTATACCACCAGGTCGGCCACCAGATAGAGGGTTCGATCATACCATCGAGCTGGAGCAGGGTATCCAAGGGGTGTTCACTACACCCTATAGGCATCCCAAAGCCTATCAGGATGAGATTGAGCAGGCCATCGAGGAGTTGTTGGCTCTTGGACACATCAGACCGAGTACGATTCCGTTTGATTCCTCTATAGTGCTGGTGAAGAAGAAGGACGACACTTTGAGGATGTGCATTGACTACAGGGCCCTGAATAAGAAGACTCTGAAGAATAGGTACCCTATACCCAGGATCGATGAGCTGATGGATGAGTTGAGAGGAGCTAAGTTCTTCTCAAACATTGATTTGAGATCAGGGTACCACCAGATTCATGTGAGGGAACAAGACATTCCCAAGACCACTTTTAGGTGTCATTATGCGCACTTTGGTTTTTTGGTTATGCCTTTTGGGCTGACGAATGCACCAGCCACCTTTCAATCCTACATGAACCATATCTTTCGTAGTCATCTGAGGAAGTTTGTATTGGTTTTCTTTGATGACATACTCATATATAGCAGGACGTGGGAGGAGCATCTCCAGCATATAGAGGCAGTACTACGCATCTTGGAAGAGCAACAGTTCTATGCTAAGCTCTCCATGTGTGAGTTTGGGATGAAAAAGATGCTGTATTTAGGTCACATCATTGTAGTGGACGGAGTGAGGGTCCACGAGGAGAATATTAGAGCCATCAAAGATTGGCCGGAGCCGAAAAATGTGACAGAACTTCGAGGGTTCATTGGGATATGTGCTTATTACAAGAATTTCATCAAAGCGTTCTCAGAACTTGCTGCGCCGCTTACAGATTTGACAAAGAAAGGGGCATTCAGTTGGACAGGTACAACGTAGCAAGCCTTTTATAGGCTTAAGGAGGTGATGAGTAGCTTCCCAGTGCTTGTTTTGCCGAATTTTACACAGCCATTTGTCTTGGAGTGTGATGCGTCGGGAGAGGGGATTGGCGTAGTATTAATGCGAGGGGGACACCCTATATCTTTTGAGATCCGAAAACTCCTTCTGCACGAGAGGTTGTATCCTATTTATGGCAAGGAGATGTTGGCCATAATTCATGCATTGGCCAAATTCCAGCAATATCTGGTAGGAAACAGATTCAGGGTGAGGACTGAACACAATAGCCTCAAGTTCTTTTTGGACCAGAAGCAGCTATAGGAGAGGCAGCAGAAGTGGATCAGTAAGATCCAAGCATATGACTTTGACATTGAGTATGTCAAGGGTAATAATAACGTGGTAGCAGATGCCCTTTCACGTAGACCAGCCACGTTATCTCTTATGAGCTTGGAAACAGTTTGGAGAGCTCGAATTCTAGTTGAGTACTCCAAGGACAGGTTTGCATGTGAGGTGATGGACGGGCAGGTGGTGGATGACCGGTACAGAGTGGTCGATGAGATCATCTATTATAGGGACATGATCTTCTTGACTGAGGGATATTGGCTTAAGAAGAATATACTGTAGGCATCACATCATTCTCCATTGGTAGGCCATCAGGGGTTTACCGAAACCTATCGAGCCATTAGAGAGAGGTTCTCATGGAGGGGCTTCAAGGAGGATGTACTCCAGCACATCACAGAGTGCGATGTTTGTCAGAGGAAAAAAGGTGAGATGAGCCATCCTGTAGGGATGTTGGAGCAACTTCCCATTCCGGAGGGGAAATGGGAGAGCATATCGATGGATTTCATCATAGGATTGCCCATGGTGTAGGGCAAGGATTGTATCTTTGTCGTTGTTGATTGATTGCCAAAGTATGCGCACTTCTTCGCCATATCCGTGCATTAAATAGCAGCACAGGTGGCCGAGCTATTCTTCTAGGAGATTTTCAGGTTGCATGGTCTTCCCAAGACCATCATCAGTGACAGGGACAGCTGCTTCATGGGAGGATTTTGGTCGGAACTTTTTTGGCTAGTGGGGACGGAGTTGACACCGAGTACCAGTTACCACCCACAGATGGATGGAAAGACGGAGATAGTTAACAAGTGGCTGGAGGGCTACTTGCGTAACTATGTCAGTGGGCAGCAGTGAGCATGGTTGAGATGGTTGCATTTGGGGGAGTACTGCTACAACTCGACACATCGCATGTTTAATGGGATGTCACCATTTTATGCTTTGTATGGGTACCATCCTTTATCATTTGCTGATGTGATGTTTGGTGAGAGTAAGGCTCCTAGAGCCAAGATGTGGATCCAAGAGATTCAGGATATCCTCCGAGCTCTCAAGGACAACATGGCTACAGCACAGAACCAACAGAAGCTGTATGCCGACAGAGGTCAGGTAGAGCGACAGTTTGAGGTAGGGGACTTGGTCTACCTACGCTTATAGCCATACCAACAGTCATCGCTGAAGCATAAGGGAGATAAGAAGCTCAAGCCGCTTTTCTACAGGCCATATAGGGTGATAAACAGGATTGGGTAGGTTGCATACAAGTTGGAGCTGCCCCAAGGCAGCAAGATCCACAACATTTTCCATGTATCATGCCTGAAGAAGGTGCTGGGATAGCAGGTGACAGTGAAAAAGGAGCTACCACCTACAAATGATGAGGGGCACTTTTTTTTGCAGCCAGAGGCCATTATTGATACCAGGGAGAGGTAGCTATGGAGTAGGACGGTCCGGGAATTCTTGGTGAGGTGGAATAATTTGCTGGATGAGGATGCCACTTGGGAGAGCGAGAAAATTCTGCAGCATCCATCACTTCAGTTGCTTGAGGGCAAGCAACATTTTTTGGGGGGGGACTATACTATTACTGATTAGCGACAGCTAATTAGAATATTCAACTTTGTATAGTTTTTCGGTATATGGTTTGTAGATAAATAAAAAAGTGAGTAAAGAGGGTCTAACTCACTTTAGTAGAATAAGACATCCGCCTAGTAGCACAACGTTGTGACTCAAGGGGGGTCAAGGGGTTCAACACACCACGTAGAGGAGGGGGCCTACATGTACTCTAGAAGCTTTTGTGCAGATAAGGATGAGGATGTGGAGGAGAGAGAATGTTACGACGGGTTTTGGAGGGAAACCAATGCTATAAAAGATGGAGGAGCCTCCTCATTTCGATCATTCTAGATTTGTTGATTTTGGAGTGAGACTTTGGTCTTCTGTCACACGCTGGTTGTTTAGCCTGTCTGCAGCACTGTTTAGTGCACTGAGTGTCTCCGTGTGAAGATCTCACCCTTAGCCCCGGGGGACTTAGAGTGCCTGCTCGGGCAAGGTTTGTTTCCTTGCATTTTGTGAGTCATTTCTTTTTTTGGGTATGTTGCGGAGCCGACACTTATAGAGACTGCGCAGTCACTCGGAGAGAGGACGTAGTCCGTTGTGGAGGAGCTTCAGATTGGGGTTTCTGCAGGTGATTTCGCTGGGATTTTGAGTAGAGGGTCAACCTTTTCCCGTCGGCAGTTTTTGGCGTAGTTTCTGGCATTATTTGAGCTGTTTCTATCTAGCCACTGCGTTGTACCTTGGAGGCTAGCGTAATTCAATAGGCAGGCAATTTTTGGTGGTTTCAGGGGTTGGCCATTATTGGAATGGTTTGCAGATATTGTCCGGGTTATTGAGGAGAGGAGGTTTTCCGGTTTTCAGCTCATTCCGGCAAGGGGATCAGCCCCTAGTTTTCTATCCATTCCAACAGTTGCAGCTACACAACAGTTCCCAGCAGCTAGGACGCAATTCCTAGAGCAGCCATTTTCGGTATTCTCTGAGAGTGTTTTCTCAATTGCCTTGTGCAAGATTAGCTTATTGTACTCCATTACATTTCTCAGATTAATAAAATTGCTCAGCATTTCTTCTATATGTTTTCTGGATGAGTTGTCATAGTTGCCGTTGTTGTTGTGGTTGCTGTGTACTCTTTCTATTGTATGTCTATTATTATTTTTGAGCATTCTAGTTCTATAACACTTGCTGTGTTTATATTTCACTCTTAGACAGAGTCTGGAAATTTCCAGGTAGCCTCCGGTTCTCGTCCTCTTTTTGGAGGCGAAATATCTGGTAAATGCCCTCCCATTCTATCTATGGTTGGAGTTTTCTGTGTTTTAGAGATATCCCCGAAATGGGATATTACACAGCTACATAATCTGCCTCACAAAATATATTGAAACTTTTAGCTATTTATTGGATTCTAATGAGATGTGATTGGTTCCAAGGTCAAAAGGATACTCTTAGGTGCTTTTGCGATCATCTAATCCGTCTGCGTAATCGTTGTCTATATAACCTGAAAGTAAGAAATCTTCAAAATGAGTGTAGAAAAAACCAAAGTCTAGAGTCCCTTCAAAATACATTAGGATCCTTTTTGTAACCTTTCAATGAGAAATATTTAATGATAGCATAATCCTGGAGACAAAACTTGTTGCAAACATGATATCAGGTCTAGTTCTATTGAGATAAAACAAACTACCAACTAGAATTTTATATAATGTGGGATCAACTGGTGGTGCTACATCCTTTTTGCTCATCTTGGTGCCTTGAGATATAGGTGTATCATCTGGTTTTCAATTTCTCATTCCCATCTTTTTGATGATGTCATTGGCCTATTTTTGCTGACCAACAAAATTAGCATTAGTAGATTACTGAATTTCAATGCCTAAGAAGTATTTCATTACCCCTAGATCAGTCATATCAAAATTTATTTACATTTCTTCTTTGAAGTCTTGTAACATCATAATGCTTATATAAATAATACCATCTAAGTAAAGGAATACAATGAAAATTTTACCTTCAAGATTTTTGGTATACAAATTTGGCTCATGGTTTCTTCTACAAAAACCACTTTTGATGAGATAGGTTTCAAATCAATTATATCAAGCTCAAGGAGAATGTTTCAATCCATATAAAGCTTTCTTGAGCTTGTACACCTTATGATCCTATCCTACAACTTCAAAATCAAGATTCTACTCTACATAAACTTCTTCCTGCAATATACCATTTAAGAAAGTACATTTTACATCAAGTTGTTAGACCTTCCATTGTGTTGATTTGTTGTGGATAAAATAGTTCTAATAGTGTCTACCCTTGCTATTAGATCAAATGTTTCACCATAGAAGACACCAAACTTTTGTGAGAATCCTTTGGAAATGAGCCTTGCCTTATGTTTATCAATTTATCCTTTTCCATTGAGCTTGGTCCCGTATACCCATTTTACACCAATTATGGTTTTGTTTCTTGGGATATATATTAATTCCCAATTTTGGTTCTTCTCTATGCCAGCAATTTCTTGATTCATTGCATCAAACCAATTTTTTTCTTTAACTTCTTTGGAAAAATGGGCTGGTTGAGATGAAAGAAAGGAAAACATATTCTGCTAATTAAAATCATGCTCCTACTCATATATTTCTCTGATGCTTCTTCTTTTCTAATTGTGTTCTTAAGATGTTGAATCACTGGTGGATTCACCATTGGAGGATTCACTGCTAGAGGATATACTATTTTCATAGTGTTATGACTCTTACTCAACTTGGAATCTCGGTAGTTATGGTGGGAAAACATGTTGATTTAAAGCTTCATCAATATGACTAGACCAAGATTTATTTTCAAAAAATTTAACATATATGCTTAAAAAAAAATCCTTGGTAACTCAGTTGTAAAGTATATATGCCTTTGAATTCTCACTATAGCCTTTGAAAATACATATTTCACTTCTATCATCAAGATTCTTTCATAGTTTATTAGGAACATGTGCAAAATTCTACTGATCCAAAAATTCTAAAATGTTAACATTCAGCTTCTTACCATCCCATGGTTCTTGAGGTAGTGCATCCTAGAGACTAGTTATTGGAGATATGTTGAGAACATGCACTACTGTCAAAATTGATTCATCCCAATAGTCATTTTACAACTTCTTCTCATGAAGCATATATCTTTCCATTTTCATGATTGATTTATTTTTCGTTTCTCTTTCTCCATTCTCTTGTGGAGTATATGATGTTGTGTTCTGCATGATCATTACATCTTGTTGACTGTTTCTTTTAAGACATTGGAACTATATTCTCCTCCTTTTCCTGACCTTGGGTCTTTTAAAGGCTTTTCACTTTGCTTTTCTACTTCTAATTTTAACCCTTTCAAACCTTAGGAAATATCATATTTATTTTTGTGAAAATACACCCATATCTTCTTGTTATAATCATCAATGAAGTTCGAAAAATAAATATTACGAACAATGCACTCTATATACATTTGGCCACATATATCTGTATGGAATAGCTTTAAAGGCTCTTTTACTGTAGAGGAAGATGTGGGAAAACTATCTCTTTTATGGTTGGATATAATTCATATTTCAAAGTTACAATACTTTTCATTCATAACAGGGAGACCAATGACCATATAATGTTTCTGAAGAATACTTAGACTCTTTAGGGGAATATGCCCATACCTAGAATGCCATAGCTAAGACTCATCTGTTCTTGACACATTGTGAGCACAAGATTGTTAGAGATTTTAACTTCTAAGAGTTAAGGGAAACATCCTATTCTTAGTTTTCTCAAACCTTTGCTACCAATCTTCTATTGGGAAGTTTGTCATCGATACAATGTGTTCCCTTGGAGTATTACATCATAACCATGTTCCATCAATTGTCCTACACTAATGAGTTTATGCTTCAGATGTGAAACATAATAAACATGACATATATATTTTTGTTGATTATGTTTAGTAAGAATAGGGACAATACCTTTTCCTTCAGCTTCAATACATGAACGATCTCCGAGATTAATTTTTTATGTTATGAAATAGTCAAGATAAGAAAGAATATTTTTTCTAATTTTCATATGATTGTTGCAGCCACTATCCAAAAAACAAATTTCCTCACTATGTTTGTCTTTAGAAATATGGCACGAAAGAAACATGGTCTCAAAGGATTATCCTTCATTGTTGGAGAGATGGACTCTACCTTTTTGTTGATTTCACTATTTATTTCTTTCACTCATGTTCATAATGCCCAATTTCTTGGATTAATAGCATTGAAGAAGGTCTGAAATGACTGTATTAGTTTTTTTGTGCTAAGTGTCTTTCATTTTTAAAAACATGTGCATAATTAGCTCATTAGTTTGCATAAGGATTGAGAAGTTTTTCCATGATTTGCAGATTATTTTTAATGAATTAGAAGCATAAAATAAGCATAAATAACACTGAACAACAGTGTAATACAAAGCAACAATTCACCACATGAAATTTACACAGCAGGCATGATGAAGCAGGTCACCACTCTTGGGCTACATTTACTGGTTTAGCTCCCAATGACTTGTACATCTTTCATTATGCTTAAAATTTTGCTATTAAATGTAGTTATAATGCTTTAATATATTTTTTCTTTCTACCAATGGCTTCAGAATGCTCAAATTAGTAAAAAATGACCCTTCATTCACTCAAAATGGTTGAAAATTGGGTGGAGCCACCTACACTTTTGCCCAATATCTCCTAGGAAAGATCCACTAAAAGTGGAGAACTCCAGTTAAATGGAGCTAAAAGTGAGTTGGCTTCCAATTTAGGTGCGCCACTAAATTCTCCGCCGATTAAACCGTACATTTAAATTTTGCGGTTGGGTGGTGGCCACATGCACATCCCCAAACTGCTACATAATTGTGGTGGTTAGTGGAACTCGTGGTAGGAGACTACGATTAACGTTGAACCATGGGTTGAATTCCAATTGGGTTAGTGCTTATCCACGTAGTTTGGGAGATGTTAAATGTTTTCCTTGTGACAATACTCTGGGGACCGCTAGCGGGTTGGGACTATCGGTAGTTCCAAACCCCCAAATGCATTTTCAACAAAAAATAAATATAGCTCGTCACCTAAGGAGGTTAAGAAACATAGTGTACGACGAATGGTAAACAATTATTCGTGTATGAAGGGAGGTCAGGGAGTCGAGCCTTGCTGCCTCACACAAAATTTTAACAGGCGGTTTCATAGCCACATGGTGGCCTCAAGGCTGGCCACGTGGTAGTCTCTCATTGGCTCCTCTAAACTGTACAAAAAATAGAAACGTGACACTTATCATCCAATGATTGGTCCTTCGAAAGGAATATTTCATGGATTATTCTCTTTTTTACTGACTGTGCATCCCAGTCAAATCTGGTGAAACTATCATAATTTTACCTCTTTGACATTTCAATCAGAACGTAATATCTTCCTCATATGACATCGATTTTTTGAACCATTCATGACATTGGAATCAGGAAGACGATATCTACGCAACCATCCTGGTTTCAACCAAATCCTGTAATTTTGAATTTTGAGAAAAATTTATGAACTCGTGATCATTCCTCCCCATTGGGAAGGTTTTCGACCCCAAAAGACTTGATTACCTATTCAGTAGATGAGGGTACAAATCCCTCACCTTTCCAACCTCCATCCATTTTTCCTTGCTTGGTTTAGTGCCTTTGAGCCCAACTCGAAGGTAGTCAACACTTCCCCTCTTTGATGCTCTTGTTCTCCTGTCAAGAATTGTATCTTCTTTGAGCTCATCTAGAAATTATGGCGAGAAATATTCAATAGAAGGTAGCTTAACATCACTTCCTTGATCATCGATCAAAGGTGGCTCATACAAGAGTAATTTTTCAATATTAACAACTGAATACATTTGCATGTAAGAAGGCAAGTCAAGTTGTAATGCATTATTACCAACTTTCTTTATGATCTTGAAAGGACCATAGTGTATGGGTTTGATATTTTTAACTTCCCCTTGCATCCTTTCTATTCTAATGTGCAACCATACCTTATCTCCGTCTTGAAACTTGTGATCAACCCGGTGTTTGTCATGCCTATCATTGTATTTGGTTTGACTTTTTTCAAGCTTTTTTGGAACTTGTTGATGTATCAACTAAATTTTCTCAATGAAATTTCGAGCCTTATCAATATCACTATGACCATCAATTGAAACATGCTTCCCAAAGATGAATTCTAATGGCGATTTTGGCAAATACCCAAATCATACTTCAAAAGGTGAGGTTTGTGTTGAAGAGTGATTTTCCCAGTTGTAAGCGTGTTGAATGTAATGCAGTTGTTCATCCAAAAACTTAGGATTTTTGCTGCAATATCCTCTAAATAAATACAAAACTGTTGTGTTCACCACTTCGGTTTGTCCATATATTTGTGGATGAAAAGCGATACTCATTTCAACTTTGTGTCCATCATTCTCCATAGATTTGACTAAAAATTCCCGATGAACCTGGAATCCCTATCACTAACAATAGAAGTGGGCAGTCCAAAATGAACCCAAACATTTTGAAAATAAATTCCAAAAGTTTGTTCAGTAGTAATGGTTTTCTTACATGGCATAAGTATACACATTTTATTGAATCTATCCACAACTACAAAAATTAATTATTTTCCTTTCTTGATATAGGTAGACCTCCAAAAAAGTCCATGGATATGATCTCCCATGGCCCTGATGGTATTGTGTACAATCCAAGCTTCCTATTACTAGGCTTACTTGTTGCACACATAAAACAACCTCTTATAAAACGTGACATGCTATCTATCATGCGAGGCCAATAACATTACCTCTGTAGATGCGACATTGTTTTTCTTACACCAAAGTGTCCAGGAACAAGGGAAGAATGAGCTTCTCTCATGACACTTTGCCTCTCTCCCTGTGGAATACATAGCTTGCCCAAATGAAACAACAAATTGTTATGCATGTGATAATATTTTTCTTCAACTTGATTTCCCTCACTCAAACTAGCATACACATCATGAAAATCAATGTTATGTGCATGGTGTTCTATGTAACTCTCATGTAGAACATAATAATTTTTGAGTAAAATAGATGCACTAATTATTAGTCTCGAAAGAATATCTGCAACTTTATTGAATATACCTTTTTGTACCTTATAACGAAGTGAAATTGTTGAAGAAATCCCATCCACTTGAAATGTCTTGATTGCTGCAATTTTGTTTGCGACTGCAAGTACTGTAATGGTTAGTGATCGGTGTGTACAATAGTCTCTTTACCCATCAAGTAGTGTTTCCACTTCTGGACAATTTGCACCAACACATATAGTCCTTTGTCATATGTAGGATAATTAGTCACAATTCCATTAAAAGTTTCTAAATGAAAGGTGATAGGCTTACTATGCTCCATGGTTGTCTCAAATTTGGTAATGCAAGGACTGGAGCTGAACTAATCTTGTCTTTTAATACTTATAAAGTTTCATGTTGTTCGCCTCCCATTGGAAGCCTTTCTTCACACTTGTCACTCCATGCATAGGAGCTGCGATGGAAGAAAAGTTAGCAATAAACTTCCTCCAATATTGAGCTGCACCTAAGAAATTGTTTTGGGTGTGGGCCAATTCACAATGGCCTCCACTTTAGAAGTAAAAATCCTCAATTCTCAACCTCCTACAATATGTCCGAAATAGATGAAATAAGTCTTTCCAAACTCACATTTTGACATATTAAGAAACAATTTCTCTTTCTTCAAAATATCAAGCACTCTATTCACATGCAAGACACAATCTTCTCTTGTTTTGTTGAAAATCAAAATGTCATCTAAGTAAAAAATAACAAAGTCATTAAGTATGGTCGCAAAAAATTATCTATAGCTCACATGAAAGTTGTCGGTGCATTTCATAAACCAAAAGGCATAACTAGCCACTCAAAGAATCCTTGTTTGGTTTGAATGTAGTTTTCCATATATCACTTTCTACAATTTTTACTTGATGATATCCACTTCGTAAATATAACTTAGTGAAAAAAATTTCTTATTTCAGTTGATCAATAAAATCATCTATTCTTGGCAGTGGATAATAATTTTTTACCGTAATCTTGTTCAAAGCTCGAAAATTTACGCGCATGTGACAAGTCCCATATTTCTTTGGTATCAAGACTATGGGTGAGTCGGATGGTGAGGTGCTTGGCCTTATCATTCCTTTATCCAACATATATTTGATTTTCCTCTTTATTTCAGCATTCTCCATTATCGACATGCGATACATACCAGTGTTCGGAAGAGGAAAATCCTACTGCCATTGAATCTCATGTTCAATTTCCCTTTTTGCAGGCAATCCTGTTGGCTCCTGAAACATCTCCTAATGCCCATTAACCACATCATATAATTATAATTTCAACTTAGGATCGCATCCCTCAAAAGATTCATTATTAATATCATCTTTGCGCTTAATCATAGGAAGAACAAAATTCTTACTTGAAGTTACCAGCCTCTTTACCTATCCAGCATTTACCAAAGAAATTTATGTCTTCTTTTGCTATGCTCTAACAATGAAATCCTTGCCATCTTTGAATAAATGATACTTGTTATGATGGCAATAGAATGTAGATTTCCTGTCATATAAGTAAGGACTGCCTAATATAATACTAGCTATGTCAAGCGGAATCACATCTAATTCAATTATGTCAACAAAGCTTGCAGTGATTGCAAACCTCAATATACATTTCTTTGAAACCTGTAGATTTGCATCCTTACAAATCCAACCCATTGGATATGGTTTTGGATTTCGTATCATCTCAAGGTTTAGTTTTTTGACCAAGTATTGAGAGATTAATTTTTCTTGTGACCCACTGTCAAACAATGTGTCAACCTTGGTATGCTTAGATATGCCCCTCATATGAAATAGTGCTATTCTTTCTTCTTCATTTGGAGTGTTTATGTGACAGTTTGATGTACTACTATTGCGATTAGTTTTAATTTATTTTCGCTTCATGTCCTTCAATCCCATGGCTGTAATTTTAGTTTCATCACCTGAATTGGATCCTAAATAATGTTGAGCTGTAGGAGCAGTTTTTTGTTTCCCTTTTTTATTGTGTTTCTTTGGCCACGATTCAGGATGTAATTTCCAACAATGAGTTTCATCATGGCCTTCTTTTGAACAATGTTTACAAGTCACTTTTTCTCACTCTTTCTTAATATATGAATTCTTTTTTTTAACCTTTTGAGGTCTTCTCCTTGGCTTTACCCTTAAAAGGTTTCTTTCTACCCACTTCATAAATATTCTTCCTTCTAGCCTCTAGATGTGTGGCTTGAACATAAACTTCATCTAGACTAGTGGGGTTAAACATGATAATAGTATGTTTTAGGTAGCTATGTAAGCCTTCTATTTACTTTAGCAAAGTGTCTTGGATCTGCAAATCCACCCCTAATAAGAGAGCTCTTCTTCTAAATTATTCGGTGTATTCTTGCACATTTTGTCCCTTTAACTACCTAAAATTCTGTTAGTTCATGACGCCTTTCTGCATATGAGCTAATGGATAAAATTTTTGTTTAATAGCAATAATAAAATCTGACCATGATAGAATAATCTTACCATGTTTCTTAAGTTCCTCCTTTGTTTTGTCTTCCCACCAAATAAGTGTTGCATCTTCCATTCTCAAAGAAGCTAATTAAATTTTGGTATCATCATCTTGAAGGTTTTGTATTCTCCAATAGAACTCCAATTGTCGAATCCAATTATCTAGCTTGTCTGCATTTACTTCACCATTAAACATTGACAATTTGAAGTTAACATCAGGTTTTAATAAAGGATTTTTACTAGTGCTCTTGGACTTGTGTGGCTGATGTATTGAAGAAGAAGTGGAAGATGATGATGATGATGAGGGTGAAGATGATGGCTCTCCATTGCCTCCATTTCCTCCATTTCCCTTCTTTGACTTGTCTTCATCATGTTGACCTCATGAAGATTCTTGAACTTCCTTTTGGAGTTTAGATCCTTCTCCTTCGAGTCTCTCTTTCCTTTCTTCATAAATAATTCTAACCATCTCAGTCGTGTCAAGAAATTCTTTCCTAAACACTCTTTCTTCCTCCTTAGGTTCAACTTCCTCATGAATTTCTCCTTCCTCACGAGGCATTCTTAATGGAGCTTCTTCTTCTTTAGGAGGTGAACTAGGTGGTGGAGATTGTGGCAATCTTGTTCTCCTTTTCCTTGGCTCCTTTTGAGACCCTCCTGCTTCCACTAATTTGACTTCTTCTCTTTTGAGCCTGAGCCTTGTAAGCATGTAAAACTTGCAAACAGTTAAAGAATTCTCTGCACTAAACAACACCAGAGAAAATACTTTACCTCTAATACCAATATGATCTAAAATGACTGTATTAGTTTTGTTGTGCTAAGTGTCTTTTAGTTAAAAACATATGCATAATTGGTTCATTAGTTTGCATAAGGATTGAGGAGTTTTTCCATGATTTTTAGATGAATTTTAGTGAATTAGAAGCATAAAATAAGCATAAATAACACTGAACAACAGTGTAAAACAAATAAATAAGTCATCACATGAAATATACACAACAGGCATGATGAAGAAGTTCACCCCTCCTTGGCTACATCTGTTGGTCCAGCTCCCAATGGATTTTCCATCTTTCATTATGCTCAAAATTTTTCTATTACATGTAGTTACAGTGCTCTAATGGCTATTTTCTCTGCACTAATGGCTTCAGAATTCTCCAATTAGTAAAAAATGACTCTTCATTCACTCAGAATGGTCAAAAATTGGGCTCCTACACTTTTGCCCAGTATCTCCTAAGAAAGCTCCACTAAAAGTGGAGAACTCCAGTTAACTGGAGCTAAAACTGGGTTGGACGCCAATTTAGGCGCACCCCTAAATTCTCCTCTTATTAAACCACACATTTAAAGTTTGCGGTTGGGTGGTCGCCACATGCGCACCCCAAACCGCTACATAACTGTGGTGGTTAGCGGAACTCATGGTAGGAGACTGCGATTAACGTTGAACCATGGGTTGAATTCCCGTCACGTTAGTGCTTATCTGCACAGTTTCGGAGATATTAAATGTTTGCCATGTGACAATACTCTGGGGACCACTGGCGGGTTGGGACCACTAGCAATTTTCAACCCCCAAATGCATTTTTCAACAAACAATAAATACAACCTGTCGCCTAAGGAGGTTAAGAAACATTGTGTAGCGTGGATGGTAAACGGATATGCGTGCTCGAAGGGAGGTCAGGGGGACAAGTCCTACTGCCTGACACAAAATTATAACATTCTTTTCAGCGCAACGTGGTGGCCTCAGGGTTGGCCAAGTGGTAGCCTCTCATTGGCTCCTCTAAACCATACCACAAATAGAAACCTGACACTTGTCATTCAACGATTGGTCCTGAGAAAGCAATATTCCAAGGAATATTCTCTTTTTTGCTGACTGTGCATCACAGTCAAACCTGGTCAAACTATCGTAATTTCACCTCTTTGGAATTTTGATGAGAACGCGATATCTTCCTCATATGACATCGGTTTTCGAACCGTTCGCGATGCCAGAATTAGGAACATGAGATCTACACAACCATCATAGTTTCAGCCCAATCCTGTAACTTTGAATTTTGAACAAAATTTATGAACTCCTAATCAGAACATTAGATTTGCTCCATGTTCTACTTATGTGTGTTTGGTTTTGTGAAAATCACCATTGCTCTCTTGCATAATTATGTTTGGATCTGCCTCTACCTCACTTGCTACCACCTCTATATCCTCTTCGTGTGCCTATGCCAAGAGAGAGATATTATTTGAAAGGTTTTTACATGCAATCTTCTGTCAAGTTGAGTCTTGTTTCGTGTGCTAGAAGTGATCCAGTCAACTATTCTACTAAGAAATTTGTAAAATATTTGGATTCTAGAATGACCGTTACAATCATGTCATATTTCTTAACGAGACTTTGAAGGATTTTTTCAACAATCTTCCGATCTGTAATTGTTTCACCAATGAGTTTGAATTGATTGATTATTCCCATGAATTGGTCCACATTCTCTATGTGAGTCATCTTTAAGGTTTCGAATTGAGCTCCCAAAGTTTGCAATTTAATAGTCTTAATTGTACCATTACCTTGATATGAAGATTTCAAGATTTCCCAAGCTTTTTTTGTTGTGGATGTGCTAGTTATCTTGTCAAAGATAGAGTCGTAGACTAAGTCTTGTATCAAACATTTGGCTTTGTTCTTTTTGAGTTATGCAACAACATTCCTTTGGTTATTATTGATGGCTGCAAATTGTTCTTGGGTCGGCTCTACATAGACATTCTAAAGTGTATCCCAACACTCTTAGCCTTGCAGAAATGTCTTCATTCGTAAAGACCAAAACTCATATTTTTTGCTAAAAAAATCGGAGTTTGGAGAAAAGCACATTGTCTTAATACAAACGGCAAAGTCTTTTTTGAAAAAAAGGCACCCTAAGTCGTTTTATTAAGGGCTTGTACAAAGGTCCAAAACGACAAACAACAAATTTTAGTTTATTAAGTCGTTTCCAAAGCTTTAATGTTTCGAAGGGTCCACGTTTTTTTTTTTTTTTTTGAATTCAAACGCTTCAAATGTTTCATTTTTGAAGTTTTATGAAGTTTTAAATTGGTTATAAAAGACAAAACTCAAAAGTTTTTTTTTCATGAAATATTAAAGGGATTCATGAAATATTAGTTTTTAAAGGAAAACACAACGTTTTCAATGTATGCCTTAGTTGAAAATTTAAAGGAAGACATCCGAGTTTCAGAAGGGATTTGTTATAAAAAGGGCCCTTCATTTAAAAAAAAAAAAAAACTACAAATCTTGAAAGGGAAATTCAAGAAAGGACATTAATCATTTTCTATTGAAGAGATTTGTTTCAGTGTTGCAAAGGAAATTCCGAAAAGAGCGTTGTACCTTTTTCTATTGAAGAGATTTGTTTTAGTGTTGAAAAGGAAATTCCAAAAGGAGCGTTGTATCTTTTTCTGTTGAGGAGATTTGTTTTAGTGTTGAAAAGGAAATTCCAAAAAGAGCGTTGTATCCTTTTCTGTTGAAGAGATTTGTTTTAGTGTTGAAAAGGAAATTGTAAAAAGACGCACACATACCCATTTAAAAAACAATAACACCAAGCAGATGATGATGACTAGTAATCATGACAAGTAATAGACCATAAGATTAAATTTACAATATCGACATTGGTTTGAATTTGTTCAACATCAAATTCAGTGAATGGCAAGTAGGAATATGCCTTGTGTTCTTCTTCGACTAAGATATAAACCGTCCTTCTCCATGTAACGTCTAAAAATTTTCGAAAGGTTTTAGCTATCATGCGAGGACTATATCTTATCGTTCTGCAAAGATAACACTACTGACCACGGGTAGGTAGTTTCATTCCCGCTAAACATTGCAATCTATAGCAATGCATGAATCAAGTGAAGCGGAGAGACACCTCATTACGACGCCATCCGTGTTAAGGCTTCTTCATTCCACGGCCAAGAGCAGGAAACTGTAAAACGAATAACTTCTCTCTTCATCTGGCCTTACATGGAATCGATGTGCTATCTGTCATCGCGGCATTCTTCGATCGAGAACGATAATCAACCCCATAACGAAAGCTTGATCGTAGCCTGGCCTCACCGTCAGATTAAACACATCTGCTCCTAGCGTTATCTCTGATCTGACCTGCTTTCGCTTCACCTGCAATACACCAATTGATACTTTCAGAATTTGGTGTCCATATTTTCTTGGTAGGAATATACGAGCTCAACTACACATGCGGCCATAAGTTTACCGTGAACAAACCTGTGCAACGACTTCGTTAAAGCGGTTGAGAAGTGTGAAGGAACGCTTGACATAACATCCTTCAATACGGTAGTTACATTGTGTTTCCCTCTGGTTTCTTTTATCCGAAAAACACATATATACCTTTGCCAAAGTCTTTGTGGGAGTCAGCAGAGACCATGCCCTTCTCATAACGAACAATGGTTTTCGGGCGACCGAGAAATCTCCTAAGAATCCTTGCCATTCACGCTGCAGACTCAATCTCTGTTTCACATAGAGTACAATTGATTAATAGGTCGTAGAAATTTAGTTATTCTTAGTTACATAAATGTAAAACGATGGAAAACCACTACAGAGATTTTATATACCTGGCGTCGCATTGTGAGGAGAGCCATTCCTGCTGCGTCCATGAGAACAACTTCATCCTTTGGATCCGAAGGGTAGTTCTCAACTCTAAACACAATGTTCCCGGTGGAATCGAACACAGTAAAACCATTGCAGCTGAAAACAAGAGATTTCCTCCACACTGTTAGCGTTGTGGAGGAAACATTGCATAGGTTATTGTTGGTCACAACATGCCCACTGAATTCTGGTTGGTGTGGATGAATCTTAGTAAACATGTTTCCCGAAAATATGAGCCTGCAAAGAGTGCAGGCCAAGGATGGGCTAAAGAATAATGTATGTAATGAAAGACTTAGTCACGTAGATACGAGGCCAATGTCTTAAATGACTCAGTGCATTTGATGTGCTTACTCCATATGCGGTCAATCCCTTCTTATATCCGATGGCCATTGCTTCAGAATTGAACACCTTCTGAATCTCCTCGAAAATAATAATTGAATTCATAAAATAATATATCACAAACTGATTGGTCTTCCTTGATTTACCTGGAATAGGATTTAAAAAAATTCAAGGTTAGCCAGTATGTCACGTGTTAGCTGGTGGCTGATAGCTGGTATTTGATCTTTAGTGGTGGGCGGGACTAGTGATACATATCCAAAAACAGTCCACAACGCTGGATGGCTACTTCTTGGCAATTGCTTTAAGTGGAATAAATGTGTCATCCCATAATACCCATAACATTAATATTAATGCTCATTGCAACAAATTCAATTTAACTTAGTATTTTAAGTAGGATTAAAATTAACGGTGGTTGTGACAAATTTAATTAAAATAATGTGTTACCTTAACCCGAGAATGGCTTTTTTAACTTTTCAATTTTATAACTATGACAATCGAACAACCGCATGACAAACTTCCATCTCCTTTCACCGCTAACTATTGTCCCATTTTCGGATTTAATATAAAATTATTATGCAGCAGAAATATGATAATAAGTTTTGATGAATGTAGTAAATAAAACAATGGTGAAGGCTGCTAGGCCACATGGATGTACGTCAAAGTATTGTCCTAGTCGCGATGTCACATCAAAGTTTGGAGAAATAGAATATTCTGGAGATGAAAAGCTAACTGACTTATGTGCTTCTTTAAATTATAAACAAGTTTCCATTGGATACGTTATCATGAAATGAAAGCCATAAATAAAACGATGGTGGAAGTTGCTACCCACGATTCCACGTCGAACCATTGTCCTTATCGTAACCTCCTTACCATGCCATATCAAATGGTTCACACATAGAAAATGAACAATACACAAATCTAAATGGTTTATGTATTTCTTGAAAATTATAAACGAAGTCTCTATTGCATAAGGTATATCCAAAAGTGTTGGAATTAATGCTTACATATTATATTTAAGAATTTGGTTTGTGATAGTTGAGAAATTTTCTCAACTTTTTTTTCTAATTTAGGAATAAGTTAGATTTGGAAAACTCTATTTAATATAGTAATTTGAATGTAATGTGTGTGTGTATGTTCACACATGCACCTTTGTGTGTAATATATGCGTTCTTTTAGTTAGTTTTATCATGGTATCATAGCTTCAGGCTCGTACTGGGATTGAGAGAGAATGTAATTTGTTGCAGAGAGTAATTTTTTTTTTTGGCTCCATTGTAGTGTGTTAGTTTATATACATAAATGTGAATTATCTTTCAGTTTTTCTATCAAGTTCGGGGTGGTCATATCAATCAAAAATACAATCAATTCTATAAAACCGCCATCCTAATTCTACTGTATGGGACTCCTCATGTTGGAGAATTTGTTGCTAATCTGTATTCGTACTATCGCCTGTGCAGTCACAACTTGTAGTTGTTGGATAATGCATTTTTGCTATTCGAAGCCTAGACTGCTCGTGTATCATTCCCTTATTTTCTTGCAGAAGAAATTGAGGGCAGTGGTTTCCTTCGGTGCTCTGTGGACTAACGCTTCGTCAAAGGACTGACGCGTCCTGCTGCCTGCATTGAACATTGCACACACTGGATCAACTTATTTTGTATACAATCATGTTGTGACCGCTACAATTTGCATCTTCAGATCCATGTTGGAGGCTATGGTGTTGAAGGTTTGACCACGTGGCCCTCTCCACATCAATACTATGCTAGCATTATCAATGGAGGTAATTTTCACGACATCCACGGAGTTGGAAATTCCTTGGTATACATCAATGTTTTCTATGCCATAGTAACAACACATTAGGTTACGATGTGCACATGTAAAACTCTGTTGATTTCATGGGATTTTAAATCATGTACATGGGCACACATTATTCCACCCACCGCAAATCCAGTAAAGTAGAACCACTCTGGCCAGAACTAGAACTTCATATTTCGAGGACTAGTTTTCACCCTTTCCATAATATAAAAGAATGGTTATTACTATTGTTTATTCTAATTTGTAAAATTGTACACGATGAATTTCAAATCAGAGAAGAAAGTTTATGATGTGATAACTAATTCTAGATACATTTCGTATCTAGACAACTTCTCTAGATAATTGGCGAGTACAACGGTTAGCACTCATGTATATCGGTGGATGGGAACTCATTCATAGAATTACTAGGAGTTCAGCTATTGCAAACATGTAATCAATTGTGTTTGAAGAGATCAAGCGGCAGTGAGGCTCAACATGGATGGTTGTCGAGATAGTATGGCAGTTGCGGATCTAGGGAAGAATCCCTCATTAGTCTTAGACATTGAGTGGTCCCCTAATGAGGTTATGCGACAGATTGGGATGTTGTACGCTAATTGACTTTGGGAGGTCCTTGATTTAGGAGTTGAGGAAGCGAACTTGGGAATCCAACTTGCCAACTACACCTTTACGAGGGTTATGAGGCAACTTGATGGAGCATATATACTGAGAAGCTAAAGAATGATTGTGTTTTTAAATAAATTTATGTAATGTAAGCATTATGAGGGGATGTTGGAATTAATGCTTACATCCTATATTTGAGAAGTTGGTTTGTGATGGTTGAGAAATTCTCTTAACCTATCCTTCTAACTTAGGAATAAGTTAGATCTAGAAAACTCTATTTAATAGAGTAATTTGAATGTAATATGTGTGTTTGTTTACACATGCACCTTTTTGTGTAATATATGCATTCTTTTAATTGGTTTTATCAGCTTTGATACATTTCAAAGACAAAATATATTGTATGGATTGTTACATAGATTTTTAAATCGTAAAAATAAAATATTGTAATATGTACATTTAAAGATATCAAAATTAGAGGATGCATATCGACTGATAGTCAAACGTGCTAGAAATAAATCATACCTTAGAGTGTCTTAAATGGTAAAAATAACGAAATAATGACGTGATGCTGAAGCATCAAACTCACGTAATCACGTTCTTGATACTCCTTTTAGAACAAGATGTGTTTCTAATCAGCAAGTCCATGCCTACATGGGAAGTGTAATTTTTTTTTTTTATTAAAGCTGGTTTAAGACTTATATTGGTCTTCCCTATGTTTCTCTGTGGTCAATCCTTTATAACAAGGTCTTACCATTATAATTTTATGTATTTTTATTGAAAAATACTATCATGGATTTTTTTAAGTCATTATTGTATGGGCTAGTTAAATAAGATTGGAAAACGCCAATATTGATTTTATAGAAGTCATTATTGCATGGGATAGTTAAAAAAGTGCTAGATAAGGAAGTCATAGTTATGAATTTGACAAGCATATTGTTAAGTAGAGAATAAATTAACATAATTTTCTATTTTTTTGTTAAAGAAAATACAATTTTTAGGGATTTAGATATCTGGTAGAGTGCAAATAGATTTGACAAGAATAGTGCGAAGTAGAGAAAAAATATTGTAATTTTCTCCTTTTGTCAAAGAAAATATAAATTTTAGGGATTTAGATATCTAGTACCGTGCAAATAGACTCTAAGAAAAAACAAGTTAATCATAATTTTCTATTTTTTAGAAGAAAATTGAATTTTTAGAGGCTTAGATATCTCGTACTGTGCAAATAGGCTAAAAGCATAGTTTTATATATCTCGTACCATGCAAATAGGCAGGAAGCAATAGCAATTTAATCATAATTTCATATTTTTGTCAAAGAAAATAAAATTATTAGAAGAATTTTTAGAAGTTTAGATATTTGATACCATGCAAATAAGATGGAAGCAATAGCACAATTAAAATAGGTATCATTCTTACCCTTCATTTAGCCTAACAATAATTTCCATACTTTCTAGTTATTCTCTTCCCTTTAGCTCAGCACTGTGCAATTCTTCCATTTCCATTTTCAAGACTCTCATCCATCTCCATATTTCAAATGATAATCATGTATCTAATATCAAGTCATCCTATAATGTACATATAATAGTTTCTTGTAGATCAAAATATAATTTGAAGAAACATGATAAAGTCAAATTATTAGAAAATATTTATTTTGTACATATAATATTTTCTTGTAGATCAAAATATAATTTGAAGAAACATGATAAAGACAAATTATTATAAAATAATTTATTTTATTTTATTTAAAATTCTAGTTAACCAGAGATATAGACATTCAACGTCCCAATATGCAATATAACAGGAGCATTCACAATCAACCAAATCCAAATAATATTTTCAAGTTCAAAATATATCCAAACATATATGAGAAGTAAAGTGATACACTCATAATACTGATTCAAATATGATTTGAACAACACATCTTAAAAAAAATTATTTACATAAAATATCACTTTTTTGATTAATTTTAAATATCGTTGCATGTACATCTAACTATCTAGGATATAGATATTAACAAAATAAATTACTAATCAAAAGTTCTTGATACCAATATGGTTTTATTTTTATAAAAAGTTCCAGATACAAATGGTGTTTTATAAGCCAATGGCAAAAATGTATCCAAGATCTCGTTATCTCGATGATTCATAAGAGGTGCAAGATGCTTTCTGGTAGATTCGTATACATTGTAGATCAAGATGCGACATAAGAAATTATTATATAGCATGTTTTTTTTTTTTTCATAAATGGTCATGTTGGTATTGGCATTGAATGTAATATGTTTACACAATCCTCAATTTGTAGAATAAAATAAAATAATAAAGTTCAGTTTTTAGAATTAAATAATGAATAAGTTTATTTTTTAATAAAAGTTAGTATAAATAAAAAATAATAACATTAATTATAAATAAAGATAATACTAAAAAGTTCAATTTTTAAAATTAAATTATAGATAAGTTCATTTTTTAATAATAATTAATAAAAACAAAAAGGAAATAATAGTAATAATAAATAAGGCTAATACTAAAAACCTAGGATATATAGGCATAGACACACATTTTAGATCAAGAAGATGTGATATAATAAGAAATTATTAGATAACATTTTTTATTGCACATATGGTGATGCTCGAATCTGACATGTAGATGTTAAAAGATATATTATATGTTGAAGGATGTAATATGTTTATCAGGAGTTTAATTTTACAATTAATTAATAAATAATTTCATTTTTTACAATTATAATTAGTAAAAACAAAAATACAAATAGTAATAATAATAAATAAATCTAATACTAAAAACATATTATATGGGCTACATTTTCTGGAAATTTCAAATTGAATAATTATGTGGAATTTCAAAGCTATAGTTCGAAATTCATCTTGTCAGTTTGAGCGTCTTCTTTTTCTAATTTAAAGTGATCCTGTTACAAAGCTCGTTGCAAACCTCTAGTGATAAAGCCATTAACAAGTTTTACTGTTCACTATTGGTTGTGTTGATTCGTGGATTTTTCATTAGCTTGAGCATTATCCTTGTATGATTATTATTATTAATCAATGTGTTCTTCTTATTAATCAGTCTTCACTATTATTCTTCAATCGGTTAGTTGCTGTTATTTTGGGCGTTTTTCACCCAGCAACTTGCTAGTACAACAAACGATATTATTTTTATGGGAAAGAATTCACTTTTGGAGCTTGAGAGTTAGGAAGCAATTTTAATTTTGTGTTTTATTTCTTTACAAGGTTCTATTTGTTTACATGGTTTTATTTCACGTTTTGGGATGTTTTGATTTATTTAAATTAGTTTACTAGCAATTTAGAAAAAATAAACTCTTGTGACAAATTTGAATTTGTTAAAAGCTTGGAAATAATTTGTATTCAATAAATATAAAATTCAATTTTGCACAATTATTTCAAACAACAAACCTAGCCTGCATACCATGATACTAAAAACCCAACATGCGTACCATGATTTGCAATTTTTGCACCTAAGGAATTTTCTTTGATTGTGGCTGGGATTTCCACACGAAACTGATGGGTTCACCGACCAGCATTTGAAGTCTACAAAGCTGAAATCATTCTCATTCTTAGTGAGTCCTATTCTTTGGTAAGCCAAATATCACTTGAAGCTTCTTACGCTCACATTCCATATCTAAATTAAAATTAATGCAAAAATAAAACTCAAACAAAAATAAATAGATGCAGTTGAGTAATTTTATGGTAAATTCACTTGGAAGCTGCACTTAAACAACAACAAAAAATGGATGCATTTGAGTAAGTTTGTGGTAAATTTACTTTCAAGTTGCATCTCTAAATTTACACATATAGGTTTTGTGGAAGTTGTGCTTCAATTTACACTTACAGGCTCTTATCATTGCATCATGTTCTTCTCCATGTTATCCATCATTGCATCATCTACAGGTACCGAAATAGGAATATAAATATGTGAAAGATGCTTAATATGTGGAAGCTCTGAAGCAGGAATTCGTCCATGATTCGTCTGTAGGTACAGGAAGAGGAATAGAAATATGTGGAAGCCGTAAAGCAGGAATTCGTCTGCATGTACACGAAGAGGAATAGAAATATGTGGGAGCAGTCAAGCATGGATTTTCTAAAGGCACACATGCAGACCTCCCTCACCCTCCCATTTCACTTTCCCCCCACTCCCTTATCGGACAAGAAAATTTTCTTTCGCCCAAATATTTTGAAACTTAAAGTTTCATATGTACGGTGGCCAAATTGCCACTCCATGGATGGCCACTTTGTCTACATGCAGGTGACCACCTCCATCAATATCCAGCCATGAAAGGGAACATAGAAAGGTTTTATTTTTGTAATTATAAAAAAAATAATGCTTATAAAGTAATGCTAGCACATGCAGACCTTACTCCCCCTGCCTTTTCCCTTTCCTCCCCTGTTGAACAAGAAAATGTTCTTTTGCCCTAATATTTTGAAACTTAAAGTTTCATATGTACGGTGGCCAGATTGACACTCCATGGATGGCCAATTTTTCTACATGTAGGTGGACGACTCCATCAATAGCCGGCCATCGAAGGGAACATCTAAATGTTTTATTTTTATAATTATAAATAAATATTTAATGCTTATAAAGTAATGCTAGCATCACTTCTACTTCAAAAATGTCAATGGTGCATAACTCTTTTAACTTAAGGAATAAGTCAAAAATATATAGGGATTCCTCGAGAAGAGGCTAATAAGATGTGTTAGGTCCCTATATTACTAGGGTAGTCGCTTATTGTTGTTATTGTAGCCCTCCTTATTGTTATCGCTGTACCCTGTAACCTCCATGTTGTTATTATTGTGCCTTTACATTATTATAGTTAGCTCGTCTAGGATTATATTGAGACCCATGGACTCCTATATAGAGAAAGAAGGTTTTCTCATTTATATCATCCAAGAATTGTTTATTTATGTAATGTAAAGGAGGTTTACCCCTCAAATTTGTTGATTTCTAAGGTGTTGATCCATCTTTTATTCTATTTTTGGAGCTGATTTCATAACATTTGGTATCATAGCTTTGGATTCTAGGGTTTTGGTGCTCTAAATAGGTCATCGTGGAATTTTCATTATAAATGTTTTTCTAAGAAGGTTTAGAAGCTTAAATATTTACCACGCGAAGCTTAAATCTTGAGGAATATGGTGAAAAACATTTAGATCTTGGTTCGTAATATTTTTGGAGATATGATCTATGGAAGTTAGGGTTTGTTCAGGCTCCTGAATTTCATCTAAAAGAGGTGACCTTGGGAAAATTTTCGTAAATCTCTCTCGGAGCATCAGATTGGAATTCTGTAAAAAGTGGCCGAAATTACACGGACTGTAGTTTCCTGTATATCAATTTAAGAGCCAAAGGAGGAAGCAGTGACACATGCCACGTCATAGAAGTTCACTCTATTGAACCATTCCATAATTAGGTCATTGTGGGAGGTAGGGAATAACCTTGTGTTGAAACATCCAAATCAGGTTAGACCTATGGCATTCGAAAGAAGAGTCAGAGGGCTACTACAACACCAAATTTGCGATATTGAAGATCCAAAATTGCGGAGATAATTCAATTTCAATATCGAGCTCGTCAAAAGCAATAAAAAGGCATGCATTTTTTTTTTCAAATTGCATAACTATTGTTTGAAAAATAAGTTTGAATTGATTCCAAAGGCATATTGAAGCATAGATATCAATATTGTATTCTAAAATTCCCCCTAAAAAGAATCCAACACCAATTAAACCTTCATAAGGCTCTACTATGACTCACTAAGAGTAATAAGTGCAACATGACATATCAAAATTACAAGAGAAAGTGTACCAAATTTCGATCGCGCAAAGAGCAACAAAAATTAAATGGAAGCTTTGAAGAAAGGCATGGAAGCGAAGATGGATGGTTTGAAGAAAGGTGTGGAAGCTAAGATGGATGGATTGAATAATGGCATGGATTATAAATGGATGACATTCACAAAAAATGAAAGACAACATGGAAGACATGAACAATGATCTAAAAGAAAACATGGAAGGTTTGACAAAGTTGATACATGAAATGGTTCCTAATGGAGAAAATATAGTAGATGAAACTCATGATGAGAACAAAATAAATGTTAATCATGATTTCATAAACTCTAATGTTGGATGGAAGACCCACCATATTCTAAAGATCGATATGAGGAAGTTTGATGGAAAGGATCCCCTAACATGGATACTACAGATGGAGCAATATTTTGATCCCAATAATGTGAAAAACATATAAAATGTATGCATTTCAACTTTACATTTAGAAAAAATTACATTTGTACGGTATCGATGGCTTTTCTCTTATAAAAAAATTCTCACTTGGTCAATTTTTACGGAGGAAATTCTAACACATTACGAGGATACAAATAGCAACACCTTCTTTAGCCAATTGATAAACCTCAAACAAAAGGGTTCAATGGTGGAGCACATTGAGGACTTCCAAAAATTGAATATAAGGGTAACTGATATTCCATAGGAACACAAGATTGATGTCTTCATAGGGACTTTAAAGGATAACATCCAACAGGAGGTTCACCTTTGGAAACCTGATTCATTGGAGAATGAATTTAGGTTAGAAAGAAAAATCGAAAGTAAATTTATAGCGACAAGGAATCCTACCACTAATATCTATAAAGATGGAAGTGTTGCTACTCCTATACTTCCACAACCTACAAGGTTGACACCACAACAATTGGAAGAAAAAAGAGCGAAAGATATTTGCTACAATTGTGATAGAAAATACACTAAAGGTCATAGGTGTGCTGAGAAAAAAATATTTTACATAGATTGTCAATAGGAGGAAGAAAATGAACAAGAAACTTCAAAAGAAGAGGATATACACCAGGAACCAACCCTAGAGAAAGAAGAAATGAGTCAAACCATATCTTGTAATGCATTAGCAGGAATTACCACCCCTCAAACTCTCAATATAGAAGGACATATCAAGAGTAAAAAGGTAATAGTGTTGATTTATTCAGGTAGTACCCATAATTTATTCATTTTAAGGTAGCCAAGGAATTTAATTGCTTCCTATACCTAGCAGCAGAGTGTCAATTTATGGTTGCAAATGGAGGGACTATAAATTTCTCTGGAAAATTCCATAATATCAAGCTAACCATGGGGAAATATGTATTGAATAGTCCAATGCTTTCCATTCCAATGGGAGGTGTTGATGTTGTACTAGGAGTACAATGTTTACAATCTTTGGGGACGGTAGCTTTTAATTTTCAAGAAATTTTCTTGAATTTTTTTTTGGAAGGAAATGAATTTGAATTACACGGTATCGCAAGGAATTCGGGAAAGATACTGACCCCTAATGTCATCACAAAGCTTATGAAGAAAGGACAACGAGGCATAATTGAACAATTATGGTCACTAGAAGTTGCAACATCAAAATCATCAATTTCTCTAGATCTCGAAAAAGCCTTCGATAATCATTCAAAGGTGTTTGAAACTCCCAATGGCCTCCCATCTATTCGTGATCATGAGCATGCTATTTATTTGATTCCAGGAAGTGTTCCTCCAAACATTGGGCCTTACAGATATCCTTATGTCCAAAAGAGAGAAATTGAAAATATGATTGTAGAAATGTTAGAGGCTGGTATAATTCAACCGAGTCAAAGTTCTTTCTCTGCTCCAGTAGTATTGGTGCACAAGCAGGGTGAATCATGGCACATGTGTCCAGATTATAGGGAATTTAATAAGCTCACTATTAAAGATAAATTTCCGATTCATGTGATTGATGAATTATTAGATTAATTACATGGAGAAATTTATTTTACCACGTTGGATCTTAGTTCAACATATCATCAAATTAGAATGAAGACCAAATGTATTCCAAAAAAAACATTTCAAACTCATGAGGGTCATTATAAATTTTTGGTCATGCCTTTTGGCCTCACCAATGCATCTTCTACAATTCAAGGGTTTATGAATTCCATTTTCAAACCCTTCCTTAGAAAACTTTTTTTAGTGTTTTTTGATGATATACTAATCTACAGTAGGTCTTGGAAGGATCATGTTCAACATGTTGATAGGGTGCTCAAACTATTGGGGGAGAAACATATATAAGAAAAAACCTCCAAATGTTTCTTGGGAGTACAAGTGGTGGAATATCTAGGTCATATTGTATCTCACGAGGGTGTTAAGGTAGGCTCTAAAAAAATTAAAGCCATTAAAGGAATGGAAAGTCTCCACAACTATAAATCAGTTGCGAGGATTTCTCAGGTTAACATGGTATTATCGCAAGTTTGTTAAGAATTATGGTACAATAGTAGCACCTCTAACAACATTATTAAAGGAAGATTAATTTTCATGGACTTGTGAAGCAACTAAGGCCTTTTAACATCTGAAGGAGGCAATGTGCCTAGCACCGGTCTTAGCTACGCCAAAATTCACAAAAAAAAAAATTATGGAATGTGATGCCTCAGGAAATGGAATTGTTGTTATTTTAATGCAAGAAGGAATACCCATTTCTTTTTAAAGTCGTCCAATCAAAGAAAAGTATTTACAAAAAGCTATTTATGAGAAGGAAATGTTGGCAATACTACATGCACTAAAGAAATGTCGACCTTATCTAATGGGAAGACACTTCAATGTAAAAAATGATCATGATAGTCTTAAATAATTTTTGGAACAAAGACTATCTTCAAAAGAGGAGAAAAATTGGGTCACAAAGATTTTGGGTTATGACTTTGAAAACATATACAAAAAGGGGAATCTAAATGTTGTTGCAGATGCGATCTCAAGAAAGGATGAGGAGGTGGAAGCATTTCTTTGTTCCATTTATATTATCCAAACATATTGGATAACCGAAGCAAGGGATAAATGGAAGAAAGGACGAAGAATTGTGGACACCCATTCAAAATTTGCAGCAAGATCGTGGTACATCTAATACATTTAGTGAAAAAATGTTTGGAAGGATATCTTCCTTATTTTGTATCTAACAAACAAACACAATGGGTCAAGTGGTTACCTTTGGATGAATGGTGGAATAACACTTCCTTCCATAGTGCAACAAAAACGACCCCATTGATGACACTTTACGGATATCATCCACCTTCCATCACATCATATTTAAGAGAAAATTATAAGGTTGAAGCAGTGGAAGATCACATCGAGCATCAAGAACAGGTTCTCCGATTCTTAAAGGATAACCTAAATTTGGCACAAAATCGAATGAAAGAACATGAAGATCAAAAATCACAGTGAAAAACGTTTTGATGTAGGAGACTAGGTATTTTTACAGTTACAACCATACAAACAAATGTCCCTCAAGCAAGCTAAGAAGGATAATAAATTATCACCAAAGTAGTATAGTCCTTACAAGGTTTTCAAAATATTGGTACTATGACATACAAATTGGAGCTCCTTCCTGCTTCTCGAGTGTATCCAGTTTTCCATGTTTCATGTTTAAAGAGGTTATAGGTGACAAACTTCCAGTTCAAACAATATTCCCAGAACTTGATGAGGAATGAAAAATCATATTGGAATGTGAAGCAGTCACGGAAAAAAGAACTTAACAGTTAGGAAATCGATCAATTTCAGGGTATCTCATCATGTGGAAGAACTTACCCACTGAAGATTCTACATGGGAGGGTGAGAATTTTATACAGAAGCATCTATAGATACTCAAGCATTGAGGACAACACTTTTTTGAAGGAGAGAGGCATGTTAGGTCTCTATATTACTAGTGTAGTCCGTTATTTTTATTAGTGTATCCCCCTTATTGTTATTTTTGTACCCTTGTAACCCCCATATTGTTATTGTTGTACCCTTATAACCCCCATATTGTTATTATTATGCCCTCACATTATTATTGTTAGCCTAGCTAGGATTATATTGTTACCCCATGGACTCCTTTATATAGAAAGGAGGTTTTTTCATTTGTATCATCCAAGAATTTTTCATTTTTGTAATGTGAAGGGGATTTCCCCCTCAAAGTCGCTGATTTCTAAGGCGTTTATCTCTATTTTCTTCTATTTTTCTAAATGATTTCATAAGAAGATGAGAAAAAATTTTATTGCTTAAAAAATGGGTTATATTTAATCGATAATTTGAGAAAAAATGCTTTACAAAATATCGAATAAAAAGTTTACATAATTTTTTTTTATATATGCGAGAACTAATGCTAACTAAAAAACTGGTCACTATAGTGCCATGCCATGCCAAGACTAATAAATCCTCTTAATGGATTGTTCGTTGATAAACATTAGAAAATAATGGTATGATGTTGAAGCATGATATTGTAATCACGTTCTCCATTCTCTATTTAGTAAATTCGCTTAATTAAACTTCATATGAAATGGAGAAAAGTGCCTCCTTATTTCTTCCATTGGGCAAGGTTTTTTTCTTCACTAATGCGAGTCCAATACATTGAAACACATACTTTCCACGAGCAGAAATCGCATAGGACAAGTATTATGCAAAATGTGTGAAAACGACGATTCAATGTTTTAATGATTGTGATTTTTTGGGGGGCGTAATATATAATGTGTTGACGTATTAAGGATTTTGAGATCATTAAAAAATTATAGTTCATGATTTTAGGGATAATTGAGAAATAGATTTATCGACAAATTATCAAGGATTATGATTTTTTTGGTGTGTAATTTATAATCGATGGATTTGTTAAAGATTTTAATATTATGAAAAAATTATGAAGGATTGTGATTTTTTAGTATGTAATATATAATCGTTGGATGTGTTAAATATTTTAAGATTATTAAAAAATTATGGTTCAAGGTTTTATAGATAACTTAGGAATATATTTATTCAAAAATTTATAATTGAAGGATATATTTATTTACCATTACAATAATTATGGTTGATAATAATTAGGTTATTAAAAGATTAGGTCAAAGAAAATATTGGTTTTTAATTTATTGTTAAAATTAATGGATATAATTCAATTAAGAGTTCATCATCTAATGTAATGAGTGCTAAGTGGACTATTCAAAAATTATGAGAAATTAGTCATTTACAACTACCTCTCATGGAAATGGTCATATATAAATGACTTAATTAATATTATTGAATCCAAAAAATGATATCTAATATAATGCATTGCAGAAACCCCTCATGCTTAAAATTTCAAAGTTGTGTTTCATGGTATTTTTTCATTTCCTAGTTTTGCCTTAAATTTAAAAGCATAATGCTCCAATAAATTCTTAAGATAAGGAGAGAAAGAGTAATAGACTCACCTTATAGGATCGATGTATCAAACAATAAGGTATTGACAATGAAGAGAGAAAGTTCTATGAAAGTGAAAGGAATTTCTATGTGGCTTTTCAATGAGGAGGAAAATCATTGGCCATGTGAAGAATTCACTCTAATGTCTTATGTTGTTTGAAGTAACTCTGAGAATATATTTACCTTCCTTTGGAAACAAGTCATAATTTGAATAGGATTGTGTAATTTTTGCGGGATGTAGTTGTGTGCTAAATATATACGATATTGAAACAAGTTTTGAAGAGTCGTCATTTCTAATGGATGAGTTATTGCTATGTGTTGGCGCTTGAATCATAGAAGATAAGATCCCTTTTCATATAAAAATCACTTTTTGTACGATACATAATTCAATTAAATTTTGAACAAATCATTGTGTTATTTTTCCATTAATTTTCCTTCCTATTTATTATTCATGTTAAATTTGACAGACTACTATCTAAACAAAGGCTAGGAAGTTACATGATTTTACTTATGTGAATTCAAAAATTATGACACAAACAATGTTGGAATCTTATAATATTTGGCCAGGCTTTACTAATTTTTACTAACTCTTCTATTTTGGTCATATTTGGATTGTTCTCTATGTTTAGTTGTACGTAAGAATTCAAACGCTCACAATATTTACTTATATTAAATGATTGCATGAATTAAAATGGTGAAATATATTATGTTTAAACCAACTAACCCTGATGTGGCAGAAATATGTTTGGAGGAAAGGGGAATTATGAATAAAGCTCTATTATGAATATCTACAAAATAAAATAGCACTCATCATATTAGAATTTACGACACGTGCACTAAAAATTAAACAATCTTCAAGAATTTGTATAAATAGGAAAATCGAAGGAAAATTTTGCTTCCTAAAATTAAGATTTTTTAGATTGTGATGGAACTCAATCAAAATAATAATGCTTTCCTATGTACAATAGAGTATTTGAGAGACAAACTTGGTGACATGCAAGGGAAATTGTTAAAAAAGAATGATTTAACTATTACTACTTTTCAAAATACTATTTTATTTATAGTCATGTATTTAAAAAAGGTAACACATTTTCATGATTTAACAAGGATTCTCATGTAATATAAATATAGGAAGAGAAATGTTTAAAAAATTGTGATTTCACATATTTTTCATTGACAACTAAAGAAAAGAAATATAATATTCCAAAATCAAAGTCACCACAAGGAGGGGAGTCATCAAAAAGACTACAAAACTATGTCTAAAAGAAAGCTAATAGTTTTATTGTGGTAAGCCTATACATTATGCAAAATAATGTAGGGTAAGGGACTTTAATGAATCCACATATATATGTTGGGAAGGAAATTTCATTGAGAAAGAAGGTGAGACACAAAATTATTTGAAGCTATTCATTTTAAATGTAAATTTATATTTATATATAGATATGTGTGATGATTGGTTTATTAATTTAGGAGCCTCACTTCAAATCATGTGTCATAGAGATTAGTTTTATATATTCATGAGAGTACTAATAGTGTATGAGTGTTTTTAGGATATCACAATTCTCACAAAATAGTTGTGGTAATGTATGTCTCGAGCTACCAAATGTACATGTAGAGAAAATTTAATATATGATGTATTCTTATGGAATAAATTAAGAATTAATAGTTCTTTCAACCATTGAGATGAAGGAATGGAGGTTTTATATATGAAGACAATATGCTTTGTGAAGGAAAATCTTGGTAATGACAAAGTGATTGTTAAAGGTGATATAGTGGTAGTGGGAGGCCTTTAAGAGTTTGAATACATTGATGTAATCTATAACGAAATGAAATCTAATATTGTAACCATAGAGGACATTTGGAAATTTAGATATGGTCATTTAAATTTGAAAGATCCTTATTTGTTGTAAAGAAAGTATATTATGATTTATATCTTCCTAGTTTCAAGAATTAAGATACTAAATTTCAAGGGTAAGCACTAGCACTAGGAAATGTTATAGAAATGAAATTCTAATAAGAATAAATATTAAAAAAAATGAGAAAACTTATTCATATAGTATGTTATAATGGAGCATATGCAAACATGATCACTTTTTGGAGCATTTTTTTTTAGTTATATTTGTTGATGATAATACTTTTTATATATTGTCTACCTCAATAGAAAGATGGGTGGATTATTTCAATATTTGAAAGAAACTAGACTCGTGATTGAAAAAAAATATATAAGAATCTCAAGATCCTAAGGTTAGATAAAGTAAGAGAGTAACATTCAAATAAATTTGTAAAGTGTTGTAAAGAAAACAATGCATGAAAGTAGTGAACAATTTTATAGACGACTCGTAAGATGTGGTAGGTGAAAGGTTGAATAGAATATTAGTTGAATGTAATATAAATAGATTGAATAAAAAAATACCCTATATTTTTTGTGGGATTAAAGCATAATTATAACAATGTAATTACAAACTAGCTCTCCAATAAACCTCCTAAAATTCAGACGTGAGTGAATTTTATTTTTTTAGTAATCAACCTTGAATCATTTGAGACTATTTGAATATTGAAGAATTTTTCCATAATGCAAAATAATTCAAGATCGAAATAAATGCAATTTTTTTTTTTATATATTTTCAATAGTCATTTATAATTTGTCATGAATGTTCTACTGAAACAGTTTGTCATAACGGATATTGAAATATTCTAAAATATTTTAATAAATGAATTTTCTTAGATCCCATATTTATTATTGATAGATTCATTTTCATATTTATGGACATAATTTAAATTTAAAAATAAAAGAACTAGTAAATGGGTATATTGTCCCAAAAAATGAATATAAGAGATGATCTAGGAAACTTGATATGGGAGAAAAGACAAGTAGAATATGAGGCCTATTATGAATAAGATTTTCTTCAATAACTAAATGTATGTACAAAAAGTGGGCACTCACTATGGAGTTTCATTTGACATTGTGAACATAATGGCCACTACAAGATATTGTATCTCCTTTATTTTTCTCATAAATCAAACTTAGTTCTCTTCTCAAATACAAAACAAGTATAGTGCTAGAAGAACATGTCCCTTTTTCTTTATTAATATCCAAATTATTAATATACAAGTCATGAAAAATGGTATGAGGTATGTGTTATACGTTGTCCATAATTAGCCATGACTAAACTACGGTTCTTAAAGGGGTAGTTCCCCCCCAACCCCCCCACCCATATAAATGCCACCATGGTGGGTCCTAGAGTGTGGCGATAGTTTTGTAGAGAAGTGCCCTCAAAGAAACAAAATTAGAAAATTTTCATTATAAAATATTGTAATTTAATAGTTAAATTTCACCATTCGTCATTGGGTTGAAAATTCTACAATACAAGTTATGTTAGGTTTTTCTACCCTTCAAGGAAAATTTATTTCAAAAAGTAATTTTATAGTGCCTATATAATCATTAGTAGATATTGAAAAATATTTCCTCGTTTTTGTATTTTAGGTTTCGAGGATAAAATATCTAGGTTAATATGTATGTTTTTGATTGCATATTTTATATTTTAATTAAGAATTTGTTTGTATTAATTAAATTGTACACTGTTAAAACCTACATTTGGTATAAGAGCAATTTTTTCTTTAAGAAAAATCCCTTTCAGCTAAGGGGCTTAGTTTGAGAATGTTTTAGACCTTGTTATAGAGGGACATCCTTAAAAGTGATTATTGTGGTGAAAAGGAAATGGTAAGTAGTTCAAAAATAGATATTGAGAAATATGAAAGTTTCAAGTTTTGGAAGATAAAACTAGAATATATTTTTCCCCAGATACTGGTGAACAGGTCGTGATCGCCCCATCTGACTGACGAACTGTGGAATGTGGAGGGCATCCATGTTCAAATGTATATAACCTAGAATGTTTACTCCATGAATCCCTTCACCTTGTCTTGCGAGGACCACTTTGTCTCTTCTCTAGAACTATGGGCCATTCCTACTATTTTTTCTCGCCCCTCTACCCAACACCATTTCTCCTAGTCGTGTTGCTACGCCCTTCAATACTTTAAAGGTGAGCAAGATGAAGTAGTGGATGAAGCTCTTAAAGAATATGAAAATCATATTTATACTTTATATGAGGAGGAAGAATCAGAAGTCATAGGTTAAGTTTCAAATTCATAATTTCAAGTCTCTCTCTATGAAGAAGAGATTGAATAATATTGTAAAACATTCACATCTTATGGAGGCTGAGTTACACAAAATGTTTGATTATGATCTCGGATCTAGGAAGAGGTCGAGGGTTCAAGGGAATGAAGAAAAAACATATCAGAAAATCCAATAACAACCTACTATAGAACTTGACAAAGGGAAACAACAGATCAACACACCTTAAAAATTTATAGTTCAAGGAGGACAAAGTTCTAATAGTAAGCAGAATTCGGGGTTGTTGCATAAATCTGATAAAAAACCTATTATTAATTCACAAAAACTCTTAAATCAAAACTTAAATGAAGGGGAACAATTGAAGACAATGAAAGAAATTCATTCTTTTAATTTATTAAAATAATTAGAAAATCTCAAAGTTCCAATTCTCTTGTATGAGCTAGTAAAGGCTCCTACTTATAAAAAGAAGGTTGTTGATATATAAATATTTCACAAGATAACCAGTCATCATATCAACATAATTTGCAGGAGGATGGGCCTATGGTGATGTTTGGTCCACATGTGGGGGAGCGAGATTCTTCTACACCACTGTTTTATGTTTCTGTGCTCATGCATACCTTTATTCTTCATAATTGTATGCTGGATTCGAGTGCTTCTCATAATTTGATGCCACATGCACTTATGAAGAAATTAAAGTTGTAGATTAAAAAACCATATAAAGACCTATATTGATTTGATTCTAAAAAGGTCAAATTTATGGGATTGATCAAAGATTTTATGGCTTCATTAGCTGAGATTCCTGCTAGAAGTATTGTAATGGATGTGGTTGTCGCAAATATACTAGCTTGTTTTGGAGTGTTTCTCTCTAGGTATTGGGGAGCTAAACTTGGAGAAGTACTGAAACCAAATTTCACTTATGCTATTATTCTAGTTTTTGGTAGAGAGGAAAGGATGTTGTGTTGAGGGACATGTTTTTGAAGACTATCAGAAAGGAGGGTTCAATTAATTCTCCTGTTTATATTCAGGAACATGATTATTTTTCTTATTTCATGTTACAAGAATCATAAGAAATTTCTCAAGATATAAAAGTGAAGGTCCCTTTAGGAACTAAAAGCAAGGACATGACACTCAGTGGAGTCTGGAAGTTTTATTTTGATGGTGCCTTTTCAAAAGAAGGGAATGGAGCTAGAGTTGTTATATTTTCTCCAAAATTTGATATTATTCCCTTCTCTTATAAATTAGAATTTGACTCTACAAATAATATCACTGAATATGAAGCTTTGATTCTTCATTTTCAAGTTGCAAAAAAATTAGGAATGTAGTGTATTTTTATTTTTGGATATTCAGAGTTAGTAATTAAACAAATCAAGAATCATTGTCAAGCTAAAAATACAAGGTTGAAAACATATAGAAATTAAGTGTAGGATTTGGTGGATAACTATTTAAATTATTTTAATATATATTGTACCTAGAGAAGGTAATATACTAGCTGATTCATTTGCAATTGCAACCAGTACTTTTAAACCTCCATTGAATCCCAGGCTTAGGTATGATGCCAAAATTAGAAGTAGAAATTCTATTCCAGATAATGTCAAGTATTGGAAGGTGTTCGAAGGTGAAGACCATATCAAATATTTTTTGGAAATGGTAGGTGAATTTTAAAATTTGGAAATTGATCAAGAGGATGAAATGGAGGAAGTTCAAGAAGATGAATCAAGGAAAAAAATTCCTTTAAATAATTCTATAGGATATCGAAAGATTATGCAGTAGAAGAATAATGTGATACCCAAATTTTTGGTACCGCTAGCCCAAGATTGTTTCACATAAATGATGTTGTTTTCAATACTAAGAAGACATATTCAGAATATGACCTGGAAGACTATAATATTGGAACATATTAGCATCCAAGGATGCTGAAACTGACCAAGGATCTTCCAAATAATTTTAAAGAAACACATGGAGATATTAAAAAAAAACATATTTATATATTTGCATGGTCTTACAAGGATATAAATGGCTATGGTACTAGCATCATCTAATATTATTCCTCTAAAGACAAGGATTAAACCATTCAAGTAGAAATAGAGGTAGATTAATACTTCATTGTTGCCATCAATTGAGAAGGAAGTCAAGAAATTATTGCAGGCTAAAATAATTGTTCCGCTGAGATATTTTTATTGGGTAGCTAATTTAGTGCCTATGAGGAAAAATAATGGCGAAATTTGGTTGTGTATTCACATCCAAAATTTGAATAAGGAATATTTGAAAGATAATTATCCTCTTCCCAAGATGGATCACATATTGAAGAAAGTTATAGGATCTTATAGAATATCGATTATTGATGGATTTTTTTGATATAATAAAATTTTAGTACAACCAGAAGATCAATAAAATACAACATTTACAACTCCATGGGTCACTTTTATGTATGCCAAATTCCTTTTGGATTAATGAACGTTGGTGCTACATTCCAGAGGGCTATGGATATAACCTTTGTAGGTGAAAAGGAGAAGTTCATAGTAATTTATCTAGATGACATCACATATATCTCTAGATCAGATGAGGGGCATCTCAAGCATTTACAAAAAAAATTTGAAAATTGCAGAAGGTTTGGCTTATCCTTAAACCCCCAAAAGTCTCATTTTGCTTCGAAAGAAGGAAAATTTGTTGGTCATATTGTGTCAAAATATGGGGATAAGATAGATCCAAAAAGAGTGGAATCCATCAAGATAATACCTCTACCAAGGAGAAAAAAGGAGATTCAATGTTTTCTAGGAAATATAAATTTCCTAATAAGGTTTGTCTCAAATTATGGAGAGATTGTTAAGGAAATTACTGATATGTTGAAAAAGAATGCAAAAATAAAATGGAATACAGATTGCAGGGAATATTTTTCCAGAATTAAATAACCTTTTCAAGAGGACATTGTATTGGTTATTCTTGGTTATCACAAGAATTTTCAGATATTTTCATTTTCTTCTCCTTTTACACTTGCAACATTACTTTTACAGAGAAATCGAGAAAGAATGGAGCAGCCTATAGCATTCTCTAATAGGGTGTTAAGTGATTCGGAGTTAAAATATACTATATTGGAAAAACATGCCTATGATTTAGTGAAAACAAAAAAGGTCGTTAGAGTTTATATTCTTGAATCTTAGACTACTAATTATGTTCCAAATTATTTTGTTAATGATGTATTGAGTCAGAGTGATAGTGAAGGAAAATGAGGAAAATGGATTGCAAAAATCAAAGAATATGATATGGAAATTAATCCAGCTAAGTTGGTGAAAGGACAAGTACTAGAAAAGATGTTAACATAAGCAATTCATCAATCTATTGGAATGTGTCTGCTAGCCAAAGTTGTTGAATCCAAAACTAAAGAAGAGAAAGGTAAAAATGAAGAGCTTGATAATAGGATTCAATGTAGGTATCTTTGTTCCCAATGGTATAAATATATTTTCCATTATTTATGTTTCCTTAGATGCCCTTCTTGTTTGAATAAAACAGAATATAAAGCTCTTAGAGTCAAAGTTGAAAAGTATGTAATAACAAATGGAAGGTTGTATTGGAGTGATCCAGTTGGTATTTTACTTCTCTATCTAATGGAAGGAGAAACTATAGAAGGTTTGAATGAATATCATGGAAGCCTTCGTGGTGGACATTAAAGTTGGAAGACTACAACACATAAAATTTGGAAGGTTGGTTTCTTTTGGGTCTCTCTATTTTCTGATGTTTATAGACTTGTGAGAAGTTGTGGAAAATGAAAAATATTTTTTGAAAAGAAAAGAGTAGCACCATTACCATTGATTCTTATTTTTGTGGAAAAACCCTTTAGACAATGGGGAATGGACTTCATAGGAGAAATAAATCCAACCACCATGAAATAGCATAGATGGATTTTAATAGGAACATATTATTTTAATAAATAGGTAGAAGTCATTCCAAAAAGGAGGGCTAATGATGCAGTGGTAATTAAATTCTTGGAAGAAAAAAGTTTCAATAGGTTTGGCTGTCCTAAAAGACCAGTAGCTAATAATGCTCAGGTTTCCAGATCTACAAAATTGGTTTAGATCTACCAGAAATATAATGTGATAGTTTCTTATTCTACCCCCAACTAGCCCCAGCGAAATGGGTTGGAATAATATTCAAATAAAGCTCTAGTGGAAATACTTAAGAAAATAATTGTAGAAAATCCAAAAAAATAGGATTTAAAACTGAAATTTTCCCTATGGGAAAACAAAGTTACTACTAGAGGTCAAATGGAAACTCACCTTTTGAGTTAGTATATGGAATAGATGCTTTATTTCCCAATCAATTAGTAAAACCTATTGTGGCACTTATCTAAGATGCACAACAAGAACCAAACGAACTCACAAGAAGAATGAATCAATTGGTAGAATTGAATGAAAATAGGGAGAAAGTAATGGAGAATTTGATAATTTACCAAGGGAATATAAAATTAATATTTGACACAAAAGCAAAAGATATTATTTTTCATCCTGGAGATTTTTCACTTTGGTGGGATGTAGGGAGAGAAGATAAATACAAACATGGAAAGTTTGATCCCTTATGATTTGGTCCTTTCAAAATTGCATAGGCGAAAGATAATAACACTTTCATTCTGGGGAATCTAGATTGTGAATGGTTGCAACTACCAGTGAATGGTCAGTATCTGAAAAATTACTTCAAACATTGACTTCATTTCCTTTTATCATTGTGTATACCAGTTTTACCAATGTGAATATTCGGTGAACTCTTCATTTTAATGTTCTAAGATATCATTTTGACTCCATGCCTAAGTTGAAGGAAATAATATGTAGTATTAGTGTTTTGTCTCAGCAACACTATCCCCAGGTGGAGCCAAATGGAATAAAAACCCCATCATACAAACCTTTACCTAGTTTTGAAGGAAGTCTTCCTTGTATCTTCTTCGTTAACTCAAATTTTCTCATATCAAGACATCAAGTCCAACTTGGAGAACTATTTTTTCTTGCTACAACTCATAAAAAAAATGGTATATCCTGGGAAGGTGGTATCTATTCTTGATTTTGATTTTTCTTAATGCCCTATATTCTATACACATCTGCCAATACCCATCCTTATTTAATACAATGATGATGGGTGGCCCACATGGTGATTTACTCAGTCAAATGATGCCATGTTCCAGTAACTTTGACAACTATTTCTTCAACTCATTTGCTTCTATCATAGACTACCTTTGCAACCCAATATTTGGCAATGGGGAGTATGCAAATAGTCGGATCTCATGATCAGATTCTCACTTAGGTGGTAACCCTTTAGGCTCTCAGAACACATCCTTGTATTCTTGTAACAACTCCTCCAATTGTTGGTCTTGTTTCTTAGTACACCCCTTCAGGGATGTCTTGCCCCTTATTTACTCCTCTACTCACTAACATTCTCTTAAAAATAATAACACATACTTATTGCTCGAACTCATCAATTTCTTGGCTTGGTTAGCACTTTCCATAGGAATGTTCAACATGCCTTAGTTCACATTGATGAGGAACAATTTTCTATCCTTGACGAGCCAATACTGGTTGGCTCTCCTGATGATTATTACATCACACATGTACATGTATGAACTCCCAAACATGACTCCATATAATTCAAGGGGAACCACATTTAGATCTGCTTCATCAATAAAATCAATTGCGATAGCAAATATATTTTTTCATTGTTTTGTTAACTTTAGCTATGAATCCTTATTTATACATCCTAGTAGATATTTGTTTGGATGATCACAAACTTCCAGCCCCAACCTCTTGACCAAAATTGCTGCAATGAAGTGGCACAAATTTTTCCTACATAATCTAATTGACGTGCTTCTTACACTATTATAAATATCTCTATGTGTATAATAGAATTAAAGGGTGCAATGGGGAAGTGGAATTCCCACCCCAACAAATTTTTTTAATGCCTCAAAATTCTCTTGGAATGTTTCGAACCTTGTTTCACCAAAATGGGTCCCACCAGTAAAAATGGCCCAATGAGCTAGTTCCTACACTTTTCCACTACAAATTTATTGACATGGATGCAAAAAAATATAATGATCCAATCCAGATCATACTTTTAGAAAATTTAGGAGATAAATGTAAAAGTGAGGGGAAGTGTTACAACATAGAACGAGGACCTAAATCCCAAATTACCATGCTAGACTCCTATTAGCCATGGACCTGAAAAGGAATAAACTAGAAATATCTTTTACTCATCCAAATACTTACACTTTTTCGTCAGAAATATTTTTCAAGGAAATAAATTTTTTTGTGGATATTAAAGACATTCCTCTAACTCGCAAGATCAATCTACATAGGAAAACAAGAGAATTGAATATAATAATCCTGGAAAGTATTCTTTTTCAACTAGTAAAGTAAAGAAAATCTTGGAAAAAGTGATATACCAACTTAAATGGGAAAGGGAAAATTCCAAAGCCATGCATACTCATCGTTAAGAATTCAAGAAGTTAATCATCAAACTAGAAAAAATCCTGAGGAAAGAGCATTGATTCAAGCATTGTTGTGAAGTACAAAGACACAAGTTCAAGCATTGAGGAAGAAATTAAAGTTTCTCGTAGTTGAACATCTCAAGACACTTGAAATGGCTCAGGTGGAAAAAGAAAAGCAAATTTTGAGAAAATAATTGTCGGGAACAAATTAGGAGTTGATAGTCCTCAAGCAACAAAATGCAAAATTGTAGCAGAAAATAGATATGCATCTTTGTATTGTGGCAGAGTCATATGATTTATAATACCTTACAAAGAAACTAACAAGGGTTATGACCATGTTAAAAATCTCAAACGATGAACTAATGAAGCTACAAAGGAGCCTGGAGGATTGCAAAGGAAAAATTGAGTATGAAAGATAGACAACCATTTTTAGCAAAGAAAAATTTGATCCAAGAAACCCTCAAGTACTAAACAACAAAGGAGGAAATTAAGGAACTAAAGTCCAACCTCAAAGGTAATATGTTCTTTACTCAAGAAAGACATATTATTTGAGATGATAAAATCTAGCAAGTTCAAGATATTTGAGGCCAAATGAATGTTATTGAAGACGAAAAATACATAATAAAGACGAAAAATACATAATAAAGGACATCGAAGCAATTATTATTGTTAATAAAATTAGATCATGGGAGAGAGCCAAATGGATAAGAAAATGATTCACTATTTAAATGTTAAATATTCATGGGAGCTAAGATTCGAAGACATTAGATATAGAGGAGTTGTGATCATGGAAATATGAAAAATGGTGTAGAGGAATATGGACAATAAAAATATAAGGAACATATTGGTATAAGTCAAGGAAACAGCGGTAATTTTTAATTCCCACTTAGATCAAAGAGTTAGAGCAGGCCCACCCAATTGCTAGGACCAACAAGGAAATATTCTAGCATGGTAGTAGTATCAGTCACTTCTGGTGGAAGCCAAAATAAATGCTAATTCATCACATGAAAAGATAACAACCTAGAAAAGTTTAGTAATAGTCAACTATCTTCAGAGGATTTTCAATTATTGTGGAAGGTCAAGACATTGTTTACAGACAAGCCTAATTATGTTAATCTCACATGATTTGAAAATAGATTACAGTAAAATGATCCGGTCTCTTGTCACATACTTGGAAATTTGGAAAAAATTCAAAACCTAATAGTTCCATTGAATGATGGTCTTCTTTATTTCTCAAAGGATGAACTAAAAAAACCACAAAGGAGCGTGGAGGGTGCCAAAGAATTGAGTATGAAATATAGACAACCCATTTTAGAAAAGGAAAACTTTATCGAGGAAACCCTCAAGCATTAAAAAAAAAGGAGTAAATTAAGGTAAGTCCAAGCTCAAAGGTAATATGTTATTTATTCGAGAAATGCATATTATTTGGGATAATGTAATTTAGCAAGTTCAAGATATTTGGGGCCATATGAATGTTATTGAAGACGGAATATACATAATAAAGGACAACGAATAAATTATTATTGCTAATAAAAATAAATCATGGGAGAGCACCAAATGGATAAGAAATTATTGAATATTTAAATGCTTAATATTCATGGGAGCTAAGATCTCTAGACAATACATATACCTGAGTTGTGATGATGGTAATATGCATAATGGTGTAGAGGAATATGTACAATAAAAACACAAAGAATAGATTGATATAAGTCAAGGAATCAGTGGTACTTTTTAATTCCCACTTAGATCAAGTAGTTAGAGCAGGCTCGCCCAATTGCTGGGACCAACAAGGAAATATTCTAGCATGGTAGTAGTATCAGTCACTTCTGGTGGAAGCCAAAAGAAAGGCTAATTCATCACATGAAAAAATAACAGCCCAGAAACATTTAGAAATAGTGAACTATCTTCAAAGGATTTTTAATTATTGTGGCGGGTCAAGAATTTATTTAGAGATCAGCCTAATTATGCTAAGCTCGCATGATTTGAAAATGGCTTACAATAAAATGATTCGGTCTCTTGTCGCATACTTGAATTTGGAAAAAAAATCAAAACCTAATACTTTCATTGAATGATCGAGTTATAAAGTCTCGAGATACATTAAAGGAAGGGGATATAGGAAAGGAAGGAGCTACATCAAAGGAGAAACGGTCGTACAAGTCTAAATGAATTTCATTTTTTTGAAATTGAAAAAAAAAATCATTTTTATAACTTTGTAATAGTTCCTTAATTTTTTTAAAGAACTTGATTAGTCATGAATATTCAAGAAGTACTTAAAATAGTTGACGGTTACCCATAATTGTATTTGTTGTAATTTTTATTTAAAATAAGATAGAGGAATCATTGTAGGGGTTCTCAATTTTGCAATGGAGAACGGATATTTTTTTGCATAATGTGCTGAATTTTTTTCTTGGAGAATTAATAAAAGTTTTCAAGTGATTGCTCATATGTTTTGGCTATAGTATGTGTTTAATATCTATGTAAGCTCATCACTGTGTTTACACTTCCATTCAAATATGTGTTATGAATTAGTTGGTTTCTTTTTATAACCCTACTTACTAATGCATTTTCTAGGTGTATTGAAATAAACTGAAAAATATTATGGTTCTATGAAATGTTATAAAGGTAACCATATTAAAGGCTTAATATATATTTTATACGAGAGAAATAAGGCCTAACAGCCGAAAATAAATTCACTTGAAAATGAAACAAGACAAAACTTTATAGAGGCATTTTAACCCTATTTAGAAGGTCTGATCCATACCTACAATAAGCCTAAGAGAGTTGCAGTAATTTTTCGAAAATTATGGACAAATTGTGGTACATTGAAGAAGAATAAAATCCGTAGTCATTTGGAAAGTATTAAAGCTAACTTTATAATTACTAGGATCCCTATATTGATGATATAAACTGCAATGGAAGGCTACATGTATATCATATCTCCAGTGTCCAAATGAACCAAATATACTAATAAAAGAATAATTTTGTTTGACATGGACTAAGCCCTAAACTCAATGAGTTAGGACGGATTATACGGTTTGTTATTTATTACAAGAAAGTATCTTGTAATATTGAAGAAGAGCATATTGAGTTTTCATTTCCATTGGAGGAATCATGACATCAATGGCATTTGTAGAACCTTTGAAGAAAATATTTGGCTTTGGTGCATGTTTATCTTCGACTCTATTCACGGGAGATCGAAAATTGATGTCGTATGCCCTGCGCCTTCACCGTTCTTCCATGATGTCGAGCCCGACTTGACATTGAATGTACATTTGTCCAGATCGAACCAGGTTTCCACGAAAGCAATGCTGCATCCCAAATCACAATATTCTTTTATCACGGATGGTAATATCCAATCCATTTTTGAAGGTCAAGACGCATGCAAACAATCAGATCTGAGTAGAGGCTGAGAGTATCGAAATTTTTTTGCTTCTGCAAATATTTTTTTGGAGCGATTATTCGCATGCAAGGTGTATTACAGCATCGACGGAGGGTCACAAACTATCTATGGAGCCCTTTGGTGTAACAGATCCAAGGATCAGGGATGGATCAAGGAGATGGATAAATCCCCTCGCAGCTGCAACTCCCCTTCCTCTGCCCTATCCTTGGAGATTGTAGGCAGGCAAACTCTCCTCTTCGGTGATGTTTCAACGATTGATTTCATCATGTCCCATGATGCACTCCTTCCATGGAATGACTACCCTAATCTCATCCACCCGTTGATGCTGAATATAATAGGGTAATAGTATACAGGGTATCAGGAACCAAATCTTAGGGGATAACTTTTTTGTTCAACGAGGTTTTACTGGATAGAGGAGTTTCTTTTTTTGGAAAATCTCTCACATGGCCTGGATCGGCTCACAAAATTCAGGTTATGGTTCTCATTAACCCCATATCTAATGTTTATTATCCCAGATACATGCCTTCGTCAACCATTCTTCTTTAGTCATTCTAAGGGGGCGGTTTATTTAGGGTGCGGTAGCGAAATGGCACTGCATAATATTTCTCCTATACACAGAGAGATATGACCCTCTATGGGGATGGATCAAGCTAACCCAAAACCAAATTTGCTGGAAGACAACCGCATCAATTATTTTTCACAGGAAGGCAAGGAAATTTCGATTCAGTCTGAACAGGGAACCCAAAAACTAATGACAACAGACAGTGAAAACACAGAGTTGGAGGACTCTTCTTAGGTTCTACTTAAAACTATATCTGGGGTTACAAAAATAATCTGGGTGCAACATACAAAATTTTGTGAAAAATCTGAAGCAAAATGTTCATATAGCTACTGGCATCGATGATTCAAGCCAAGTTCTGCTTTTTTCTGGAAAATTTTTGGAGGATGAGACACATTTGAAAGAATGTGGGATTCAAAAGAACTCCACTATCATCCAGATATCTATATTGCAAGGCTGGGTTCCTGGAACACATATACCATCTAGACAATCTTCTTCAAGAAAGGGCCAGTTTTCCTTCAAAGACGGCTTAAAAATCGGTCTTACCGAACAAACAAATCCCAAATCTTCCAGGCCCCTATATGGTCGATAAGATGGAAAAATCACCACAAATAACTATTGAATTACTAGAAGTAAGTGATCTATTTAACAATCTTCAATCAAAAGAAATCATTGGCTATGTTAATGGTTTTGTGCCAAAATCTGATGCACTAAATGAACGGATTCACCAAAAATGGACCAAATAATGCGATATTTATTTATGTGCAAAAGGATTTTTTTGTGGTTTAGTTTGATTTCCAAAAATATTTTAACTCGGTCATAAAATATGGTCCATAGTTTTGGGGAAGGACGGACCTATTTGTAATGCCATGGTTCTCCAGTTTTGATGCAAATTAAATGATGGTAACAAAAATACCGATATGGGTAAGACTTAACAATCTCATGCTTTTTTTTTTGGCACCATCATGCTCTTGAAGTAATAGGAAACTCGTTGGGAAGATTCCTAAAGATGGGTAGTGAAAGAATTAGAAAATGTATTTTTTCTTTTGCCTGCATTTGTGTGGAAATGAATCTAGGTAAAGGTATTCCTAGCAATATTAACATGATACATAAATTTTTTCAGGTAGGTACAGTTGCTATACTTCGAAAACATAGTTTTTTGGTGCATGATATGTCAAAAAATAGGGCATCTTCAAAGAACATGCAAACTGGAAAAACAAAGGAACAAAAAAGAAATCTCAAAAGCAGAAAGGATGGTGATTCCCTCATAGTCCTTTATTATAATATGAGGATGAAATGGAAGAAAATTAGGAAATAGAGGGAATAGGAGAACAACAAGGAGCACAAGAGAGGGAGGAAGGGAAAGAGTATCTCAACCAAAAATGTGATAGGCATCTCATCATTTTTGATCCCTCTCCTACTAAACCTCAAATAGAAGCCCCTAAAATCACTACATGTATAGGTGGAAATAAAATATCGCATGTGTCTGAAAGATTCGAAACAGAAAAAGAAAATATCACAAGGAATAATGATTTGGCCTTGGTTTCTTCTTCCTCGCATTCAAGAACTTGCAGATTGTCCAAAAGAAAAAAAGAAAGCGTGAAATCCCAGCCCCATTTGCACTCTATAAATTTTTTATTTTACTCTTTTGTTAGCCTCTCTACTATGTGTGCTTGTGCACACTAGCCCTTTGGGGAATTCTTAACGCTTAATTGCATATATAAAATGTAACTTTTCATTTTCCTTCATACAAAGTTACTAATTTTTTCTTTTGAAAAAAAAAAACATTTGGCTTTGGCATAGATTGGCGAGAGGTTTCTATTAGCCTTGCTGAGATATATATATATATATATTACCAAGGCTAATAGAAACCCCTCGCTCCTACAAATTGTGGTACATCGAAGAAGAATCAAAACTATATTATTTTGGAAAGTATTAAAGATAATTTTCTAATTACTAAGATTGCTATAATTAGAATAGAAACTGCAATGGAAGGCTAAATGTATATCATATCTCTAGTGTCCAAAGGAACTAGATCTACTACTAAAATAATAATTTTGTGCGACATGGAATAAGTCAGATTGTTTCTCACAATAAATTATCTTGTAATATGGAAGAAGAGAATATTGAGTTTACATTTCCATTGGAAGAATCATGACACCAATGGAATTTTCAAAACCTTCGAAGGAAACATTTGGATTTGGCATAGCTGGATGTTTTTTCTCTTTTAAGGATAGCAAGAATATCATGGTATATTGAAGAAATATTTGAGATAACATCTTGTAATCTTAGAGAAATGAGGTATGTAGTTCTTGAGGTACATACAATTTCTTTATTCATGTAAGGTCTAATTTGTATTAGAAAAATATTTGAGATAACATCTTGTAATCTTAGAGAAATGAGGTATGTAGTTCTTGAGGTACATACAATTTCTTTATTCATGTAAGGTCTAATTTGTATTAGAATTTTTAGATTTGTAATATTTATATTGGTAGATTTTTTGGGCATCTAATTTTTTGTAACCCTAGTTTGTTTTTGGAAACCCTAGAGAGAAACCTTAACCATATTCTATTTTGTTTCCTCATAGAAACCCTATCTTTTTGTCTCTAGGGTTTGTAGGTAGTCTAGGGAGAAATTTATACACGTAGTAAAGGAAGAAATGGAATTGAAATTCAGACGCTAGGGTTGATGTTTAGAAATCTATATGGAGATGGACCATGAAGATGTCTTGATGATAGGAGGTAACCCTTCAAGAGGGAGTCCTTTAAAATTTTGTAGAAGAAGCAACTCAAGGTATGTTTAAAATTATAATATTTATAGAAGTTCCCCATCATATGAGAATGTACAATCATTTTTTCTTTAAAATATATTTATGGTAATTACTCTATCATATCTAATATTTTTCCATCGAATCATAAATATTTTTATATTGATAGGGTGTTTTACCTTTCGATTAAATCAACCCTTGTAATAAATATCATTTTATATTTATTCACTTTTGTGAAACCCTAATATTTAGGGTATGTTGTTGGGAATACGATAAAACCACAACATGTTAGGATTTGATGATATTACCTAGGTTGTATGATAAAAACCCTAGTAAAATCTGAAATAAAATTCTAGGACTTGAAAAAGAAACCCTAGATGCTTCCATTAGGGTTGAAACCCTAACATGGCTTAGTTTTCAAATATATAAAGTTTAATATTAAAGTTTCAATGATAATTTCTAAGGTTTGTAACAAATTAATATCAAAGTTTGTTGTAAGGGTATAGGGAATGAAAGTGTAAGCCAATTGATTTCTTGCACTATGATTGTGACCCTTACTAGATCTTAAATATCTAAAGTTTAATTTCTTATTTAAGGTTTTGATAACCCTGTATTCACTCCTTTTGATTACATGATAACCTTCATTTGATAAATTTAATCTCATGCTCTTGTACGTATATATTTGAGTTCTTGTGTACATATATATAAATGAAACTTGGATTTTTGATGAGTTGATTGGGTACCTTGGTAGATAGCCTAGAAGGTACCTTGGTGGATCTATACATTTTGTTGTCACTTGATGGTACCTAGATTGGTAGTGAGCCTATCATGTGCCTAAATATATGTTCTATAATGACATGGAATTAAAACATGGTTATCATATTTCTTTTTCCCAACATGAACAATGCAAAAAGGAATACTTATTGAGAAGAAATTTTTTGAGCAGTAGTGATAAGAGGAGATTACTTCTGGAAATGTCAACAATATTTATTTATATTTATTGAATCCGTAAAGAATGGAATTATATAGTAAGATAAATAAACCAACAATACAATGTCAAAAATCAAAATTTATATCACCTCAATTAGTGTCATCAATTCTAAACACTTCTCCCAACCTCACTACCTCGTCTTCTTGTTAAATTAATATCTACACAAAGTCAGAAGATTGCAATTCACTAAAAAGTGAAATTTCAATTTAGGTAATGTAAAACCTAGAATTAGTAGCTACTGAAATACACAAATTAAATTTGTTCCTAGAGAAATCAAGTTCACAAAGCTTCTAATTTATTAGATACAAAAGTTCTTTGTTGCATAATATAAAATTGTAAATGATTTTAATTCTTGTAGTATTTCTATTTAAGGTATTAACTAAATAGAAATTTAACATGTAAACAATGGTAAGCACCACAAGATCGCAACTATATGCATATTTCATCTTGCTACTCATGATATCAATTCGGTTCCATCAGTTCTGACTAGAAAGTCACAAATAAAAACAAACAATACACCTTCAAAGTATTGTTTCCCAAACCTTCTTCCATATGTGGCAGTAATATGAAGAACTTTGTAAGTTGGAATTACCATGTGGTACAAAAGCTCCCTTTAAAATACAGAATAAATTTCAAGTTGGTTCAAATATATACCACTCATTTGACTACATATATAGTAAGTAGTGCAATGCATTATGCGGAAACAAAAACTCATCAACTTGAAAGTAAGTTACCTTGAATTATAAATGTAATGTTACCATTTTGGGCTATTTTCTTTCGATAATTGTTCCACTTCAACATTTTAATTGATACTAGTTATTCTACACATATTCATGATATGAATGAGGAAAACTTAGATTAAATTTTACTAAATATTAAATTTAATTTCATCAATAAATAATAATTAAAAGCGCTTGATTTCATCAATACCTAAATTAGCTCATCTTGGTTTCGCAAATAAATTATTGGAGTAGTTTAATCTTGGAGAAAACCTCCCTACAGTCAATGACGTCGCAACAAATTCAACATTGAATGTTTTGTTTCTATGTTTTATTGAGGTTTTTTTGCTCCAAAATTATCGAATTCCTCCCCCCCCTCATTTGGTGAAGAGGCAAGCTCTCATGGCCCCTCCCCCCCTCATATCACTCTCAATTCACAAGGACCCAATGTAAATACTGTATAGGAAATAGTTGAAAGAAATACATTAATATACATAAAAAAAAAAATAGAAAACATCCATTCATTCGTAGATCCACAAAATATTTCATTTCAATAAATTTTATTATAAAAGTTATATTTACATATTATGGAACAACGTCATGTACATAAATAAACATATATCAATTTTTCATTAACATATGAAATTCATTCATTAATCATGGTCACAAAATATTTCATCTCATTAAATTTTATCACCAAAAATATGTTTTCATAATATGGTATGTAATGTTTCTAATAATATAACTAGTAAAATCATTTCTTTCTCTTTTTATTTATTTTTGAAGGCCTAGTCGTGTACTCATGATGTCATTAATGATTCCACAAGAGGGGTGGATCATCAGCTCTAACAAGAAAGAAATTTTAAATTGATATATTTTTTTATTATTATTACAAATATTTCATTAATAAAAAGAGCATTAAATTTATCCTTACCTAGTGCACTAGTTGACACTCTTGGAATGGATTTTGTATGCTCCTCTTCTAGTATAGGATCGTCAGGTATGATGCTCTCTTCCATTAAAATCTATCTCGTGGTGTCTCTATGTTGTGGTGTGATCTTTGCCAAAAGATCCTATATAAGAAAGAAAATTATTTTTCAATTATATATTGTAAAAGTTAAAAAACAAACATTCATAACTGAACTTATGGCATAAAAACAACTTTAAAATAAGGTTATTATTGACATTTCTGAATATTTTGGTCGAACATGTTGATACTATATTCAATCTCGAAACTTTTGATTCTAATGTGAATCGAAAGGAAAATTTATTTGTTCGTTCTAACCACCAGCTTATTGAGTGTTACGATTGGGCCGAGTGAAAAAAACAACTCATCATCATCAAACCAAGGATGATAACTATTTTCATATATCCCACTACATATTTTAACAAAATAATTTTTTCTTATTAACTAATTAAATAATCTATCTCATAGTAAGTTATTTCAATTATTTAATTAAATAATCTCCTACCTTATTTTCTAACCTTACCAATATTTCTAAAATATATATTCAGTGAAAGAAAACATTTTCCTTTCCTTTCATTAACGTTCTTGGAAGTAGTGAAATAGATAGATTTCAATAACTTATCTTGCATATAGTATAGATAGAAAAGAAAAAAGTAAAGAAGAGATAGAGATGAAGTGTTTTTTATTACTATCAAACAAATTATACCAAACAATCACCATTAAAACTTACTTTATGTAGGTTTTAACCCTGTACAGAAATTATCTGCAAACGAATCTTAAAAACAGAAAATAAACAATAATGAGAGCATAAAACATAAAATAGATAAACACAGAGATTTTCCCCTGGATCCCAAATCGGGACAACTAGCTTGATTTTAGAGTCCTTTTAGTGTTACAACACATATATATACATGCCGAAGCATACATAAACCCTAATCCATTAATCCTGGATTAGAACATAACCGTAGTTCCCTTGGCCAGATCTACAAAATACCAAACCATCATGCCCCGAATCCATGTGCAAACCCATGCACAAAACCAGGTGCAGGTCTGCCCACCGGAAAATAAGGACCAAAAAAATTTTCCCAGGGCGCTTCCCCCAACACTAATAGGACAGCTTCCGCCCCCGCTGTGACCCCCCTGCTGCGCTCGGCATAACGTACAAGGGGGGGGGGGGGGCCTATCGCCCCCCCTGTGATCCCCCCCGTGCATAAATAGTCATGGAAAGAATATAACACATAACCAACACTTTATAGATCTTTGATCTTGCTAATGGAGGCACCAATCCCATGCAATGTGCCTGCCTTGACTTATGATGGAGTGAAGTGAAGAAACATGTGAATTCCACTCTTCTTATGGTTGGCAATACTTATGCAATCAAGGTGGACAAGAATTCCATATTACATGACTAAACCAAGAACATCAAGATAAAGAACGATTTGATTCAATATGATGTAGAGGGAAAGACTATTGATTTCAGACATTGTTCCACAAATTAGAGAATTGTTGACATATTTTCCAAATCAATTGGAAGAGAAAATTTTGAAAATTTTAAAATGATTCTTGGACTCAAAATCACCTATTCAAATTAAGTGGAGAATTTTAGATACATAATACTTTGGATTTATTGTTATTGTACATAATTTAGAGGTACGTGAAATTAACTGCATTAAGAAATAACAATATTCCCTCGTGGAATATGAATAAAGTAGCCACTTAATTTCGTATATATTCATGCTTTGTGTTACTGAATATCACAAAAATGCGTATTTATTCCTAATCACATTGAGATTTTCTTAGAATGCATGGAACTTAAGAAAATAGTGGCCCTTCCATTTCAAATTTCAGTCTGCAACACATATTAGTTTAAATGCATGTATTTCAATGGTCTAAATCATGGGAGATGTGAGATAAATGGTGTATATGCATTGCAGATTCATACTTACTCGAATTTTAAGGCATCATTCAAATTCGCTCGCTCACCGTGAAGTGAAACCTGTCCATTAAATATTTTGTGTGATATTATTTCCCGTAGATAAATGTAATGCAATTTGTCACCTCCACACTCATCCCCACCATCAATTTATCACTTAGATCAAACAAAAAAATGTGATCATTTGTTACCTTCCAAAATTTTATCAAATACATTTATGAATTATGGTCTGTAAATCGAGTTGTCACATAACTATAGGTAAATTTGGAGAATTATTTCATGTTTTGTGTTATCAAACTCTTATCATAACCATTTTTTGTTTTAGTGGAGGTTCATAAGTGTTCCAACTCATTGAGTGACAAAGTTCTCGTCCAAATAATTATTTTTCTTAGTTGTTAGTTTCGAGTTTTTTGCAATCATGGCAAGAAGCAACCATCCATGTCGAAATGAGACGGAAAGTCCTCATATTCGTTGGAAATACTGAGAGGGGGTTGAATCAATATTTCTTTTCAATTTTTATTTTTACCAATTATATCACTTATAATTAGAACACAAAATGAATAATCAGAATAAATTATTTTATTAATCTCAATAAATCAAGTACAATATATGTATAGGGCTCAAACCCTCAATGAAGACACTAATCTTCAATCTCTCAGGCTCCAACCTATATTTTCCAAGCACCGACTTGGACTTACTAAGGCTCCAACCTTGTATCTCTAGGGCTCCAACCCTATCTCCGGTACAGGCTTTGACCTGGTATCTGGATGACACCTATCTTATAGGGATCCAACCCTATATTCCAAGGAATCGACCTTGTCAATATGAAGCCCCAACCTCTTGGCTTGACTTCATCACGATGTGTATGCTTATACTTCACAGCTCCCAATGTCTTCTTCAACAATCCCTCTAAATCTTCAACTATGCCTTCACTTGGTCTACATGCCACTTCATCAATGAAAACCTTGTATTCTTAGAAGGTGTCACCGCTACTCCTCATCATATGCAACCAAACTTATCCAAGTCACCTCATGATGACATAAGTGATGCATCATGATTTCCAATAATATCTTGAAGTTCATTCTCAAAGTGTCTTCACAATATGCTCCAAGGTCTCTTCACTATGCTTCAAAACGATGTTTTCAATAATGATTTCCCAAGCACTCTTCAAGATTTCCAAGAACTTCACTGCTCCAAGGGTCCTAATACTCCATTGTTTAAAGGCTTCCAAGGCTGTCGCACTAGTACTAGCCCCCGAAACTCACTTATTCTAGGCTAAAACTATCAAATCTCCATACACTTCAATTATATTTAATGATTTTCTCCAGGGATGACACACAAATTCAAATTTATTCAAAATTTTTCCTAAAAAATTAGAATCATAGGAAGCCTTCTTTGACCATTTACCTATGATTGCTTCGTTTAGTCTTCAACAAGATTATGATACACTAAATTATGTGCTTCACCGAGATTGTTATGCCCACAGATTTGGGCTCTGTCGAGGTGACACTACTCGAATTTCTGGGCTAAACCGATGTTTCTTCTCTGCACCTGCCACAAAGTATCATTGTAATGAATCATATCATTGATGGAGACTCTTATTCACTGTTCTGAGTATCACTGTAGGAGATCCGTCGCAAAAATGATGACATAATTTGAGTTGTTCACTATCCAGTACACAGTTGAAATAAAGGAACTGAACCTCTGAAAGAGAGATGTTGCACCAGACTGAGAGACAGTATTATTGTGTTGATCGAGAAAAAAAGAGAATTGTTGCACCAATCCGAGCAGTTTTTTTCACTTCAGATAACACAATGAAGAGGTCTAAGGGTCATGCTCTAGGTTAACATGTTAAATGAGCTTGTTGTGAATGATTTTCCATAATTTTGTGGTGTATTTCAAGTCCTTTAGAGCATAACTATTTTTTTTCTCCCTTTCATATCCCAAACCAATTCTTCTGAGCCCTTTATCTTTTATGCTTCTTCCTTAATGTATTTTTGTGATGATTATCGGTTTTTGTGGTATGTTTGTAATGATAACCAAGATGTTGTAGTATTATGTGATCATAAACAAAATTAGATGCCTAGAAATGAAGTCTAAACTATATATATAGTTTTTTTTGCTACATAAGTGAAGATACATGTCTTTTTAGGAGGGATACTGACATGTGTTCCAAATTATAGGTCACCTTACAATTAATTTTATTTTTCTTAACTTAAAAAATCATTATCTCATCAACCACAGGGGTTTTAGGGGAAAATAAGGGCTCAATAGAAAGAGGAAAAAATAATATTTAACATGGTGTAGGATCCATTTTGAAAGGATGCCTCCAAGGTGCCAAAAATAAATTTTCTTTGTGACTTACCTTGAAATTTTGTGCATAAAATGTTTAGGAAAATATGTGGTTATTAATGGATTCTCCATTCTTATGCATTAAGAATATTATTATGAGTGTCATCATGAGTGTATCCAACAATGTCATCATGAGTGTATCCAATAATGTGATCGTGAAAGTGTATCCATAATTTTCCACTAGGAGAGCTTCAAAGTAGTCTTCCAACTACCATGCATATAATTATGTGATATTCCAAAAATTTCATCATATCACATCAAATTATCTCCAAGTCCTTCATTTCATGTCTCCAATCATTTTCCATGTCATCAGATGGTCCTTTGTGTCATCAAATACTCTCTAGCCATGTCATCAAGACCTTCATGAACTATCATCATGTATGACATCATAAAGTGTGGTCATTCATGTATAGTCCTCCAATAGTGAAGTATCCATCAAGGGTAAGGAAATCATCTAGGTTCTAGGATTATTCATCAAGAGTAAGAACATCATCATGATTTCTAGGGATTCTTTATCAAGAGCAAAGATACATGAGGTTATGGTGTCTTCATGGTTAGTTCAAGGACATATATGGAATTATGATCAATAGGCATCTAGGAAAATACTTCTTCTTAGTGGCTTAACAACACACTGGCATCATTAATAGCTTAACATATTTATTAATGGGATCTTTATCAAACAAGAGGGGCATGTCATCATGTGCAAAGATGTTATAATAATATACATAAGGCTATGATATCACAAGAATATTTTAATCCCAATAAATCCATATTGACATCAATGAAAACCTTTACTAACAATATCCCCCTTTGTCATTGATGGCAATATTATTTCCCTTAAAAATTCTCTCTCCCTTTGACATTAATGGAAAACGGGTTGGCCCAGTACTCCCCTTATCAAGCTTCTTCTTTTCATAAAATTTTCTTCATCAATAATAGTTCTTCATAAGTATGTTATCCCCCTGTCATGGTGCTCTCCATTATGGAAACGTGGTTCATGATAGATGTGTTTACATTTCTTCATGTGATGAACCAACTCCCCCTCCCTGCATAAACTCCTATAGCTAATGAAGGATCACTTGCCTTGAAAGACATTTTCACAATTTCATGATTTTATTCAATGGAATTACTCCTGAGATATTATCTATAAATATTTTCCAAGTGTGACTCATCATGGATTTTATTGGGCCCTTTTACAGATGGATTCTACAAGAATGATCTAGAATCACAAGCTCCCCCTAACTGAATGCTAGGTATCCTTTTTTTTTGGCAGAGTCTTATCATCAAAAACTTGGGATATCACATCTTCCAAGGATGTATTCATCACATAACCAACATATGTTGTTCTTTTGAGTTTTCAAGATACTTTCTGATCCAATTTGCTTCCTTCTCCATACTTGGGTAAATTTTTTCTCTGGCTTGGTTGTCAGGGTTTTAGATTTTTTAGGAACCCATGTCAAGTTAAAATCACAAGCAAAATGTTTTGTAATTTAATTGGTTTTAAATTACTTATATAAATTGTCAACCAGGGCTTGTAAACCGATGAAGTGTAAATGTATTAGATTTGCTAGGAGTATTGATTATATGTAGAATTCTAAAGGAAATTTAGTTTTATCGAAATGCACATGGTTTTCATAAACAATTTAATAATTAATAGAAAACTCTAATGATGATTACACTCTCTGCTAGAACTATTTCTGTTTATAAATTCAACACTTTGCTTTGAAATGTAATTCTAAAACACTTGCATAAATGAAGTCATTTCACAATTTTACATAAACGATTTAATTATATAAAAATGAAATCACTCGCAATCCATAAATCTCAACACTTAAAGGAAACCACCCAGTGGCATGAATGGAATTGTACTTCATTAAAATCACTCTTCACTCTTGACACTTATAAATAACTTGCTTTCATAAAAATCCTATATTCCCATGTGGATTCATACTCTGTGAAAAAATACTAAGAAAATGAATTAGTTGAAAGGAAATTGAAAATAGTTATAAATTTAAACAAGAGAAATAGAAAACATAGTTAAAGAACTAACTATTTGGTAATGAAAAACAACATTAAAATTCTTACTTCCTTGAGGGGGCCCTCCATCAGAACATGCAACCAAAATTATTCTACTGATCAAACACTTAACCACACATCGATGCGCACTGGAAAAAAATGTGTTCTTTTAAAACAATGTTTCGATAACAAAGTTTTGATCTTACTGAATGTGTTTCATTTCTACCGAGAGGCATTACTTATAGAGCTCATGGAAATTAATGTTTAGAGATTTAAGCCTAATCCTGATTAACAAAAAATAAATTTAATCTAAAAAAATAATATCATTATTTTCTCATGATTTTATCAATGATAAATTGCGAGGCTTGGGTCTTGTTCTCACTCACTTGTTGCTGAATTTTGTGGTTTGATCTTGCCTTTCATCGTGTAACCAGGATTTGTCCCATCGCTTTGGATATTGGAAATACGAATAAATCATTATATATGCCTATTTCCACCAATCCATATATTTTTCTTCCCAGCTTGAATTCTAAAACCTATCAAGCAATGGACTTGGCTACAAAATTGTGAATTAGCTGCAAAATCACTAGAATTCCGTAGCCACAGTAAATGTTAAGCTAAATAATAAAAGACATTATCACTTTACAAAAGAGGATACAATTTCATACCTTCCATGTCATAAATATTGTAACTTGACATCCAATGAATTGTTATGGATGTCAATAAGAAATAATTTATTTAAAATATGGTGTAGAAAAAAAAGAAATTATGGGGTTCAACATTCCCCCACACAAAGACCATTGCATGTCCTCATGCCAAAAATTTAAAATTTGTACCATTTTATGTCACTAAATATCCTCTGATACCTAATCAAGGAAATCCATATTAATTTTGCTTGCCTCGATAATAATTGACATCCTTGGTTTCTTGATCACAATTTTATGTTGTATGCTTATGACTTTCCTTTTGAGGAATTTTTTTTTGGCCTTCAAATTTTTGTTCTTTTCATACCATAGTCCAAGGTGCGATAATATATTATCACGTGTGGTCTTTTGAATTTAACTATGTACTATTAATGCATCATATTCTTTCTTCAAATGACTATTTAATACTTTTCGTGCATAAATTTCTTCCTTGATGGTTTTGACTATTGGATATTCTGGTGGAGTATGAACTTCTGCTTTCTGATTTGAAAGAGATGAAGTAGATTTTTTTGAGGTTTTATTCTTCGGGGATTCTAGATAGTCATATATTTCTTGTTGAACTGGGTCTATTGCAAGTGTTATTCTTGCTGGACATAAGGTTGGTGACACAGTTATAAGTGATGGAACTTTAGGAGATGGAAAATTGAATTCCATTTATTCTTCTTCTAAATTGACCAATTATGGGGACTACCTTGACTACTCATGTATGGTTATGCTTAGTATTGTTCTTCTTCTCAAGTTGAATGGAGTTTTTCAAAATGACTTGGTAGTAGAAACTATCTTTTCAATATTTTCCTATTATTCCTTATGTTTCTCTTCTTCCTCTATTTTATTTTTGTATGTGCTTCATTTCTCTTCACTGGTTTTCTTTCTTCTAACATTATTTTATTTAAGTTTTTATAATACAAGCATAAGAGGAATGTCATCTACTGAAGGCTACTCTATTTGTAGAGGTAAGTGATTACTAGGGTTTGCAAGTAGTTTCTTCCTACTTCTCTTAATTTAACTATTGGATTCTTTGTGTTCTTCTTCCTGAAATGATTCCTGAATAAGAAAAATTTTTAGCTATCCCCTTTCATTTTTAGGTGGCCTTCAATTAATTTTTTTATTAAACCATTATGATATATGGTTTTTTCAATAAACTTTATTTTCTTATAAGTGCTATTGGTCATTTTATTCATACTTTCGACTAAGAAATGAAGAAAATTAATTTCATTACCCTCAAGGAAATACATCATTAAACACACATGATAGAAAAATATGTTTCCAAATATTCCCCCACAAGTAATAATTTTTGAATGATCAACAAAAAATTTCTCTATTTACTTTCAAGAGCTGAAACTTGAATGCCTTTCTTAAAGATCGAAGTATCCATACGTAGGTTTTTGAGAAATTATTTCCATCCACTTTCTTCAATTCCTCTATTTTTGAACCATTTTTCACCTTCTTTGGTTAGAACAATTATTTATGCTATGAAATATTTTTTTAATACTATATTTACATCCCCAATTTCCACTTCAAATCCATCAAATGCCCGATAAAATGATTTGGTAACTTATTTATCATGTTTGTTGAATTTTTCTATGAAGCTCAACCATTGGGCTTGCTGCCATTTGTTTAACCTAAGGGTAACCTTCAAAAAAATTTCTTCCATATGGCTATGTTCTTACAATAACACCCATGTCGGCGAAGTATTCACCCTTAATTGCTTCCTTTGATAGGATTATGTGGTGAATATGATGGTGCAGATGAGGGGAATTATCAAAGAAACAAGGTTTATGGAATGAGTAGGGTTTCGCAGAGAAAACAAAGTATTGAGGTTGGTGGAGATAGTGAAGTAGGGTTTTATGGAGTGAAATTGTTGTGTTATGATGGGCATCGATTTTTTGAATTATGATTATTCCAACTTCATCGACAAGACTTGTATTTATGGTTGTCTTGAAGTCAGAAAAAAAAAAACTAGTAATGATAATTTCAAATGGCAGTAGAAACATATACTTTATTTCATAATCCAATGTTCTATTTCATTAGTTATCTAATTTAACATTTACATACCTCTAAATTCTTTCTTCTAGTGTTTCAATTAGTCCCTTGTAGGTTATATTTCGATGCCTTATATGTAAGATTAATCATTTTTCCTTGGTGCTTGAATCTTCCACGTCTTGATTGAATCCTATCAAATCAAGTGAGCTGCAAAATTTTCTTAAGGATGCAGATTCTCATTAATTTTTTAGCTGATTATTTGCAAAAAGAAAAAGAGGGTCATAAGAGAAGTTGGACTAGAATAGGATAGAAAATCTAAGGTGCCAATAATTCTTGGTTTTCATCCTATATTTTCTATATAAACATGCCAATAATGTTGGTTTTCATGTTTATTAAATTATTATTATTTTGTTATATATATATATATTATTTTATTTTTATTTTTTATTTTTTATTTATTGAAAATTAAAGGAATATTGCGAGTTAAGTTAGGGAGGAAGGGAAATCCTTCCTAACCATATTTAGATCAATATTTCTTGCGTATGTTCAACCAACTCTTCCTTTGTTATTTATTTGTGATAAATTCTCAATCGATGACCATATACAAGAAAGGTCACTCTTTCTTCCTCAATAGTTCTAATTCTGACTGCTCCATTGTCAAAGACAGTTTCAATCTCATAAGGCCCAAGCCACTGAGTTTTAAATTTTCCTTAAAAGTATTAAAACTTTGAATCAAAGAGTAATGCCCAATCTCCTCGATGAAATTTCCTTTTATTTACGAATTTTTCATTCCATTTGGATATTTTTTGTTGGAATGTGTTAGTTCTTTGAATATCATCCTGTGTCATCTCATCAAGTTCATTTAACTACTCCATTCTTTTTTTTTGGGCTTTAGATAGATCAAGGCCCGATTTTATTATTGTCTTAAAAGTATTTATTTGGAATTCTGTAGGAAATAGGACTCGCTTCCCATAAACAAGTTCATAGGGAGTATGTGCTATTGTGTTCCTCCATGTGGTACAATATGCCCATAAAGCTTCTAGAATATTTTCTACCCAATCTCTTTTATGCTAATGCACAATTTTGGTAAGAATTGCTTCAATTACTTTTTTGCGGGATTCTACATGTCCATTTTCTTTTGGATGATATGGAGTGGAATTTCGATGTTTGATTTTATATTTCTCCATTATCTTTTGTACTAACTTCGATGTAAATTGAGTACCTTGATTTGTCACAACTTCCCTTGGGACACTAAAACGAGTAAAAATATCCTAAAAAATAAATTAGACTATAACATTTTCAGTACCAAAAGGAAGTGTTTTAGCTTCTACCCATTTTTTAACATAATCAATGCAAACAAGAATGTACCTTTTTTCCTTGATGGTGGATTAATAGGACCAACAAAATCTAGATTCCATTTCTCAAAAGGTTCAATGAGTACCTTAGGTTGAAAAGGCATTCCATCTGAAGCAATAGGTTTCCCCATTCTTTGATAACTATCACATATCTTAATATATTCTCTTGAATCCTTAAAAAGAGAAGGCCAAAAATATCCTAAGAGAAGGATTTTGTGAGAGATTATTTTATCAGCAAAATGTCCTCCACATACTTCATCATCACATGCTTTCAATATTTCTAGTACTTCATATTCTCTTATACATCTTCAAATTATGAAATATAGTCTTATTTTGTACAATTCTTCATTGATATATCAATATGATGCACTAGTTTGAATTACCTTTCTTTTTTCACGAGGAGTCAAATATGATGGTAACTTCCCTGTAGCCAAATAACTAGCAATATCTGAAAACCAAGGACATTTAATAGATACTGCAAAAATGTATTCATAAGGAAAGTCATCTTTTACAGGATTGTTATTATTATTATCATTATTATTATGGATTCTAGATAAGAAATCAACAAATGTGTTTTGTTTTCTAGGTCTCTCCAAAATAGTAATATTAAAATCTTGTAACAAAAGTAACTACCTTATGATTATGACATTTGTAATCGATTTATTCTCTTTTTTTATATTTAATTGCGGAACGATCTGTGTGAATAAAGGTTTCATAACAAGTAATATAATATCTGAACTTGCTGATGGCATGTATAAATGAAAAATATCCTTTTCAGTAACGATATAATTTAACTCTGTAGGAGTCAAATTTTACTTGTATAGTAAATGGCATGCATAAGGTATTTTTGTCCTAACACAGCTCTAGAAGTTGTATATGAGGCATCAGTTGATATATGAAAAGGTAATTTCCAATTTGGTCCTCTCAAAATTAGAGCTTCGGAGATTTTTCCTTTTAATTTTTCAAAGGCTTTTTGGCAGTCAGAATTCTACGCGGACTCACAATCCTTTGTAAGTAATTGGTAAAGTGGAGCTGAAATATTTGTAAAGTTTTTTACGAATCGTCTATAGTAACCAATAAAGCTAAGAAAAATTCTAATGTATTTTTGACAGGTAGGAACTAACAATTTAGAAATTACTTCTACCTTAGATGCATCCAACTTAATTCCATCTCTAGAAATATGGTGGTCTGAAAAAATCCCCTCAGTAAACATCATAAAACATTTTTCATGACTTAATGAGAGATTTTCTTCTTTACATCTAATAAGAAATTTTTATAAATTCTTAAGGACTTCTTCAAAATAATTTCCATAAACAATAAAATTGTCCATGTATACTTCCACATGATCATGAATTATATCAGAGAAAATTCATAGTACTACCCTTTAGAATTTTGTTGGTGCATTACATAATCCAAAAGGAAGTAGTCGATAAGCATAAGTTCCCAATGGGCATGTAAATGTTTTTTTATCTTGATCTTGTGGAGAAACTTGAACTTGGTTATATCCACTAAATCCATACAGAAATAAAAATACTTCTTTCATGCCACTGTATCAAGAACTTGATCCATAAAAGGAAGTGGAAAATGATATGTTAAGGTAGACTTATTTATTTCTCTATAATCAATTCATACTCTCCATTTTACATTCTTTTTCGGAACAATTACTAATGGTGAGACCCATTTACTATCAGATATAGGATAGATTAAATTGACATTTAACAATTTTTATAATTCCTCTTTAACAATTTCCTTTAAGTTTCGATTCATCCTTCTTTGTGGTTGTCTAAATGGTCTGAAATTTTATTCAATATAGATATGATGCATACAAGTTTCAGGGTTAATTCCTTTCATATCAGTGTATTCCCATGCATAAGCAGATGAATTTTCTTGTAGCATTTTTACTATTTCTTTATTTTGATATTCCTCCAGGTTATCATTAATATTAAAAGTTTTTCCTGGGAATATTTCTATTAAAGAGTTGCAAAAATTTTCCATAGAATGTAAAGACATTTGACGAGATGATAGATATTCAGCATTACATTTTTCTTGAAAATCTTGACTAGATTCACAATATGAGGAAGATTCATTATTTTCCATTAAATTTAAAATTTTATCTTCTTCATCTATTTGTGGAGAAAAAATTGATCGTATATCAATATCATATTCTATCCATTCTTCACTTTCTACTTCTACCATTTTTTTTTCTAGAGAATATAATGTTAATTTATTTTTTGAACTTCAATGAGAGATAAACATATCACCATATATACAACTTATAAAAGCATCAACTATAGCTAACCATCGTCTTCCTAGGATCAATGGATGGCCTCCTATATTATTCTTGGGTGTTAAGATCATAAAAGAATCGAACCAAGAGTTACAAGAGCACCAAAAATGGTACGTCACAACATGGGTTTGGGGGTCGTCCCCAGACTTTCCTTCAAATTTAGGACAATCTCCCGGGATTTTGGTCGAAAATCGTGGCCAATGAAACTGATGTTGGATGGGGTCATTTTTTATATTTGACACATCTGCCAACTAGAACGTAGCCAAAAATGGTAGGGGAGGATGATGAGGAGAAATATTTCGAGGGTTCCGACTTGGTTGATATGGATTCTGCCCCCAATATTTTGTCCTAGATATGCATATTTCCCCCATTTTTGGTAATGAACTTGCTGCAGTTGTTGGTGAACATAGGGAAATTTTTGGGGCTATTGATAAAGTGTAACATACCCTGATAACCTCGCAGGAAAATGCATGGAGTTGAGAAATTTTTTCAACATTTATGAATATGTAACCTTATAAATGGCATTCTATATTTGCACATTAACCATGTGAATAACCATGATCATCACTTAGAGAAATATTTAGTAAAAATCATAGTGACTTACACAACCATTAATCGTCCTTGTTTTAGCATATTAACTTAAATTTCCTGCTATAACTATGTATCGATCCCATGATCATTTTAATTCAATTACTACATCACCTAATTGATAATATAAGTATCACATCATGAAAGAAATTAACATCATGAAAATGACACAATCAACAATCACATAAATAGACACTGATATACCGTGGAAACCCCGTAGGGTGAAAAACAACAAACGTTTAATTTTATTATTAAATGTTCATGAGGGTTGTCACCACTCACTCAATGGTTATAAGGGAGTCCATCCCTAGACCATTTTCATACAAATTACATAGAAAAATAATCTTAAACGAAACATAAATAGCTATAAGATATTACAATCATCATGATACCATTTACCCACGAATCCTCAATCTCTGTCTTTGTAGTCAGACTGTTTCCTTCAGTGGGTTATCGTGCAATTGGAACTAGTAAACCTGCATGGACTAACAACTCTTTATCTTCCACAATGTTAAACTTGAAAAATCTTTTTCTCAAGTCATCATTCTTTCGTATCATTGTTGTCATCAGCACACTTTATATCATGATTAGATAAAATATTAATAAACCAATAATCAATCTCTATTTGTGACACTTCAACAAATATTTCTATGCATGTATAAGACATAAGCAAGTTGACATGAAATGCCTTCTTTAGCATCATTTCACATGCATTAGTAGCAAATATATCACTATCAAGCATCATCTTTCTAGCAACCCCTAACAAAATCTCACATGCACTTTCATATTATTTCCAAAGGAAAGATAACATACTATATAATAATATTGTGCATGAAAATGCATAACAAGCTTTCAAGATAACTATCCCAACAAGAAATTTCCTTTTTGTCTACTCTTATTTTTTCTTTTCCAAAGGGATTAACACAATAGATTCTATACTTATGCATATGATTGCATGTTCTTTTCCAAAGACATATTTTCCACACAAGAGCTATTCACATTGGCTATACTTATAAGAATTCCAGCTTCATTTCAAACAAAGTTAACATACTGGCTATAATTTTGTGCATGTAATAACATAGCCTTTTTATTCTTGCATGTAAAACATATATTTCTTTCCAAAAGAAACTAAATAAATATTTGATGGAAAAACAAACACATTTCTTTTCCAAGGGGTTAAACACATACCACTTATTCTTTCATGCATGCAAAGGGACATTTCCCTCTCATCCAAAATATCTAATACCAAAAATATACTTTTCCCATGCATGCAAGCATATATATGTTTCTCTAAATAATCTTACATAATAAAGAATGTGATTACTATTTTTCCTCCTTAAGAATATAATCCAATAATGCATACAAGGAAATATTTTCTCTCTTATTCCTTTTGAAGATTTTTAACCCAATAATTGCTTCCTTGAATACAAATATACACATTTATTTTCCACGGAATTTAACACCTTAATTATTTTTTTTCCCAAAGATAGACAACTCAATAGCTATTATGCATGAAATAGATAATATTTTCTTATCATTTCACATATTAGAGAGATTTGTAATATTTCCTCAAGAATAACATGAATAACAAATCCTTCTCAAATAACACAACCAATTGCCTTTTACGCAAAGGTTTTATGTGAGCTACCCCTAACATAAGTTATTTACATCTTTTTACATGACTACAACTCCCCATGCATGTAAAATCACATAATAATTTCTAGTAGATCAAACATACCAGATAATTCTTCATGTGCACCTAAGCACATAATCTTTTCAGGAGTCCAATATTTTTCTTTAAGTTTTAATGAATATGCATCATGAGAACATACGTGGTAATTATATAAATTAATTCCTTGAAAATAATCATTAGCATAATTTTTATGTCTATATGTACATAAACAATTATTCTTATCTCATTGAAAAATGAAAAGGAAGCAGTATGTTTCACTCTATTTTTCCTGTTTTAGTCATCCAATTTGGATGCGTATTGTGAACATATGGAAAAGAATTTCATAAAAACAAAAGAGGTTTTTGTTTGGAACAGACATAATAAGAATAGCCTCTCTCATTTTTGTCACAATTGTCATGTTTTTTATGATTCAAATGAATCTTTGATGCCCATTGTTCTAGATTTAAATATTAAATAATTTCCTGTTTTTGTCATCAAATTTTGACACGGTTTCCAACCAAATGGAAACAATTTTTGGAAAACCCAAAGAGGTTTCTGTTTCTAATGGGTTAATTAAAAATAAACTCTATGGGTTTTTACACAGGTGTTACGATTTGAAAGATTCAAATGAATCTTTCGAGCTCATTTTTCCAGATTTAAATAATAATTAATTCCCTATTTTTTACATCCATTTAGGACATGGTTTTCAAGACATGTGAAACGAATTTTTAAAATAGAAAATAGGCTTTTGGTCATAACATCCTCTTTTACAAAATCCTCTTTTACTTGTTTCCTATATATTTCAGTTTTGGAGATAGAAAGTCATACTTAGACCCTATTTTCTAATAACTCATGCAATTCACAGAATTATTTAGCCACGAAAATCTTTTATGAATTCACAACACATGAATTATTCTCATAATTCAATGAATAAGACACTTATTTATCTATGAACAAAATTGTATAGAGGTTTACTAGATAATTAATCTTAATTCTTTATCACATGAAATTTTTCTTGCAAATAAATTCATTCATTATATCATCATGGCCCATATGCAAACAAAAGGATTTTTAAAGAATATGGTTACTTATCTCTTGATGCATGCTTGAAATAATCTCTTCCTCTTCCTTGGCTCCATTCTCCATGTATTCTCCCATTCTCCTCTTCTATTTCTCTCATAGGTTTATAATCAATAGAATTAATAAAATGGAATAGCTTTTATAAATCATAAAAGCATTACAGTTTTTTCTAAATCATAAAAGCATTTCAGCTTTTCTAAATCATAAAAGTGTTGCATAAAGCATTCATAAATCAAAATTTTCCTAAATCACAAAAGCAATCCATAAATCTCTCATGCTTTTATTTTTAAAGCTAGATTTGTTTTTTTCCTTGTGAGAAAATATCACTTATCCATACTTTTTCCAAATCTATTAATAATTATTTCTAAAACTCATCAAATATACCAACTTGGACATATAATTTATTTCCATAGAAGAATATAAATTATTATAAATAAAATAATTAATAAATAATTCTTCCAATATTCTTATAATTAAGAATTACAAGAATATTATTTACGTAATATCAATATAATAATTAATAATATTTAATTATTTAATAACCCTCATTTTATGAGAATTTTTTTACGGTAGCTTACGCGAGGGATATTACAAACTCCCCCCCTTAAATAGAACATCTTCCTCGATTTTGTTCTCTTGTTGGAACATTAACCTTTAATTTTCATTACCAATTATTTAGGAAATGTAAAATAATACTCAAGTCATAATGCTTTCACAAAATCTCAAGGAGCACTTAGCCCTTTAATTATCAAAATGATAAGAAAAACTCTATCAAGTGCACGTTGCATTTTATTTAGGAGTTACACTAGTCTTTCTCTCCCACTAGTGTTTTTTGCAAATGATTGTCTCTCTCCAACAATAGTTTCAATAAACTTCAAGCTCATTTGATTTACCTCCAACCATTTCGCTTGCAAATTACTGTCTTTCTCTCCCACAGTAATTTCAATCAAATTCAAACTCATGGCATTAATCTATAGCCATGTTCCTCTAGTGTGTCAAGAATTTAAAGTTCAATAACTCATTATTTTATTTGACATGAGTTATTTCAGTCGCCTATATATAGAAATTTATTTCCTCTATGCATGCATATAGATAAGTCAATTTTGACATGTTCATTTTCTCATAAAAAAATACGAACACAACCTATTTCATCGAAATTTTTGCTAAGATAATTTTATATATCATGCATGCAAAACTATAACACATGCAACAACTTTGAGTCATGCAATTTACAATCTATTCTAACATCCAACATATTTAAACAATTTTAAAATCAGTAACAAAACATAGACACAATTTCATCTAACGGTACTTAATTTCTGGGAGTTATTGAGGAACCGAGCATATTCCACCCAACCGTGAACTACTCCAATAGTTACCCACTGAGCTAAGATCTACTTGCCACTAGAATCAACAACCTCATTGATTCCTTGGTGATTTCTTCCCAGCAGATTGTTAGTAGCATCCTGCTTTAAGGTCTGCCAACATTTTTGTCTAGGCCTTTTTTTTTCTTTAAAGCACACCTTTCTCTACCTCTGTGCTTTATTCTACCCCACTTAGTATTTATCTCCAACTAAGTCATTAACATAATCTTTGTCTCCCATTGTGTTAATATTTTCCTCTTTATTCTTTTCTTCTAGGGATTTTTAGGAGACTTTTAAGGAAGGCCCACATTGAACTTAACCACCAATAGCTTTTCATAAGCTGGCAAGAAGTCTTCTAAAACTCTAGAGTTATTTCCCGAATACCCCAACCAATTTATTCATTAACTCAATAATAAAATAAAATATTACATCATCACATTAGCCTCATCATGGCATACATAGCCATTGAATCCAATAAAAATTCAATGTCTAAAAATAGTCAATGTCTAAAAATCCAATGTAATTTACATAATTTTCCATTTTCATATTATCATTAAGGAAAAGCAACATTTATGTACACCATGCATCTATACTTGACCCACAGTAAGGGTCCCACAACTTGTCAAATTACATTGACAACAATTCATCACATGTAATATACATGGTATACATTCGAAATCGCCACATAATAACAATAATGAAACTTAGAAAAAATACATTAAAATATCTCTCATACCATAACATTATACTTTATTTAAGGCCTCAATTTATTAACCATCAACATTGTAGATAAATAACAGTTCCATTGAACATTAGGACACAAAATATGATTTTTTTCTTTCCCTACCATTAGCTTGCAACCATGTACGCAACAACCATTGAGTAATTTTGGGAAAATAATTTTCAATCATGCAATCTACAACCACTGTAAACTTTTATAAAATAATGTGCAAGCATGCAATCTACAACCAATTCAACATTCTAACAAACAACTTTCAAGCATGCAATCAACATCCATTGAGGAATTTTAACAACAATTTGCAAGCATGCAATCTATGGTCAATGAGGCATCCTACCAAATAGTTGGCAAGCATACAATCTACCGCCATTGAGGGACTAGTTAGCAGAGATGAAATAAATTTCCATAAATATGTTTAAAATTTTAGAGAGATAGTAAAACTAGAATTTATAGAATAGCATGAATCCTATTCATATCATCAATGGTAAATTTTTTGCAAACAACACAATTAACAATCCCTATAGGAGAGTCTAATCAAGAAAGTCAACCAAATTATGGATCCATGTCTGAACATAGATTTTTCTTGGTATCAACACGAGGGTTACATGATCTCAAGGTATGAAAACCCCTTAATGTTAAGATGAATCACATCCAAAACTTCCACGGATGCAATTATTTAAAACAACAAAACTTTGTATCTCATTTATTTCGAACACATGGAATGCAACTTTCCTCTACAAATCTAAATGAAGAGAGAGAAACCACAATTATGCTACTATGAGTTGTTCATTGACTTTAAGTTCACTATGTGCGTTCTACTTCACTCATTGCCTATTTTTAACAACTAAAGAGTTTCGTTCAAATATATATATATATATATATATATATATTGTTTTCAACATTCCATTATCCTCTTCAGGGTCAACCGCAAATTCTAAATTATATAGTTATCACACCAACCATATCTGCATTCATTATTTATAAGGAGTGCACGGTAAATTTAGTCATCTTTTCTCCTTTTTTTTTCCTTATGCACCATAATAATTTTTTCTAATATGATGCATGCAAACATTGGTAATTAATCCACACTATAACCGGTGAGTGCTCAGGATGGTTCATATGTAAAATAGAGGTTTTATTGTCTTTTATCCTCATCCATATTCAAATTTAATGAGAACAACTTTTAAAGAAACATTGTAACTTTCTACTCTTTCATGCGGTCATTAATCAGGCATCATGCATCTCATGTTAATTTTAGTATACTACAAGTTTAATTAAAATCATACCTAACGCAACTGGCCCAGACATCCTTATAGCAGTACTCTCCTCAATACTCTTTGGCAACTCATCCTTGGTCTTCTCTTATGGTCTCTTTGGAAGGAGGGAAACAAGAGAATCTTCAAGAATCAATCCACTCCTCTGGAAACCATCTAGAACAGTTTCAACAATAACCTCCAAAAATCACTTGCTCTTCACTCATGGTAGGAAGAGGATCTCCCCAAACAGCCAAAGGAAATAGCCATATGGAAAAACTGGCAACTTAAAATCATGACCATCTCCATCTCTAATAGTTGGAAAACTCCTGATATCCCGCTGCATTGGACTCCTCCTCCACTAGATATAGTCAAGTTGAACTTCGATGGAGCCTCAAAAGGAAATCCAGGACAAGCTGGATTCGGTGGCATCTTCTGCAACTCCAAAGGGGACACCTTTGCTATTTACTTTGGCTCCATAGGCTGGGACACCAATAACTTAGCTGAGCTGGAAGGGCTTTGTCAAGGGCTGCAATTAATTCATCTCCACAACTTTTCTCCCACCATCATCGAAGGGGATTCTCAGATTCTCATCAATATGGTTAACCAGCTACTTCAGGGCACCAACTCAGCGAAGGTAGCCACAAGCTGGCGAATGGCTACCAGATTTGAATGAATAAGCAACTGGCTGAAAAATAACCAAGAAATCTCATTCACCCATATAAAAAGGGAAGGTAACAAAGTGGCAGATCTCCTAGCCATTCTAGGAGCAGACAACATCAACACTCTAAATCATGGTCCCCTTCACATCATCCATGATAGAGGTCTTCTGCAGAACTGCACCATGTTGGTGCACAATGATCGCTCAACTCTGGATGCAGATGGTAGTTTCGGTTGATGGGACATCAGTCCCTGGATGACTCCTGATGGAGCTCGCGTGGGGTGGTCATATGGCCCCCTGCAGCTCCATAATCGTTGCATTTACTTTGCCAGCTTGCTCGACATTAACTCACCCTCGCCAGCATCTTCATCTTCCCATCCCACTCAACTAGTTCGCGATGGAATTCGTTTCGGGTAATTTGGATTTCTCCTGTTCTGCTTGCCGTTCTCCACCTCACCTGTGGAGCGCTTGCCCTACTGCTTGTGCTAAGCCAAGCGCTCGCACACAGACGGGGTGACACTGCTCGCTTTTAGGCTATTTGGAGACGTTACCAGGCCACCATTTCTCCCAGAGCGCCTTTTGCTATTCTAATTGCTTTCTGCATACCCAAATTGTTAATCACTATTGGCTCCCATCGCTTTCTACCTACTCTATCTGTCTCAAGAATCTCCAGAATACTTCTGTGGCCATGCCACGGCTTCTTCACGGAATGCAATGCCATCGTGGTGAGATTTGAAGCCGGGTAGCTCGCTCTCGACCTTCTACCAGCTCTGACACGGAGACTTCCTCTGAGGAGGTTGCATGGGGGCGCTATCCAGATACTCGCAACCAAAGAGGTCGTGCTTGCCATCTTGGTAATGTCCGCATCGCTCAGACCACCCCGCTTCCTTTTTCTGACCCTCCAAGGCATGTATCCCCTACCTCCCATGCTTCAGCCAGTCATGCCCTCGCTAGTCCTCCCAGAGGGCAGAATTCCGCTTTGAATTTTCTCTCAATCAACCCATTGTTACTGCTTTGTTATTGTAACTCTGAGAGAAGAGATTCCTAACCTGGTTTCCCCACCTATTCCCGATCCTATTCCCACTTCCCTTGGTCCTAATCCCGTGCCGACTACGAATAATCCCTTGAGCCCTGCTGCGCCCACTAGAATTGGGCATTCCGACTTGGGCAAGCAACCTATGCAGGTGGACATCACCAAAAAGGATAGCAAGCCAAAGGAAGACATAAAAGTTCCAAGGGATGAGTACTGGTGCAAAATTATGGAGGAATCACCTTCTCCAGCTCATCAGCAGTGAATTCCGCTCGCCTCGGCCCGCCATGGTACAATTGCTCAATCATTTTGGGAGAATTTCTGATTTTCTATGTTCTTCTTCAGCTGAAACAGTTGGATGTTACTCTAGTATGTTTTGTTTTGATATGTTAAATGCTATGAACAATGAGTCGGTTTCCCTCTCAAGGGCAGCGAAAATCTCTCTAAAAGAACTGGTTTCCCACTCAGGGAAGTTCATATTTTTTGTTAAGCAATGGAATATTTGATGGAAAAACAAACACATTTCTTTTCCAAGGGGTTAAACACATACCACTTATTCTTTCATGCATGCAAAGGGACATTTCCCTCTCATCCAAAATATCTAATCCCAAAAATATAATTTTTCCATGCATGCAAGCATATATATGTTTCTCTAAATAATCTTACATAATAAAGAATGTGATTACTATTTTTCCTCCTTAAGAATCTAATCCAATAATGCATACAAGGATATATTTTTCTCTCCTATTCTTTTTGAAAAGTTTTAACCTAATAATTTCTTTCTTGCATACAAATATACATATTTATTTTCCATGGAATTTAACACCTTAATTATTCTTTTTCCAAAAGATAGACAACTCAATAGCTATTATGCATGAAATAGATAATATTTTCTTATCATTTCACATATTAGAGAGATTTCTAATATTTCCTCAAGAATAACCTGAATAACAAATCATTCTCAAATAACACAACCAATTGCCTTTTACGCAAAGGTTTTATGTGAGCTACCCCTCACATAAGTTATTTATATCTTTTTACATGACTGCAGCTCCCCATGCATATAAAATCACGTAATAATTTCTAGTAGATCAAATATACTAGATAATTATTCATGTGCACCTAAGCACATACTCTTTTCAGGAGTCCAATATTTCTCTTTAAGTTTTAATGAATATGCATCATGAGAACATACTTGGTAATTATATAAATTAATTCCTTGTAAATAATCATCAGCATAATTTTTATGTCTATATGTACATAAACAATTATTCTTATCTCATTGAAAAATGAAAATGAAGCACTATGTTTCACTCTGTTTTTCCTATTTTAGTCATCCAATTTGGATGCGTATTGTGAACATATGAAAAAGAATTTCATAAAAAAAAAAAGAGGTTTTTGTTTGGGACAGACATAATAAGAATAACCTCTCTCATTTTTGTCATAGGTGTCATGGTTCTTATGATTCGAATGAATCTTTGATGCCCATTGTTCCAGATTTAAATATTAAATAATCTCCTGTTTTCATCATCAAATTTAGACACGGTTTCCAACCAAATGGAAATTTTTTTTGGAAAACCCAAAGAGGTTTCTATTTCAAATGGGTTCATTAAAAATAATCTCTCAGTTTTTACACAAGTGTTACAGTTTGGAAGATTCAAATGAATCTTTTGAGCTCATTTTTCCAGATTTAAATAATAATTAATTCCCTGTTATTTTACATCCATTTAGGACATGGTTTTGGAGACATGTGAAACAAATTTTTAAAATATAAAAGAGGCTTTTGGTCATAACATCTTCTTTTACAAAAACATCTTTTACTTTTTTCCTATCTATTTCAGTTTTGGAGATACAAAGTCATACCTAGACCCTATTTTCTAATAATTCATGCAATTCACAGAATTATTTAGCCATAAAAATATTTTATCAATTCACAACACATGAATTATTCTCATAATTAATTGAATAAGACACTTATTCCGCTATGAAAAAAATTTCATAGAGGTTTACTAAATAATTAATCTTAATTCTTTATCACATGAAATTTTTCTTGCAAATAAATTCATTCATTATATCATCATTGCCCATGTGCAAAAAAAGGATTTTCAAAGAATATGGTTACTTATCTCTTGATGCATGCTTGGAATACTCTCTTCCTCCTCCTTGGCTCCATTCTCCATGTATTCTCCCATTCCCCTCTTCTATTTCTCTCATAGGCTTATAATCAATAGAATTAATAAAATTTAATAGCTTTTATAAATCATAAAAGCATTATAGTTTTTTCTAAATAATAAAAGAATTCCAGCTTTTCTAAATCATAAAAGCATTCCATAAAGCATCCATCAATCAAATTTTTCCTAAATCACAAAAGCAATCCATAAATCTCTCATGCTTTTATTTTTAAAGCTAGATTTGTTTTTTCCTTGTGAGAAAAATATCACTTATCCATAAATTTTCCAAATCTATTAATCATTATTTCTAAAAATCATAAAATATACCAACTTGGAAATATAATTTATTTCCATAGAAGAATATAAATTCTTATAAATAAAATAATTAAGAAATAATTCTTCCAATATTCTTATAATTAAGAATTACAGGAATATTCTTCATGTAATATCAATATAATAATTAATAATATTTAATTATTTAATAACCCTCAGTTTATGAGAGTTTTTTTACAGTGGATTACGTGAGGGATATTACATAAAGCCCCTATTGAATTTGAGGTTGTGGAAACTTGTTGGATATAAGGTCCAGGGTGAGGTCCTTGTTGGACATGAAGTCCAACCTGTCGTCCTTGTTGAACATCGGGTCCAACCTATGGTCCTTGTTGAACGTATGGTCCAACCTAAGGTCCCAATTTGACCTGTTGGTACCAAAGAATCTATTGATATTGAGCACTAGACTGAGGCCCAGGCTGGGGTTACTAGCACTGAACATGAGGAAGTAATTGGTATTGAGTACCAGGTTGACCCAGAGGGATATTCGAACGAGTATGGGTGTAAGGACTAAAGTAAGGGTTAGTAGAAATTTCACCAGAGATAATCTCGGTTTGTTGGACATATCACTGAGAGGAGCTTGGTCGAGGAACATACTAATATTATACATTAGGTTGTTGAACATATTGATGAGGGATATTAGGTTGCTGAACACATGAATATGGTACGTTCAGTTGCTAAAGAGGCTGCTGAACCTGAGAATACTGAGTGTGGGGTTGGTGAAACAGTAATGCGGCTCAGGTAGTCTCACCACTTGAAGGAATGGTTCATATAACAACGTTCGTCAATTGTGAAGACCATGTCCCACTTAGACTAGAATTAGGCTTTCTTGCCCTAGAAATGGGTCTAGATTTTAGTGGCCCCCCACCTGAGAGAGAAGGTACATAAAGAGCATTAGACTACCCCCGGGCATAGATGAAACAATAAAATTTCCACTCAATGGTGGAAGCGCATTAATCATAGATGGCAAGAAGGGGTAAAAGACCTTATCGAAATAGTCAGTTAATCAATAGTGACTGTAGGTCGAACAATAGGTTGAGATGTGGCAGCCACATTCGAAATCAATGGGCCGGAAGATGGGGGAATACCCATTGACCAAATAGGATCCAGAAATAAATATGTGGCACCGAAAGCTCCTAAAGTAAGATTCCCCAAAGAGGTATACCCTTGGGAAAGTAGACATGCAACTTGAATAAAGGATATTTCAGTTCCACTACTTGAATAGTGAGGTGTGGAGACAAAAAATTCACCTTTATAGGGAAATATAAATGAGGAATAGTTCGGAATATAGGTACTAGTGGTTTCCTATAAATTACTCTGAGGAGCACTCATGAATGGGACATCATCAGCATTGGATGCGATTTTTTTGGGAAATAAATGACAGACAGTAGATAAATATGCTACTTGAGAAGTAGGAAGGGGAAATCTAGGTTGATCAAAAGGACTATAATCTTGTTGAGGCGAGACCACAATCAGATCAAAGAGTGGATTTTCGGGAAATACTGTAAAATGTGCAGAATGTTCTGGGCTTTCTGGCTCAGAGTCTTTTGATGTCATCCAACGAGAATCATCACGTAGTGGTCAAGATGAAATAGGTTGTACACTGATGAAAATTACGAGTTTGACACCTTGAGCTTCAACAGGTCCAACTGGAAATTGGGGGACCTCAAGAGGAGGTTCTTGAGATCCTTTAGAGGAGTGACGAGGTGAATATGATGATTCAGCCACGATGACATTTCAATAGAATATCAAAGAAGGAAGAGGTGAAAATATCAAAAATCCACAATTTATAGAGGAATGACGAGGCTGGAGAAATGCATAGGTAATATGTTTTCGTGAGAAGTTACTTTTAGAATTAACAAAAAATAAATAAAAAAGGGTGCACTAGGCATAAAGGTTTACCAAGTATTCATGAACTGTAATATACACTTTTCTGATCAATGATAGAGAAAATGACCAAGGACTTAACGTACTACAGCTGATATCCCTAATGTTGTGTCCAATGTATCACGTTTACAAGGTGTCGGATTTGGTTACCTATGGTAGGCTTGAAACATAATGGTGTCTCCCTAAATATACGGGATGCATGTGGGAGTTGAGTCCGTAGTAGTGGTGTCTAATGCATAATAGTTCGATGAGAGCGCCCAAAATATACTTATCATACATTAATATACTTCCATATGTGAGACGAGATATCACCCCCGGGTTTTAACGTAGACCGTTAGCGATAGATCCTATGTTTTATGATGCCATAACACGTCTCTATCATAGACCTCTAAATTTTCTCGTTAGTTTCAAATGCTCCTTAAGGAAAATTGGGTAAATTTTAATGTTGATATTGAGTTAAGTTCCAGTTTATGGCTCAAAAGTAATGTCACCTGAATCCTATGATGGAGGCTACATGAAAAAAAAAAAAAATTCCATTTCAATGAAGTCTAAACTATTTAGGGAAGAGATGCAAACAAAAGTGAAATTAGTGCAGCAAATAATGATGGCCCCCTAAACTTATTCAAAACTATGAAATTCAATTCTTTCTAATCGAATTCATCTTTCCCAAAAATGCAACTTATTGAAAAAATGAAAACATTTATCTTTCCCACTAAGATGCATAAAATGATATATATAATTTGAAATGAAACCAAAAGTAAAATGAATGAAACGAATGCATAAATGAAAAATAAACACTTTTCACTTTTCTTTCAATCGAACGGAAATCAAAATCTCTCTACAAATACATGAACACAATTCTTTTCACTGCATTTTTCAAAGCAATAAAGACAAGCCAAATCAAAAACTAAAATGAAAATCACTTTCAGTTTCCTTTTGAATTTTGGAAAAGGGGCACACTCTTCTGGACTCATGAATCTAACAATTTGTGATCCTATGTTTAAACTATGTTGATTGTAAGATCAAAAATGCAATTATGACTAGTGCATACAATAAACTAATTCAAACCCATTTAGAAGCAACTCAACACAAGGTGTTTGAAATGGTGAGAAATCTCCCAACTCACAAACATGTAAAAGAGACAAAAACCCTCATTCAAAGAAGATAAACAAGTCAAACACACAGACAAGAGGTCACTTCGACTCTACAAACATTCTTTAAGGGACATAACACACTGGAAACACAAGGGGAAACCCAACATTTCCTAGGTCTCTTATCAACACTTTTGTGATAAGAAGAAGGGTGTTGAAAGACAAATAAGCTGCTCTGCCATATATAAAAATGCTGGAAATGCTACTGTGAAAATAGAAAACACACTAGTCACTAAAAACAAGGAAAAAAAAGGAGTTTCGCATCAAAACCATACCTGATCCAGTGAAATTATTATCAAACCCTATGAAAACTAACACATACCTTAGCAAGCTTATATTTTAGTGATTGGTCTAACTGATCCAGGATTAGTCCAGGAAAGGAAGACTAAGATGCTAAGATCCCAAGTGGAGTCGCCAATTCTGTTTTCAACATAAATCCCCTCTGCAGACAAAGGTGATTTCTCTAGCTCTAGAGTTGGTATAGCAACTTGACATACTTTCTAATGCAAATATTTCTCAGATAATATTCAAAATGCGACAAGAAAAGTGACAGAAGTACCTTTTTCTCGATGCTATGCTCGAACCCGTTGATGATGACCTGAATCAACGATCCCTTCAGGCTCACTCCTTGGTACTGGTGGCACAGGAATACCTTTGGATGATCAAGAGGAAACAACAAATGTAATCCAACACATAATAGTCATTAAAAATTGGCTATCTAGCAGATCAAGGAGTACCAAAATATTTTCATAAAATATTAGAAAAATATAAAAAGAAAACATCTGATGTTTTATTGATAAATATGAAAGGAAGAGCTTACAACGTAGGTCTTGATGTTGGAGGCCTCCCTTTGGTGAAAATATGAGTCCTTCACCGAAGCTCTAAAGAATTCTTTCTCCCTAACAACTTAGGCATTATCATAGTGAAAGAATGTAAAGGGAATGAGGTTTGAGACTAGCCCAACAATTACCAAAAATTAGTAGAAGGATGGGGACTAATTTATAGGAATGGGGAAGAGGTTGGGAGCCCATGAGAGGAGGAGGAATGTCTAATTTCCAAGGGATAAACCCTCATGGATGAGATCAAAGCTCTGAAATCGAAGAGCTCGACTCTATCACCATTGTTTAACAACCAACTCGCTGCCTAAGACTTCTAGAGGTCGAACATTCTTCTCCATTTGAGGAAACCCTGCCAGAAAGGGATCAACACAATTTTCCAAGAAATAAGGGCATTGGCATTGCTAAGCCAAAACTGTCAATCTAACATCAATGCAGGCATGAAACTAGGAAACATGTTGCCCATAAAATTAGGGTTTTGACCAAGTTCCTTCAGTAATCTTCGAAGGCAGTTTTCTTTAAGTCTTTAGGGGATGTATTTACATATTTCTTCACGGTGGAAACATTGCATAATGTCTGTAACGGGGCACTTCAATATTAGGGATGGGAAGTAAGCATGGTGATAAATTACTATGTAACATTCTCGTCACCCTTGTTGTTTTATATGGATGTGAGGTCTAGGGTTTTAGTCTATCTAGAGAGTCTTGGAGAAAAATTAAAATAATCGAGAAGAAATTCATCATCTACAACCTCAATATTAAAGGTAATAACCCCTACCCTATTCTCTTAATTGAGGATAACCTTTCGCCCATTGAATGTATAGTTATGTTTAGGTATTTTATGTATAAGAATATGTTGTACAACATGGAAGCCAAGAAGCTCCCAAAAATTGTTTCTAACTCTAGTGAAAACCACCTTTGGCTCAAGCGAGGGTGGCATAAGGATGTTGAGTCCTGGCTTGATGATTGGGAGATAAGGGAGGATACCTTCTTGTGGAACAAGGATAATATTAAAAACATCACTACTTCGAAAGTTGAGGATAAGTTCTAGAGTAATATGGAGTTAGAGGGGAAAATAAAGTTAAGATACTATAAGGAGGTAATCAACCCCATTCTTGCTAACTAAAAATACCCTTCCGTATAAACCAGTACTAAGAAGAGACTAAAAATTGCAATCATCAAAATTAATTCTCATGAGCTCCGGAGTGATACTGGATGTTGGTCTATTGCCAAGATTCCTTGGGACAAAAGAATATGCCTCCTTTATAATACTAAGAAAGTCGAAGATGAAAAACACTTTCTCTTGGATTCTCCAACCCTTACACACATTCGTTTTCATTTCCATACAAATTTCCCCACTACCAACCTCCTTGACTTGTTGAGTTGGGAAAACTAAAGTGACCTTAGAACACTTTTTTCCTTCCTTTTTTATCACAAAAATAAAATCTTAAATAATCTCAATTAACCACTTATTTTTTAACGTCCAATAAACTGTATTAATCTTAATTGATATTAATCATCATTATCATCATTAAAATATAATAATACCTATTCTAAATAATATTAAATCAATTTTATTTTTTTCAAATTAAGATATTAATTTGCATATTTATCTATATGATAAATATGTCATTTGCATATTTATCTATATGATAAATATGTCATTTCATTCTTATTGATATGATATTTAAATGAAACTTTTAGTTAGTTAATTTAATAAATAAAAAATACCATAAATTAACTTAATATCTAACTTAATTATAATTTTAAAATAAGTTATAATTTAATTATAATAAATTCATTATAATTATTAAATAAATTATTACATTAATTATTAAACTTGACATAGCTCTATTCTTCCTTTTCGTTTGTTGGTTAACTAAATCTTAACGATAATAGCAATAATACTTTGGACAATAATGTGGTTACTTTCCTTTTCGAAGTGATGGCTTAGATTGGATTTTAAATTAATAATAATAATACTTATTATTATAATTTTATGTTTTGAAATTTGAAGCGATGCATACTTATATTTTTATTAAATTTATATTTATTAATAATTGTTTGTTATTATTTTATAATTAAATTTACTTTCTAATTATTAATATATAACTTTTTAGTTAATTATATTTATACATTTCATTCTTATATTGATTTCAAAATTCTCTATATCTAATGAATATACAGTAAGTTACGATTGACCTAATTTGATAGTAATTGACTTTCCAACATATTGGTTGGATGTGAGAGGGTAAACTCGCCTTGAAGTGTTGTGTCATCCAGGCCTCTTTCACGTATTGTAAGTTGATGATTCGTGGTCGTCCACTTACATTCACATCAATGGAAAGCCCCACATAAGGATTAGATATTAGCGTTCTTACAAAAATAGAGCATGATGCTTACTTTGGTTACCTTCTTGTCATGACATTCCGAATATTTAGATGCATTGAATTATCGTGGTAAATGCGTTTTAAAATGTTGAGTCACTCAGGCCTCTTTCACGTATTGTAGGTTGATGAATCATGGTCGTCCACTTACATTCGCATCAATGGAAAACCCCAAATGGGGATTAGACATTAGCGTTATTAAACAAATAGAGCATGATGCTTACTTTGGTTACTTTCTTGTGATGACTTTCCAAATATTTAGATGCATTGAATTATCGTGGTACATTATTTAAAGCATGGACCGTATTGTAAGTTGATGAATAATCGTCGCCAACTTACGTTAACATCAATGAAAAACCCCACATGGGAATTAGACAATAGCATTGTTAAACAAATCGAGCATGATGCTCACTTTCGTTACTTTCTTGTAATATCCCTAGGACGTTTCCCGTTCATTATTTAATTACATGTTAAGAAACATTAATCTTAAAACAAGGCTACGAGGTAGCTACTACCTGTCGCTTAGTTTATATATAGTAGTGTTGCAATCTGATTTTGATGCATAGAAACTTTATGAATTTGTTAAAAAGAAACGAGATTTGTAGAACCTAATAACTTTATCAAATTTGAATGGAATTGCCCATTCAAGGGCGAGTAAAAACATAGTGCATTATCCAAGAGAATTGGATTTTCTATTTGCACTATATAGTTTAAAACTTTAAACAATAAAGGATTTAAACTATATGCAATCTTGAAGTTCATTGTGCATTGCTTATGTCTATTGTTAAGATAGTAATTCATATTTAATACTTGATTGAGCTTGTCTATGCTGTAGATTATAATTTCGATGGATTTGTTTTGAAATGAGAAATCCTATACTTTTTGCTGTGAATTTTTGGATATATAATGTGAAAATCCAAGTGTCGTTGAGTCAGTGAGTTGACTTTTTGTGGTGGTTTTGCTAAGTTGTTTACAAGGCCAAGTGCTGTATGAACCTTTAGTGATTGATGTTGTTCAACTTCATGTCTTAATATTTTCACTACATTAGGTTCTGTGTATTTGATACTGTTTTAGGAACTCTTCACATTGACTTATATTTCCATCATGAAGTTTACGTAGAAAAAAGCTACATCCTCTGTCATGACAGTTCTTGCAGCTCCAATTAGCAACAAAAAATCCCTAGTTTGATTTTATGCACCCCAAGTTTAGAAGTACAAGATTCTCAATCTTAAGCTTCCTTGTGTGACTCTTGTATTTCTCATATTATTCTATTCTTGGTGTTTTCATGCATTTTTACTATTCCATGTTGCAGATTGCATTGATCTGTATTTTGATTTGATAGCATTGGTTCATAATGAATGTGTGATGTACTTGTTTCCAATGACAATATGTTGTATGTTTGGTTCGAATTTTTTTTGGATCGGTAGTAAGTGACAATAGTTTTATTGGTAAATGACCATATTTGTATGTTTACGTTGAATATGATCGATGTCCATTCAAAGAAAAATGATGTCCCTTAAACTCCTCCTTTTTCATATGTCAGTGCCATATTAATTAGGTATTGTTGCCAGCCTGCAACCATTGTTTGACTTTGTACAGTTTCATTTGTTAAGTGTTTTCCTGTATGATTTAATGCATACTCATTCCTACCCATCATTGCATTGCAAAAATATTGGACAATGTAGAGTCTGAGAGACTGTTCATCAAATTCAGGTGCTATTAAATGACAAATTGCACTGAACATGCTATTGCCACATTTCGACACAGTTTTTTTTGCTATGTGCAATCCATGAATTTGCATTTCATGAACAATGGATTCATAATGGTTTTCAAGATATTTGCAAAGAGGAGACAAGAAATAATTTGGGACAAAGTTGCATCTAGGTAATCTTTTGTGTAATAGAGGTTCAACATGTCCACTAATAGGATTTGTATCATGAAACAAAATGTTTAGTGTAACTGTATCTAGATCATGGTTGAAGAACAAATACCTTGTTTTCATTGTTAGTGACCAGACTCCAATTGGTATGTTCAACCACTTTAACAGCCATCGTATGCAAAATGTGTCTCCCCATAGGCCTCTTTCAGATTGGAAATTTCTATTAGAAGCAGAAAAACACATTTTATGAAGGTATGTATCAACATCGTGAATTCCATGCAGTTGGTATAAGATGACAGGATCTAGTTCATATTGGTATGATACTTTTGCCTCTGTGTCATTGCACTGTAGAAAATTGAGAAAATGGTCTATTATTCCATTGCGCAGTTCAATGGACGAGTAACGAAGGTACAGAAGCACTTCAAATGCATTGAACAAATAGTCTCCAGCAGTATATGCAAATTGTTATAGTTTGTAGAGACTATGCTTCATTAAAACGATATCAATATTAGCATCTATGAAATGTTTTTTTGTTGGATGGTACTTTCCAATGTCTATGATTTCAACCATTTTTTTGTATGTATTTATTTTTCAGATTCGTATGGTAATTTGTTTACTGACTACTATGTATGTTAGATTTTTTTTCCCAAAGATGACATAAGGTTCTACAATAGTTGTTGCTTTATTGAATATATGTCTATGACAATGTTTACTAGCAAAAAACACTAATTTCACTTTTATATTGTATGTTTGATTTCAAATAGTAAAATAAGAGAAGCAAAGCTGCAAGTAACTAGCTCCTATTTTGCACCTCTATGTATTTTAAAAGTATGTATGCAAAACAAGAAACATGCAACGTTGATTATTGTCTCTGAAGACATGAATGTCACATAGAAGCTATGTATTCTTGAAATGATTGAGTTTTGTATACAATAGAAAGCATGAAATACAAATTGTATGTGTCTTGATTAGTGAGATTAATCTTGTTAGTTCTAAGAAACACACTTGTAATTAGTCGAGATTAATTTATTCACAATGCATATCTAAGCTGCTTAGAATAGGAGTTCCTCAAATATGTATGTACAGTCACATATAGACTATAGCATAATAGCATCTGCGAGGGAACAACATGCTTCAAATAAAAAGCTTCGATTTAGGGAATTATTATTTTTTTAATAACATGAAATATCATTTTTTTGTAGATATAAGATGACAATAACTTTAAGTGACTGATCGTATCTAGCACTCAACATAAATGTGACAATCGACTTAGTTGTAACAAATAATTCATCCCTTATGCAAGCCCCAACTTTATTGTAGCAAAGCATGTGCTTGCAAGTCAATGTGACAACCATTGGGCAAGATAGGTCAATATAATATGTACTAATTTCAACATTATATTTTGAAAATTTTCTCATTGCACCACCTTTCATGATAAGACAAAATATTCATTTGAATGACAAATAAATGTGTTGTATGATGATCCTTGACAACCATTCATTGTTCTATGTAAATTAACAAAGATGGTCTATAAAACAACACCATTTGGAGCATCTGAAGTCGTAACTATAGCACCTGGTATGACATCTACATTTAAAGTATTCACCGCTTCTTTTTTTCTTTGCTTGCCTTCATGTTGATGTTTGACAACCACTATTATTCTCTGCATATTAACAAATGTCCTGCATACAACAACAACATTTGCACCATTTGAAGCTGCATCTAAACCACTTCTTACGAGGTTTACATGAGAAGTATCCACCGCTTGTTTTCTCCATTGCTTTTTTTTTTGCAATTTAGCTTGTTATTAGCGGGCTCTTCTTCTTCTATGAGTTGTTGTAATGTCTTTGAAAGTTGGATGGCACCAAATTCCATTATTTCAAATTGATAGATTCTAGTCAATGCAGCAAGTGGCACCTAACTTTGTTAAAACATCAAGGAAAAACAACAACTCATGGGTAAAATAGGAAGGATTGGAGTGAATGGAATTCACAAAATCCTCTTCTTAATATGACTAGATTTTTATTGACAAAATATTTCAAACAAACAACTTTTTCACCATTAAGTATCTTAACCAAATACTTATAACTATTTATTCTACCCTACAATCATAAGTATTTACATAACCATTTTAATTAATTAAATGTTTTTTTAAATATCGATACTCTATATTATACCATCCTATAATTATTCTCAAAAAGATTAAACCATTATCAATTATTTTTCTTATAAAAAAAAAACTAAACAACAACTCTAATCTATTATTATTTTTTTCTCAAGCACAATCAAAAAATATAAATAAACTATAGCAAATGCTACATTTCCTAATTTACATAGAATCCTAGTCTAAAAATTATTTTGTGTTGCTAAAATTCAATTCTCTGTTTATATCCATTTTCCATGCCAATTATCATGATCTTGAAACATATCTCTAGTACAAATCTCGTATACATCATAATTAAGGACCATAGGTGATGATAGGCTCAGTTGATTTAGCTGGGCATGCAACGGTGCAAAAACATCACCAAAAAATTGTACAAAAACCCCAATGCTAACATTGTAAAACCACAAGAAATTGAAAACTTTGAGTGACAGACAAAGTAATGCCTTTAAACGATCACTATCACTATGTGTCACTTAGAGTGACATAATAAATTAGAATACACCAACGAAATATAGCCAATGGAACCCACCTTAATATAGCCAACGGACCATTGAGATGTTTAAGCCTCCATTGAAATATGTTTCGGGATCACCATTACCATAGTTAATACGACATAATATATAATATAACAATTCATATGCTAACGTTATAACAATGTTTAAAATTGATATTAAAAATGTAAATGGTAAATTTTGAATGCTAAGGTTTGTAATACACATTTGGACTGCACTCGCGCTTTCCGCGGTGCCATCTACAAAGCCATGCATTGGCATGCATGGATTCGAATAACGCAGAGGAAAAGTGAAACCAAAAGAATACCACGAGGACTGTAGGGAGGAGTATCATTTTGTGGACATGTCGAAAGAAACCCCAATGCTAACATTGTAAAACCACAAGAAATTGAAAACTTTGAGTGACGGACAAAATAATACCTCTAAATGATTACTATCACTATATGTCACTTAGAGTGACATAATAAATTAGAATATACCAACGAAATATAGCCAATGGAACCCACCTTAATATAGCCAACGAACCATTGAAATGTTTAAATCTCCATTGAAATATGTTTCAGACTCACCATCACCATAGTTAATATGACATAATATATAATATAACAATTCATATGCAAATGTTTTAAAATTGATATTAAAAATGTGAATGGTAAAGTTTGAATGCTAAGGTTTGTAATACACATTTGGACTGCACTCGCGCTTTCCGCAGTGCCATTTGCAAAGCCATGAATCAGCACGCATGGATTCAAATAACGCAGAGGAAAAGTGCAACCATAAGAATACCACGAGGATTGTAGGGAGGAGTATCGTTTTGTGGACACATCGAAAGAGTGGAAAGCGGTGTCATAATGAAGCCTTCGCACACTTCATATTTGCCTCTTGTTACAGAGAATAGAGAACAATGAACCAGCCGAGTGAGATAGGTGTTTTCTATACATAGATCTTTCTTCATCTACCTGAAAGCAGAGTGTTAAGCACAAGAAGTGTCAAAATTAATTTATTCTTATATTTTTCATAGTGGATTAAAATGATTTTTTTTTTATAAAATATTTGTGCTAATTTTAACATTAATTTTAATTTTTAATATCAAATACAATAAATTTTCATTTTTCATAATGTAAAAGAATTAAAGAACAAATACAATTGGCATATTGCATGATAAAATTAAGTAAGATGATATAATTCATATTTGTATTTATTTTATATGATTTGGATTTTTTTGGTACATAATAATACAATTCTATGTTAAAGGCTATTTTAAAATTATATAAATTAGAATAATATCATAATTTTTTTTCTAAATATTAAAATACTCTCCCAAGTACCAAAAAAAAAATATTACTTATTTCGAAAATCCAATCATGATGTAATGACATTGTTTGGTAAAGACGATTTATACATAATTTCATCTCTTAGAAAACTAAATTTATATTTCTAAATTATATTATATAATATATATATATATATATATATATATATATATATATATATATATATGTACGTATATATTTGATTGATGATATCATTAAATAAGGCACTTTATTGGTAAAGGCGGCAAAAAAGCGAGTCATTTAAATAATTCTTGTGTGCTTCGTTGTTTTCCATGACTAGCTACCGTACGGTCTACCATGACGGGGTTTGAAACGATCTCACTTTGTTGAAAACGAGGGTACTTGTCGGAACTATAAATTTGTTAAACAAAAAAAACCCCGTAGGTCAAGACAAATGGCGCCCCATTTCATGGCACGGTGCTTTTTACACTTGCTTTCCAATGAATAATTTCCATTTTTTTACTCCAAATGCCTCAAATCGGTGTCATTTTTATCCATCTAGATGCAATGGGGTGGTGGTATTTCACAACTCAGAAAGCTCATCGCCATCTGAAGGAGGGTTTTTGCAATATCACTTTGTTGAAACGAATGATGCCTCACAACTATCAATTTCCATTGACAGAAGAACCCCACATGCAAGTCCAATACCAAATGGCACCCCCATTTCATGGCACGAGTTACCACACCTTGCTTTCCAATGAATAATTGCCATTTTTTTACTCCAAACACCTCAACTTGGTGTCATTTTGATCCATCTAGATGTAACGGGGTCGTGGAATTTCACAACTCAGGAAGTTCATCGCCATCTAAAGAAAATATCAGCTGGCCTTACTCATAGAATGGTGTGCTTTCATATCAATGGAGAATTCATTGTCATGATGTTGCCTGGCTAAATCTAAAAATGGCGGTTAACTGTAACCAACAAGAAAATGGGACAGAAAGGGGAGTCATTGAGGTGGTATTTCCTGTTAAAACTAAGGACCAAAAGGGCTATAAGAAATGGGGATGTTTGGCTTCATGTTGTTGGACCATAGGATATATTTGTTCTATATGGTGGCTCTTGTTGGTGATCGACAATGCATTGCCTTCATGATTCCCGCAATATATAACTGGGATTTATGTTGAGCCACCTAGAATTAACTTGAGAAAGGAAGGCGTGAAGGAAAAGCATCCCATATTTTTTGTCCCAGGGATTGTCACAAGAGGGCTTGAGCTGTGGGAGGGCAGGCCTTGTGCAGAGGGACTATTTCGGAAGAGCCTATGGGGTGGTACTTTTGGTGAAGTTTATATGGCACGAGTTAGCACACCTTGCTTTCCAATGAATAATTTCCATTTTTTTACTCCAAATGCCTCAAATCGGTGTCATTTTTATCCATCTAGATGCAATGGGGTGGTGGTATTTCACAACTCAGAAAGCTCATCGCCATCTGAAGGAGGGTTTTTGCAATATCACTTTGTTGAAACGAATGATGCCTCACAACTATCAATTTCCATTGACAGAAGAACCCCACATGCAAGTCCAATACCAAATGGCACCCCCATTTCATGGCACGAGTTACCACACCTTGCTTTCCAATGAATAATTGCCATTTTTTTACTCCAAACACCTCAACTTGGTGTCATTTTGATCCATCTAGATGTAACGGGGTCGTGGAATTTCACAACTCAGGAAGTTCATCGCCATCTAAAGAAAATATCAGCTGGCCTTACTCATAGAATGGTGTGCTTTCATATCAATGGAGAATTCATTGTCATGATGTTGCCTGGCTAAATCTAAAAATGGCGGTTAACTGTAACCAACAAGAAAATGGGACAGAAAGGGGAGTCATTGAGGTGGTATTTCCTGTTAAAACTAAGGACCAAAAGGGCTAGAAGAAATGGGGATGTTTGGCTTCATGTTGTTGGACCATAGGATATATTTGTTCTATATGGTGGCTCTTGTTGGTGATCGAAAATGCATTGCCTTCATGATTCCCGCAATATATAACTGGGATTTATGTTGAGCCACCTAGAATTAACTTGAGAAAGGAAGGCGTGAAGGAAAAGCATCCCATATTTTTTGTCCCAGGGATTGTCACAAGAGGGCTTGAGCTGTGGGAGGGCAGGCCTTGTGCAGAGGGACTATTTCGGAAGAGCCTATGGGGTGGTACTTTTGGTGAAGTTTATAGGAGGTATGTATGATTGCAATGTGCCGATATTGAATTTCGATTTACTTTGACTTTTTCTTATTCAAAATTGAAGATGTGGTTACATTGAAGCTATTTCCATTTCAATTGTTGTGGTTTGTAACCTGTGAATCAATTCTGGCAAATGGAAGATGATTGAAAATGCGCACAGACAATATAGGTTCAATTAGTAAGAGTTTTAATAATGGTTTTACCACATAATCATGCAATATGTGCCCTGATACCCTGGTAGGAGTGTTGAAGCCTACATCTTTTTGAATTTAAGGCCTTAATTTGATTTTTAGTTGGCACTCTTTGAATCTCTACTAGCATCTGTGGATTGTCTCCACAGGATGTCATTTGCGCGAAACCTATGTGCCTCTGATGCCAATGGTGGCCATAGGTGCAAATTCCATACGAATTGTGAACCCAAACTGCATGTGAAAATATTCTTCATTAATATGCTCCTCATATAGCATTGCAATCAAATTACATTCATAACTGTTCCTTGATATGTGATGTATGTTTCATATTGAAATAGACTCTTCATTCTAGGCCGAGTATCTTATAGAAAAAAAAATGGATTGCTAATCAACATATTTTCAACAGCTGAGTTTCAATTGTTGTGCTTTGTAAGATGTGAATCAATTCTGGCAGAGGAAAGATGATTGACAATGCACACAGAGAATATAGGTTCTGTTAGTACGAGTTTTAATAGTGGTTTTACCACATAATCATGCAATATGTGCCCTGATACCCTGGTGGGAGTGCTGAAGCCTACATCTGTTTGAATTTAAGGCCTTAATTTGATTTTGAGCTGGCAATCTCAGGGATCCACAGCGAGTTTTTTTGTCCACATATATTGGTCTGTGATTGAACGTGTTCAATCGTTTCTGACTATCCCCTCATCGTCGTACTCGCAATCATGCCTCATCGCAGTGGAGGTTCGAACTTCCAACCTATTGAATATAGATTATTCGGATACCAGACTTTCTCTGTGTTTTCTATCTTATGTTTTTATTTTCTTTCGTCGGATGTCTTTTGGGATAGGCTCTGAAACGCTGATTCTCTAACTATGCGTTTTAGAATAAACCCTACAAGCATACGATTTCTTTCTAAATAGATTTTGAAAAGTAGATCATATAACTAAACTCTCTATAATAAATCCTGCAAGCATTCATGGCTTACATGAGCTGCTTGGGCATCGATAACAATACTTTCCTTGTAACACAATTAAGAAATGTTCAACGGCATGGGGTTTGGCCCTATCTTGTAAATCTAGAGCTTAAACCATTGGCTTTTTGGTTTAAGTCTATCTAAATGCTCTATTTTTTGAAGATCCGAAAAATATAAAAACCCTAAAAACCATAAGCGTCCTGATGACCATAGGGTTCAGCAAAAGGGAGTATCTCCAAAAATTGAGAGAGTCTTCTTTGATAAGTTGCAGCTTCATAAATATGTTTATGATTATTATTATTATTTTTAAATCTTGTTTGTCAAAGTTGCTTTGAGAAACATGGTCCTAGGTGAGGGGTTCAGTGCAGCCTGCCTTTGGTTCCAGGTGGAGGGGGTACCTATTATACCAACACTGCCTAGCACTTGTACTTGGCTTTCTCCTATTTTTACATGTTATTCAGTAGAGCAAACCACAGTAAAATCGAAATCTGGTGGACACCTTAGCACTCTCACTTTAGTAAGTAAAGAGGAAACTCTTTATTTGGTGGATAAAGAGAACTTATATGTTGCCTTATAAAATAATTTACAACACTGAGCCATCATGCTATAGACTGTTACTAGTTCTGAGATCTCATACGTACAAAAAAGGATACGTTGAATACTTTACCGGTGTATGCTTTAAGAATTGCTTTTTACAATTTACAGACACCATCTTTATTTTGAGAGTCCAGACACTGATTTTGTCAAATAGTTCCAGAAATGTAGGTGTGGAACAGACGAATCTTATGACAAAAAATAGGATTTTGACATCTCAAGGAAATAACTATTGATGAAAACTTTTAATAACAAGCAGCATTCTTCAATTTGAAAGAAAACTCTATCTATATTTTCTACTAACACCTTTATTTTTTTGTTTGTTTCAAAATATTTTTCCAAATTAAAATTCTTCTTTCATTTAATCAGAACTTCTTGAAGAAAATTAATAACTGCAAAGTAGAAACTCGCACACCTTCGAACCGGGGGTGCACAGTTCCAACCTGACTTGCAAAATCTTGCTTGCAGAGTGTCGAGCCCAACAGTAAGTCCACTTGTAGATGTTTTGAGCAGAAAACAACAATTTCGAACGTCAACAACAGAAAATATAAACAACAGAAATAAAATTGACAGGGGTTCAAGAAAAATAGCAATTGCAAAGTAGAAACTCGCATAAGTCCCATATTTTTATGCCATTTAAGCTTGAATTAATGGTTGTTAATACCAAGAAATATACATAGGGAGTCTAGCAGGTCGACTAGACCCTCCAACTCAGTTTTGTACTTGCATAATTAATATCATGAACTCGCTCTTATATAGACTTTGCTATGGTATAATGTATGTAATGTAAATTTAATTTTATATTCTCAATATTTTTGTGTTGTCTTTTTGTTCATAGAACATCTTAATTGCGAAACAATCATAAATGGAAGAAAGACGTCATTAGAATTGTACATATATGGTATATGGTATGTAATGTAAATTTAATTTTATATTCTGAATATTTTTGTGTTGTCTTTTTGTTCATAGAACATTTTTATTTTAATATTCTTATAGTAAGGAAAAACAAAGGTTCAAAATTCATTATTCTCCTTTTATAAGTGACAACTACCTTGTCAATAAAAATGACTTAATCTATACATTTAAAAATGGTAAATCTCTGAATCCGTGAGATATAGTGATACTCAAAGCCACTAACTACTTTTTAATGTTTTTTTTCTGTTTTGTATGGAAAGAAAGAACAAGGATAAATATTCTTTCATATGATACACACACCTCATTAATAAATATAGCATAATATATACATTTCAAAATGGTAAATCTCTGGATCCGTGATATAGAGTGATACCCAAAGCCATAAACTATTGTGAAGAATTCTCTTTTATAATAGCCACACATTATTTAACCGATCCTCTTAGGCATATGATGAATAAAACATTTATGAAACGGATTACATTGTTTAAGCTTAATTTCCTTTGTAAACGTTTCAGGTAAATATTGTTTTTCAAACAGTTTCAAATTATAATGTTTTTAAACGTTCATGCCAAAGTTTACAATTTGTGATCCAGTTATATATGATATAACAATGAAACTAGGAAAACCTCAATGTTACATAGTGATTTTAATATTTTCTTTAGAGTATATACTGATATATATACAAATTATTTAATTAATTTTAAAATTTAATGATAAACCATATACAAGTATTAATTTACCTTTTCTGAATTATAAAATTAAATATTTCAGTAAATTTTGAATTTTAAAATTACAAAATAAACTGAAAACAAAAACTTCAATTTTAATGACAAAAAAAACAAACAAAACATAATAATAATAATAATATGACCTTATAGCGCAATATTCCGCCATCATGCTTAATTGTTTACTTAAAGTTTAAACTTTAATTAATTAAAAAAACAAATAAAGCATAATAATAATATGACCTCATAACTCGATATCCCGCCCTCAACATTAATTGTTTAATTAAAAATTAAAAGCTCGATGAATGTTTTATTATTAAAAAAAATTAAAACAATCAATCATTTCTGTATTGACAAGGATATATTCATTAATTATACATCTGAAAAGAATAAAATTAATTTAAGGATTCAAATCGCAGAAATGACTTAACATTTAATACATGGCACAATTGAATGGTACGGTGCTATCTCGGGTCGGCACAAAGATTAATTGGTCGACCCAAATCCCAATTCAATTTGCAATAACAAGTTTAAAATATGAACCAATCACAATTTCGAAAAAAATATATTTAAATAGTTAAAATAAATAAATAATAAAACCATCGAAATTTAACATAGGAAAACAATAATTTTTTTTTTTTTTTACACAAATTAATGTCACATCAGTTTGAAAATGTCATTGTCAAAGAAAACTTGATGCATAGTTATCTGCCAGCGGCAGGTGCAATAAGTTATTATGGTTTTGAAGGATTATCACTGCCATGGAAGGTTTTATGTTTTTTTTTTTTTTTTTTTCTCGGTAAAACTAATTATATTTATGAAACATAGTAGTAGAAAACTGCACCAGTCTCAGCTGTGTAAGCCTAAGAACTGGGCTTGATGTCCATGCTTTTACAAAAACCACAGAACTACCCTGAGTGGGAAACCAGTTCTTGACAGAGAAAGTTTACCGCCCTTAAAAGGGAAACCAGTATACAGTGCATACATTTTAATTTACCAAAAGACTGAAAACTAATAAAGCATCCAGCTTGTACAGCTGAGGAGAGACAGAAAAACCAAAATTTTCCAACAAATATGGAAACCTAGATCATGATGGGCTGAAGGAGAAAAAAATCACTGATTCAGAATTGGAGAGTCCGGTTCTTCCACTATTCTGCAACCGTACTCGTCTTCTTCCTCTGCAGTGTCCTTTTTAGGGGCACTGTCTTTGCTGAAGAAGCCCCCTTGCACTTTGTCAATTCAAAGTTGGATTGCCCAATACCATGGGGCACGTTGGGACCAGACACATCATTTTTAGCCTGAGAGGGTTGAGGGCGAGGCAGGGTGGTGGCAGAGCAGGGGACAGAAGCCTGGCCGGTGCTAGCAGAGTCTTCACATACAATAATGATGACAAACGTAGTGAGAACATGCTTGTCTAGGGTGCAGTTGAAGCGGAATTCCCCTCTCTGAGAGGTCTGGCAGAGGGTAGGGCTGGCAGGAGCATGAATAACAGGTGAAGAGGTCGGAGGAGGGACGAGCGGAGGGCGTTGCTCAGGCGGAGCAGAGTGAGAGCCTCCAGTGCGCAAGGAGCGACCCCTCTGCCTTCTAGAATCTGAACGCATGCCCCATTCGTCGTCCTCCGCAGAAGAGCCAGAGGTTGGACTAGGAGAAGGGCGAGGGCGGGAAGGGCGACCTTTGCTTGCTCCTCACCGACACCTCATCCTATGCCGAAGTCGAGGCATCACCACAGTGCGTTGCGAGGGTTGCTTGAGGCAAGAGGCGCAGGCAGAGTTTGAGGAAGACCACAGCAAATCTACAGATTGAGAATGCAAACAAGAGTTAAGATTACAGAAACTGCTTTGGGTGAAGTGGGAACCTGGAATAGTTTCCAGACAGTCGAGGATGGTGCAGCGACACCTGGTTTGGGTGCATGCACTCGGCTCTGCACAGTCGGCTGGACATGCACCACGAACAGGAGACGGAGAGCTGCAGAAAACACATGGACCAATCGAATTCTCCAGAATGAAAGCCATATGAATTTGAACCAGCGGAGCGAGGTGATGAACTGACGAGGCAAAATGAGTTAATGCTGGCAAATTAACTGCATGAGTTATGGCTTTGCAGGGGGGGCATATGGCCACTACGTACGAGCGCCCTCGGGACTCGCCAGGGGACTAAAGTCCCATCACTTCGAGCCAGCAACCGCATCCGGTGAAGGTTTTATGTTACCGGATATTACCGTAAGAATTTAAATAAAAATATAAGAAAATATTATTTATTTCAATTTAATTCAGGCAGCTACAAGTCGAGAAATAGTTGCAATATTTATAAAACTGATTAAGTCCTCTATTCAAATCTTGTATCTTGATCTGCATATGTTTTACGGAGAGATCATCATTGTTTTATTTTCCCTGGCCTCTATTGGCTCAAAAACCTGTCAGTGTTTACAGTCGGGCTCTGCCATAATGAAACGAGCCATTCTCCACGAACATTTTCTGTTGTTCGGGAGATAATGAAACAAGCCATTCTCCACGAACATTTTCTGCTGTTAGGGAGTACGCGCTCTGTCGGGCTCTGCGATAATGAAACGAGACATTCTCCACGAATATTTTCTGTTGTTAGGGAGATAATGAAACGAGTCATTCTCCACGAACATTTTCTGTTGTTAGGGAGATAATGAAACAAGCCATTCTCCACGAACATTTTCTGTTGTTAGGGAGTAGGCTCTCTTTTATGAAACTAATGTAACAGTGTTTTCAATAACATTGTGAGCATATAGCTTCTATAACTTTGTGGCTACAACCATGTTTCATGATGGTTTACAACTTGGTGGACGAATAGTTAATGGAATTCTTCCCAGCTCCTCCAATTTTCATGATGGCAGGAAAGATGAACTTATTTTGGAAAGAAATTTAGAAGAGTTGTTGAAGAACTAGAGTCGTTGAACAAAAAATTGTGCTGAAGCAGAAAAAGCGTCCCTACAAGTAATGAGCAAAGTGGGTCAGCACGTTGAATAAAAGATAAGTACTTGAAATAATAATATCTTGAATTTGAATCTCTTACCTATGTTCGTCAAAGTAAATAAAAGAGTTTATATGAATTCCCATAAAAGATTCTCCAAGTTTATTCTTGGAGAAATACCATTGTAAAAGACAAATTCATTGTGCAAATTTTCAAAAAAAGAAATCTGTGTCATGTCTCGGAAGGAATTATATGAAAAGATAAATTATTTTTTCTTTAAGATATGGATTCATGTTGCATTAGAATTCTAAGAACTAGAGTCGTTGAACAAAAAAATAGTGCTGAAGCTGAAAAAGCTTCCCTACAAATAATGCGCAAAGTCGGTCAGCACGTTGAATAAAACAGAAGTAGTTGAAATAGTAATATCTCGAATTTGAATCTCCTACCTATGTTCGTCAAAGTAAATAAAAGAGTTTATATGAATTCCCATAAAATATTCTCCAAGTTTATTGTTGGAGAAATACAATTGTAAAAGACATACCATTGTAATAGTCAAATTCATTGTTCAAATTTAAAATATATACGAATTATATGAAAAGATAAATTATTTTTTCTTTAATATATGGATTCATGTTGCATTAGAATTCTTAAAAATATGTATATGTTTGCATGCAAATAAATAGTTATTATCAATTTATTTTTTTGAAAAAAAAAAAGTTTACATGGCAGAAAAAAATAGTTATTATGTATTTAAGTTTTTGAAAAGAATAAATCACATCTTATTAAAAAATAAATAAATAAATGCATGTATTTTTTTATTTTTTAATGAAAAGATAAATAACCTAATTGTTTCATTTAAATGATTAGGCTCAAATCATGCATAAAGAGATAAAAAAACTTTATTGAGAATGATTTCACATAAAACCATTGCATAAAAGATAATTGTTCGTGTTATTTGAGAATGATTTGTTATTCATGCTAAAGATTAATTAGTGTGTTAGATTCTTTAGAATAAATATATATATATATTTTTGTTGTGTTAGAACTCTTAAAATATAAGAGAAAAAGTACCCTTGAATGCATTATTGTATTAGGTTTTTGGAGAGAAAAACTTGTAATCACATGTTTTATTGTGTTTAGCTTTTTTTTAGGAGATTCTTTAGAGAAACATATGCACTTGTAAGCATGTAAAATAATAGTTGTAGTATTAGATTTTTAGAAAAATGAAAGGTGCAATTACATAATATTTATTGTGTTACCATTTTTTTGGGAAAATTAATATGCATTTTCACACATAAGGGGATTAGTTATGGTATTAGCTTTCTTTTGGGAGAAGATTTTGTATAGGGTTATATATTTTGGTAAGAGGAAAACGTCTATTTTCATGCATGAAAGAATGGATGTTATGCATTTGATACCTTGAAAAATAAATGTGTTTTTTCAATTCAAGATTTAGCTCACTTTCTTTGGAAGAAAATATATGCTTCACATGAAAGAAGAACAAGCTATCAAGTTATTTCCTGTTGGAGAAAAAAAGTAGTTGCATGCAATAAATTATAACCATTATCTTTGATCTGTTTGAAATAAATCTTTCATTTTCATGTATAATAGTCATTGTGAATAGGTTTCCCATCGAAAATATTTTTTTAGAAAAGAACATGCATTCACTTGCATAAGAAGAAAATCTATTGCATTAATTATGTTGGAAAATAAAACACAATAGTATGCACAAAGAAATTTTCTTGTTGGGAAAGTTATCTTAAAATTTTATCATGCATTTTCAACCGCAAGAACAATATCAGTATGTTAGCTTTCCTTTGGAAAGAATATGAAATTGCATGCAAGATTATATTAGCATTTTGTTGGAAGGATGATGCATTTGCATGCAATATTTTGTTAGCTCCTTTTTGACAAAATATTATGTATCTACATGAAAGAATACACACTATTGTGAAAAATCTATGTATTCGCGTGAATATTCATAGCTAATGCTTTATATTTCCGTTAAAGAATATTGATAGGTGTAGTATATTTTCTTCTAGAAAAACAAGTATGTGCTTATGCAAGGGGACTAATAGTTAATGTGGTATTTATCTATACATATGATTGATATTGATATGCATGTTACTAATGTATGCACAATGATGTTTAAGAAGGAATTTCATGAGATTTTGTTTATGTTTTGTGTATGCACACAGACATGTTGAAGTGTCACTAATAAATATTTATTATTGATTGATTAATATTTTATCTAATCATGATATCAAACTTATTTAACGACAACAATCGTAGGAATTTATCATGACTTACGAAAATGATAGTTCATGTTTAACATTGTGACAAGTACAAATTTGATGATCTATGCAGATTTAGGAATGCCAAATGTAGGATGATCCATTGATGGGAATAGGGAGGCCACAAAGATATAGAGATTAATGATTTGTGGGGAAATGATATCACCATGATTATAATAGCTTATAGCTAGATATTTTGTATATAAATAGGATTTATTTTTAATATTTTATTACAATGGTTAAGGGATGGGATCCTTTAGAAGCCACTAAGTGAGAGGTGAACACCCTCACGAGTGTTTAATAAAAATTAAATTTTTGTTGGTTTTCGCCCTATGGGTTTCCAGGTATATCGGTGTTCAATGGTGTGTTTTTATATTGTGTCATTCTATTGTTGTTGATTCATTGCATAACATATCATTTACATTATCAAGTATGTGATTAACTAACCTAGCTAATAGAATCATGGAAATGTTGCAAGGTTACATTAGGATGTTTATCATAATATTTGATAACAATGGATGATATATTATGTAATTTATTATTCCATTATTAGAGATTATTTTATGTATTGATGCATATTCTATCTAATAGTGAGTAAAGGAATATGGAATAAGTAATTAGGAAGGTTACACATCCGTAAATTGTGTAAAACAATTCTAATCCTATATGTTTTCATGAAACATTTAAACATTATCATGCTAAATGGTTTTGAATTCGTTGGTCTCACAATGGCTTAAGATTTATAATTTTTCCACAATTCAGTTTTTATAGATTTGCAGTAACAATGGATGGATAGATGATAGGATGATTTATTAAAATATAGATATATGGATAAATTGTAATAGAGATATAAACACACATATAGACAGGGAACTTGTATCTCGAAAACATAAATAATATGATTAAAGGATAATTTTTGACTCTATGTAAGCCTATTAATAATAATGATTTATGACTCTATGGAAGTCTGTAGATATTTAACACACAGTTGAAGTTCGTTTGGATTATCACTTAGCCATGCCTGAAAGGGCTTGGAAAGAAACCTTGAAGTTTGTTAAAAAGAGATTTAAAAGTTGAAACATGTGTAGACCCTGACGATAATTGAAAAGAAAACGTGGAGCATATATTTTTATCCTCAATACTATGAATAATCTAAATTAGATTACATTGGAAGCATCAGTAATAAATTACCGGAGTAAAACTCGATTAAATTAGACTAAAAATTAACTGACTATAACACTTATCAGACAATGATGGCACCTAGCAAGGAGTGATATTAATATCCCAAAATCCCCTCCTAATACTTAGAAACTAAGCATACAATATCTATTTCATTAATCAAATCAAGTTACATATGTACATGAGGTACAGTCTCAAGATAGAGAAGTTATCTTAGACGCACAATAATTTGGTTGAGAGAATATCTCAACCTCACAGCAAACTAGGAACTAACCTAACAAATAGGAACAGACTCTATACATAGAGAGAACCACAACTGAAGACAAGTAGGAATTACATATTCCAACACTCCCCCTTAATGACTACTTGTCTCAATATCTATCTGCAAAATCTACAACTGGTCCTGTTTGGTAATTACACTGGTTCTGTTTGGTAATTACACTTTGTATCTTGTTCATGTTGTTGTCTATGTCCATATAAAGGAACAACCATCTACCGAAATGCATGGGTTCCAACCACTGCAACCGCCAGTCTACTAGGAAGTCCTTCACATACATGGTTCATCCAACCTCTCGATTAGCTCCCCCTTGATATAAAATTTCACCTTATGGAGTCTAAAACCAATACAACCCACCTAAGTGTATCCATCCCACATGAGACACTCTTCCAGGGTGTTAAAACTCTCTGATAGAGGGAACATATAACAAATGGGTTGCATGCCTCTCTGGGTCTTACAGCACATACAAACAATAAATGACATGTAGATTTGCTTCTAATTACAAACTGTGGCTCATACTCATGGTCATGAGTCTATTCCAAGAAACTCACACAAAACACACTCTCACAAACTTGATTTTCCATCATCCTTTGCACTTTCCATACCATTCATATGCTAGAGCTTTCTCGCTTGAATATTTCTCTCATAGATTTTGTACTTTTGAATTTTGGATGTACTGGTCTTGAATCTCCATGCTATACCTGTCATTAGTTAGAGTCGCGAATTCTAACAAAATGAATTCATATTGAGGTCGTGAATCTCAATATTTATACAAACTTTCAAGACTTGTCCACATTTACCCATACCAAACAAAAAACAATACCAGATGAAAATATAAGCACAAGTGATAACCATGACAGTAATACAATATCCATGAAGAAATGGTCAACACATGGCCATGCCATTCACTATTGCACAGAGACTGCCCCAAATTTCAGCTCCCCAAAACACTGCCCACACTGTTGTGGTGAGAAAATCCAAGATCATACACTACACGTTGTCTTCGATCTGATCCCTATCAGATTAGTGACAACTGGTCGCCCCATGTTGGTTCATGAACAAGCATGAGCAACACCCTTTCACCTGCTTGCTAGTTCACATTTCGACAAGCAGTAATTCAGCTCCACCGCTCAGGCGCTCATCCTTGAGGATATACAATGTAACCACCAAGGCTCAACTCAACCACGAAGGCTCACCACAACCACAAAGGCTCACCATAGCCACGAAGGCTCATCGCAGCCACAAAGGCTCACCACAGCCACAAAGGCTTATCACAGCCATGAAGGCTTATCACAGCCACAAAGGCTCTCTAGCCACCCAAGGCCACAAATCTGCCACTAAGGCACACCAGCCACAAAGGGGCCACTAGCCATTAAGGCTTACTAGCTCTTCTCTAGAGCATGCAATGACACACAGGTCGGATCTGCAGTAAAATTGCCACAATAATGCAACTAACCCAACAAACATCCATCCTCATTGCACCATATTCATCTCTCCATCATTGTCGATGGACACCTGGTGCCGACACAAGAGACTTCCAAACATGCCTTCTCACATCTGCGAGGCTAATCTCCTCACACTGGCCCGGATCGGGAATCTTACCACACTTCTGCTATGCCATACAACAATGGATCCACGAAGTGATCCATAAATAAAATGATCCACGAAAAATTTGATCCCAGTAGCCACACCAACAGCTCTCCAGGCTCGGCCTCCGATCTGTCCACTCTACACTATGGATGGTGGAAACTGAGATATGTCCTATAATAATACAAAATCTGTGCTTTGTTGAAATTCATACGCTGTAAGAAACTCGCCTCCAACGCTGTGAATTTAATGATCACTGAAAAAACTCACCCCCAACTTAAAAACTGAGCATATTTCTATGTGAACCTGATAGGTATTCATTCGTGAAATGTAATGAAATGAGACCTCTTCCATACTTGGCAAATGATTTTTCACCAAAAAACTGATCAAGCATGATATCCGTGACCAAATCCAACACCACCTCCCGCAACTCCACAATTGCAACGAGCTCCTCACTGAGCCACTTCCTATTCGAAGGCGGCGTAAGAAAACTGGCATACTATTGGATATCTCTAGACTCCTTGTGCATACTCTTAGCATCCTTCTCAATAACAGATTCATCAGCCGGTGTAACAAATGTACACTAGCTTCCACCAATTCTCTCTGCAACTGTTGCACTTGGCCTTGGAGAACTCAGATCGCTCTCACACAACCATAAAATAGGTCTTTCACCCTTTCCTCAGCCTCGTACACCAAAACAAGAATTTGCATCTTCTCTCTGTTTGTTCGATAAACAGTAGTACCTATTTCACTATTCACAATTCTGCTTGGAACTCGGTTGAGGATTTGTCATTTTCCAAAAACCCAATTGAAGGGACGGTGGGAAAAAAATGAACGCAAGCTCAACTCTCAATGCTACCCAAGAAAAAAAAACACGCAGACTCATCCACCCTTATGCTGCAAATGATTGGTGAGTCCATCTAAATTCTGCACACCTTCGATCGAGGTTGGGGATTATTGATCGATCACTTACTGTGTACTAGCACAGCATGAAATATCATGCCCAACATTCACTTTTCCCCATCGTCTCAATCTTAGGCGTCCAACGTTGGCCTTTGGGCTTCACAAACTGCGCGTAATGCTTCTGCAATTCACGAGTGTTGCAGAGCTTGTTCTCACTACTATCTGTGGAATCCTATATGGACGTTGGAATGGAATATTTGGAAAGTGAAGAAATCTGTGAGTGAAGAAATTAAATAGGAACCAACAAGCGATCTCACACGCGCACAAGAGAAGCTCAGAAAACATACACTAGAACCATCCGGTAGTGATCACATGACGAATCGTGATCTAAGCGGAAACGACTCGATACATCTGGTTCTCCTATTCACCGCTCAACCTCGGCAATGTCTCCAGGGCCCTATCATGGAACAGGGTCACCAGAAATGCAGCGGGTCTCAATTCTCAGAGCGCTTATATAGATGGACAAACTAAAACAATATATATACTATTTTATTTCCCTTGGCCGAGGAGGGGCCAAGGCTAGGCCCAGGCCCAAACGGGCTTTGATACCAACTTAGAAACTGAGCATACAAGCTCTATTTCATTAATCAAATCAAGTTACATATATACATGAGGTACAGTCTCGAGATAGAGAAGCTATCTTAGACGCACAATGATTTGGTTGAGAGAATATCTCAACCTCACACCAAACTAGGAAATAACCTAACAAATCGGAACAGACTCTATACATAGAGAGAACCACAACTTAAGACATGTAGGAATTACATATTCCAACACTAATCCCAACTATTAAAAGTAGTGGAACTTACAATTCTTGATTTCTGTATTTGAAATTCAAATAAATTTTTACCCAATTTCTTTGTGAAAATATCTACAAGCTGATTTTTGGAACCACTCAAAAATTAAGTATTATGTCCCCATAATTGACAAACTCACGGATGAAACAAAAACATGTGTCAATGTGCTTTATATTTTTGTGGAAAACATGATTTTTTGACATATAAATTGTAGATATGCTACTATAGTAAATAGGATTTGTCTCCTTCTAAACAATTGAAATATCTTTCAATAATCTTCTCAGCCGCACTCCTTGACAAGTTATTGAACTTGCAGTTACATAATCTATCTTTGTAAACTATATTGAAATTGTTGGCTATTTCATGTATTCCAATGAGATGAAATTGGTTCCAAGTTCAAAGTAATACTCTGAGGTTCTTTTGCGATAATCTAAACTTCCTACATAATCGTTGCCTATATAACTTGAAAGTAACTAATCTTCAAAATGAGTGTAGAAAAAACCAAAGTATAGAGTCCCTTCAGAATACATTAAGATCCTTCTTGTAACCTTCCAATGAGAAATCTTTAGTGATTTCATAAACCTCGAGACAAAACTTGTTGCAAACATGATATGAAGTCGAGTTTCAGTGAGATAAAACAAACTACCAACTAGAATTTTATACAACGTGGGATCAATGAGTGGTGCTACATCTCGTTTTCTTAGCTTGGTGCCTTGAGAAATTGCTGTATCAACTAGTTTTCAATTGCTCATTCTGAACTTTTAGATGATGTGAGTGGCATATTTTTGTTGACCAAAAAAAGTATTGTTAGCATATTACTGAATTTCAATGGCTAAGAAGTATTTCATGATCCTTAGATTAGTCATATAAATCTTTGTTTACATTGCTTCTTTTAAGTATTGTAACATCATAATGCTTATATAAATAATACCATCAAAGTAAAGGAACACAATGAAAATTTTACCTTCATGAGTTTTGCTATACAAAGGTGGCTAAGGGTTACTTCTGTAAAAACCACTTCTGATGACATAGGTGTCAAAGAAATTGTACCAATCTCAGGGAGCTTGCTTCAATCCATACAAATATTAATTCATATTGTACACTTTATGTTCCTATCCTAGAACTTCATAATCAAGAGTCTAATCCACATAAATTTCTGCCTTAAATATACAATTTAAGAAAATAGATTTTACATCAAGTTGATACATCTTCCATTTATGCTAATTTGTTGGTATAAAATAGTTATGACAGTGTCTAATCTTGGTACTAGATCAAATGTTTCGCCATAGACGACACCAAACTTTTGTGAGAATCCTTTTTCAACCAGTCGTGCCTTATGTTTATCAATTTCTCCTTTTTCTTTGAGCTTTTTCCTATATACCCAGTTTACACCAACTATGGTTTTGTTTCTTCGGAGATCTATTAATTCCCAAGTCTAGTTCTTCTCTATGGAAACAATTTTTTTATTCATTGCATCATCCCAATGTTTTCCTTTAACTTCTTTGAAAAAATGGGTTGGTTGAGATGAAAGAAAGGAAAACATATTCTATTTATTAAAATGATGCTCATACTCATATATTTCTCAGATGCTTATTATTTTTTAATTGCCTTCTGAAGATGTTGAATCACTGATGGATTCACTATTGGAGGATGTACTATTTTCAGAGTGGTATGACTCTTATTGGACTTGAAATCTTGGTAATTGTTGCAGGAAAACATGTTTATTTAAAGTTCCATCAATACGACGAGACCAAGATTTATTTTCCAAAAAATTAACATCTCTCCTCAAAATAAAATTCTTCGTAAATGGATTGTAAATTATATATGTCTTTTACTTCTCATTATAGCTTATGGAAATACATATTTCACTTCTATCGTCAATATTCTTTCATAGTTGATTAGGATCATGTGCAAAATTGTACTGATCCAAAAATTCTAAAATGTGATTCATTCACCTTCTTACCATCCCATGCCTCTTGAGGTAGTGCATCTTGGAGACTATTTATTGGCGATCTATTGAGAACATGCACTAGTGTCGAAACTACTTCATCCTAATAGTCATTTTAGAAATTCTTCCAAGGAAGCATACATCTAGTCATGTTCATGATTGATTGGTTTTTCCTCTCTCCTATTCCATTCTATTCAGTAGTATATCTTGTTGTGTTCTGCGTGATGATTCATTCTTGTTGACAAATTTTTTTGAAGACATTGATACTGTATTCTCCTCCTTTTTATGACCTCGGGACTTTTAAAGGTTTTACACATTGATTTTCTACTTCTGATTTTAACTCTTCGAAAGATGAGAATGTATCATATTTATTTTTCTGAAAATAAACCCATATCTTCTTGTTATAATCATCAATGAAGGTCAGGAAGTAAATACTACAACCAATGGACTCTATCTACATTCGACCACATATATCTGTATGGACTAGCTCTAAAGGCTATTTTAATCTAGAGGATGATGTGGGAAAGCTATCTCTTTTATGCTTGGATAAAATGCATATTTCAGAGTTACAATATTTTCCATTCATAACAGGGAGACCAATGACCATAGAATTTTTATGAAGCAAACTTAGACTCTTTAGTGGAATATGTCCATACCTACAATGTTAGAGCTAAGACTCATCTATTCTGGATACATTATGAGCACAAGATTGTAAGATATTTCGACTTCTAAGATTTAATGGAAACATCTTATCCTTATTTTTTTCCAACCTTTGCTACCAGTCTTCTATTTGGTGGTTTGTCATATATACAACGTGTTCCCTTGGAGTATTATGTCATAACCATGTTCCATTAATTGACCTACACTAATGACGTTATTCTTGAGATGTGGAACATAATAAACATGATATATGTATTTTTTATTATTATGTTTAGTAGGAATAGGGACAATACCTTTTCCTTCAGCTTTAACACATGAACAATCTCCAAGATTAATTTTTGGTGTTACGAAAGAAACAAGATAAGAAAAAATATTTTTGCTAATTTTCATATGATGGTTGCAACCACTATCCAACAACACATTTTCCTTTTTATGTTTGTCTTTAGAAAGATGGCACAGAAGAAACATGCTCTCAAAAGGTTATCCTTCATTGTTGATTTGACTATTTTTTTCTTGCATTCATGTTCATAATGCCCAAATTTTGTGGAATAATAGAATTGAACAATATATTTTCTCCATCTTCTACTTTTGCGTGTTTGGTTTTGTGAAAGTCACCATTTCTCTGTTGCATGATGATGTTTTGATATTTCTCTGCCTCACTTGCAGCGACCTCTATATCCTCTTCCTCTACCTCTCCCAATAGAGAGATATTATTTGAAAGCTTGTTCCATGGAATCTTTTGACAAGTTGAGTCTTATATCATGTGCCAGAAGTGATCGAGTCAACTATTCTACTAAGAAAGTTGTAAAATATTTGGATTCTAGAATGGGTGTTACAATCATGTCATATTTCTTAGGCAGACTTTGAAGGAATTTTTCAACAATCTTCTGATGTCTAATGGTTTGACCAATGAGTTTGATCTGATTGACTATTCCCATGAATTGTTCCACATTCTCTATGTCAATCATCTTTAGGGTTTCAAATTGAGTTCTCAATGTTTTCAATTTAATAGTCTTCATTGTATCATTAGTTTGATATGAATATTTCAAGATTTCCCAAGCTTATTTTGTTGTGGATGTGCTAGTTTTCTTGTTAAAGATAGAGTCATCGACTATGTTTTGTATCCAACATTTGGCTTTGTTTTTTCTCTTTCTAAGTTCTGCAGCGACATTCCTCTGATTATTATTCATGGTTACTAATTATTCCTGGGTCGGCTATACAAAAGGTGTTCTTAAGTATACCCTAACACTCTTGAGTTTGCAGAAATGTCTTCATTCATAAAGGCCAAAACTCTTAATTTTTACCCCAAAAAAAATCAGAATTTGGGAAAAGCACATGGGATGAATCAAAATGCCAATGTATTTTTTGAAAAAAGGTACCATAAATATATATAAATTTTTATGAGTTTTTATATTGCCTTATAAAAGACAAAATTCAAATTTTTTTTTGATTCTCGAAATATTAAAGGGATTCATGAAATATTGGTTTTTAAAGGAAAACATAAGTTTTTCAATTATGAGGGGTTTTCGCAGTGCATTATATTATATATCATTTTTGGGATTCAACTGCGTTAAGTAAGTCATTCAACTATGACAATTTTCATGAGAGGTAGTCGTAACTGACTAATTTCTCATTATTTTTGAATAATCCACTTAGCACTCACTAATTTCTCATTATTTTTGAATAAACCACTTAGCACTCATTGCATCAGCTCACAGGGGTGAAGAAGTGGGATTGAAACTAGTGAAATGAATCACATAGCATCAATCATCATTGCCGGGAGTTGCACCCGGTAACCAGGACTTGGGTGAAGAAGTGGGATTGAAACTAGTGAAATGAATCACATAGCATCAGTCATCACTTCTGGGGCTTGCACCCGGTAACCAGGACTTCCCGGGAGGTAACCCATCCCAGAACTCCTCTAGCTCCTCCCCACAATCAAGCCGAGTTAGCTTGCTAACCCATTTGCAAAACCTTAACAAGTATTGTGCCTCATCAATCATTTAAGAAGAGATCCCTTTACTCTTTATATTTTAAGTATGAGGGGTTTCTGCAGTGAATTATATTATATATCATTTTTGGGATTCAACTGCGTTCAGTAAGTCATTCATCTATGACCATTTTCATGAGAGGTAGTCGTAACTCACTAATTTCTCATTATTTTTTAATAATCCACTTAGCACTCATTGCATCGGGTGATGGTCACAAGGGTGAATAAGTGGGATTGAAACTAGTGAAATGAATTACATAGCATCAATCATCACTTCCAAGACTGGTACCCGGTAACCACGATAGGATTTTTAAAAAGGAACAAGGTCCATGCAAAAAAAGAATTACAAAATATTGAAAGGGAAATTCTAAAGAGGGTGTTGTATCTTTTTCTATTGAAGAGATTTGTTTTAGTGTTGAAAAGGAAATTGCAAAAAAGCCCACACATACCCATTTAAAAAACAATAACACCAAGCAGACAATGATGACAAGTAACAATGACAAGTAATAGACATAAGATTAATATCTCAACACACCCCTTATAAATTTACAATATCGACATTGGTCTTATAAATTTACAATATCGACATTGGTTTAAATTTGTGGTTTAGATCACACCACATACAACAGTTCAACCTCAAATTCAGTGAACGGAAAGAAGGAATATGTCATTGTGTTCTTCTTCGACTAAGGTATAAGCCGTCGTTCTCCATGTAACGTCTGAAATTCTTCGGAAGGTTTTAGCTATCATGCGAGGACTATATCTTATCGTTCTGCAAACGTAACACTACCTCAGCACCGGTAGGTGGTTTCATTCCCGCTAAACATTCCAATCTATAGCAATGTATGAATGAAGTGAAGCGGAGAGACACCTCATTACGACGCGCCATCCGCGTCAAGGCTCCTTCATTCGTTCCAAGAGCAGGAAACTGTAAAACAAATTCCCTGGAGTCGATGTGCTATCCGTCATCGCGGCATGTTTCGATCGAGAACAATAATCAACCCCATAACTAAAGCTTGATCGTAGCCTGGGTTCACCGTCAGATTAAACACATCTGCTCCTAGCGTTATCTCTGATCTGACCTGCTTTGGCTTCACCTGCAATACACCAATTGATACTTTCAGAATTTGGTGTCAAAAATTTCTTGGTAGGAATATACGAGCTAAACTACACATGCAGCCATAAGTTAACCGTGAACAAACCTCTGCAACGATTTCGTTAAAGCGGTTGAGAAGGGTGAAGGAACGCTTGGCATAACATCCTTCAGTACGGTAGTTACATTGTGTTTCCCTCTGGTTTCTTTTATCCGAAGAACATATATAGACCTTTGCTAAAGTCTTTGTGGGAGTCAGCAGAGACGATGCCCTTCTCATAACGAACAATGGTTTTCGGGCAACCGAGAAATCTCCTAAGAATCCTTGCCATTCACGCTGCAGACTCAATCTCTGTTTCACATAGAGTACAATTGATTAATAGGTCGTAGAAATTTAGTCATTCTTAGTTACATAAATGTAAAACGATAGAAAATCACTACGGAGATTTTATATACCTTGCGTCGCATTGTGAGGAGAGCCATTCCTGCTGCGTCCATGAGAACGACTTCATCCTTTGGATCCGAAGGGTAGTTGTCAACTCTAAACACAATGTTCCCGGTGGAATCGAACACAGTAAAACCATTGCAGCCGAAAACAAGAGATTTCCTCCACACTGTTAGCGTTGTGGAGGAAACATTGCATAGCTTATTGTTGGTCACAACATGCCCACTGAATTCTGGTTGGTGTGGATGAATCTTAGTAAACATGTTTCCCGAAAATATGAGCCTGCGAAGAGTGCAGGCCAAGGATGGGATAAGGAATAATATATGTAATGAAAGACTTAGTCACGTAGAGACGAGGCCAATGTCTTAAATGGTTCGGTGCATTTGATGTGCTTACAGCATATGCGGTCAATCCCTTCTTATATCGGATGGCCATTGCTTCAGAATTGAATACCCTCTAAATCTCCTCGAAAAAAATAATTGAATTCATAAAATAATATATCACAAACTGATTGGTCTTCCTTGATTTACCTGGAATAGGATTTAAAAAAATTAAAGGTTAGCCAGTATGTCACGTGTTAGCTAGTGGCTGATAGCTGGTATTTGATCTTTAGTGGTGAGTGGGAGTAGTGATACATATCCAAAAACACTCCACAACGCTGGATGGCTACTTCTTGGCAAGTGCTTTAAGTGGAATAGATGTGTCATTCCATAATACCCATAACATTAATATAGATGTGTCATTCCATAATACCCATAACATTAATTTTAATGCTGATTGCGACAAATTCAATTTAACTTCGTATTTTAAGTAAGATTAAAATTAATGGTGGTTGTGACAAATTTAATTAAAATAATGTGTTACCTTAACACGAGAATGGCTTTTTTAACTTTTCAATTTTATAACTATGACAATCGAACAACCGCATGACAAACTTCCATGTCTTTTCACCACTAACTATTGTCCCATTATCGGATTTAATATAAAATTATTATGCAGCAGAAATATGATAGTAAGTTTTGATGAATGCAGTAAATAAAACAATGGTGATGGCTGCTAGGCCACATGGATCTACGTCAAAGTATTGTCCTCATTATAACCTAGTGGCGATGTCACATCGAAGTTTCGACAAATAGAATATTCTCCAGATGAAAAGCTAACTGACTTATGTGCTTCATTAAATTATAAAGAAGTTTCCATTGGATAAGTTTTCATGAAATGAAAGCCATAAATGAAACGATGGTGGAAGTTGCTACCGACTATTCCACGTCGAACCATTGTCCTTATCGTATCCTCCTTACTATGCCATATCAAAAGCTTCACAAATAGAAAATGATCAATACGGAAAGCTAAATGGTTTATGTATTTCTTGAAAATTATAAACGAAGTCTCCATTGCATAAGGTATATACAGAGCTTGGATACATTTCGAAGAAAAAATATATTGTATGGATTGTTACATAGATTTTTAAATCATAAAAATAAAATATTGTAATGTGTACATTTAAAGATATCAAAAATACAAAATGCATATCGACTCATAGTCAAACGTGTTAGAAATAATTCATACTTCATAGTGTCTTAAATGGTAAACATAGCGAAATAATGACGTGATGCTGAAGCATCAAACTCACGTAATCACGTTCTTGATACTCGTTTTCGAACAAGATTTGTTGTTAATCAGCAAGTTCCTACTTACATTGGAAGTATAATTTTTCTTTTATTTTTAAAGGTGGTTTAAGTCTTATATTGGTCTTCCCCATGTTTTTCTTTAGTCAATCATATGATATTCTTATAACAGGGTTTGATAATTATAATGATATGTATTTTTAATTAAAAATATCATCATTTATTTTCTAAGTCATTATTGTATGGGTTAGTTAAACCAGATTAGAAAATACCAACATGGACTTTTTGGAAGTTATTATTATATGGGATAGTTAAAAAAGTGTTAGATAAGGAAGTTATAGTCATGGATTTGACAATCATAATGCTAAGTTAAAAAAATTAACATAATTTTTTATTGTTTATCAAATAAAATAGATTTTTTAGGGATTTAGATATCTCATATAGTGCAAACAGATTTGACAAGTATAGTGCTAAGTAAAGAAAAAATTATGATAATTTTCTATTTTTGTTAAACAAAATATAAGTTTTAGGGATTTAGATATCTCTTACTTTGGGAATAGGTTTTAACCAATAGCAAGCTATTCATAAATTTCTATTTTTGTCAAAGAAAATATAATTTTTAGAGGTTTAGATATCTGGTAGTGTACAAATAGTTTGGAAGCAATAGCTTTAAATATGTACATAGAGAGGAAGCTACAACAATTTAATCATAATTTCTTATTTTTATCAAAGAAAATAGAATTTTTAGAAGTTTAGATATCTGGTAACGTGCATATAGGATGGAAGAAATAACACAATTAAAATAGGTATCAGCCTTACCCTTGATTTAACCCAACAATAATTTCCATACTTTCAAGTCATTCTCTTCCCTTTAGCTCAACATTTCCATTTCCATTTTCAAAACTCTCATCCCTCTCTATATTTCAAATGATACTCATATATCTAATGTCATGTCTCCCAATTCACAACATTTTTTTTTTTTTTTTTTACATACATAATTTACTTCACCCAATGGTAAAAATGCATACAAGGCTTTCGTCTAATACTCCACATACTTATTGGGTGACTATATATTTTTTTCTTCAACATAGATTTTTCCCCTTATAATTTTTATTAAGAGGTTTCCTATGTGTATATAAATATATATATGTTATGGTTATACATATGTATTGCACATCATAATGTGAGTATGTTATAAACCATATGATGCAAATTTGTTTTGCCTTAGAACCATCGTATTGTCAATTCATAAAAGTTCTCATGGCGTTCTCACGCTACCTCTTGGTCTTACACGACCCTATACCTATTATGTTTGTTTAAATAATGAACCATGGCAATTTCCCTTGACGTGTGAGTCGATTTCATATAGATTGCGTTGGCACCTGTGAGCTGACTACATTAAATTGGTAGTACCTTCGTATCGTTTGATGTGGATTTATTCTCAGGTTTCCTGCCTCAATATTTACGCTTCTGTGTTGATGCTTGTTCTTTCTAACCCTTTTTCATACATTTATGTCCTCCTCATTTATGGCATTAAATCTCTGGTGTGAATTCTCGTCGGCCTCCACTTGACATTTCTTGATTTCCCAGCCATGAGTCATCGATCCGTTGTATGGTTCTCCGATGTGTGCCACCTGTAGGGTCGAGATGTCTGACAGTTTTGCTCCGACTCATGATACTTATGGTTTACCCTCTCTGGCATAATATTCATTTGCTCCTCTGTTGAGTGGTGGTTGCTCTGGTTTTATGCACCTGGTTTGTTCATCTGGCATCCATGCAACTCTCTATGAGTTCTTCCACGATGCACACTTACACCACATCTTGTTCTCTTGGTAAGTCTTACCTCTGCTATATTTTTTTGTCCCATCGTTATAGTGCATATAGGTTTCTTGAAAGGCTAAGCTCTGGTTTAATTGTATACCTATTTTTATTTGTGTTGAATGTATGTGAGTTTTACATTGTTAGTTCTCATATCCTGATAGAAGAATTTACATTCGAACTTGCATTCAAATGCCTATCTTTTTCACCTCTCTTGTTTACAGTCCATAGAACTCATTCGTATCATTCGTTTGACTTATCTTATGTTCTGCGTTTGTAATAAAAGATTGATTTGTTGACTGAAACAATTTTCTTATGCTTCTAACTCCTTTTTGTGACTAAGGGAACCATTTCGATTCGTCCTGAATCGACCTTCCCATCGTCAGCTTGGCGAATGATTTTTATTCAGAGGTAAATTCCTCTCTAATTCAAATGTTACTAGGGGTACGTTTGATAACAATAAAATTTCCTCAGAGTTTAATGCCGAATCATTAAATTTTATTTTATCAGGCCCCCTGGCTACGTTGGCATTTGGATTCTATCTGACCAGGTAACTATTTGCTCTTACATTCAATGATATTGAGTTGTTCCTCTTGGAAGTTGTATAATACATAATTTATTTATTTTTGTCGTTCTTCTGACTTGTACATGCATCGTCACGTTTTTACTATGCTCACGAACTTGTTTTTTCGACTATTCGAGTTTTTCAGGTAGGTGGTCTGATTAAATTTTTCTTCTGGCATATCAGGACCTTGGACTTCCTTGGGAGTCCTGCGAGGGATTTGGCGTTTACCACTCATACTCAGATCTCGCCTGTGTATTATTAAAATTTTATGAGTTTTCCATAGCATTGTTTTTATGATTGTTATGCCCGTTTGTACGAGGACTGGTGGACGTTGTCACGGCAGTAATCATATATTTTAACTCATAATTTTGTTTGCTTTGACTTATAAAGTCGGATCAGATTTGGTTTATAATGAAGACTAATCTCTCGCTGGTTTCCACAATACGATTATTTATTTCTAGTAGTGATTTCTATTATTTTAAATGGAACAATGGTGATGTATCTCCTTATGATTTCAGAAAGGGTTTCACTGTCTACATATTTTGTATCTATGTGCTCGATGTATATTTTGTGTGATAATACTACTCCTTCTCTAAAATTTTTACTAATGCTCCCCAAGAGCTGAATACTTAATTTCATGGGAAATTAAAATATACTCTTCTCCTTTTTCACTAGAATATAAACATTTAGTTAAGAGCTTGGAATTTTGTAACAATATTTACTTGCAGCAGTTAACTGATCCTGTAACTGCTTCAGAGTCTACTTTCAGTTTTCATAAATTCTTTTACTCCTTTCTATTTAATCTATATTCTGTTCATGCATTGTCTAATTACAACACATGTATTTAAAACACACCTATAGGGATAAACTTTTATGTGCACCTGATGAATATCTTCACATCTATTCAGACATATGCACACTTTATTGAAATTCTAGAAGGATGTATTACCACTGAAATACATAGGTGTACCTAAGGTTTTTCCCTTAAATTCTTTTTTCTTAGTAAATTCTTTCATTAAAATCTAATATAATAACATGAATGTCTGATTTAGAGCTTCTAAATTTCTTTACACTCTGTACAGATATAAAATTTCACATGTTAAGTTTCATGTTATATTTCTGTCCTATAACACAAGATTTTAGTCTATTAACTGACAGCCTCTGAATGAAATTTATCTTCAAATTTCAAAGTAATTATCATGCATATGTGTGTCAGTCATACAAGAGCATTTTTCAATTATCTTTCTTCAAATCTTTTGTCCATAGTGTAGATATAAAATGTATCTGTTCACCACTAACTTGCAGCCTTTTATTAAATACATCCATTTACATGCATATTTCTAGAAGAACATTCTACTTGTTTTAACACCGTGCAGTATGCTTTCAGGGCATGTTTACATCAATGTAGCCCTTAGTTACATTGTCACTGTTATTAAATTAATTTCTGAGTACTGTAGTCAAATTCATACTTTCATTGGTATATATATTTTTTTTATAACACATGAACTTATTTAATTATATCATTTCCCACGGGGAACAGGTTTGAAGTATGTCTGGTTTCAGTTATATCTGTTACCTATGAGGTTAACATTCTTTCCTTTCCTATATGCAACAATTATTTTATTAACTCAGAAGCAGATTAAAGTTAAACAACCAAATCATTTTTGGGGATAAAATGTATCCTTAGATTTAAACCACAGTGGTTTAGAGTCTCTGTTGGATTCTCCCCACAGATTTTTTTCCTACTACTATACAGAGCTGAGAGGATTAATTTCTTCTACATACTTCTGTTAACAGTAAGGAACATAAATTTTAACTTAAATAGAATATTAGCTACAGCATGCACCATTACAATATTCTTACAACTCATTTAACCATTCATAAAAATCTTATGAGCATACCAATTATGTAGATGACCTATCCTCCCAACCTTAGAGTTCCTTTGTCTCTCGAACTCACCCCCGAGATGAGATCTCCTCCAAGAACAGACCAACCCCAATCTATTCTGGAGTAGCTTATTTAAGCTTATGCTCCCAAAAGCCTGTTTCTAATTCTGCTGCCAGAATTACAGGATGCTTTTCTTCCTGTTTGCCTAGGCTTCCCTTATTTAGGGACTTTTAAAGCTGGTTTATGCTTTTCTAGCTTTTTACCTCTTCCCAACTACTCTCCACCTCATTGGGGAAAATCTAGATTTTTCCTAAAAAATCTAATTTGGAAATAAATTCTTTCAAGAATTTTTGAAAGATTTTTGGGGAAAGTCTTAGCCTCTTTCCACACCTCATGGATTTGGCAAGTGATCTAAAAATTCTCATTTTGTCAATATGCACATAATTATTTTATTTATTTTTCATAATTAATAGTTAATTACATCCACACAATACTTATCCATTGGGGTCCACTCCCCTTTGGATTAAAATTCAAATGTCTAACGTGAAAGGAAAACATAAAACTATGGGTGTTACATATTCCCCCCTAAAAACAAACACCGTCCTCGGTGTTGGCAACTAACTACTAGAGTTCATTTTGAAAATAGATATGGATATTTTTCCATCATCTCAGCTTCTCTTTTCCATGTAGCTTCTTCAGCAATAAAGTGCTTCCACTGCACCTTTACTCTTGCTACTGTTCGATTCCTCAATTTAATTTCTTCCCGCTCCAATATTTGAAGCGGCTATGGAAGGAACTCCCCTTCTGGTTCCACCTGCATCACATTCCAATCAACAATGTGAGAGGCATCATGCACATATCTTTTTAATAACGAAACATGAAACACATCATGCACTTTAACATGGGGCGATAAGGCCAGCTTACAAGCCATTAGTCCTGCCCTGTTTAACACCTCAAAAGGCCGACAATATCTAGGAGCCAATTTTACAAAACTTCCAGCATAAAGTGTGCTCTTTTTGGGCTTAATACATAGGTACACATGATCACCCACTTTGAACTCTCGATGTACCCTCCTCTTATCAGCATAGTTTTTCTGTCGATCTTGTGTTGTCTTGATGTTTCTTTGTATTTTTTTGACAATCCTTTCCATTTCTTGTAAAGTATCTGGTCCCAATACTAGCTTATCTTCTGGTTGGCTCTAACTTAAAGGAGTACGACACTTTCTTCCATAGAGTGCCTCAAATGGACTCATTTTGATGGAGGATTGATAGCTGTTGTTATATGAAAATTCAGCTAAATGCAAGTAGTCTTCCCATTTTGATGGCCTATCCATCACATACATTCTCAGCATATCCTCCAAGATCTGATTTGTTCTTTATGTTTGACCATCCGTATGAGGGTGATATGTAGTACTAAAATTCAATTTAGTGCCCATGCCCCCAAATAGATCTTTCCAAAAGACAGTCGTGAACTTAGCATCTCTATCTGAAATAATCAATCTTGGGACCCCGTGTAGCCTTACTATCTCTTTTAGGAACACATCTGCTACTTGGGTTGTCCCAAAAGTAGATTTTACAGGTATGAAGTGTGCAACCTTTGTTAAAGTGTCTACCACTACCATCACCGAGTCATGCTGGTATTTTGTCCTAGGTAACCCAGTTATGAAATCTATCGAAACAGTGTCCCATTTCCATTCTGCAATTGGCAAGGGATTTAATAGACCAGCTGGGTGTTGGTGTTCAACTTTGACTAGTTGACATTCCATGCACCTAGCTAAATATTCTGCTACATCCCTTTTAATTCTTGGCCGAAAAAAAATATTTTTCAAGGCTGTAAGCATTTTCTGATATCCCAGAAGTTCTTCATATGGCTGTTTATGGTATTCATCTAGGATCTATTTTTTCAAAGATTCTACATTGGGGATATACAATCTGTTTTTATAGAAGATCAACCCTTTCTGGTTTTGGGTGTACTCAGTCATTTATTTTTTCTGCATTTTCAATTACAGACTTCCATAATTGGGATCTTGATCCACTACCTTTTTAATCAGCTCTTCTAAGTCAAGGCTAGCACTACTCCCAATGTTGCTTATGTTTTGGCAAGCGTTTCTGCTTAACGCATCAGCGATTTTGTTTCCTTTCCCTATGATATGTTTTATGTACATATCAAATTCACTCAGAAAAGACAACCATCTGGCTTGTCGAGCATTCAAATCAGTTTGGAAAATAAATATTTAAGACTAATATGATCAGTCATCAATGTAAATTTCTTTCCAAGAAGATAGTGTCGCCACATCTTCAAGGCATGAATTACAACAACCAATTCCAAATCATATACACTGTAGTTCTGTTCATGTGTCTTATGTTTCCTAGACTCATATGCAATAACGAAATTTTCCTATAACAAAACTCCTCCCAATCCCTCTCTGCATGCATCGGTGCATACAACAAAATATTTGTCAGGATCTGCAATTTTCAATGTAGGGGCTGTAGTGAGTTTTAGTTTTAGTTGTTCAAAGCTGTTTTGGCATTTTTCAATCCACTCAAATTTGGTGCCTTTTCTCTGTAATGAAGTTATGGGATATGCTACTGCAGAAAATCTTTCCACAAATCTGCGATAATAACCTGCAATTCCCATAAATGATCTCACTACTGAAACATCAGTTGGCACCGGCCATTCTCTAATAGCCTTTATTTTCTCAGGGTGAACAACCAATCCTTGTTCAGAAATAATATGCCACAAGTACTGAATCTTGTCTTTGTAAAATTCACATTTACGGAATTTTGCATATAACTGGTTTTCTTTCAAAGTCTGCAAAACTATTGTTAAGTGTTCTTGGTGCTCTTCCTCACTTTTTGAATAAACCAGAATATCATCTATGAACACTAGTACGAATTTATCTAAGTACTTGTTCAAAACGCTGTTCATTAAGAACATAAAGGTGGCAGGGGCATTTGTCAACCCAGAAGGTAGGACTACAAACTCGTAGTGACCATACGTGGTTCAAAAAGCTATTTTACTAATGTCTTCCTCCTTAATTTTGAGTTGGTGATAACCAGTCCTCAGATCAATCTTAGAAAATACAGAAGCCCCTCTTACCTGATCAAAAAGGTCATCAATTCTAGGCAATGGGTATCTATTTTTGATTGTCAACTTATTTAGTTGATGGTAGTCAATGCACATTCTAAAGGTTCCATCCTTATTTTTCACGAACAACACTGGTGCTCCCCAAGGAGACACACTCGGTCTGATATACCCTTTATCCAACAACTCTTGCAACTGCATTTTCAGTTCCATGAGTTCGAGGGGGCTCATCCGATAAGGGGCTCTAGAAACAGGTGTTTCTCCGGGCACGAAATCGATTGAAAAGTCAATCTCTCTTTTGGGGGGAAGATGAAGAATCTCATCTGGAAAAGCTTCCTTAAACTCTCTTACCACTGGCAGAGTGTCCAACAAATTTTCTTCAGGTTGTTGTCCTAATTCTTCAACGTGTACAACATATACTTGATATCCCTTCCTAGCTGTCCTCTTTAATTGCAGAGCTGATATTTGTATTACAGAATTTGGTTTTGGTTTTCCTTTGAGTATAAAGGGTCTCCCTTCCTCATCTATGCAATGCAGAGTTTTATCCCAACAATTCATCATAGCCTTTCTCTTTTCTAACCAGACCATTCCTATCAGCAAGTCATATGAGCCTAAGAGCAGAATGTTTAAGTTTACCTCTGTCTGAACATCATTCAATTTAATTGTTGTTTGAGGTAACTTATGAGTTATTTTTCGCTTGGTGCCAGTGGCTAGTTGGACCAACCAAGACTGCTGAAATTTTTCAGTTTTGAGATTGCATTTCTCTACAATTTGTGGACTAATGTAACTCAAAGAAGCACCCGGATCAATCAAAATTGTAACAGATTGGTCAGCAATCTTACCTTCCATCTCAACCATAGTATCCTGATGTTCTGCTTGTTGGTTTTCCAATAGTGGGTATATTCCTTGCTATGTCATTCACTGTGGTAGCTTCTCGATCCCTCATAATCATCTGAATATTTCGGTGTGGACAATCCCTTAACAAATGAGGTTCTCCACAACCCCAACATTCCAACGGTTCCCGCATTTTGACTGCTCCATCCTTCTTATTATCTCCCTCGATTTGTTTTGAGCCAACTTGGGACTGAGCAGTTTGACTTTCCTTACGTTTGTTAAATTTCTTCCGCTGATGGTCCTTGCCAAAGTTCTTCAAGTAAGCTGGTTTATGTTTTTTCCCTTTGAATTCACTCTTATTTACCTAGCTTTTCCCATGTTCACCCTTTCCTTTAAACTGCTGATAACATAATCTAGCTTTCCTCACCGCTTCATCCATAGTTTTCGGATTATCGAACTCTATTTTCTCCTTGTACACAACAGGAAAATAGTTCAAAAACCTTTGCACCTTTGCCTTCTCTTCACGAATATAAGGAACATACCTTAGAAGATTTGTAAAATTGGTGACAAACTCATCGATAGTGAGCTATCCCAACCTGAGTTCGTGGAAGTCCTTTGATTTATCATCATAATAACGTTCGTTCAAATAGCGGTTTTTAAATTTGACTTGGAAATCTTCCCAAGTCACTGTCTTCTCATCAATGGCATGGACCATTTTCGTCTCCTCCCACCACAAGGTAGCCTTACCCTGTAATTGGTAAACATCTAATCTAGCCTTCAGATTACTTTCAAATTCATAGACCTGGAAATATTTAATCAAATTCAACAACCAAGCCTCAGCATCTTCCTCCTTCTCCCCATCATAGGAGGGACGTTTGATCTTTCAGAATCCCCCCTGTAATTCCTTTCTCTATTTAAACTGATGTCTAGTACTCTCATCTTCCCCAGAATCATCTGAGAATTTTCCTTTCTTCTTCTTTCCGGAACCTTCACCTTCTTGGCTGTTCCGTGAAGTCAGTTATCTTATGAGCTTTTCCTGCTCCTCGCTCGCTAATGACAGCCTATCATTTTGGCTTCTTATCTCAGCCATCTCCCGTTGCAACCTGTGCAACATAGTCATCAAAGGAGCGTTGGGATCTGGCATGTTATCTTCATCATGCAAATCAACATAAATTTCCTCACCTTCAGCCATTGAATTTTCTGTTTCAGTACCACTGTACACTAAACAAAACAACATCAGTAAAAAATAAAAATAAAAATCAACAAGAAATAATTTATACAGTGAGCACAATAACAGCCCAGTTTTGCTAACATGGGCTTTGATACCATTTGTCATGTCTCCCAATTCACAACAAATTTTTTTTTTTCTTATATACATAATTTACTTCACCCAATGGTAAAAATGCATACAAGGCTTTCATCTAATACTCCACATACTTATTGGGTGACTATATATTTTTTTCTTCAACATAGCTTTTTCCCCTTATCATTTTTATTAAGAGGTTTTCTATGTGTATATAAATATATATATGTTATGGCTATACATATGTATTGCATATCATAACGTGAGTATGGTATAAACCATATGATGCAAATTCGTTTTACCTTAGAAACATCGTATTGTCAATTCGTAAAAGTTCTCATGGCGTTCTCACGCTAGCTCTTGGTCTTACACGACCCTATACCTATTATGTTTGTTTAAATAATGAACTATGGCAATTTCCCTTGACGTGTGAGTTGATTTCGTATAGATTGCGTTGGCACCTGTGAACTGACTACATTAAATTGGTAGTACCTTCGTATTGTTTGATGTGGATTTATTCTCAGGTTTCCTACCTCAATATTTATGCTTCCGTGTTGATGATTGTTCTTTATAAACCTTTTTCATACGTTTATGTCCTCCTCATTTATGGCATTAACTCTCTGGTGTTAATTCTTGTCGGCCTCCACTTGACATTTCCTGATTTCCCAGCCATGAGTCATCAATCCGTTGTATGGTGCTCCGATGCGTGCCACCTGTAGGGTCAAGATGTCTAAGGGTTTCTCTCCGACTCATGATACTTATAGTTTACCTTCTTTGGCATAATATTCATTTGCTCCTCTGCTGAGCGGTGGTTGCTCTGGTCTTATGCTCTTGGTTTGTTCATCTGGCGTCCATGCAACTCTCTACGAGTTCCTCCACGATGCAGACTTACACCACATCTTGTTCTCTTGGTAAGTCTTACCTTTGCTATATTTTTTTTTCCCATCATTATAGTGCGTATAGGTTGCTTGAAAGGCTGAGCTCTGGTTTAATTGTATACCTATTTTTCTTTGTGTTGAATGTATGTGAGTTTTACATTGTTAGTTCTCATATCCTTATAGAATAATTTTCGTTCAAACTTGCATTCGAATGCCTATCCGTTTCTCCTCTCTTGTTTACAGTCCATAGAACTCATTTGTATCATTCGTTTGACTTATCTTATGTTCTTCGTTTGTAATAAAATATTGATTTGTTGACTGAAACAATTTTCTTATGCTTCTACCTCCTCGTCGTGACTAAGGGAAACATTTAGATTCGTCCTGAATCGACCTTCCCATCGTCAGCTTGGCGAATGATTTTTATTCAGAGGTAAATTCCTCTCTATTTCACATTTTACTAGGGGTACGTTTTCTAACAATAAAATTTCCTCAGAGTTTAATGCCGAATCATTAAATTTTATTTTATCAGCCCCCCTGGTTACGTTGGCGTTTAGATTCTATCTGACGAGGTAACTATTTGCTCTTACATTCAAAGATATTAAGTCGTTCCTTTTGGAAGTTGTACAATACATAACTTATTTATTTTTTGTCATGCTTCTGACTTGTACAGGCATTGTCACATTTTGACTCTGCTCATGAACTTGTTTTTCTGACTATTCGAGTTTTTCAGGTAGGTGGTCTGATTAAAATTTTCTTCTGGCATATCAGGACCTCGGACTTCCTTGGGAGTCTTGCGAGGGTTTTGGCATTTACCACTCATACTCAGATCTCTCCTGTGTATTATTATAATTTTATGAGTTTGCCATAGCATTTTTTTTTATGACTGTTATTCCTGTTTGTACGAGGACTGGTGGATGTTGTCACGGCAGTAATCATATATTTTAACTCATAATGTTATTTTCTTTGACTTACAAAGTCAGATCAGATTTGGTTTATAATGAAGACTAGTCTCTTGCTGGTTTCCATACCAGGATTATTTATTTCTAGTCATGATTTCTATTATTTTAAATGGAACTGTGGTGATGTATCTCCTTATTATTTCAGAAATGGTTTCACTGTGTACACATTTTGTATCTATGTCCTCAATATATATTTTTTGTGATAATACTGCTCCTCTAAAAATTTTACTAATGCTCCCCAAGAGTTGAATACTTAATTTCATGGGCAATTAAAATATACTCTTCTCCTTTTTCACTAGAATATAAACATTTAGTTAAGAGCTTGGCATTTTGTAACAATTTTTACTTGCATCAGTTAACTGATCCTGTAATTGCTTCAGAGTCTAATTTCAGTTTTCATAACTTCTTTTACTCCTTTCTATTTAATCTATAGCTTGTTCATGCACTGTCTAAATACAACACATGTATTTAAAACACACCTATAGGGATAAAATTTTATGTGCACCTGATGAGTATCTTTACATATGTTTAGGCATATGCACACTTTATTGAAATTCTAGAAGGATGTATTACCACTGAAATACATAGGTGTACCTAAGGTTTTTCCCTTAATTTTTTTTTTTATAGTAAAATCTTTAATTAACATCTAATATAATAACATGAATGTCTAATTTAGAGCTTCTAAATTTCTTTACACTCTGTAAAGATATAAAATTTCACCTGTTAAGTTTCATGTTATATTTCTGTCCTATAACATAGGATTTTAGTCTATTAACTGACAGCCTATGAATGAAATTTATCTTCAAATTTCAAAGTAATTATCATGCATATGTGTCTCAGTCATACAAGAGAATTTGTCAATTATGTTTCTTCAAATCTGTTGTTCATAGTGTAGATATAAAATGTATCTGTTTACCATTAACTTGTAGCCTTTTATTAAATACACCCATTTACATGCAGATTTCTAGAAGAACATTCTACTTGTTTTAACACTGTGCAGTATGCTTTCAGGGCATGTTTACATCACTGTAGCCCTTAGTTACATTGTCACTATTATTAGATTAATTTCTGAGTACTGTAGTCAAATTCATACTTTCATTGGTATATATATATATATATATTTATAACACATGAAATTATTTAGTAATATCATTTCCCACAGGGAACAGGTTTGAAGTATGTCTGGTTTCAGTTATATATGTTACCTATGATGTTATCATGCCTTCTTTTCCTATATGCAACAGTTATTTTGTTAGCTCAGAAGCAAATTAAGGTTAAATAACCAAATCATTTTTGGGGATAAAATGTATCCTCAAATTTAAACCACAGTGGTTTAGAGTCTCTGCTGGATTCTCCCCACAGATTTTTTTCCTCCTACTATACAGAGCTGAGAGGATTAATTTCTTCTACATACTTCTGTTAAAAGTAAGGAGCAGAAATTTTAACTTAAATAGAATATTAGCTACAGCATGCACTAGTACAATATTCCAACAACTCTTTTAACCATTCATAAAAATATTATGAGCATACCAATTATGCATATGACCAATCCTCCCAACCTTAGAGTTCCTTTGTCTCCCGAACTCACCCTCGAGCTGAGATCTCCTCCAAGAACAGACCAACCCCAATCTGTTCTGGAGTAGCTTATATAAGCTTATGCTCCCCAAAGCCTGTTTCTAATTCCGCATTTAGAATTACAGGATGCTTTTCTTCATGTTTGCCTAGGCTTCCCTTATTTAGAGACTTTTAAAGTTGCTTTCTGCTTTTCCAGCTTTTCATCTCTTCCCAACTACTCTCCAACTCATTGGGGAAAATCTAGATTTTTCTTCAAAAATCTAATTTAGAAATAAATTCTTTCAGGATTTTTGAAAGATTTTTGGGGAAAGTCTTAGCTTCTTTCCACACCTCATGGATTTGGCAGGTGATCTCAAAATTCTCATTTGGTCAATATGTACAGAATTATTTTATTTATTTTTCATAATTAATAATTAATTACATCCACACAATACTTAACCATTGGGGTCCACTCCCCTTTGGATTAAAGTTCAAATGTCTAACTTGAAAGAAAAACATAAAACTAGAGGTGTTACATCCAACATCAAGTCATCCATCACTATATTTCAAATGATACTCATATATCCAACATCAAGTTATCCTATAATGTACATATAATAGTTTCTGCTAAATCAAAATACAATTTTAAAAAACATAATAAAACAAAATTATTATAAAATAATTTATTTTATTTTATTTTATTTAAAATTCTAATTAACAAGATATATATCCAAATATGCAATGTAACAAGAACATTCACAATCAACCAAATCCAAATAATGTTTTCAAGTTCAACATATATCCAAACATATATGAAAAGTAAAGTGATACACTTATAGTACATTATTACGGATTCAGATATGATTTGAACAACACATCTTAAGAAATTTTTCTACATAAAATATTATATTTTTATTAACTTTAAATATAGTTTCATAAACATCTAACTATATAGGATCCAGATATTAACAAAATAAAGTGCTAATCAAAAGTTCTTGATACCAATATTGTTTTATTTTTATAAAACGTTCCGGATACAAATATTGTGTTATAAGACAATGGCAAAAATGTATCCAAGATCTCGTTATCTCGAAAATTGATATCCAAGATCTCGTTATGATGCAGCAGATGAGAATTAAATAAGTTCAATTTTTAGAATTAAATAATAAATAATTTCACTTTTTAATAATAATTAGTACACATAAAAAAAAAGAAAATAATATTAATTATAAATAAAGCTAATACTAAAAGCCGAAAGCTAAATGTTTAGAATTAAATAATAGATAAGTTTATTTTTTAATAATAATTAGTAAAAACAAAAAGAAGATAATATTAATAATAAACAAAACTAATACTAAAAATTTAGGATATAGGCATAGTCACATTTTAGATCAAGAAGATGTGATATAAGAACAAATTATTAAATAACATTTTTTATTTTTATGTTTTCTATTTTTATTTTACATATGTTGATGCTCGAATCTGACATCTAGATGTTAAAGATATATTATATGTTAAAGAATGTAATATGTTTATCGAGAGTTTAATTTTACAATTAATTAATAAATAATTTCATTTTTTACAATTATACTTGATAAAAAAATATATTAATAATAAGTAAATCTAAAAACATATTACATGGGTTGCATCCTCTGGAAATCTCAAATTGAATAATTATGTGGACTTTCAAAGCTATAGTTTAAGATTCATTCTTTTCAGTTCCAACGTCTTCTTCTTCTAATTTAAAATGATCCTGTTACAGAACTCGTTGCAAACATATTGTGAGATAAAACCATTAATGGGATTTCAATGAATGATCCTGTTACAGAGCTGTTGCAAACCTCTGGCGAGATAAATCCATTAACAAGTTTTACTGTTCACTATTGGTTGTGTGGTTTCGGGAATTTTTCATCATCTTGTGCATTATCCTTGTAGGATTATTATTATTAACCAGTGTGTTCTTCCTATTAATGTCTTCACTATTATTCTTGAAACCTCTGCCTAGATAAAGCCATTAACAAGTTTCACTGTTCACTATTGGTTGTGTTGTTTCGTGAATTTTTCATCATCTTGTGCATTATCTTTGTATGATTATTATTATTAACCAGTGTGTTCTTCTGGTTAATGTCTTCACTATTATTCTTGAATCTGTCATTTGCTGCTGTTTTGGGAGTTTTTCACCCAGCAACTTGCTAGTACAACAAATAGTATTAATTTTATTGGAAAGAATTCACTTTTGGAGCTTGAGAGGTAGGGAGCTATTTTAATTTTGTGTTTTATTTCTTTACAAGGTTCTATTTGTTTACAGGGTTTTATTTCAAGTTTTGCGATGTTTTGGTTTATTTAAATGAGTTTACTGGTAATTTAGAAAAAGTAAACTATTGTGACAAATTTGAATTTGTTTAAATCTTAAAAATAATTTGCATTTAATAAATATAAAATTCAATTCTCACTTTAGTTTGCAAATTTATTTCAAACAACAAACCCAACCTACTTACCATGATACAAAAAACCCATCATGCGTACCATGATTTGCGATTTCTGCAACTAAGGAATTTTCTTTGATTGCGGTTGGGTTTTCCATACGGAACTAATGGGTTCACCGACCAGCATTTGAAGTTTGAAAAGATGAAATCATTCTCATTCTTGGTGAGTCCCATTCTTTGGTAAGCCGAATATGACTTAGAAGCTTCTTACGCTCACATTCCATATCCAAATTAAAATTAATGAAAACATAAAACTTTAAAAAAATAGATGCATTTGAGTAAGTTTATGGTAAATTCACTTTGAAGTTGCATTTAAAACAATAAAAAATGGATGCATTTGAGTATGTTTGTGGTCAATTCACTTTCAATTTGTAGCTCTAAATTAACACATATAGGTTTTGTGAAGTTGTGCTTAAATTTACACTTACAAGTTCTCCATCATTGCGTCATATCCTTCTCCATGTTTTTCATCATTGCATAGTTTGCAGGTACCAAAATAGGAATATAAATATGTGGAAGCTGCTTAATATGTGGAGGTTGTGAAGTGGGAAATATAGTTTGCAGGTACCAAAATAGGAATATAAATATGTGGAAGCTGCTTAATATGTGGAGGTTGTGAAGTGGGAAATTATCCACAATTCGTCCACAGGTACAGGAATAGGAATAGAAATATGTGGAAGCTGTAAAGCAGGAATTTGTCTACATGTACAGGAATAGGAATAGAAATATGTGGCAGCATTCAAGCGTGGATTTGTTAAAGGCATGCACGCAGACCTTCCTTCCCCTCCCATGTCACTTTCCTCCCCTCCCCTATTGGACGATAAATTTTTCTTTCGCACTTTTCATATGTACGGTGGCCAAATAGCCAGTCCATGGACGGCCACTTTGTTTACCTTCAGGTGGCCACCTCCATCAATAGTTGATCATCAGAGGGAACATAGAAATTTTTTATTTTTGTAATTATAAATAAAAATTTGATGCTTATAAAGTAATGCTAGCACATGGAGACATTCCTCCCCCTCCCCTGTCACTTTCCTCGCCTCCCCTGTCGAACAAGAAATTTTTCTTTCCTCTAATATTTTGAAACATAAAGTTTCATATGTATGGTGGCTAAATTTCCACTCCATCGATGGCCACTTTGTCTACATGTAGGTGGCCACCTCCATCCATAGTCGATCATCAAAGGGAACATAAAAAAGTTTTATTTTTATAATTATAAATAAACGTTTAATGCTTCTAAAGTAATGCTAGCATTACTTCTACTTCAGAAAATTTCCATCTAGCATAACTCTTTTAACTTAAGGAATAAGTGAAGAATATACAGGGATGCTTCGAGAAGAGGCCAATAAGATGTGTTAGATCCCTATATTACTAGTGTAGTCGCTTATTGTTGTTAGTGTATCCTGCTTAATGTTATTGGTCTACCCTTATAACCCTCATATTGTTATTATTGTGCCCTTACATTATTATTGTTAGGTCGGCGATGATTGTATTGTGACCCCATGGAATCCTATATATAGAAATAAGGTTTTTTCATTTATATCTTCCAAGAATTTTTCATTTATGTAACGTAAAGGAGCTTTCCCGTTTGAATTGGATGATTTCTAAGGCGTTGATTTCTCTTTCATTCTATTTTTAGAGCTTGTTTCATAGCATTTGGTATTAAAGCTTTGGATACTAGGGTTTTGTTGCTCCAAACAGGTCATCATGGAATTTTCATTATAAATTTTATTCTACGAAGGTTCAGAAGCTTAAATTTTTATCAAGAGAAGCTGAAATCCTAAGGAATGTGGTGTAAGAAATTTAGATTTGGTTCACAATATTTTTGGAGATATGATATGTGGAAGTTAGGGTTTGTTCAGGCTCTCGAATTTCATCTAAAATAAATGACCTTGAGAAAAATTTTGTAACTCTCTTTCGGAGCATTGGATTGGAATTCTGTAAAAAGCGGCTGAGATTGCATGGATTGTAGTTTCCTGTATATCAATTTTAGAGCCGAAGGAGGAATCTGTGACATGTGGCACACCATCGAAGATCGCTCTACTGAACCATTCCATAATTAGGTAATTGTGGGAGATTGGGCATAAATTTTCCTTCAAGCATCCAAATCAGGTCAGACCTATGCCATTCAAAAGAAGAGTTAGAGGACTACTATAGGGCCAAATTTCAGATATTTAAGATCGAAAATCCCAGAGATAATCCAGTGTCAATATCGAGCTCGTCAAAAGAAAGAAAAATGTGTGTATTTTTTTTCAAATTGCACAATTATTGTTTAAAAAATCAGTTTGATGTGATTCCAAGGGCATATTGAAGCTTAGATATCAATATAGGGTTCTAAAATTCCCCCTAAAAAGAATTTGACACCAATTAAGCCTTTATAAGTCTCTACTCTGGCTCATGAAGAGGAAGAAGTGCAACATGATATATGAAAATTACAAGAGCAAGTGCACCAAATTTTGCTCTAACAAATAGTAACAAAAATGAAATGGAAGTTTTAAAGAAAGGCATGAAAGATAAGATGGATGCTTTGAAGAAATATGTCGAAGCTAAGATGGATGGTTTGAAGAATGGCATGGAGGATAATATGGATGACATCGACGAAAAAATGAATGACAACATGGAAGACATGAAGAATGATCCAAAAGCAGAGATTGAAGGTTTGAAGGAAGGTTTTACAAGGATGATACAAGAAATTATTCCTAATGGAAAGAATATTGTAGAGGAAACTCATGATGAGAACAAAATAAATTTTAATCATGATTTCATAAACTCTAATGTTGGATGGAAGACCCACCATATTCCAAAGATCGATATGAGGAAGTTTAATGGTAAGGATCCTATTACATGGATACTACAGATGGAGCAATATTTTGATCTCAATAATGTGAAAAACACTAAAACGGTACGCATTACAACTTTACATTTAGAACAAAATACATTTGTATGGTATCTATGAATTTTCTCTCGTAAAAAAATGTCACTTGGTCAATGTTTACAGAGGAAATAATCGCACATTATGAGAATACAAAAAGGAACATTTTATCTAGCCAATTGACAAATCTCAAACAAAAGGGTTCCATGGTGGAGCACATTGAGGACTTCCAAAAATTGAATATAAGGGTAACTGATATTCCATAGGAACACAGGATTGATTTCTTCATAGGGAATTTAAAAGATAAAATCCAACATGAGGTTCGCCTTTAGTAACATGATTCATTAGAAAATGCATTTAGGTTGTTAAGAAAAATTGAAAATAAATTATGGCGACAAGGAATTCTACCACTAACATCTATAAAGATGGAAGTGTTGCTACTCCTAGACTTTCACAACCTACAAGGTTTACACCACAACAACTGGAAGAAAAAAGATAAAAAGGTATTTTCTACAATTGTGATAGAAAATACACTAAAGGTCATAAGTGTACTAAGAAGAAATTATTTTACGTAGATTGTGAATAGGAGGAAGAAAATGAACAAGAAACATTAAAAGAGGAGGATATACACCATGAACCAAACCTAGAGAAAGAAGAAATGAATCTGACCATATCTTGTAATGCATTAGCAGGAATTACCACTCCTCAAACTCTCAAGATAGAAGGAAATATTAAGAATAAAAAGATAATAGTGTTGATTGATTCAGGTAGTACCCATAATTTTATTCTCTTTAAGGTAGCCAAGGAATTTAATTGCTTCTTATACCCAGAACTAGAGTGTCAAGTGATGGTTGCAAATGGAAGGACTATAAATTTCTCTGGAAAATTCCATAATATAAAGCTGACCATGGGGAAATATGTATTGAATAGTCCAATGCTTTTCATTCCAATGGGAGGTGCTGATGTTGTACTAGGAGTACAATGGTTACAATCTTTGGGGGTGATAGTTTTTAATTTTCAAGAACTTTTCTTGAATTTTTTTTTGGAAGGAAAATAAGTTGAATTACGGGGTATAATAGGGAGGTTGGGAAAGATAATAATCTCTAATGTCATGAAAATTCTTCTAAAAAAAGAACAACGAGGCATAGTTGCACAATTATGCTCACTAGAAGTTGCAACATCTAAATGATCTATTTCTCCAGATCTCCCAAAAGACTTGGAAAATCATTCAAAGGTGTTTGAAAATCCCAAATGACTCCCGCCTATTCCTGATCATGATCATGATATTCATTTGATTCCAGGAAGTGTTCCTCCAAACGTCAGGCCTTACAGATATCCTTATGTCCAAAAGAGAAAAATTGAACATATGATTGTAGAAATGTTAGAGGATGGTATAATTCAACCAAGTCAAAGTTCTTTCTCTACTCCAATAGTATTTTTGCACAAGAAGGATGGATCATGGTGCATGTGTCCGAATTATAGGGAGCTCAATAAGCTCACTATTAAAGATAAATTCCCCATTCATGTGATTGATGAATTATTGGATGAATTACATGGAGAAATTTATTTTACCAAGTTGGACATTCATTCAGGATATCATAAAATTAGAATGAATACTAAAGATATTCCAAAAACAACATTTCAATCTCATAAGGGTCATTATGAATTTTTTGTCATGCCTTTTGGCCTTACCAATGCACCCTCTACATTTCAAGGGTTGACAAATTCCATTTTCAAAACCTTCCATAGAAAATTTGTGTTAGTATTTTTTTTCTGATATACTAATCTACAACAAGTCTTGGAAGGTTCATGTTCAACATGTTGATAGGGTGCTCAAACTATTGGAGGAGAAACAATTATATGCAAAACCCTCCAAATATTTCTTTGGAGTACAAGAAGTGAAATATCTGGGTGATATTGTATCTCACAAGGGTGCTAAGGTAGACCTTAAAAAAATTAAAGCCATTAAGGATGGAAATTCCCCACAACCATAAAGAATTTGCAAGGATATCTTGGGTTAACAGGGTATTATCGCAAGTTTGTTAAGAATTATGGGAGAATAGTAGCACCTCTAACAAAAATATTGAAGAAAGATGTATTTTCATGGACTCCTGAAGCAACTAACGCCTTTGAATAGCTTAAAGAGGCAATGCGCCTAACATCACTCTTAGCTATGCCAAACTTCAAAAAAACCTTTATTGTGGAATGTGATGCCTCGGGAAATGGAATTGGTGTTTTTTTAATACAAGAAGGAAGACCCATTGTTTTTTAAAGTAATCTAATCAAAGGAAAGTATCTACAGAAATTTATTTATGAGAAGGAAATGTTGGCAATAATACATGAACTAAAGAAATGGAAACCTTACCTAATGGGTAAACACTTCAAGGTAAAAACTGATCATGATAGTCTTAAAATGCTTTTGGAACAATGAATATCTTCAGAAGAGCAGGAAAAATGGGTCACAAATATGTTGGGTTATCACATTGAAATCATATACAGAAAAGGGAAGCTAAATGTTGTTGCAGATGCAATCTCAAGAAAGGATGAAGAGGTGGAACCATTGCTTTGTGCCATTTCTATTATCCAAACATATTGAATAAACGAAGCAAGGGATGAATGAAAGACGGATGAAGAAGTGTGGACACTCATTCAAAAGTTGTAGCAAGATCCTAGTACATATGATACATTTAGTTGGAAAAATGAGCCTTGATGGTACAAAGATCACTTTTATATTTGTAATAATTCCCAACCAAGACAAAATATTCCTTAAGAATTGCACACTTCTCCCTTAGGAGGACACTCAAGATTTTTAAAAACTTACCAGAGGGTGAAGAAATAATTTTGTTACGATGGCCTTAAATCTGATATTCAAAAGTCTCTAGCGGAATGTTTTGTTTGCTAGAAAAATAAAGTTAGGACAATTAAGACCCCGAGTCTTATACAACATTTTTCCATTCCAACTCAATGTTAAGAGGATATTTAAATGGATTTGATCATAGGTTTACCTAATTCCGAAGGAAATAGTGTCATCATGGTGGTAGTTGATAGACTTACCAAGTATGCACAATTTTGTGTATTATCTCATCCATTTAAAGTAAGTACAATTGCTACTGCATTTATGGAAACAATTCAAAAGCTACATGGAAACCCAAAGATTATTGTAAGAGATAGAGATCCATTTTTTCTTGAAAATTTTGGACGGAATCATTTTCTTGTTTGGGTACTGAAGTAGCTCATAGCTCATCTTATGTTTTCACAAAGAAAAAGTTCATAACTATTCAATTAATGATCAGCTACTTGTTACATAAGACTGTAGTATAAACTATTGATCTGTCCAAAAACCATTACAATCAGCCAGACTATCAAAAAAATGCAGGCAGTCACAGTCCCAAAACATGACATATACAGTAATGACACAAATGTCCACATAGTAAGTTATAGCTCATCTTATTATCCTCAATTCAATGGGAAAATTGAGATAATGAACAGATGTTTGGAACGATATATTCATTGTTTTGTATCTGATAAAAAAGCACAATGGTTCAAGTGGTTACCTTTGGATGAATGGTGGTATAACACTTCCTTCCATACTGCAACAAAAATGACCCCATTTATTGCACTTTATGGATATCATCCACTGCTCATCACATCATATTTAAGAGAAAATTAGAAATTTCAAGCAGTGGAAGATAACATTGAGCATCAACAACAAGCTCTCCAACTCTTAAAGGATAGCCTAAATTTGGCACAAAATTGAATGAAACAATAGGAAGATAAAAATAGTGGCGAGAGAAGTTTTGATGTAGGAGACTGGGAATTTTTATTGCTACAACCATACAAACAAATGTTCCTAAAGTAAGATAACAAGGATAGTAAATTATCACCAAAGTACTATGGTCCTTAGAAGGTGTTGCAAAAGATTGGTACTGTGGCATACAAATTGGAGCTTCCTCCTTCTTCTCGAGTGCATCCAGTTTTCCACGTTTCATGCTTATAGAAGGTTATAGGTGACAAAGTTCAAGTTAAGTCAATATTTCCATAACTTGATGAGGAAGGATAAATCATATTGAAACCCGAAGCAGTCACGGAAACAAGAACTCGACAACTACAAAATCGATAAATTTCAGAGTATCTCATCAAGTGGAAGAACTTACCCACTAAATATTCTACATGGGGGGATGAAAATTTGATACAGAATCATCCATAGATACTCAAGCATTGAGGAAAACACTTTTTTGAAGGAGAGAGGCATGTTAGGTCCCTATATTACTAGTGTAGTCCCTTATTATTGTTAGTGTAGCCCCCTTATTGTCATTATTGTACCCCTATAACCGCCATATTTTTATTATTGTATCGTTACATTATTATTGTTAGGTCGGCTAGGATTATATTGTGATCCCATGGACTCATTTATATACAAAGGAGGTTTTTTCATTTGTATTATCCAGGAATTGTTCATTTATGTAATGTGAAGGAGGTTTCCCCTTGAAGTCTCTGATTTCAAAGGCATTTATCTCTCTTTTCTTCTATTTTTAGAGATGATTTCATAACAATATTAGAAATAATTCTATTGGTTAAAAATGGGTTATATCTAATCAATAAGTCGAGAAAAAATGCTTTACAAATTATCAAATAAAAACTTTACATACATTTTTTTTATATATGCGAGAACTAATGCTAACTAAAAAAATGGTTACTATAGTCCCATGCCATGCCGAGACTAATAAAGCCTCTTAATCAATTTTTTGTTGATAAACATTAGAAAATAATGGCATGATGCTCAAGCATGATATTGTAGTTACGTTCTACATTCTCCATTTAGTAAAGTCACTTAATGAAACTTATATGAAATGGAGAAAAGTGTCTCCTTATATATTTCATTTGGAAAGGTTTTTTTCTTCATTAATGTGAGTCCAATACGTTGAAACACATAATTTCCACGAGTAGAAATCACATAGGAAACATATTATGTAAAATGTGTGAAAAGGATGATTCAATGTATTAATGATTGTGATTTTTTGGGGGAATAATATATAATGTGTTGACGTATTAAAGATTTTGATATCATTAAAAAAAAATATATAGTTGAAGATTTTAGGGATAATTGAGGAATACATTTATTGAGAAATTATCAAGGATTATGATTTTGTGGGTGTGTAATTTATAATCGGTGGATGTGTTAAAGATTTTAATATTATGAAAAAATTATGAAGGATTGTAATTTTTTATGTATGTAATATATAATCGTTGGATGTGTTAAAGACTTTAATATTATTAAAAAATTATGGTTCATGGTTTTATAGATAAATTAGGAATATATTTATTCAAAAATTTCTAAGTGAAGGATATATTTATCTACCATTATAATAATTATGGTTGAAAATAGTTAGGTTATTAAGAAGATGAGGTTAAAGAAAATGTTATTTTTTAATTTATTATTAAAATTAATGGATATAATTCAGTTAAGAGTACATTACCCATGAGTGTTAAGTGGACTATTTAGAAATCATGAGCAATTAGTCAGTTACAACTACCTCGGATGGAAATGGTCATAGATAAATGACTTAATTAACGTAGTTGAATCCAAAAAACAGTATCTAATATAATGCACTGCGGAAACCCCTCATACTTACAAGTTCAAAGTTTTGTTTCATAGTCTTTTTTCATTTTCTAGTGTTACCTCAAATTTACAAGCATAATGCTCCAATAGATTCACAAGAGAAGGAAAGAAAGAGTAATAGAGCCACCTTTTAGGAGCTAGGTATTAAACAATAAGCTATTGACAGTGAAGAGAGAATGTTCTATGGAAGTAAAAGGAATTTCTATGTGGCTTTTCCATGATCAGGAAAATCGTTGGCCATGTGAAGAGTTCAATTTAATGTCTTATGTTCGTTGAAGTATCTCTAAGAATATCTTTACCTTCCTTAGGAAACAAGTAACCATTTGAATAGGATCGTGTGCTTTTTGTGGGATGTAGTTGTGTGCTAAATGTATATAAGGTATTCAAACAATTTTTGAAGAGTTGTCATTTCTAGTGGATGATTTATTGCTATGTGTAGGCGCTTGAATCATACAAGCTAAGATCCCTTTTCATATAAAAATCACTTTTTGGACAATACATAATTCAATTAATTTTTTAACAAATCATTTTGCTGTTTTGCCATTCATTTTCCTTCCTATTTATTACTCATGCTGAATTTGATAAATTACTATCTAAACAAGGCTAGTAAGTTATACGATTTTACTTATGTGAATTCAAAAATAAAGACACAAAATTTTTTGTAATGTTATAATATTTGGCCAGGTTTTACTAATTTTTATTAACTCTTATATTTTGGTCATATTTGGGTTTTTATCTATGTTTAGTTATATGTAAGCATTCAAATGCTCAGAGTCTTTACTTAAGATTCAATGATTTCATCAAATAAAATGGTGAAATATATTAAATTTAAACCAACTAATATTGATGTGGTAGACATATGTTTCGAGGAAAGAGGACTTATGAATAAAGTTCTATTATGAATATCTGCAAAATAAAATATCACTCATCATATTCGAATATAGCAGACATGTACTAAGAAATAAAAAATCTTCAAGAATTTGTATAAATAGGAAAACCGAAGGAAAATGTTTCTTCCTAAAATTAAGATTCTTTAGATTGTAATGGAACTCAATCAAAATAATAATTCTTTCCTATGTAAAATAGAGTATTTGAGAGACAAACTTGGTGACATGTGAGGAAAATTGTTAAATAACGATTTAACTATTATTACTTCAAACGAAGTGTTTCCAAAATGCTTTTTTTTTATTGATATTCATGCATTTAAAAAAAGGGAACACCTTTTGATGATTTAACAAGTATTCTCATGTAATATAAATATAGGAGAAATTTTTTTAAAAAACTTGTGATTTAACATATTTTTCATTGAAAACTAAAGAAAAGAATGAAAAATAATATAATATTCCAAAATCAAAGTCACAACAAGGAGGAGAGTCATAAAAAAGACTACAAAACTATGTGTAGAAAACTATGTCTACAAAAAAGGTAATAGTTTTATTGTCATAATCCTATAGATTATGCAGAATAATGTAGGGTAAGGGACTTTAATGAATCCACATATATATGTTGGGAAGGAAATTGCATTGAGAAATAAGGTGAAATATAAAATTATTTGAAGCTATTCATTTTAGATGTAAATTTATATTTATATATAGATATGTGTGATGTTTGGTTAATTGATTTAGGAGCATCACTTCAAATCATGTGTGATAGAGATTAGTTTTATATATTCATGAGAGTACTACTAGTGTAGAATTTTTTTGTAGGATATCATAACTCGCACAAAATATTTGTGGTAATGTATGTCTCGAGCTACCAAATGTACATGTAGATAAAATTGAATATGTGATGTATGCTCATGGAATCAATAAAAAATTGATATTTATTTCAACCATTGAGATGAAGGAATGAAGGTTTAATATATGAAGACAATATGTTTTGTGAAGGAAAATCTTGGTAATGACAAGGTGATTGTTAAAGGTGATATAGTGGGAGGCCTTTAAGGGTTTGAATACATTGATGTAAACTATAATGAAGTCAAAACCTAACAGTGTAACCATAGAGGAGATTTGGGACTTTAGATATTGTCATTTAAATTTGAAAGATATTTCTTTGTTGTAAAGAACGTATATTATTATTTATATCTTCCTAGTTTGAAGAATTAACATACTAAATTTCAAGGGTGTGCACTATGAAATGTTATAGAAATGAACTTCTAGTAAGAATAAATATTAAAAAAAACAGGAAACTTACTCATATAGTATGTTATAATGGAGCATATGCAAACATGATCACTTGTTGGAGCATCTTATTTAGCTATATTTGTTGATGATAACGCTTGTTATAGTTTCGTCTACCTCAATAAAAATATGGGTGGAGTATTTAAATATTTGAAAGAATGTATACCCATGATTGAAACAAACAAATAAGCATCTTAAGATCCTAAGGTTAGATAAACTAATAGTGTAACATTCATATAAATTTGTAAAGTGTTGTAAAGAAAATGATACATGAAAGTAGTGCACAATTTTATAGATGACTTGTAAGATGTGGTAGGTGAAACGTTGAATAAAATATTAGTTGAATGTACTATAAATATATTAAAGAATAAAATCCCCTTATTTTTTGAGGGATTAAAGCATAATTATAACCATGTAATTACAAAGTAGTTCTTCAATAAACCTCCTCAAATTCAGAAGTCAGTGAATTTTCTTTTTTACAATCCATTTTTGAATCATTTAAGAATATTTGGATATTGAATAATTTTCCCATAATGAAAAATAATTCAAGATCGAAATCAATGCAAAAATAGTTTTATATATTTTCAATAGTTATTTATAAATTGTTATGAATGTTCCACTGAAATAGTTTGTCATAATGGATTTTCAAATATTCTCAGATATTTTAATAAATGAATTTCCTTACATCATATATTTATTATTTCTAGCTTACTTCTCATATTTATTGAAATAACTGAAATTTAAAAATAAAATAACAAGTAAATTGACATATTGTCACAAAAAGTGAGTATAAGAGATGACCTAGGAAACTTGATATCGTAGAAAATCCAACTAGAATGTGAGGCCTATCCTTAGTAAGATTGTTTTCAATAACTAAATGTATGTACAAAAATTGAGCACTCACTATGGAGTTTCATTTGACATTGTGAAAATAATGGCCACCACAAGATATTGTATCTCCTATATTTTTCTGCTAAATCAAACTTAGTTCTCTTCTCAAATACAAAACAAGTATAATGTGAACATGTACCCTCTTCTTTATTAATATCCAAATTATCAATATAGAAGTCATGAAAAAGGGTATTAGGTATGTGTTATATGTTGTCCATAATTAACCATGACTAAACTACAGTTCCTAAGGAGGTAGTATCGCCCCCCGTCCCCTACCCATATAAATCTCACCATGGTGGGTCGTAGAGTGTGGCGATAGTTTTATGGATCACCATCCCTCGAGCAATGGTTTTTGGGAGAAGTGCCTTTAAAGAAAAAAATAAAAAATTTCAGCTATAAAATATTGTAATTTAATAGTTAAATTGCACCATTCATAATTGGGTTGAAAATTCTAATATAGAAGTTATGTTAGGGTTTTCTACCCTTGAAGGAAAATTTATTTTAAAAGGGAATTTTACAGTGCCTATATAATCATTAGTAGATATTGAAAAATATTTTCTAGTTTCTCTGTTTTAGGTTTCGAGGATAAAATATGTATGTTAATATTTATTCTTCTGATTGCATATTTTCTATTTTAATTAAGAATTTTTTCTGTATTAATTAAATTGTACACTGTTAAAACCTACATTTGGTATAAGAGAAAATTTGTCTTTAAGAAAATTCCTTTCGGCTAAGGTGCTTAGTTTGAGCATGTGGTAGACCTTGTTATAGTGGGACATCTTTAAAAGTGATTCTTGTTGTGAAAATCAAATGGTAATTAGTTCAAAAATTGATATTGACAAATATGAAAGTTTCAAGTTGCGGAAGATAAAAATGGAAATTTTTTTTCCTTGGATTCGGGTGAACCGGTCCTGATTGCCCCATCTGACTGATGACCTGTGGAACGTGGAGGGCATCCATCTTCAAATGTATCCAACCTAGAATATTTACTCCATGCATACCTTTACCTTGAATTGTGAGGACCACCTTTCATATTCTCTAGAACATTGTGCCATTCCTCCTCTTGTTTCTCACCCTTCTACCCAACACCGCTTCACCTAGCCTTGCTGCTATGCCCTCCAGTACATTGAAGGTGAGCAAGAAGAAGTAGTGGATGAAGCTCTTAAAGAATAGGAAAATAACATTTCTACTTTATATGAGGACGAAGAATCAGAAGTAATAGGTGAAGTTTAAAATTCATAATTTAAGGTCTCTTTGCGTGAAGAATAAATTGAAGAATATTGTAAGAAATTCACATATTTTATGCAGGCTAAGTTGCACAAAAAGTTTGATTATCACCTAAGATCTAGGAAGAGGTCTAGGGTTCAAGATAGTTTAGAGAAAACATATCGGACAATCCAATAACAACCTACCATACAACTTGAAAAACGGAAACAACAGATCAACACACCTAAAAACGTTATAGTTCAATGATGATAAATTTCTAATAGAAAGCATAATTCAGGGCTTTTGCATAAATCTGTTCAAAACCCTATTATTAATTCACAAAAACTCTCAAATTAGAACTAAAATGAAGGGGAAACATTGAAGACAATCAAAGAAATTCATTCTTTTAATTTATTAAAATAATTAGAAAATCTCAAGGTTCCAATTCCCTTGTATGAGCTAGTAAAGACTCATAGTTATAAAAAGAAGGTTACTAATATATAAATATTTCACAAGATAATCATTCAACAGATGAACTTAATTTAGTGGATGATGGACCTGTGGTGATGTTTGGTCCACATGTGGGGGAAAAATATTCTTCTACACCATCGTTTTATGTTTATGTGCTCATGCATACCTTTATTCTTCATAATTGTATGCTCGATTCGATTGCTTCTCATAATTTGGTGCCACTTTGAGTTATGAAGAAATTAAACTTGTAGATTGAAAAATCATATAAAGACCTATATTCTTTAGATTATAAACAGGTCAAATTTATGGGATTGATCAAAGATTTTATGGCTTCATTAGCTGATACTCCTGCGAGACGTATTTTAATGGATGTGGTTGTTGTAGATATACTAGCCCATTTTGGAATGTTGCTCTCAAGGTCTTGGGGAGCTAAACTTGGAGGAGTACTCAAGCTGGATTTCACTTATACTATTATTCCAGTTTTTGGTAGAGAGGAAAGGAGGTTGTATCAAGAGACCAAGTTTTTGAAGACTATCACAAAGGAGGGTTCAAGTGATTCTCCTGTTTATATTTAGGAACATGATTATTTTTCTTGTTTCATGTTACAAGAATCACAGGAAATTTCTCAAGATATAAAACTGCGGCTCCCTTTAGGAATTAAAAGCTAGGGGCTAACACTCAATGGAGTCTAGAAGTTTTATTTTGATGGTGGCTTTTAAAAAATAAGGGAATGGAGATGGAGTTGTTCTATTTTCTCCAACAGGTCATATTATTCCCTTCTCTTATAAATAAGAATTTGACTCTATAAATAATATCATTAAATATGAAGCTTTTATTATTCGTTTTCAAGTTGCAAAAAAATTAGGAATGCAGTGTATTTATGTTTTTGTATATTAGGAGCTAGTAGTTAAAAAAGTGAAGAATCTTTTTCAAGCTAAACATACAAGGTTGAAAACATATAGAAATTAAGTGTAGGATTTGGTGGATAACTATTTCAATTCTTTTAGTATACAATTTGTACCTAGAGAAGTTAATAGACTAGCTCATTCATTGGAAGTTGTAGCTAGTACATTTAAACCTTTGCTAAATCGCAGGCGCAGGTATGAAGTGGAAATTAGAAGTCGAAATTATATTCTAGATAATGTCAAGTATTGGTAGGTGTTCGAAGATGAAGAACATATCAAAGATTTTTTGGAAATGGTAGGTGAATTTTCAAATTTCGAAATTTATCAAGAGGATGAAACAAAGGAAGTTCAAGAAGATGAATCTAGGGAAAAAATTCCTTTAAAGAATTATATAGGATATCAGAAGATTATGCAATTGAAGAATAATGTCATACCCAAAGTTTTCGTACCCTTGGAAAGATTGTTTAACATAGATGATGTTGTCTTCAATACTAATAAGACATATTTAGAAGATGACCTTGAAGGCTGTAATATTGGAACATAGAAGCACCCAAGGATGGTGAAATTGGCCAAGGATAATCCAAAGAATTTTAAAGAAACATATGTAGATATTTTAGAAAAACATATTGGTATATTTTCACGATCTTACGAGGATGTAAATGGCTATGATATTAGCATCATCCAACATAAATTTCCTCTAAAGAAAAGCTTTAAACCATTCAAGTAGAAATAGAGGAATATTAAAAGTTTATTATTTCCATCAATTGACAAGGAAGTCAAGAAATTATTTCAGGATAAAATAATTGTTATGGTGAGATATTTTGATTGGGTAGCTAATTTAGTGCCTGTGAGGAAAAAGAATGGTGAAATTAGGCTATGTATTGACTTCCAAAATTTGAAGAAGGAATATTTTAAGGATAACTATCCTCTTCCCAAAATGGATCACATATTACAAAAAGTTATAGGATCTTATATAATATCGATGATTGATGGATTTTTTGGATATAATAAAATTTGAGTACTTCCAGAAGATCAATAAAATACAACATTTACAACTCCATGGGGCACTTTTATGTATGCCAAAATTCGTTTTGGATTAATGAAACCTGGTGCTACATTTTAGAGGGTTGTGGACATAACCTTTGTAGGTGAGAAGGAGAATTTTGTAGTAATTTATCTAGATGACATCACATTTCTCTCCAGATCAGATGAAGAGCATCTTAGCCATTTACCACAAACTTTCAAAAATTGAGGAAGGTGTGGCTTATCCTCAAACCCCCAAAAGTCTCATTTTTCTTCGAAAGAAGGAAAATTTCTTGGTCATATTGTGTCAAAAGAAGAGGTTAAGATAGATCCAAAAAGAGTGGAAGTCATCAAGAGCATACCTCTACCAAGGAGAAAAAAGGAGATTTAAAGTTTTATAGCAAATACAAAATTTCTTAATAAGGTTTTTCTCGAATTATGGAGAGATTGTTAAGGAAATTACTCATATGTTGAAAAAGAATGCAGAAATAAAATGGAATATAGATGCCAGGGAATATTTTTCCAGAATTAAAGAATCTTTTCAAGAGGACCTTGAATTGGTGATTCTTGGTTATCATAAGCCTTTTCAGATATTTTAATTTTCTTCTCCTTTTACTCTTGCATCATTACTTTTCATGAGAAAGTGAGAAAACATTTAGAAACCTATAGCATTCTATAATAGGGTCTTAAGTGATTTATAATTGAAATATAATATTGTGGAAAAACAGGCCTACAATTTAGTGAAAACACTAAAGGCCATTAGAGTTTATATTCTTGAATCTCAGATTACTAGTTATGTTCCCAATGTTGTTGTCAACGATGTATTGACTCAGAGTGATAGTTAAGGAGAATTAGGAAAATGGATTGCGAAAATAAAAAAATACGGTATGGGAATTAAGCCAAATAAGTTGGTGAAAGGACAAGGAATAGAAAAGATGTTAACATAATCAAATCATCAAGCTATGGGAATTTATTTCCTGGATAAAATCCAAAACTGAAGAAGAGAAAGGTAAAAATGAAGATCTTGATAATAGGATTCAATATAAGTATCTTTCTTTCCAATGGTATAAATATATTTCCCATTATTTATGTTTCCTTAGATTACCTTCTTCTTCGAATAAAACAAAATATAAAGCTCTCAGAGTAAAAGTTGAAAAGCATGTAATAACAAATGGAAGGTTGTAATGGAGTGATCTAGTTGGTATTTTACTACTGTGTCTAATGGAAGGAGAAACTATAGAAGGTTTGAATGAATATCATGGAAGCCATTATGGTGGAAATTAAAGTTGGAAGACTAGAACACATTAAATTTTGAAGGTTGGTTTCTTTTGGCTCTCTCTATTTTCTGATGTTTATAGAATTGTGAGAAGTTATGGAAAATGCAAAATATTTGTTGAAAGTAAAATAGTAGCACCATTAACATTTATTCTTCTTTTTGTGGAAGAACCCTTTAAATAATGGGGATTGTACTTCAAAGGAAAAATAAATCCAACCTCCAACAAATAGCATAAATGGATTTTAATAGATACATATTATTTTACTAAATAGGTAGAATTTGTTCCAACAAGGAGGGCTAATGATGCAGTGGTAATTAAATTCTTGGAAGAAAACATTTTCAACAGGTTTGGTTGTCTGAAAAGTCTAGTAGCTAATAATGCTCATGTTTCCATATCTACAAAACTGGATGAGTTTTGCCAGAAATATAATGTGATACTTTCTTATTCTATCCCCAACCACCTCCACGAAATGGGTGGGAATAATATTCAAATAAAGCTCTAGTGGAAATACTTAAGAAAATAATTGTAGAAAATCCAAAAGACTAGGATTCAAAACTGAAGTTTTCCCTATGGGAAAACAAAGTTACTAATAGGAGGTCAACTGGAAACTCACCTTTTGAGTTAGTATATGGAACAACTACTTTATTTCCAAATCATTTAGTAAAAACTATTGTGGCACCTATCCAAAATGCACAACAAGAATGAAACAAACTCACAAGAAGAATGAATGAATTGGTAGAATTGAATGAAAATAGGGAGAAAGTAATGGAGAATTTGATAATTTACCAAGAGAATATGAAATTAATATTTGACATAAAATAGAATGATATTATTTTTCATCTTGGAGATTAGATTCTTTGGTGTGATGCAAGGAGAGAAGACAAAGGAAAAAATGGCAAGTTTGATCCCTTATGGTTTGGTCCTTTCAAAATTGCGGAAGCCAAAGATAATAACACTTTCATTTGGGCAAATATAGATTGTGAATGGTTGCAATACACGTGAATGGATAGTATCTAAAACATTAATTCAAACATTGAATTTATTTCGTTTTATCATTGTGTATACCGATTTGACCACTGTGAATGTTTGGTGAACTCTTCATTGTAATGTTCTAATCTATAATTTTGACTCCATGCCTAAGGTGAAGGCACTAATCTCCATTTATTAATATTTTGTCTCAACAACACTATACCTAGGTGAACCTAGATGTTGTAGCTCATTTTAATTCTCCTATACATTCAAAACTGTACATAGGTGTAAAAAAGAATTAGAGTCAAAATACAAAAAATATCACAAATTCTAGTGTTAGAGGTTATTTTTAATTTTTATTTAATCGATAATGATGGATTAATGGTGTTGATTTAGTTTTATGCAGTTTTAAACGAATTAGTGCAAGTTTTGGCGGGCCCCAATGTGCTTACCTCGTCAGGTTTAAAATTCCCGTGATTGCTAGAGCGCGATGGAAATAAACAGTGGGACCCTTCGGATAGAGAAAACCCGATGGAATAACTAGCCCTATAGTTATATTTTTGACTCCCTCTATAAAGTTATTTTTTATTTTGATCATGTTTCAAATTGACGGTCCAGGATAATTTAAGGGGAAATCCATCACATTTCTCCCGTACTATCATCTTCCCACGTATTACATCAGTGTACTAGTGCAAGTTCCATATGGTTGTTTCAAAATCACATCGTTCACGACGTTATTAGTTTTTTAATCCTAGATTTTGTATTTATCTTTTAATTTTCATTTTCCAAAAGTAATGATCAAAGGAACATTTATTTTTCCAGTAGTTTAGGAGGAAAACAGTTAGCAGTTGACAATTTTGTAACTATCTCATTTTGAAAATTTTCCATAAGAAGACAATTAAGAGGAAAAGAAGGGCTTCCAAGTTTTTGGACCTCAGAAGTAGAAGTTTATGTGTTTTTGGATCTTCATGTGCATATTAACAAAGCTTTCAAGTGATTCTAGAATTTTTTGAGTATGATTTGTCTTTCCAGTTACATCCTATTATATGTCATTCCTCTTTATAATTGAGTAATGAAGTTGTTGGTATTTAAATTTAAAATTTTGTAGATTAAACTTAAAATCCTTATTGATGTGTTCCTGTTTTCTATAATTCATTTCATAATACTTACATTTTTCTTCTAAAGTTGGAAACAAGAGATTCTACAGTAGCATCTTATTTTTCAATATTTTCCACCATCACTTCTTTCTATTCTATATTTTCCATTTCTATTAAACACCAGAAGGAAATATTGAAGGAATTTCCTTATAATGAAGACTGATAAGGACTAAATATCTATGATTTAAGAACATCGAAACAATAAAGTCTTTTCATCATGGTTTTTTATAAATTTCTTGGGCACTGACATCTTTTCACCCCAGGGTTGTCTCTCAAGGTACAACAACCTCCATCATGGAAGGATCTATCTTCAACTCTCCTCCATCAATCACATACCTTAGATAAACCAAATAATGCTACAAAAAATCACACTTCTTGAGATTTTCTAGTAGCTAGTGCTTCTTCAATGTTTTCCATCACCCGTGTTAAATGTGAAATATTCTCCTCACAGGTAGCACTATATAGAATTATATCATCCAAATAGACAAAAATAAACGAACCTAAAAAATGGTGGAATACATGATTCAATAATTTCATAAATATAGCTCGTGCATTAAATAAGGCAATTAGAATAACAAACTACTCATAAAAACCTTACATAGTTTTGAAGGAAGTCTTCCAAGTATCTTCTCCTTTAACTCAAATTTGTTCATATCGAGACATCAAGTCCAGCTTGGTGAAGCATTTTTCTTGATGCAGCTGATCCAAAAAGATAATATATCTGGGGAAGGGGGTATATATTCTTGAATGCGATTTCGTTCAATGCCCTAAATCTATACACATATGCCAATTACCATCCTTCTTCAATACAATGATGATGGGTGACCCACATGGTGATGTACTCAGTCGAATGGTGACCTATTCCAGTAAATTCGAAAACTATTTCTTCACCTCAATTTCATCTATAACAGACTGCCTTTGCATCCCAATATTCGTTATTGGGGAGTATACCAATAGTTGGATCTCATGCTCCACTTCTCACTTAGGTTGTAACCCTTTAGGCTCTTAGAACACATCCTTGTATGCTTGTAACAACTCCTCCAATTGTTGGTTTTATTTCTGAGTACACCCCTTCAAGGATGCCTTTCCCTGTATTTTACTCCTCCACACACTGACATTCTATTAAAAGTAATAACACATAATTATTTATTGAACTCATCAATTCCTTGGCTTGGTTATCACTTTCCAGTGAAATGTTCAATATGCCTTAGTGCACATTGATGTTCAACAATTTTTGATCCTTGATGAGCCAGTACTAGTTGGCTCTCCTCATGAATATTGCATCACACATGTACATGTATGAACTCCTAAACATGACACCACATACTTCAAGGGGAACCACATTTAGATCTACTTCATCAATAAAATCAGTAGCGATAGAAAATCTAATTTTGCATTGTTTTTTTACCTTCATCTATGCATCCTTATTTATCCATCCTAATGGATATGTGTTTGGAGGATCAGAAACTTCCAGCCCCAGCTTCTTGACCAACATTGTTGCAATGAGATTCACCTGCGATCCTCAGTCAAACCGAGCATCAATCTTTGTCTTCTTGACATGTATCTTTATATGGAAGATTTTGGTCATTATTTCTCTTCCTGTTGTTGGAGGCTTCTTAGATTCGCCTCCTTCTAAACTGATTTACAAATAATATTCTCATCCACATTTGAGTTTCTTTAAAATTGGTTACTTGAATCAACGACCATGTGATTCTTATTTTTTCTATCTTTCTTCTTGTTCTTCAGGTTTCTCCCTAGATGTAACTTCCAACATTTTTCATCTATATGGTCATCTATGTTGCAATGGTTGCAGTGGTTGCTAGGATATTTGCACTAGATTTTTGTGGTTGTTGTCTTCTTATCTTTTCCCCCTTTTCCCTTCTTCTTCCCCTCCTTAGAAGAGTATTTTTTCTCCTTCTATTTTATCTACTTGATTCCACTCTCTTCACGACTATTTTCTCCAGGTACTATGCTTGTACAGAAGCCTCATCCACTAATTTGGGCTTCAAAAAGATCACTTTCTCATGCATGGTGGTTTAGACCCCCCAAATACTTCGGGAGTACATCTTGGTTCTTTTGAGAGATACCTAACATTATATCCATCTTTCTAAAAATTTTGGTGTACTCTTGCATGCTTTGGCCTGACTTTTACCTCAATTAATGCCACTAGATCCACTAGTCCTCCATGTGCTCAATGGGATAATACTATGACTTAAATGAGGGTTTTGAAAGATTCTCACTTAGTCACTAGAGGTTCTCCCTCCAGCCTTAGGGTTTCCATGTGGCTCTCCCACCAAGTTAATCCATGGACCTCTAATTTCAGCCATGTGAATGAGATCATTTTCCCTTCTTCGATGTGATGGATGCTGAAATAAAATTCCAGTTTCTGAAACTAATGGTTCAACTTTAGAGCATCAATCTCACTATGGTACGACTTGATACCGACTTGTTGTTCCATTTTAAACCAAGACTGCTTCACAACACTCGAACTGGGTTGATATTTTCCAGGTTCTTTCTTCGACTAGTTCTCTATTTCTTCCTGATCTCCTGATCCCCCTTATAATTTGTCCTACACATTAAAACCCCCATCTTCTCCAACTATACCAATATTATTTCTTAGGGATGCCATTATGAGGCTTAATTTGTGATTTATGCTTATGAATTGTTGTTTCAACTATGGAAGCCTCACCTTTCTAGGATCACAAGGGTTATTTACTGATTTGTCATCTATGATTAGGGTTTTACAATTTTCAACCCCACCAACTTAGATCCCTAAAAATATACACAAAATAAATAATAAACATGGCTTTGATACCAAATTATCTAGAAAATATTGTGGATATCCCACTCGATAGTTTGTCACAAAAGATATGAAAATATTATATTATGAATATGAAATTATACATTATTGTAGTTTGATTTAATTTCTAGATCTATAGATTTTACTGTCATTAGTGCGTGCATACGAATGGAAATTATTAAAAAATGTATATAATTACAAAATAATCTCACACACACACATAGGACAAAAAATATTTTTTTGGAAACCATTTTGGGACAAAACCCAGTAGGAAGGTGAGGTTGCTTCACTCTCTTCCTCTATTTGGAAAAATAAGTTTGCATGTGCCAAGAAGTAATGCTTGTGTCATGTGGGATGATATAGTACACAAATCCTCTCCATGTGATCTACCTTCTTTCCCTTGGCTATTTTCTTTCATGTATGGAAAAAAAATCTCTCGAAAGAATGAGATGCATCTTCCTCTTAGTGGGCCGGTTATAACACAACTGTATAGCCTACTAGTGGTTAAGTTTCCCTACATAAACTCTTAACAATAGTTACAAAATAATCTATGCTAGAGTATTTTACATCAAAAAAAGGTGTCTAGTTTATTTTCCATTAATAATTGGGTCTAATGCGAAAACCTCCCTAAACTATAAGTGTGAAAACCGGAAGGTCACCTTCTGAGTGACATAAATTTTGCCTACAAAATTTAATTGACACGCTTCTTGCAATATTAGAAATATCTCTATGTGTATAATAGAATGAAAATTTTCAATAGTGAGGTTTAATTTTTTCCCCCAAAAAACATTTTTTAATGCCTCGAAATTCTATTGGAATGTTTCAAACCCCGTTTCGCCAAATTGGGTCCTGCCAGTAAAAATGGTCCAATGAGTTAATTCCTACACTTTTACACTCCAAATGCATCGACATGAATGAGAAAAATATAATGATCCAATCTAGATCATATTTTTATAAAATTTAGGAGAGAAATGTAAAAGTAAGGGGAAATGTTACAACAGCGACCGAGGATCTAAATCCCAAATTACCACACCAGACTCCTATCAGCCATGGACCTAGAGAGGAATAAACTAAAAACATGTCTTACTCATACAAATCCTTACACTTCTTAATCGGGAATATATTTCAAGGAAATAAATTTGTTTTTGGATATTAAAGACATTCCTTTGCCTCAAAATATCAATCTACATAAGAAAACAAGTGAATTGATTTATAATAATCTTGGAAAGTACTCTTTCAAAAATAGTAAAGAAAATAAACTCTTGGAAAAAGTGATATTCCAGCTTAAAGGGTAAAGGGAAAATTCCAAATCCATGCTTAGACATAATTAAGAATTCAAGAAGTTAATCATCACACTAGGAAAAAATACTGAGGAAAAAGATGTGATTCAAGCCTTGTTGTGAGGTACAGAGATACAAGTTCAAACATTGAGGAAGAAATTAAAGTTTCTCATTGTTGAACATCTCCAGACACTTGAACTAGCTCAGGTGGAAAAAGGAAAGGAAATTTTGAGAAAATAATTTTTGGAAACAAATTACGAGTTGATAGTCCTCAAGCAACAAAATGAAAAATTGTAGCAGAAAATAGATAAGCATCTATGTATTGTGGCAGATTGATATGATTTAGAAGACCCTACAAAGAAACTAACAAGGGTTATGGTCATGTTAAAAATCTCAAAGGATGAACTAAAGAATCCGCAATGGAGCCTAGAGGATTGCAAAGGGAAAATTTAGTATTAAATATGGAGAACAATTTTTGGAAAAGGAAAATTTGATCGAGGAAACCCTCAAGCATTAAAAAAAAGGTAGGAAATTAAGGAATTGATGTCCAAGCTCAAATGTAATATGGTATTTATTCAAGAAAGACATATTATTTGGGATGATATAATTTAGTAGGTTCAAGGCATTTGGGGCCATATGAATGTTATTGAAGACGCAAAATGCATAATAAAAGACATCGAAGAAATAATTAATTATAATAAAAATAAATCATGGGAGATAACCAAATGGATAAGAAAATGATTCATTATTTAAATGTTAAATCTTCACAGAAGCTAAGATTTGTAGACATTACATATAGAGGAGTTGTGATGATGGAAATATGCAAAATGGTGTAGAGGAATATGTAAAATAAAAATACAAATAATAGATTGGTATAAGTCAATGAATCAGTGGTACTTTTTAATTCCCACTTAGATCGAAGAGTTAGAGTAGGCCCACCCAATTTCTGGGAGCAACTAGGAAATATTATAACATGGTAGCAATATCAGTCACTTCTGGTGGAAGCCAAAAGAGAGGCTAATTCATCACATGAAAAGATAACAACCTAGAAAAGCTTAGAAATAGTCAACTATCTTCAGAGGATTATCAACAATTGTGGTAGGTCAAGACTTGTTTACAGATAAGCCTAATTATGTTAAACTCACATGATTAGAAAATGGCTTACAATAAAATGATTAGGTATCTTGTCCCATACTTGGAAATTCGAAAAAAAAATCGAAACATAATAGTTCCATTGAATGCTGGTCTTCTTTAGTTCTCAAAGGATGAACTAAAAAATCCACAAAGGAGTCTGGAAGATGCCAAAGGAGAAATTAATTATGAAAGATAGACAACCCTTTTTCGTGAAGGAAAATTTGATCCGGCAAACCCGCAAGCATTAAAATGCAAAGGAGGAAATTAAGGAACTGAAGTTGAAGCTCAAATCTAATATGTTCTTTATTTAAGAAAGGCATATTATTTGGGATGATAAAATTTAGCATGTTCAAGATATTTGGGGCCATATGAATGTTATTGAAGACGAAAAATACATAATAAATGGCATCGAATCAATTATTATTGCTAATAAAAATAAATCATGGGAGAGCACCAAATGGATAAAAAAATTATTGACTATTTAAATGCTAAATATTCATGGGAGCTAAGATTTGTAGACATTACATATAGGGGATTTGTGATGATTGAAATATTCATGATGGTGTATAGGAGTATGTACAATAAAATTACAAAAAACAGATTTATATAAGTCAAGGAATCAGTGGTACTTTTTAATTCGCACTTAGATCGAAGATTTAGAGCAGGCCCGCCCAATTGTTGGGACAAAAAAATAAATCTTCTAGCATGGTAGGAGTATCAGTCACTTCTGGTGGAATCCAAAAGAAAGGTTATTCATCACATTAAAATATAACAACATAGAAAAGTTTAGAAATAATGAACTATATTCAGATGATTTTCAATTATTGTGGCAGGTAAAGGCTTTGTTTACAGATAATCCTGATTATGGTAAGCTTGCATGATTTGAAAATGGATTACGATAAAATGATCTGATCTCTTGTCCCATACTTGGAAATTTGGAAAAAAAAAACAAAACCCTATAGTTCCATTGATTTATGGATTTATATAACATCGGACTACATCAAAGGAAGAGGATAAATGAAAGGAAGGAGCTACATCAAAGGAGAAATAGTCCTGAAAGTCTAAATGAGTTTCATTTTTTTGAAATTGAAAAAAAAAATCATTTTTATAATTTTGTAATATTTCCTTAATTTTTTTAAAGAACTTTATTAGTCATTAATATTTAATAAGTACCCAAAATAGTTGAGAGTTACCCATAATTGTATTTTCTGTAATTTTTCTTTAAAACAAGATAGAGGAATCATTGTAGGGGTTCTGAATTTTGCAATGGAGAGTGTATATTTTGTTGTGTAATGTGCTGAATTTTTTTCTTGGAAAATTAATAAAAGTTTTCAAGTGATTGCTCATATGTGTTGGCTATGTTATGTGTTTAATATCTATGTAATTTAATAATTTTATTTAATCTTCCATTGAAATATGTGTTATGAAGTAGTTGGTTTCTTTTTATAACCAGACTTACTTACTAATGTATTTTCTAAGTGTCTTGAAATCATATGAAAAATATTAAGGTTCTATGCAATGTTATAAAGGTAACCATATTATAGGTTTAATATATATTTTACGGAAGAGAAATAATGCCTAAAAATGAACACTAAATTCACTTGAAAATGAAACAAGATCAAAATTTATGGAGGAATTTTAAGCCTATTTAGAAGGTATGATCCAAACCTACAAAAACCCTAAGAGGGTTGCAGTCATTTTTTGAAAATTCTGGACAAATTTTGGTACATCGAAGAAGAATCAAATATGTAGTCTTTTGGAAAGTATAAAGATAATTTTATAATTACTAAGATCGCTATATTGATGATATAAATTGAAATGGAAGGCTACATGTATATCATATCTTTAGTGTCCAAATGAACCAAATCCACTAATAAAAGAATAATTTTGTGCGACATGGAGTAAGCCCTAAACTAAATGAGTTAGGAAGCTCCGTCTCAAATAAAAATATTTTTTAATCACCGATGGTAATATCCAAGCCATTTTGAAAGGTCAATACGCATGCAAACAATCAGATCTGTGTAGAGACCGATAATATGGAAAACAAATTGCTTGTGCGAATATTTTTTTGTAGCAATTATTCACATGAAAGGCGTATTACACCATTGATAGAGGGTCACAAATTATCTATGGATCCCTTTGGTGTAACAGATCCAAGGATCAGGGATGGATCAAAGAGATGAAAAGATCTCCTCGTAACTGCAACTCCCCTACCTCTGCCCTGTCCATGGAGATCGTAGGCAGGAACTCTCTCCTCTTCGGCGATGATTCGATGACGGATTTCATCAAGTCCCAAGACGCACTCCTTCCATGGAAATATAAACCTGATATCTTCTAGCCATTGAAGCTGAATACATCACAGTCACAGTCTACAGGGTATTTGGCACCAGATCTTGGGACACAACTTGTTGGTTTGGAAAGGTTTTTCTCATAGAGGAGTTTATTTTTTTCGAAAATATCTCACATGGTCTGGATCGGATCATGAAATTTAGGTTAGGGTTCTCATTAATCCCATATATAATGTGTATTGTCCCAAACATATGCCTTGATCAACCATTCTTCTTTAGTCGTTCTAAGGGGGTAGTTTATTTAGGGTGTGGTAGCGAAATGGCACTGAAGAATATTTCTCCTATACCTAGAGAGATATGACCCTCTATGGGGATGGATCAAGCTGACCCAAAACCAGATATACTGGAAGACAACCAAATCAATTTTTTTTCACAGGAAGAGAAGTAAATTTCCATTCAGTTTGAACAAGGAACCCAAAAACTAATGAAAAAAGACACCAAGAACACATATTTGGAGGAATATTTTCATGTTCTACTAAAAACTGTATCTGGGGTTACAAAAATAATCTGGGTGCAATGTATAGAATCTGTGAAAAAATTGAAGGAGAAAGGTCATATAGCAATTGGCATCCATGATTTAGCCCAAGTTATGATTTTTCTGGAAAAAAATTGGAGGATGAGACACATTTGAAGGAATGCAGGATTCAAAATAACTCCACTATCATTCAGATCTCTAGATTATAGGAAGGAGTTCCTGGATCACCTATACCAGCTATAGAATCTTCTTCAGGAAAGGGCCAGTTTTCCTTCAAAGACACCTTAAAGGGGAAAGATGTCTTACAAGACAAACAACCCCCAAATATTCAAGGCCCCTATATGGTGGATAAGCTGGAAAAAGCACCACAAATAACTATTGAATTACGAGAAGTAAGTGATATATTCAACATTATTTAATCAAAAGAAATAATTTGTTTTTCTAATGGTTTTTGGAAAAAATCTGATGCGCTAAATGAGTGGATTCACCAAAACTAGACCAACGAATGCGATATTTAATTATGCGCAAAAGGATTTTTTGTGGCTTAGTTTGATTCCCAGAAAGATTTTAACTCTGTCATAAAATATGTTCCATGGTTTTGGGGAAGGGTGGGCCTATTTGTAACCCCATGGTTCCTCACTTTTGATGCAAATTCAATGGTGGTAACAAAAATATTGGTATGGGTAAGACTTAACAAGCTCCCGCTTCCTTTTTGGCACCATCAGGATCTTGAAGGAATAGGAAATTCTTTGGGAAGATTCCTAAAGATGGACGTTGAAAGAATTGCAAAATGTATCTTTTATTTTTCCCACATTTGTGTGGAAATGGATCTAAGTAAAATTATTTCTAAGAATATTAACATAAGACATAAATATTTCAGGTCGGTATAGTCACTAGACTTCGAAAACACAATTTCTCATTGCCGGATATGTCAAGAAATAGGGAATCTTCAAAGAATATGCAAATTGGAAAAAGAAAAGAAAAAAAAATAAATTTCAAAATCATAAAGGATGACAATTCCCTCATATTCCTTTATTATAAGATGAGGAAGAAATGGAATAAAATGATGAAACACAGGGAACATGAAAAGATAAAGGAGCACAAGAGAGGGAGAAAGGGAAAGAGGATCTCAACCAACAATCTGATAGCCATCTCATAACTTTTGATCCCTTGCCTACTGAACCTCAAATAAAAGCCCCTAAAATCAGTACATTTACATGTGGAAATTAAGGATTGCATCTGTGTGAAAATTTCGACTCAGGAAAATAAAATATCACAAGGAATAATGAGCTGTCTTTGGTTTCTTCTTCCTCGCAATCGGGGACTTGGCAAATTTTCCAAAAGGAAAAAGGAAAGCGTGAAAATCCCATCCCCATTGGCACTCTGTAAATTTGTATTTTACTCTTTTGGTAGCCTCTCTACTATGTTTACTTGTGCACATGTGCCCTTCGAGGCATTCTGAATGCTTAATTGCTCATAAAAAAGGTAACTCTTCATTTTCATTAATAAAAAGTTGCTAATTTTTTCTTTTGGAAAAAAACCATTTGGCTTTGGCATAGCTGAAAGTTATATATATATATATATATATATATATATATATATATCACCAAGGCTAATAGAAACCCCTCAGTCCTACAAATTGTGGTACATCAAATAAGAATCAAATATGTATTATTTTGTAAAGTATTAAAGCTAATTTTCTAATTACTAAGATGCCTATATTTAGGATCGAAATTGCGATGGAAAGCTACATGTACAACTTGATATAGGTTTACAAATGATTACACCTCAAATACATAACTACGCATTAATTACATAACCATATCAAAAATATAACCATTCCATATATTCTTACTCTATATATATGGTCCCTACTTACAATCCATACGTCCCACTTTGGCATACTACTACACAATTTTATTTTATTTTATTTTATTTACATTCCAATTACAACCGCACCAACGGTTGGGAGTAATACGCATGTTTATACGTGTCACTGGAAGTTGAACTACGCTTTGCATGCTCGTTGACCACCAGTTGTTTGTTGTATGTGGAATTGTAATTACATTGTATGGATTGTATTGAATTTTATATATATTTGCCTATTCACTACCCTTAGTACGCTCAGGATTCAAGACTTGTTAAGTTGAGATTTCACACTTTTAATATCCAGCGTAGTTGTGAGCATCATGATGGTTGAGCCTTTAAGATAATGTACTCTTTTACGTTTCTTTGCACTGCCCAAACCTCTAATCCGACTTCGTATCTCCTTTAGCGTACACTCTGCACTTAATAAGTTTATCTACATTGAATTTTTTTTCTACTCTTCATAAATTCATATACATTGGTTTTTGGGTTCTGAGCGATGATGCAATTAAGTCAAGACTGCATCATATCACTTGGGATTATCACATGTATTGTTGAGGTAATTTTTATGTAGTTTTATATAGAGAGTGGTTTATCGTCGAACACGTGGATGATGATCCGTATTCGATTTCTAGGGTTTCAGACTGTATTAAAACTTGAATTCAATGGAGCAGTCTTCATTTTTACTCTCCATCAATTGTGATTCTATCCTGCACTCCAGAAGAGTTGTTTAACTTCATTCTTGCCTCGGCTGGTGTATGATTTCGACGCCTGGAATGGCGGGGTTCTTCCTATCCTACGTGTATGGTGAGTAATTCTTTGTGTGTTGTCCTTCGCATCAGTTTAGATGTTTTTTTTTTCATCTTTCATTTCGATTTCTAAGAGATATTTCTCTAGTATAATATTTACTTTCTTCTCTTGTAACATTGTCCTTTATGGTTTCATCTCTTTGCTATCTGGAGCTTATCCTCCAAAATTCTTGTGATTTCTCCCTCAGCAGCTTGATATGAATATTCATATTTATTCATAGAGTTTCTAGGGTACTCAACTTCTTAAATATGCAAGGGAGGAAGGAATTTCCCGTCGAACTGATATGTAATTCTTCTACGATCATCACGTCGCCTTCTCGTTGCTTCAGTCTTATTTGTAAAATAATTACTCTGACCCTCTCTTTCCCTCTTTATGTTACAGAGTAAAATAATTTGGTTCAATACGACTTGTATGAGGTAGTTACTTGCTATATTTGAGTTTGTCGCATCCCTCAAATTTTTTTGTTATTTCTGTCTCTATTTTTTTTTTGAATTTAACTCGTTTTACATGGATGTTTACAAGTAATGACTTGTTAAGGGTATTTCCAAAAAATTCTTCCTTTGGTCTTCTCTAAATCTGACTTAAGGTTACGTTCACTTGTCTTGAACAGGTCAGTATTACCTCATGCTTCGAGATCCAGAGTGATTTTATATAAGATGCGAGACTTCGTCTCGTCTAGCAATTTATTTTTTTAGTTCTGGTCTCTGAAATTTTGTTGGTGAAAATTGTAATAATTAGACTTTCAGTTCGGTGGAACTGTGACATTATTCTCTCAATAGGCGAAAGAAATAATATATTGTTCTATATACATTTTGATAGGTTACTTCTGTGGCGTAAAATTTGTTTTAGGTTTAATTGGCTATCCTTCCCAGAATACCCTTTGTTATTTAAAATTGTGTTCCATACTATTTATTTGTACAATAATTTTCAGTACAGAATTTATTTAGGTTCATTATTATGCTTTCCTCCTATAATAGCATCCACCTCTATTTAATAATAGCTGCATAGATGGTCGAGAAATTCTTCTTAAATCCATGGTGTTAATGGCTGGAAATTTCTTTTTGTTATTTAATCAAGAGGTTTAATAAACTCAGTGTACCCTTGTTAGATTAATATGAACCAGCTGTTACTCACTGATAATTTTTTTTTTCTGTTCATACTTCCCTTATTTATCAGTCTACAATAAAATCTATTTGTTATTGTAGTTCCATTACCACAAAATTTAATAACTAAATTATCAGAAGCCAGTATAATGTTTCTCTGTCCATAGAGACAGAGAGTTAACTTTATTATTATATAAGCAGAGTTGGTTAATAATTAGGTTGTCATGTACCCATTTAGTAATTTATTTCCACTCTATACATATGCATCTATATAGACATCTGCTACTGATACTTGGAATTTTTCTCAAGTATCTCAAGGTATCATGTATGTGGTTTAGTGAAATTTTATGGAGTAATAATAGCTTCTGCCATTTTTTCCAGTTGTTCTAATTTTTCAGAACATTAATATCATGAGTAATCTTGCCAAGAGAAATTATATATTATCAGTATTCTCTTTTTCTTCCATAAGTACTGTTAATTTATTATATCTACTTCTGCTTTGAATTTAACATTCTTCATTGTACTAGTAGTATGACTAAATTTCCTACATGCAATTAAGTGGAAAGAGCCAAACAGGGACTGATAATTGCCACTCACTCTGTTCAAATCTGAGTGATTTGCAAATGAGTTAAATAATACATTTCCAAAACAGATTAAAGTTACACTTTACTTTTTCTAAGGAATCTATTTAATATCTAAGGAATTATTTAATATCTCCAGATTAAGACCAGACTGTGGTTCAGAGATTTTGGTTGATAGTATTCCTTAGATTGTAATCCTGCTACACTACAGAAATGTGGAAGATTTATTTATTCTATGGAATTCTGTTAAAAGTAAGGAACAAAAATTTTAACTTAAATAAATAATAGCTACAACTTTCAACAGTACAGTACTTTAGCAATTATTTTAACCATTCATAAAAATCTTATGAGCATACCAATTATGCAGGTGACCAATCCTCCCAACCTTATAGTTCCTTTGTCTCCAGAAGTCACCCCCGAGCTGAGATCTTCTCCAAGAATAGACCAACCCCAATCTGTTCTGGAGTAGCTTATTTAAATTTATGCTCCCCAAAGCCTGTTTCTAATTCTGCGTCCAGAATTACAGGATGCTTTTATTCTTGTTTTCTTAGGCTTCCCTTATTTAGGGACTTTTAAAGCTTCTTTATGCTTTTCCATATTTTTACCTCTTCCCAACTACTCTCCACCTCATTGGGGAAATCTATATTTTTCCTCAAAAATCTAAATTAGAAATAAATTCTTTCAAGGATTTTTGAAAGACTTTTGGGGAAAGTCTTAGCCTCTTTCCATACCTCATGGATTTGGCAAGTGATCTCAAAATTCTAATTTGGTCAACATGCATAGAAATATTTTATTTATTTTTCAGAATTAAATAATTAATTACATCCACACAATAATTATCCAATGGGGTCCACTCCCCTTTGGATTGAAGTTAAAACGTCTAACTTGAAAAAACATAAAACTAGGGGTGTTACATATTCCCCCTTTGAAAACCAACATCGTCCTTGGTGTTAAAAATTAACTACTAGAGTTCATTTTGAAAATAGATATGGATATTTTTCGATCATCTCAGCCTCTCTTTCCCATGTAGCTTCTTCAGCAGTAAAGTGCTTCCACTGCACCTTTACTCTTGCTGCCGTTCGGTTTCTCAATTCAATTTCTTCTCGCTCCAATATTTGAAGCGGCTCTGGAAGGAACTACCCTTCTGGTTCCACCTGTATCACATTCCAATAAAAAATGTGAGAAGCATCATGTACATATATTTTTAATAATGAAACATGAAACACATCATGAAATTTAACATGGGGTGGTAGGGCCAGTTTATAAGCTACTGGTCCCACCCTTTCTAACATCTCAAAAGGCCCATAATATCTAGGAGCCAATTTTGGACAAATTCTAGCATAAAGTGTGCTCTTTCTGGGTTTAATACGTAGGCACACATGATCACCCACTTTGAACTCTCGATGCACCCTCTTCTTATCAGCATAGTTTTTCTGTCGATCTTGTGCTGTCTTGATGTTTCTTTGTATTTGTTTGACAACCCTTTCCATTTCTTGTAGAGTATCTGGCCCCAATACTAGCTTATCTTCAGGTTGGCTCCAACTTAAAGGAGTACGACACTTTCTTCCATAAAGTGCTTCAAACGGACTCATTTTGGTGGAGGATTGATAATTGTTGTTATAAGAAAATTATGCTAAATGCAAGTAGTCTTCCCATTTTGATGGTCGGTCCATCATATACATTCTCCCCATATCCTCCAAGATCTGATTTGTTCTCTCTGTTTGACCATCTGTCTGAGGGTGATATGCAGTACTAAAATTCAGTTTAGTGCCCATGCCCCCAAACAGACCTTTCAAAAAGGCAACTGTGAACTTAGCGTCTCTATCAGAAATAATCATCTTTGGGACTCCGTTTAGTCTTACTATCTCTTTTAGGAACACATTTTCTACTTGGGTTGTCCCAAAAGTAGATTTTACAGGTATGAAGTGTGCAGCGTTTGTTAAAGTGTCTACCACTACCATCACAGAGTCATGCTGGTACTTTGTTCTGGGTAACCCGGCTATTAAATCTATAGAAACAATGTCCCATTTCCATTCTACAATTGGCAAGGGATTTGAAAGACCGGCTGGATGCTGATGCTCAACTTTAACTAGTTGATATTCCATGCATCTAGCTAAATATTCTGCTACATATTTTTTCATTCCTGTCCAAAACAATTTCTTTTTCAAAGCTGTTAGCATTTTCTGATATCCAGGATGTCCTAAATATGGCTATTTATGATATTCATCTAGGATCTCTTTTTTCAAGGACTCTACATTGGGGATATACAATCTGTTTTTATAGCAGATCAACCCTTTCTGGTTTTGAGTGTACTTAGCCATTTCCTTTTTCTGCATTTTTAATTGCAGATTTTCATAATTGGGATCTTGATCTGCTACCTTTTTAATCAGCTCTTCTAAGTCAAGGCTAGCACTACTCCCAATGTTGCTTATGTTTTGGAAAGCATTTCTGCTTACAGAATTAGCTATATTATTTTCTTTCCCCTTGATATGTTTTATGTCCATATCAAATTCACTTAGAAAATACAACCATATAGCTTTTCGAGCATTCAAATCTGTTTGAGAAAAGAAATATTTGAGACTAATATGATCTATCATCAATGTAAATTTTTTCCCAAGAAGATAGTGTCGCCACATCTTCAAGGCATGAATTACAACAACCAACTCCAAGTCATATACACTGTAATTATGTTCATGTTTCTTAAGTTTCCTAGATTCATATGAAATAACAGAATTTTCTTACAACAACAATCCTCCCAATCCCTCTCTACATGCATCAGTGTGCACGAAAAACTCCTTATCTGAATCTGCAATCTTCAGTATAGGGGCTGTAGTGATTTTTTTATTTTAGTTGTTCAAAACTGTTTTGGCATTTTTCATTCCACTCAAAGTTGGTGCCTTTTCTCTATAGTGAAGTTATGGGATATGCTATTGCAGAAAATCTTTCCACAAATCTTCGATAATAACCTGCAATTCGCATAAATGACCTCACTGCTGAAACATCAATCAGTACCGGCCATTCTCTAATAGCCTTCATTTTCTCAGGGTCAACAACCAATCCTTGTTCAGAAATAATATGCCCCAAGTATTGAATCTTGTCTTTATAAAATTCACATTTATTGAATTTGGCATATAACTGGTTTTCTTTCAAAGTTTGCAAAACTATCCTTAAGTGTTCTTTGTGCTCTTCCTCACTTCTTGAATAAACCAGAATATCGTCTATGAACACTAGTATGAATTTATCCAAGTACTTGTTCAAAACGCTATTCATTAAGCACATAAAAGTGGCAGGGGCATTTGTCAAACCAAAAGGTAGGAATACAAATTCGTAGTGACCATACCTGGTTCGAAAAGTTGTTTAACTAATGTCATCCTCCTTAATTATGAGTTGGTGATAACCAGTCCTCAAATCAATCTTAGAAAATATTGAAGCCCATATTACCTGATAAAAAAGGTCATCAATTCTGGGTAATGGATATATGTTTTTAATTGTCAACTTATTCAGCTGACGATAGTCAATGCACATTCTAAAGGTTCCATCCTTCTTTTTCACAAACAACACCAGTGCTCCTCAAGGAGACACACTTGGTCTGATATAACCTTTATCGAACAATTCTTGCAATTGCATTTTCAACTCCATGAATTCAGGGGGGCTCATCCGATAAGGGGCTCTCGAAACGAGTGTTGCTCCAGGTACCAAATCGATGGAAAAGTTAATCTCTCTTTTGGGGGGAAGATGAGGAATATCATTTGGAAAAACTTCCTTAAACTCTCTTACCACTGGCAGAGTGTCCAGCAGGTTTTCTTCAGGTTGCTATCCTAATTCTTCAACATGTACAACATATACTTGATATCCTTTCCTAACTATTATTTTAATTGCAGAGCGGATATTTGTCTTACAGAAATTGGCTTTGGTTTTCCTTTGAGTATAAAGGGTCTCCCTTCCTCGTCTATGCAGTGCAGAGTTTTATCCCAATAGTTCATCATAGCCTTTCTCTTTTCTAACCAGTCCATTCCTATCAGCAAGTCATATGAGCCTAAGGGAAGAATGTTTAAATTTACTTCTGTCTGAAAATCATTTAATTTAATTACTGTTTGAGGTAACTTATGAGTTACTTTTCTCTTGGTGCCAGTGGCTAACTCGACCAACCAACACTGTTGAAATTTTTCAGTCTTGAGATTGCATTTCTCTACAACTTGTGGACTAATGTAACTCAAAGAATCACCCAGATCAATCAAAACTATAACAGATTGGTCAACAATATTACCTTCAATCTCGACCATAGTAGCCTGGTGTTCTGCTTGCCGATTCTCCAAGGCTGCACTGATAGTGGGTATGTTCCTTGCTATATCATTCACTGTGGTAGCTTCTCAATATCTTATAATCATTTGAATATTTCGGTGTGGACAGTCCCTCAACAGATGAGGTTCTCCACAACCCCAACATTTCAAAGGCTCTTGCATTTTAACTATTCCTTCCTTCTTATTATCTCCATCTAGTTGTTTTGAACCAACTTGGGATTGAGTAGTTTGAATTTATTTTGGTTTATTAAATTTCTTTCGTTGATGATCTCTACCAAAATTCTTCAAGTAAGATGGTTTCTGTTTCTTTCCTTTGAATTCACCCTTGTTTACCAAGCTTTTCCCTTGCTCACCCTTTTCTCTAAACTACTGGTAGCATAATCTAGCTTTCCTAACCACTTCATCCATAGTTTTTGGATTATCGAACTCTATTTTCTCCTTGTACACAGTAGGAAAACAGTTCAAAAACCTTTGTACCTTTTCCTTCTCTTCACGAATATAAAGAACATACCTTAACAAATTTGTAAACTTGGTGACAAAATCATCTATGCTGAGTTGTCCCAATCTGAGTTCGTGGAACTCCTTTGCTTTATCATCATAATAGCGTTCGTTCAAATAGCGATTTTTAAACTTGACTTGGAAATCTTCCCAAGTCACTATTTTTCCATCAACGGCATGGACCATTTTCGTCTCCTCCCACCACAAGGTAGCCTTACCCTACAATTGGTAGACAGCTAATCTGGCCTTTAGATTTCTCTCGTATTCATAGACCTAGAAATACTTAATCATATTCAACAACGATGCCTCAACATCTTCCTCCTCCCCATCAGAGGAGGGATGCTTAATTTTTCGGAATTCACCCTGTAATTCCTTCCTCTGTTTAGACTGGTATCTATTAGTGTCATCTTCCTCAGTATCATTAGAGAACTTGCCTTTCTTCCTCTTTCTGGAACCTTCACCTTCTTGATTGTTTTGTGAAGTCAGTTCTCTTATGAGATTTTCCTGCTCCTCACTGGCTAATGACAACCTGTCATTCTGGCTTCTTAGCTCAGCCATTTCCCATTGCAACCTATGCAACATAGTCATCAAAGGAGCATTGGGATCTGGCATGTTATCTCCATCACCCAGATCAACATAGATTTCATCTCCTTCAGCCACTGACTTTTCAGTTTCAGTACCACTGTACACTAAACAAAACAACATCAGTAATAATACAATTTTTTTTTTTCCTCAACCAGAAATAATTTATACAGTGAGCACAATAACAACCCAGTTTTTCTAACTTGAGCTCTGAAACCATTTCTAACATCACTCCTAAGATTTTTTTATTTTTTTTTCCTGTGAGTCCTTCATATGTTATACATATATGAGAATTTCATATTCCCTTGGAAATGGTTGGCACCTCATGTCTATGGTCAATTTACTACCAACTAAAATTGTTATTTGTATATTATATAATCATCAATGATATACTTAGGGGTTTTAACCCACATACAACTTGATATAGGTTTACAAATGATTACACCTCAAATACATAACTACGCATCAATTACATAATCATATCAAAAATATAACCATTCCATATATTCTTACTCTATCTATATGGTCCCTACTTACAATCCATATGTCCCACTTTGGCATACTACTACACAATTTTTTTTATTTTTATTTTATTTACATTCCAATTACAACTACACCCACCATTGGGAGTAATACACATGTTCATACGTGTCACTGGTAGTTGAACTACACTTTGCATGCTCGTTGAAAACCAGTTGTTTGCCGTATGTGGAATTGTAATTACATTGTATGGATTGTATTGAATTTTATATATATTTTCCTATTCACTACCCTTAGTACGCTCAGGATTCGAGACTTGTTACGTTGAGATTTCATGCTTTTAATGTCCAGTGTACCTGCGAGCGTCATGATGGTTGAGCCTTTAAGATGACGTACTCTTTTACATTTCTTTGCGCTGCCAAAACCTCTAATCCGACTTCGTATCTCCTTCAGCGTACACTCTGCTCTTAAAAAGTTTATGTACATTGAATTTTTTTTCTCCTCTTCATAATATCATATACATTGGTTTTTGTGTTTTGAGCGACGATGAAATTAAGTCCAGACTGCATCGTATCACTTGGGATTCTCACATGTACTGTCGAGGAGATTTTTATGTAGTTTTATATAGAGAGTGGTTTATCGTCGAACACGTGGACGATGATCCGTATTTGATTTCTAGGGTTTCAGACTGTATTAAAACTTGAATTCAATGGAGCAGTCTTCATTTTTCCTCTCCGTAAATTATGATTCTATCCTCCACTCTAGACGAGTTGTTTAACTTCATTCTTGCCTCAGCTGGTATATGATTTCGACGCCTGGAATGGCGGGGTTCTTCCTATCCTATGCGTATGGTGAGTAATTCGTTGTGTGTTGTCCTTCGAATCAGTTTAGATGATTTTTTTTTCATCTTTAATTTCAATTTCTAAAGCGATATTGCTCTGGTATAATATTTACTTTCTTCTGTTGTAACGTTGTCCTTTATGGTTTCATCTCTTTGCTATCTGGAGTTTAACCTCCAAAATTCTTGTGATTTCTTCCTCAGCAGCTTGATATGAATATTCGGATTTATTCACAAAGTTCCTAGGGTACTCGACTTCTTCAATACGCAAGGAAAGAAGGAAGTTCCCATCGAACTGATAGGTAATTATTCTATGATCATCACGTCGCCTTCTCGTTGCTTCAGTCTTATTTGTAAAATAATTACTCTCACCGTCTCTTTCCCTCTTTATGTTACAGAGTAAAAGAATTTGGTTCAATACGACTTGTATGAGGTAGTTACTTGCTATATTTGAGTTTGTCGCATCCCTCAAATTTTGTTGTTATTTGTATCTCTATTTTTTTTTTGAATTTAACTCATTTTACATGGATGTTTATAGGTAACTACTTGTTAAGGGTATTTTCACAGAATGCTTCCTTTGGTATTCTCTAAATCCGACTTAAGGTTGCGTTCACTTGTCTTGAATAGGTCGGTATTACCTCATGCTTCAATATCCAGAGTGATTTTATATAAGATGCGAGACTTCGTCTCGTCTAGCAATTTATTTTTTTAGTTCTGGTCTCTGAAATTTTTTTGGTGACAATTGTAATAATTAGACTTTCAGTTCGGTGGAACTGTGACATTCTTTTCTCAATAGGCGAAAGAAATAATATACTGTTCTATTGACATTTCTATAGGTTACTTCTATGGCATAAAATATGTTTTAGGTTTAATTGGCTATCCTTCCCAGAATACCCTTTGTTATTTAAAATTTTGTTCCATACTATTTATTTGTACAATAATTTTCAGTACAAACTTTAGTTAGGTTCAGTATTATGCTTTCCTCCTATAATAACATCCACCTCTATTTAATAATAATTGCATAGATGGTCGAGAAATTCTACTTAAATCCATGGTGTTAATGGCTGGAAATTTCTTTTTGTTATTTAATCAAGAGGTTTAATAAACTCAGTGTACCCTGGTTAGATTAATATGAACCAACTGTTACTCACTGATATTTTTTTCTGTTCATACTTTCCTTATTTATCAATCTACAATAAAATCTATTTGTTAATGTAGTTCCATTACCACAAAATTTAATAACTAAATTATCAGATGCCAGTATAATGTTTTTTCTGTCCACAGAGGCAGAGAGTTAACTTTATTATTATATAAGCAGAGCTGGTTAATAATTAAGTTGTCATGGACCCATTTAGTAATTGATTTCCACTCTATACATATGCATCTATATAAACATCTGCTACTGATATTTGGAATTTTTCTCAAGTATCTCGAGGTATCATGTATGTGGTTTAGTGAAATTTTATGGAGTAATAATAGCTTCTGCCATTTTTTCTAGTTGTTCTAATTTTTTAGAACATCAATATCATGAGTAATCTTACCAAGAGCAAGTATATATTATCAGTAGTCTCTTTTTCTTCCATAAGTATTTTTAATTTAGTATATCTACTTCTGCTTTGAATTTAACATTCTTCATTGTACTAGTAGTATGACTAAATTTCCTACATGCAATTAAGTGGAAATAGCCAAACTGGGACTGATAATTTCCACTCATTTTGTTCAACTCTCAGTGATTTGAAAATGAGTTAAATAATATATTTCTAAAACAGATTAAAGTTACACATTACTTGTTCTAAGGAATTTGTTTAATATCTAAGGAATTATTTAATATCTCCAGATTTAGACCAGACTGTGGTTTAGAGATTCTGGTTGATAGCATTCCTTAGATTGTACTCCTGCTACACTACAGAAATCTGAAAGATTTATTTCTTCTATGGAATTCTGTTAAAATTAAGGAACATAAATTTTAAATTAAATAAATAATAGCTACAACTTTCACCAGTACAGTACTTCAGCAATTATTTTAACCATTCATAAAAATCTTATGAGCATACCAATTATGCAGGTGACCAATCCTCCCAACCTTAGAGTTGCTTTGTTTCCAGAACTCACTCCCGAGCTGAGATCTTCTCCAAGAACAGACCGACCCCAATATGTTCTGGAGTAGCTTACTTAAGCTTATGATCCCCAAAGCCTATTTCTAATTCTTAGTCCAGAATTAAAGGATGCTTTTATTATTGTTTGCCTAGGCTTCCCTTATTTAGGGACTTTTAAAGCTGCTTTCTTCTTTTCTAGCTTTTTACCTCTTCCCAAATACTCTCCACCTCATTAGGGAAAGCTAGATTTTTCCTCAAAAATCTAAATTAGAAATAAATTCTTTCAAGGATTTTTGAAAGACTTTTGGGGAAAGTCTTAGCCTCTTGCCATACCTCACGGATTTGGCAAGCGATCTCAAAATTCTCATTTGGTCAACATGCACATAAATATTTTATTTATTTTTCAGAATTAAATAATTAATTACATCCACACAATAATTATCCATTGGGTTCCACTCCCCTTTGGATTGAAGTTCAAATGTCTAACTTAAAAAAACATAAAACTAGGGGTGTTACAAGGTGGATGTTTTTTCTCTCTTAAGGATAGCAAGAAGATCATTGTATATTGAAGAAAAATTTGTAGCTAGCATCTTATAACCTTAGAGAATTGAGGTATGTAGTTCTTGAGATTCATATAATTTCTTTATTCGTGTAAGGTCTAATTTGTGTTAGGAATTTTTGGGTTTGTAATATTCATATTGGTACATTTTTTGGCATATAATTTTTTGTAAACAATAGTTGGTGTTTGGAAACCCTAGAGAGAAACCCCAACCGTATTCTATTTTTTTCCCCCATAGAAACCCTATCTTTTTGTCTCTAGGGTTTGTAGGCGGTCCAGGGACAAATGAATACCCCTAGTAAAGGAAGAATTGGAATTGAAATTCAAACTCTAGCGTTGATGCTTAGAAATATATATTGAGATGGACCATGAAGATGTATTGATGATAGGAGGTAACCCTTCAAGAGGGAGTCCTTTCAAATTTTGTAGAAGAAGCAAATCAAGGTATGTTTAGATTATAATATTTATAGAAGGTCCCCGTCATATGAGCATGTACAATAATTTTGTCTTTAAAATATATTTATTGTAATTACTCTCTCATATATAGGATTTTGCATTAAAATCATAAATATTGTTATATTGATAGGGCTTTTTACCTTTCGATTAAATCAGCCCTTGTAATAGGTATAATTTTATATTTGCTCACTTTGGAGAAACCCTAATTTTTACAGTATGTTGTTTGGAATAAGGTAAAACCATAACAGGTTAGAATTTGATGATATTACCTATGGTTTATGATAAAAAACCTAATAAAACATGAAATAAAATTCTAAGACTTCATAAAGAATCCTTAGATGCTTCCATTATGGTTGAAACCCTAACATGGCTTAGTTTTGAGATATATAATGTTTAATATTAAAGTTTCGATGATAATTTCTAAGGTTTGTAAAAAAACAATAGCAAAGGTTGTTGTAAGGGTATAGGGAATGAAAGTTTAACCCAATTTATTTCTTACACTATTATTGTGACTTTAATTAGGTCTTAAATATCTAAAAATTAATTTCTTATTTAAGGTTTTCATAACCCTATATGCTCTGGTTGTGATTACATGATAACCTTTTTTTGATAAAGTTAATCTCATGCTCTTGTACGTATATATTTGTGTGCTTTTGTACATATATATAAATGAAAATTGGATCATTGATGAGTTGATTGGGTACCTTGGTAGATAGCCTAAATGGCACCCCGGTGGATCGATACATTTTTTTCTTGCCTGATGGTACCTATATTGGTAGTGATCCTATAATGTGCCTAAATCTATGTGCTATAATGACATTGAATTAAAACATGGTTATTATATTTATTTTTCCCAACATAAACAATGAAAAAAGGAATACTTCTTGAGAAGAAAATTTTTGAGCAGTAGAGATAAAAGGAGATTACTTCTGGAAATGACAAGAATATTTGTATATATTGAATCCCTAAAGAGTGGAATTATATATTAAGATAAATAAACCGAGCATAAAATTTAAAAAATTTAATTTTATAGCACCTCAATTGGTGTCATAAATTCTAAACGCTTCTCCCAACCTCACTACCTTGTATTCTTGTTAAATTAATATATGCACAAGGTCAGACGATTGCAATTCACTAAAAAGTTCCATTTCAATTCAGGTATTATAAAACCTAGAATCAGTAGGTACTGAAATTCACAAATTAAATTTGTTCCTAGAGCAAGAAAGTCCACAAAGCTTCTAATGTATTAGATACAAAATTTCTTTATTGCGTAATATAAAATTGTAAATGATTTAAATGCTTGTAGTATTACTATTCAAGGTATTAAATATATATAAATTTAACGTGTAAGGAATGGTAAACACCACAAGATCACAAATATATGCATCTCTCATATTGCTACTCATGATATCAACTCGGTTCCATCAGTTCTAAGTAGAAAGTGACAAATAAAAAAAACAATACACCTTCGAAGTATTGTTGCTCATACATTATTCCATATGTTGTAGTATGTTCTTGTCAATGTGAAGAACTTTGTAAGTTGGAATTACAAAAAATCCTTTTAAAATATAGAATAAGTTTAAAGTTGGTTCAAATATACACCACTCATTTGACTGCAAGTATAGTAAGTAGTGCAATGCATTACATAGAAAAAAAGAGCCATCAACTTGAAAATAAGTTACCTTGAATTATAAATGTATTGTTGCCATTTTGGGCTATTTTCTTCTGATATTTGTTCCACTTCCACATTTTAATTGATACTAGTTCTTATACACATTTTCATGATACGAATGAGGAAAACTTAGATTAAATTTTATTGAATATTAAATTTAATTGCATGAATAAATAATAATTAAAATGGCTTAATTGCATGAATACCTAAATTAGCTCATCTTGGTTTCATGAATAAATTATTGGAGTAGTTTAATCTTGGAGAAAAGCTCCCTACACTCAATGACATAGCAACAAAGTCAACATTGAATGTGTTTTTTTTATGTTCATTGAGGTTTTTTAGGTCCAAAACTCTCCAATTCCTAATTTATTCTCTATTTAACAAGGCCAACTAGGTGAAGGTGCAAGCTCTGATGGCCCCTTCCCCCCTTCACATCACTCTCAATTCATGAGGACCCAATATATATACTATATAGTAAATAGTTGAAAGAAATACATTAAGATACATAAAAATAAAAAAAATCGAAAGCATTCATTCATTCGTACATCCACAAAATATTTCATGTCGATAAATTTTATCATAAAAAATATATTTACATAATATGAAACAAGGTCATGTACATAAATAAACATATATCAATTATTCATTAAGATATAACATTCCTTCATTAATCCTGGTCACAAAATATTTCATCTCAATAAATTTTATCATCAAAAATATGTTTTCATAATATGGTATGTCATGTTTCTAATAATATATAACTAGTAGGATCATTTATTTCTCTATTTATTTATTTTTGAAGGTGTTTCTGTGTACTCATGATTTCTTCAAGCATTCCAAACGAGGGGTGGATCATCAGCTATAACAAGAAATAAATGTTTAATTTATATTTATTATTATTATTATTACAATTATTTCATTAATAAAAAGAACATTAAAGTTTTCCTTACCACATGCACTAGTCGACTCTCTTGGAATGGATTCTGTGTGCTCCTCTTCTAGTATAGCATCCTTGGGTATAACACTCTCTTCCATTGAAATATATCTTGTGGTGTCTCTATGTTGTGGTGTGATCTCTACCAAAAAATGCTATATAATAAAGAAACTAATTTTTCTATTATATATTGTAAAATTTAAAAAACAAACAAACATTCATAACTGAACTTATTGTATAAAAATCACTTTAAAATATGGTTATTAATTGATATATCTAAATATTTTAGTCGAACATGTTGATACTATATTTAATCTCATAACATTTATTTTTAATGTGAATCAAAAGAAAAAGTTATTCGTTCATTCTAAACACAAGCTTATTGACGGTTATGACTGGGTCGAGTTAAATGAACAAATCATCATCATCAAACCAAGCATGATAACTATTTTCATATCCTGCAATACATATTTTAACAAAATATCTTTTTTATTATTATCTAATTAAATAATCAATATCACAGTAAGTTATTTCAATTATTTAAACAAATAATCTCCTACCTTATTTTCTAACTTTACCAATTTTTCTGAAATATATATTGAGTGAAAGAAAACATTTTATTTTGTTGTTCTAAACATTCTTGGAAGTAGTGAAATAAAGACAACATTTTCCTTTCCTTTCATAAACATTCTTGGAAGTAGTGAAATGGATATATTTCAATAACGTATCTTGCATATAGTATAGATAGCAAGGGAAAAAGTAAAGAAGAGATATATATGAAGATTTTTTTATTACTATCAAAAGCATTCTACAAAACAATGGCCATTAAAACATACTTTATAGATCTTTGATCCTGCTAATGGAGGCACCAAACCCATGCAATGTTACTGCCTTTACTTATGATGGATTGAAGTGGAGAAACATGTGAATTCTACACTTCTTATGGTTGAAAATACTTATGAAATCAAGGTGGTCAAGAATCCCATATTACATCAGTAAACCAAGCACATCGAGATAAAGAACCATATAATTCAATATCATGTAGAGGGCATACTATTCATTTCAGACATTGTTCCACAAATGAGAAAATTGTTGACATATTCACCAAATCATTTGGAAGAGAAAATTTTGAAATTTTTAATATGATTCTTGGACTAAAAATAACCTATTCAAATTAAGTGGATAATTTTAGAGACATAATAATTTGGATTTACTATTATTGTACATAATTCAAAGGTACATGAAATTAATAGTATTTAGAAAGAACAACATTCCCTCATGGAATATGAATAAAGTAGCCACTTCATTTTGTATATATGCATGCTTTGTGTTACTGAATATCACAAAAATGTGCATTTATTCCTATTCACATAGATATTTTCTTAGAATCCATGGAACATACGAAAATAGTGGCCCTTGAATTTCAAATTTGAGTCTGCAACACATATTATTTTAAATGCATGTAGTTTAATAGTTTAAGTCATGGGAGATGTTATATAAATAGTGTATATGCATTTCAGATTCATACTTTCTCGAATTTTAAGGCGTCATTCAAATTCCCTCACTCAGCGTGAAGTGAAACCTCTCCATTAAATATTTTGTGTGATATTATTTCCCGCAGATAAATGTAATATAGTTTGTCACCTCCACACTCATCCCCACCATTTATTTATCACTTAGATCAAATCAAAAAATGTGATAATTTGTTACCTTACAACTTTGTCAAATACATTTATGCATTAGGGGTTGTAAATCAATATGTCACTTAATTATAGGTAAATGTGGATAATTATTTCATGTTTTATCTTATGAAACTCTTATCATAACCATTTTTTGTTTTAGTTGAGGTTCATAAGTGTTCCAAATCAATCAATGACAAAATTCTCATCCAAATCTTTATTTTTCTTAGACGTTAGATTCAAGTTGTTTGCAGTCATGGGAAGAAAAAACCATCCATGTCGAAATGAGTCGGAAGGTCCTCATATTTGTTGGAAATACTGAGAGGGGGTGAATCAATATTTATTTTTGATTGTTATTTCTACTAGTTATATCACTTATAATTAAAACACAAAATGAAAAATCAGAATAAATTATTTTATTAATCTCAATAAATCAAGTACAATATATTTATAGGGCTCCAACCCTCGATGAAGATACCAAAATTCAATCCCCTAGTGTCCAACCTATATTTTTCCAAGCACCGACTTGGACTCTCTAAGGCTCCAACCTTGTCAAATTTGAGTCACCATCCTCTAGGGCTCCAAACCTATCTATGGTACATGCTCTAACCTAGTCTATTGAGCACACCTATCCTATAGGGCTCCAACCCTATATTACAAGGAAAATATCATGTCAATATCAAGCCCCAACCTCTTGGCTTGACTTCATCAGGATGTGTGTGCTTATAATTCAGGACTCCAAATGTCTTCTTCATTGAGCCCTCTCAATATTTAGCTATGCCTTCACTTGGCCTCCACGCCGCCTCATCAAAGAAAAAATTGTATTCTTATAAGGCGTCACCACTTCTCCTCATCATACCCAACCAGATTCTCCAAGTCACCTCATCATGACATAAAATATGCATCATGATTTCTAATAATATCTCCAAGTTCAGTCTCAAAGTGTCTTTAGAAGATTCTCCAAGGTGTCGTTAATGTGCTTCAAAATGATGTTTTCAATAATTCTTTCCCAAGCACTCTTCAAAAGTTCCAAGTATTTCATTGCTCCAAGTGTCCAAATACTCCATTATCTAAACACTTAAAAGTATTTTGCACTAGTACTAGTCCCCCAAACTCACTTATTCTAGGCTCAATCTATCAAAGCTCCATACACTTAAATTATATTCAATTATCTTCTCAAGGGGTGACACATAAATTAAAATTGCTTCAAATTTTTTCGTAAGAAATTAGAATCAAAGGTAACCTTCTTTAACCCTTGAACCGCGCTTCCTTCATTTATTCTTCACCAATATTACAATACACTAAATTATGGGCTTCATCGAGACCATAATGACCACAGATATGGGCTCTGCCAAGATCACACTACTCAAATTTCTGGGCTCCACCAATATTTCTTTACTGCACCTGCCACAAAGTATCACTTTAATGAATCATATCATTGATGAAGACTCTTCTTCACTATTCAAAATATCAGTGTAGGAGATCTATCACAAAAATGATGACAGAGTCTGATTTTTTCACTATCCAGTCCACATTCAAAGAAAGGAATTGAGCCTCTAAAAGAGAGATTGTTGCACCAGACCGAGAGACAATCTTATTGCGTTGGCCAAGCCAAAAAGAGGATTGTTACACAAATTTAAGTTGTTGTTTCACTTCAGATAACACAATGAGGATTTTTAAGGGTCATGCTCCATGTTACCATGTTAAATGAGCTTGTTGTGAAAGATTTTCCATAATTTTGTGGTGTATTTCAAGTCCTTTAGAGAAGAACTATTTTTTTTCTCTCTCTTTCATAACCCAAAAAAATTCGTCTGAGCCCTTTATCTTTTATGCTTCTTCCTTAATGTATTTTTTTGATGATGACCAAGCTGTTGTAGGATTTCTATGACGATAACTGAGTTGTTGTGGTATTATGTGATCATAACCGAAATTAGATGCCTATAAATGAAGTCTAAACTATATATATATAGTTTTTTTCCTACAAAAGTGAAGATAAATTCCTTTTTAGGATGGATACCAACATTTGTTCCAAAGTATAGGCCATCTTACAATTTATTCTATCTTTCTTAACTTAAAAAATCATTATCTCATAAACCACAGGGATTTTAGGGGAAAATAAGGGCTCATTAGAAAGAGGAGAACATATTATTTAAGATGGTGTAGGATCCATTTTGAAAGGATTCCTCCATGGTGTCAAAAATAAATTTTCTTTGTGACTTCCCTTGAATTTTTGTGCATAAAATGTTTAGGAAAACATGTGGTTATTAATGGATTCTCCATTATTATGAAATAACAATATTATTAAGAGTTTCATCATGAATGTGTCCAACAATGTCATCATGGGTGTATCCAATAATTTCATAATTATAGTGTATCCATAATTTTCCACTAGGAGAGCTTCAAAGTAGTCTTCCAACTACCATCCATATAATTATGAGATATTTCAACAATGTCATCATATCCCATCAAATGATCTCCAAGTCCTTCATGTCATGTCTCCAATCACTGTCCATGTCATAAGATGGTCCTCCTTGTCATCAAATAGTCTCTAACCATGTCATCAAGGCCCTCATCAACTGTCATGATCTATGACATCATAAAGTGTGGTCATTCATGCATAGTCCTGCAATAGTTGAGTATCCATCAAGGCTAAGGACATCATCCGAGTTCTAGGCATATACATCAAGAGTAAGAACATCATCATGATTTCTATGGATTCTTTATCAAGAGCAGAGATGCCTCATGTTATGGTGTCTACATGGTTAGTTCAAGGACATATATGGAATTATGATTAATAGGTATCTAGGAAAATACTTCTTCTTAATGTCTTAACATCAAAATGGAATCATTAATAGCTTAAAATATTTATTAATGTCATCCTTATCAAACATGTGGGAATTGTCATCATGTGCAAGGACATCATCATAATATGAATAAGGTTATGATATCACAAGAATATTTGCATCCCAAAAATGCCATATTGACATAAATGACAACCTTCACAGCCAATATCATCCTTTGTCATCGATGGCAATATTATTTCCCTTAAACATTCTCTCCCACTTTCACATCAATGGAAAATGAGGTGCCTCAATACTTCCCCTATCAAGCTTCTTAGTTTTATCACATTTTCTTCATTAATAGTAGCTCTTCATAAGTATGTTACTCCCCCTGTCATGGTGCTCTCCATTATGGAAATGTGGTTCATTATAGATGTGTTTACATTTCTTCATCTAATGAACAAACTCCCCATGCCTACATAAACTCCTATACATCATGAAGGATCACTTACCTTGGAAGACATCTTCACAATTTCATGATTGTCTTCATTGGACTTACTCTTGAGAGATTATCTATCAAAATTTTCCAAGTGTGACTCATCATGGATTTCATTGGGCCCTTTTACGGATGGATTATGTAAGAATGATATTGAATCACAAGCTCCCCCTAACTGAATGCAAGGTATCCCTATTTTTTGGCAGAGTGTTATCATCAAACACTTGGAATATCACATCTTCCAAGGATGTCTTCATCAAATAACCAACATGTTTTGTTGTTTTTCTTTTCAAGAGACTTTTTGATCAAATTTTTGTCCTTGTCCATACTTGTGTAACTTTTTTCTCTGCCTTGGTTGTCACGGCTTTAGATTGTTTAGGGACCCAATTCAAGTTAAAATCACAAGCCATATGTTTGGTAATTTAATTGGTTTTAAATTACTTATATAAATTGTCAACCAAGGCTAGTAAACTGATGAAGTTTAAATTCACCAGATATGCTAGGAGTACTGATTATATATACAATTCTAAATGAAATTGAGTTTTATTGAAATGCACATGGTTTTCATAAACAATTTAATTATTACTAGAAAACTCTAATGATGATCACACTCTCTGCTAAAACTATTTCTGTTTATAAATTCCACACTTTGATTTGAAATGTAAATCTCAAACACTTGCTTAAATGAAGTCATCTCACACTTTTACATAAATTAAAATGAAAATCATATTTAATTGTAGAAAAGGGAAATCACTCTCAAACAATAAATCTGAAAACTTAAAGGAAACTACCCAGTTGCATGAATTAAATTGTACTTCATTAAAATTACTCTTCACTCTTCACACTTATAAAGAAATTTCTTTCATAAAAATCCTATCTGCCCATGTGAATTCATACTCTGTGAAATAAATGAATAATTTAAAATACTGAGCGAATGAATTAGCTGAAAGGAAATTGAAAAAAGTTGTAAATTTAAATAAGGGAAATCGAAAACATAGTTAAAGAAATAACTATTTCGTAATGAAAAACAACATAAAAATCATTACTTCCTCGAGGGGGTCCTCCGTGGGAACATGCAACCAAAATTATGCTACTGGTCAAACACTTAACCACACATCGATGAACACTGGAAAAACAATGTGTTATTTTAAAAGAAAGTTTCAATTACAGAGTTTTGATCTTACTGACTGTGCTTCATTTCTGCTGAGAGTCATTAGTTATATAGCTCATGGAAATTAATGTTTAGAGCTTTAAGTCTAAGCCTAATCAACATAAACTAAATTTAATCTAAAAAAATAATATCATTATTTTCTCATGATTTTATCAAAGAAAAATTACAAGGAATGGATCTCGTTCTTGCTCACCTATTGCTGAATTTGTTGTTTCGACCTTGGCTTTGATCATTTGACAAATATTTGTTCCATCGCATTGGATCTTTGAAATAGGAAGAAATCGTTATGTATGTCAATTGCCACCTATCCATATATTTTTATTACCAACTTTAATTCTATAACCTATCCGGTAATGGACTTGGAAGCAGAATTGTGAATTAGCTGTAGAATCACTAGAATTCAGTAGCCACAGTAAACGTTAAGCTAAATTATGAAAGACATTATCACTTTACGAAATAGGATACAATTGCGTACATTCCATGTCATAAATATTGTAACTTTATGTCCAATGAATTGTTATGGAGGTCAATAATAAGGAACTAAGGTAAAGTATGGTGTCAAAAAGAAGAAATTATGGGGTTCAACATTCCCCCACAGAGAGGCCATTGCATGTCCTCATGCCAAAAATTCAAAATTTCTACCATTTTCTGTTACTAAATATCCTCTGATACCTGAGCAAGGACATACATATTAGTTTTTCTTGCCTCCTTGATAATAATTGACATCCTTAGTTTCTTTATCACAATTTTATGTTGTATTCTTATGACTTTCCTTTTGAGGAATTTGTTTTTGGAAATCAACTTTTTGTTCTTTTCATACCATATTCCAAGGTGCAACAAGAGGTTATCACTTGTGCTCTTTTGAATTTAACTATGTAATATTAATGCATCATGTTATTTCTTCAAATGACTATTTAATACTTTTCTTGCATAAATTTCTTCCTTAAGGGTTTTGACTAATTGAGATTCTGGTGGATTATGAACTTGTACTTTCTGATTTGAAAGAGATGCAATAGATTTATTTGAGGTTTTCTTCTCTGAGGATTCTATATAGGCATATATTTCTTGTTGAATAAGGTCTATTTCAGGTGTTCTTCTTGCTGGACATAATATTGATGACATGGTTATAGGTGATGGAACTTTAGGAGATGGAAAATTGAATTCCATTTATTTTTCTTCTAAATTGACCAATTATGGGGACTGCCTTGACTATTCATGTATGGTTATGTTTAGTATTGTTCTTCTTCTCAAGGTGGATGGAGTTTTGGAAATTACTTGGTAGTAGAAACTTTCTTTTCAATCTTCTCCTATTATTCCTTATGTTGCTCTTCTTCCTCTGTTTTCTTTTTGTATGTGTTTCATTTATTTTAATTGGCTTTCTTTATTCTAACATTACTTTATTTAAGTTTTTCTAATACAACCATAAGAGGAATGTCATCTAATAAAGGCTGCTATGTTTGTCAAGGTAAGTCATTACTAGGGTTTGCAGGTAGTTTCTTCCTACTTCTCTTGAGTTTGATTTTGGATTCTTCGTGTTCTTCTTCCAGAAAAGATTCCTGACTAAGAAACTTTTCTAGTTATCCCGTTTTGTTTTAAGGTGGCATTGAATTAATTTTCTTATTAAAACATTATGATATATGGTGTTTTCAATAAAATTTAAATTCTTCTAAGTGCTATTGGACATTTTCTTCATACTTTGGAGAAATAAATGAGGAAAATTAATTTCATTACCCTCAAGGACATACATCATTAAAGACACATCATAGAAAAACATGTTTCCAAATCTTCTCCAATAAGTAATAATTTTTGAATTGCCAACAATAAATTTCTCCATTTATTTTGAAGAGATGAAACTTGAATGCCTTTCTTAAAGACTTAAGTAACCATACCTAGGTTTTTGAGAATTTTTTTCCATCCACTTTCTTCAATTCCCCTATTTTTGAACCATTTTCACGTGCTTTGGGTAGAACAACTATTTATGCTATGAAATATTTTTTTAATACTATCTTTACATCCCCAATTTCCACTTCTAATCCATCAAATTCCAGATAGAATTAGTTGGTAACTTATTTATCATGTTTGTTAAATTTTTCAATGAAGCTCAACCATTGGGCTTGTTGCAACATTTGTTTAACCTAAGGGTAACCTTCCATAAGTTTTCTTCCATTTGGCTTTGTTCTTACAATAAACCCCATGTCAGTTAAGTCTTCACCCTTAATTTCTTCCTTTGACAGTCTTATGGAGTGAAGACAATGGTGTAGATGAGGTGAATTTATCAAATAAACATGGTTTATGGAATGAGTAGGGTTTCACAAAGAAAATAGAATATGGAGGTTGGTGGAGTTATGAATGAAGTAGGGTTCTATGGAGTGAAATGGTTGTGAGATGATGTACAATTTTTTTTTGAATTATTGTTATTATTCTATATTCATCTACAAGCCTTGTATTTATGGTTGTCTTGAAGTTGGAAAAAATAGTAATGATGATTTCAAATGGAGGTAGAAACATATACTTTATTTCATAATCCAACGTTTTGTTTCCTTCATTATCCAATTTAACAGTTACATACCTTTTAATAATTACTTCTAATGTTTGAATTACTCCCTTGTAGCTTTTCTTTGGATGTCTTAGCTGTAAGATTGATCATTTTTCCTCGGTTCTTGAATTTTCCATGTCCTTATTGAATCCTGTGAAATAAAGTGAGTTGTAGAATTTTTTTAAAGGCTATAGATTATCATCAATTTTTTAGCTGATGATATTCAAAAATAAAAATATGGTCATAAGATAAGCTAGAGTAGAATAGGAAAGAAAATCTAAGGTGCCAATAATGCTTGGTTTTCATCCTAGATTTTCTGTATAAACATGCGAACGATGTTGGTTTTCATGTTTATTAAATTATTATTACATTGTTAGATATATATATATATATATATATATATATATATAATTTATATTTTTTATTTTTTATTTATTGAAAATTAAAGGAATATCACGAGTTAAGTTGGAGAGGAAGGAGAATCCTTCCTAACCACATTCATATAAATATTATCTTGCATATGTTCAACAAACTCTTCATTTGTTAATTATTTGTGATAAATTCTCAATCGATGACAATTTGCAAGGAAGGTCACTCTTTCTCTATCAATAGTTCTAATTATGACTGCTTCATTGTCAAACACAGTTTCAATCTCATATGGCCCAAGCCAATGAGTTTGAAATTTTCCTTAAAATTTGAATCAAAGAGTCATGCCCAATCTCCTAGATGAAATTTCCTTTCATTTATGAATTTTTCATGCCATTTGGATATTTTTGTTGAGATATGTTAGTTATTTTAATATCATCCTCTGTGATCTCATCAAGTTCATTTAACTGCTCCATTATTTGTTCTTTTGCTTTAGATAGATCAATGCCAAATTTTGTTGTTGTCTTAAAAGTATTTATTTTGAATTCATTAGGAGATAAGACTTTCTTCCCATAAACAATTTCATAGGGAGTATGTCCTTTGGTGTTCATCCATGTGGTACGGTATGCCCATAAAGCTTGTAGAAGCTTTTCTGCCTAATATCTTTTATACTGATGCACAATTTAGTAATAATTGCTTCAATTACTTTGTTGGTGGATTCTACCTGTCTATTTTCTTTTGGATGATATGGAGTGGAATTTCAATGTTTGATTTTATATTTATCCATTATCTTTTGTACCAACTTGGATGTAAAATGAGTAACTTTATCTATTACAATTCCTGTTGGGACATCAAAACATGTAAAAATATCCTCAAAAATAAATCAGACTACAACATTTTCAGTAGAAAAGAGAATTTCTTTAGCTTCTACCCATTTTGTAACATAATCAATGCAAATAAGAATGTACCTTTTTTGTCTTGATGGTCGATTAATAGGAACAATAAAATCTAGAGCCCATTTATGAAAAGGTTCAATGAGTAACTACAGTTGTAGTGGCATTCCATCTGAAGGAATAGGTTTCCCCATTCTTAACAAATATGAAATCTCTTAATATATTCTTTGGAATCCTTAGAAATAGAAGGCTGATAATATCCTAAGAGAAGGACTTTGTAGGAAGTTATTTTATCTGAAAAATGTCCTTCACATGCTTCATCATCATATGATTTCAATATTTTTGGTACTTCATCTTCTCTAATACATCCTCGAATGATTAAATTTAGTATTGTTTTGTACAGTTCTTCATTGATACATGAATATCATAAACTAGTTTGAATTACCTTTCTTTTTTCATGATGATACAGATAGGATGGTAACTTCCATGTAGCCAAAATAATTAGCAATATCTTCAAACCAAGGAAATTTAATAGATACTACAAAAATGTATTCATTAGGAAAGTCATATTTTACATGAGTATTATTATTATTATTATTATTATTATTATGGATTCTAGATTAGAAATAAACGACTTTTTTTTTTTCCAGCTCTATCCAAAATAGTAATATTAAACCCTTGTAAAAAAGAAACCACCTTATGATTCTTCCATTTGTAATTGATTTACTCTTTTTTATATTTAATTGCGTAATGATCTGTGTGAATAAAGGCTTCTTAATGAGTGATATAATATCTAAACTTGATGATGCCATGTATAACTATTAAAAAATCCTTTTCAGTAACAATATAATTTAACTCTGCAAGAGTCAAATTTTACTTGTATAGTAAATGTCACGAGTAAGATACTTTTTCCTAACATAGATCCCAAAGTTATTTATGATGCATCACTTGATATATGAAAAGGTAATTTCAAATTTGGTACTCTCAAAATTGGAGCTTCGGAAAATTTTCCTTTTAATTTTTCAAAGGCTTTCTAGCAGTGTGAACTCACAATCCTTTGTAAGTAATTTGAAAAGTTGAGATGAAATCTTGGTAAATTTTTCTATGAATCGTCTATAGTAACCAGTAAAACCAAGAAATCTTGGAATATATTTTTGACAAGTAAGAACTAATAGTTTAGAAATTAATTCTACCTTATATGCATCCAACTTCATTCCATATCCAGAAATATGGTGGCCTAAAACAATCCCATCAGTAAACGTCATAAAACACTTTTCATGACTTAATGAGATATTTTATTCTTTACAGATAATAAGAAATTTTTATAAATTCTTAAGGGATTCTTCAAAATAATTTCCATCAACAGTAAAATTTTCCATGAATACTTCCATGGGATCAATAATTAGATCAGATAAAATTGCCTATACTACCCTTTCGAAAGTTTCTACTGCATAACATAATCCAAAACGAATTAGAAGATAAGCGTAAGATCCCAATGGGCAAGGAAAATTTTTTGTATCTCGATCTTCTAGAGTACCTGGAATTTGGTTATATCCACTAAATCCATATAGAAATGAAAAATACTTCTTTTATGCCAATGTATCAAGGAATTGATCTATAAAAGAGAGAGGAAAATGATATTTTAGGGTACCTTCATTTAGTTCTCTATAATCAATGTGCACTCTCCATTTTCCATTATTTTTCAGAACAATTACTAATGGTGAGACCTATTGAATATAAGATATAGGATAGACGAAAGTTACTTTTAACAATTTTTGTAATTGTTCTTTAACAATTTCCCTCAAGTTTTGATTCATCCTCCTTTATGGTTGTCAAATTGGTCTAACATTTTTATCTAATATATATATATATATATATATATATATATATATATATATATATATATATATATATATATATATATATATATATATATATATATATATATATATATATATATATATATATATATATATATATATATATATATATATATATATATATATATATATATATATATATATATATATATATATACGTATTAATAATTTTTAGAGTTAATTCCTTTCATATCAGTGTATTCCAATGCATAATCAGAAGAATGTTGTAGTAGTATTTTTACTATTTATTTCTTTTGAGATTCCTCTAGGTCATCATTAATATTCAAAGTTTTTCATGGGAATATTTCTATTAAAGTATTTCCAAAATTTTCCAAATAATGTAAAGAAATTTGACAAGATGATTTATATTCAAAATTACATTGTCCTTGAAAATCTAGACTAGATTTACAATATGAGAAAGATTCATTATTTTCCATCAAATTAAAAATTTGATCTTCTTCATCTATTTGTGAAGGGGAAAAAATTGAGATCATATATCAATATCATATTATATCCTTTCTTCACTTTAAAATTTTATCATTTTTTTTTCTGGAGGATATAATGTGGATCTATTTTTTTAACATCCATCAGAGATAAACATTTCACCAGATATACAATGTATAAAAGCATCAACTATAGCTAACCGTGGTCTTCCTAGGATCAATAGATGGCCTCCTAGATTATTCTTGGGTGTTAAGATCATAAAATAATCGACCCAAGTGTTATAAGAGAACCAAAAGTGGTATGCCATGACCTGGGTTTGGGGGTCTTCCCCAGACTTACCTTTAAATTTAGGAAAATATCCAAGGATTTTGGTCGAAACTTGTGGCCAATGAAATCGATGTTAGATGGGGTCCTTTTTAATAGTTTAAATGTTTGGCAGTTGAAACGTAGCAAAAAAAGTGTAGGGGAGGATGATGAGGATAAAATTTTTGGGGATTCCAACCTGGTTCATATGGATTTTCCCCCCAATAGGGTAGATTTGGTCCTGGACACACATATTTACACCATTATTGGTAAGGACCTTGCTGCAGTTGTTTCTGAACATAGGGACCTTGTTGGGGCTATTGATAAAGCCCCTCTTGAATTTGAGGATGTGGAAACTTGTTGGATATAAGGTCGAGGGTGAGGTCCAACCTGTGTTGCCTGCTGAGCACGGGGTCCAGTGTGTGGTACTTGGTGAACGTAGGGTCCACCCTAAGATCCTAATTGGGCCTGTTCATACTAAATAATCTCTTGATATTTGGCACTAGACTGAGGCCTAGTCTGGGGTTACTAGTACTAACCATGAGGAAGTGACTGGTACTAAATACAAATTTGACCCAGAGGGAGATTAGAACCAATTTGGGTGTAAGGACCAAACCAAGGGTTAGTATAAATTTCACCTGTGGGAAGTTGGTTTTGTTCAACATACTGTTGAGAGGAGCCTGGTTGAGGAACATATTGATATTGTAAATTCGGTTGTTGAACATACTCATGAGGGATGTTAGGCTGCTCAACATACGAATATGGTACATTTAGTTCCTGAAGACACTGCCGAACTTGAGAATATTGAGTGTGGGGTTGGTGAAACACTAATGTGGCTGAAGAAGTCTCACCATTCGAAGGAATGGTTCCTATGACAGGGTTCGTCGATTGTGAAGAGCATGTCCCACATAGACTAGCATTAGGATTTCTTGCCCTAGGAATGGGTCCAAAGTTTAGTGGCCCCCCACTCAAGAGGGGAGGTAAATAAACAGGATTAGATTACCCCCAAGGCATGGATAAAAAAATAAATTTTCCACTCAATGGTGGAACTACACTAATCATAGATGGCAAGAAGGGGGTAGAGGATCCTACATAAACAATCATTTGACTAATAGTGACTATAGGTCGAAAAACAAGTTTATATGTGGAAGCCACGTTTGAAATGAATGGGATGGAATATAGGGGAATACATGCTAAAATAATGATATTCGAAAATAAATATGTGGCATCGGAAGCTCCTGAAATAAGATTCCCCAAAGTGGTATACCCTTGGGGAAGTGGAGATGCAACTTGACTAAAGTATGTTTAGTTTCCATTGCCTGAATCGTGAGGTGTGGAGCCAAAAAAATCACCTTTAGAGGGAAATAGAGATGAGGAAGCTTTCGGGATATAGGTACCAGTAGTTTCCTGTAGAGTACTCTGAGGAGCACTCACGAATGGGACATCATCAGAATTGGATGCGATTTTTTCATGAAATAAATGATAAACAGTAGAGAGAGATTCTACTAGAGAAGAAGGAAAGGGGAACTCCATGTCTATCGAAAGGACTATAATCTTGTTGATGTGAGACCAAAATCGGATCAAAGAGCATATTTTCAGGAAAGACCATAAAATGTGCAAACTATTTGGGACTTTCTGGCTCAGAGTATTATGATATCGTCCAAGGGAAACCTTCAGATGGTGGTTGAGATGAAATAGGTTGTACACTAATGACAATCAAGACTTTTCCACCTTGAGCTTCAACTGGTCCAATCAGAAACTGGGGTACCTCAAGAGGAGGTTCTTGAGATCCTTCAAAGTAGGGACAAGGTGAATCCAATGATTCAGCCACGATGACCTTTCAAGACAAGATAAAATAAGGAAGAGGTGAAAATGTCAAAAATACACAATTTATCGAGAAATGATGAGACTGGAGAACTACGCAAGTAAGATATTTTCATGGGCGATTACTGTTAGAATTAACAAAAAATAAATAAAAATGGGTGTACTAGGCATAAAGGTTTACCAAGTATTCGTGAACTGTAATATACACTTTGGTGATGAATTATAGAAAAATTACTAAGGACCGAAGGTAATATAGCAGATCTTCCCCAATGTTGTGTCTAGTGTATCAGGTTTACAAGTTAGCTAACTCAGTTACCTATGGTAGGCTTGCAACCTAATGGTGTCTTCCAAAATATACGAGATGGTACGTGGCAGTTCAGTCTGTAGTAGTGGTTTATAATGCATAGTCGTTTGATGAGAGTGCCCCAAATATACTTATCATACATCAATATACTTCCATACATGGGACGCGATATCACCCCCAGGTTGTAATGCAAACCATTAACGAGAACTCCTACGTTTTATGATGGTAGAACACGTCTCTATCCTAGACCTCTAAATTTTCTCATTAGTTCCAAATGCTCCTTAAAGTAAATTGGGTAAATTTTAATGTTGATATTGAACTAAGTTTCAGTTTCTGTCTCAAAATTGATGTCACCCGAGTCCTAAGATGCAGGCTAAATGAAAAAATAAAATATTTCCATGTCAATGAAGTCTAAACTATTTAGGGAAGAGATGCAAACAAAAGTGAAATCAGTGCAAAAAACAATTATTCCCCCCTAAACAAGTTCAAAACTATGAAATTCAATTCTTTCTAATCAAATTCATCTTTCCCAAAAATGCAACTTATTGAAAAAATGAAAACATTTCGCTTTCCAACTAACATGCATAAAATGATATATATATATATATATATATATATATATATATATATCATTTTAGATGCAACCAAAAGTAAAATGAACTAAATGAATGAAGAAATAGAAAAGAAACACTTTTCAATTTTCTTTCAATTGAACAAAAATCAAAATCTGTTTAGAAATACATGAAAACAATTCTTTTCACCCCATTTTTCAAAGAGATAAAGACAAGCCAAATAAATAACTAAAATGAAAATCACTTTTAGTTTCCTTTTTAATTTGAAAAAGATGCACACTCCTGTGGACTTGTGAATCGAAAAATTTGTGATCCTATGTTTGAAACTAAGTTGGAGGTAAGCCAGTGCATACGAAAAACTAATTCAAAACCATTCAGAATAAATGCAACACAAGGTGTTTGAAATGGTCAAAAATCTCCCAACTCAAAAACAAGTCAAAGAGACAAAAACACTCGTTCAAAGAAGACAAACAAGTCAAACACACAGACAAGAGGTCACTTCAACTCTACAAACATTCTTCAAGGGCCGGGACACACTGGAAACACAAGGGGAAACGTAACGTTTCCTAGGTCTCATATCAACACTTTTGTGATAATAAGAAGGTTTTTGAAATAAAAATAGGCATGCCTCTGCTATATAACAAGGCTAGCAACACTACTGTGAAAATAGAAAACACGACAGTCGCTAAAAACAAGGGAAGAAAAGGAGTTTGACATCAAAAACATACCTGATACAGTGAAATTATTATCAAAACCTATGAAAACTAGCACAGAACTAAGCAAGCTTAGATTTCATTGATCGATCAAACTGATCCAGGATCAGTCCGTGAAAGGAAGGCTACGAGGCTAAGATCCCGAGTGGAGTCTCCACTTCCGTTGTCAATATAAATCCCCTCTATAGACAGAGGTGATCTCCCTAACCCTAGAGTGGGTCTAGCAACTTGAGATACTTTCTAATGCAAATATTTCTTAGATAATATTCAATATGTGACAAGAAAAGTGATATAAGTTTTTTTTTCTCGATGTTATGTTTAGACCCATTGATGATGACGTTAATCCAAAATCCATTTAGGCTCACTCATTGCTACTAGTGCACACCAATACCTTCGGATGATCAAGAGGAAAAAACAAACGTAATCCAATACATAATAGTCATTAAAAATTACGTATCTAACAGATCAAGGTGTACCAGAATATTTTCATAAAAGATCATATAAATATAGAAAGAAAACATTAGATGTTGTATTGATAAATATGAAAGGAAGATATTACAACCCAGGCCTTAATGTTGGAGGCATCTCGTTCATGAAAATCTGAGTCCTTTACCCATGCTATAAAGAATTCCTTCTCCCGAAAAACTTAGGCATCATCACAGTGCAAGAATGTTAGGGGAACGAGATGTTAGACTAGCCCAATGATGACCAAAAATTAGTGGAAGGATAGGGATCAGTTTATAGGAAGGGAGAAGAGGTTGGGAGTCCATGAAAGGAGGAGGAAGGTCCACTTTATAAGGGATATACCCCCATGGATGAGATCAAATCTCTAAAATCAAAGACCTCAACTCTATCACCATCGTTTTACAACCAACTTGACGCCTAGAAATTTTAGAGGTCGAAGTTTCTCCTCCATTCAAGGAAACCCTTGCATAAATGGATAAACACGATTTCCAAGAAATAAGGGCTCCTGTAGTGCTAAGCTAAAACTGTCAATATGAGATCAGCGCGAGCATGAAACTACGAAACATGATGACCCATAAAACTATGGTTTTTACCAAGTTCCTTTAGTAATATTCAATGGTAGTTTTCTTTGAGTCTTGAAGGGATTTCTTTACATATTTCTTCATGGTGGAAACATTGCACAGTCTATAACGGGGCACTTCAAGATTAGGGATAGGAAGTAAGCATGGTGATCAATTATAGTGCAACCCTCTCATGACCCTTGTTTTTTTCTATGTATGTGAGTTCTAGGGTTTTAATCTATCTAGAGAGTCTTGGAGAAAAATTGAAATAATCCATAAGAATTTCATCACCTACAACCTCAAATTAAATATAATAACCCCTACACTATTCTCTTAATTGAGGACAACCTTTCACCCATTGAATGGATAGTTATGTTTAGGTATATGATATATAAGAATACATTGTATAGCATGGAAGCTAGGAGGCTCCCAAAAATTCTTTCTAACTCTGGTCAAAACCACCTTCGGCTCAAGAGAGGGTGGCATAAGGATTCCAAGTCATGGCTCGACGATTGGGAGGAAAGAGAGGATAACTTCTTGGGGAACAAGGATAATATTAAAAACATCACTACTTCAAAATTTAAGGATAATTTGTGGAGTGATATGGAGTTAGAGAGGAAAATAAAGTTAATATACTATAAGGAGATAATCAACCCCATGCTTTCTAACCAAAAATACCTTTCTGTATTAACTAGTACTAAGAAGAGAATTGATATTGCAAAGCATCAGAACTAATTCTCATGAGCTTCAAAGTGAAACTAGATGTTGGTCTATTCCCAATATTCCTTGGGACAAAAGAATATGCCTCCCTTGCAATACTAAGAAAGTCAAAGATGAAAAACAATTTCTCTTGGATTGTCTGACCCTTACGCACATTGGTTTTCATTTCCATAAAAATTTTCCCATTACCAACCTCCTTGACTTGTTGAGTCAGGAAAACAAAAGTGACCTCAGAACACTTCTTTCCCTCCTTTTTTATCACAAAAAGTGAAAATGTGAAGCTGGGTTACACTTTTTACCCTTTTTTGAGAAAAAATTTTCATTTTTTTCGGTTCTTCAACTTTTTGCAAACTATAACAATTTTTCTGTGTAGAATTTCATTTTTCAATAAAAATAAAAGTAGTGAGAAATTTTGTTAGCTTTCTATTACTTCTTTTTTGAAATTTTTTTATGTAGATTTGATATGTCAACTTAGTGTTTCTTTGAGTGTGTGTTTCTTAACAATCAAAGGATTCATAAGAAGTCATGTTATGACACAATGTTGTATTCATTGAAAATTTGTGTTTTTGAAAAAACAAATTGTGTTACAACAATCTAGATAGAGTCTACTTTGTTTTCGTCATATTTACAAAGCTAATGGATGCATATCATAATTACTAGAATTTTTTGAACTGCTCCAATACGAAAAACTGCGTATTTTGGATATGTTTCGCGTCGCAAGAAATTTCTTAAAATATAAGCTATAAAATAAAAATCTAAAAGCTACCCATTAGAGATGACGGACCAATGTAATGCCCCATAATTTTTCCAATTTTTTTTACAATGTTTTTTGGGAGATACAAAATTTTGATTTCACTGAATCACAATGACCCTCAGAAATTGTTTGCACCCATTTTATTAGAAAAATAATTAAAATTAATAAACGTTTGCGAAATTCCATAAAATTTATATTTCCTGAAAGTAGATTCAATTCTAAAAATTCTTTTCTTGGTTCCAATAATTAATTAACAACCTTTCATGGAGTTTAATCAGTACAAAGTTGCAGAACCGTTTTCAGAGCCTGGTTTTTGCGTAATTGGTGACGCATTAGTTCGGCCGAACTTTTAGTCCAAGTTCGGCCGAACTATGTTTTCCACTTAAGACTCTTTAAATCTAACGTCTTAATAGTTCGGCCAAACGTTTGATCAAAATTTCGTCCGAACTATTGTATAACTCTCCGTCGGCGAGAAAATTTTGCGGAGCCCCCTACTAAAACACATTTTGCGTCAATATAAATTTCCGTGAAATGATTCACAATTTTCACACATTTCACACACTTCATCTCATTTTACAATGATTTTGGTTTGGGTTCAAAAAAATTTCTTCAAAGTTTGGGTTTAAGAACATTTCTTGGAAACAAATTGATTTTTTGGAAGACATTTCTTAGAGGTATGTACGTGTTTTGAGTTGAAGTAAATCTTTTGAGCTTCGTTTCATTTTCTAAAACATTTTTCTCTCAATTTTTTTAAAGTGTGTGTTTTGGATTGGAGTATGTATTTTTTACAAAAAAATTAGATTGAATTTTTTTAAATTAAATATTTTCTGATATTCTTTGTAATTGAGTTATTGTCTAATTTTTTGAAGGAAATTTTTTGAACTTCATACCCTATTATCATGGGAAATCGAAGAACTTGTGCGAGAAAATATGATTGAAAAAGAGACCCTGAGGCACGTAGAGAAGAAACAAGACAATCTCACAAAAGAAAGTTAGAAGCCCTCTCAAATATTGAAGAGGAAAATCAACCTCAAGTATAAATTGAAGTAGGTATGTAAATGTAAATATTATGATCTATTGATATATTTTTAAAATTTTCCCAATGTAAAATGGGAAGCTTAATTTTTATTTGATGAGCTAGTTTGAAAAATATTTTGTTTAATGTAAACAGACAGAGATACTCCTCAAAATATTGAAGAAGAAAATAAACCTCAAGCAGAGATTTAAGCAGATATGTAAATGTAAATATTATGATCTATTGATATATTTAAAATTTTCCTAATGTAAAATGTGAAGCTTAATTTTTATTTGATGAACTAGTTTGAAAAATATTTTGTTTAATGTAAACAGATAGAAATACTCCTCAAAATATTGAAGAAGAAAATCAACCTCAAGCAGAAATTGAAGCGGGTATGTAAATGTAAATATTATGATCTATTGATATATTTAAAATTTTCCTAATATTTATCGACATAGTTATTAATTTAGTGATTTATTAAATATTTACTATTTTTTTCAAATACGTACAGATGAAAAAACTATCGATAATGAGATGTTAGAAAATGTTGACACTCACACATATGGAGATAAAAAACCTGACCATGTTATACGATATCGTTTCAACCGCATTTTTGAAGAGTATTTCTTAAATGAGCAAGTGACAGTTCATGCTCAAATGTTGAAAGGTCTCCTATCATTAAGAAAATTAAAAGAAGCGATGACACTATTGGGTATTCGAAAATCAACCAAAGATAAAAAAATGAATGAAGAGGTGATAAAAAATATGAGTAGTGTGATAAAGTCAATTAAGAGATCTAGAGACAAAGATGTTTCAAATATAAGTAGAGGAATACAGATGGCAATAGTTTCACCAAGTACTCAAGAGAATCGTTTGATAACATCTATGGCACGAGCACTGGGAACCTCATGGAAAAATCTGCACAAACATCAAAAATTTCGACTACAAATAGATGTAAATGATGAACTCGCTTATTGGAGAGCTATTTGTAGGCAACCATACAAAGATAGACTTGGAGAAAATGTAAAAAAAATAATATATGAATATTGGAAGAACAATTTGCGTGTTTCACCAACTGCAAGACATGTGATGCGAAGAATAATAGCATGAAATCAGTATGAAGAACATGAAAAACATCTCTTGGAAACCACTCAGATAGAGTTATTCAACAAGTTCAAAAAAGAGAATCGTTAAATTCATGTTTCACTCAGTGCTTTTGTTCAACAAAAACCATGGTATGTAAAACCTATCACCATACGCGACACTTGTTGTTGTCATTATCATGTGGAATTTGAGTTATATTATGAAACATTCCTTGATTTCGGTAGAACATTATGGAAGGATTCACCTCCTCCTTCCACTATCCGTGAATTCATATCTCAAATTCTATGTGAAAGAGAAAGCGATGAACTATTTTACAAAAAAAAATGTGTTGGTGGTAAAAATTGCAATGATTGTGGAAATTTGACTAAATTTAAAAGCATATATCGTATTGATATAAATGATCAATCATTGTCCAACATGAAAGTGAAATGGAAGAGATATGAATATATCGGTACATCGATTCAAGGTGAAAATAGTGTTAAAAGAATCAAATTACGAGAAGACGAAATTTTTCTGATAGACTTTTTGAGAAATTTTGAGGAAGAAATTTACAAATACACCAAGCATTCCCATAGAGCTCGATGGCAAGACTTGAAATTCAAAAAACCTCGTGAATTTTTTCCAACAGGGACCATTTTGTCAGTGATTGATTTTGCAAAAAACTACACATTTGTTCCACAAAAAGAAATTCAGAGTGAATACTATCATTCTGACCAAGTCTCCATGCTCGTCCATATTCTATATAGACATGCTGAACAAAATGTCGATCATATAGAAAGTACGAATGAAAATCGACATATAATTAAAGAATATAACTTTTATATCAGTGACGATCGTACACATGATACATGTTTTGTACAACATTGTTTTGGAAGAATTTATGATTCATTGAATGATCATGGAATAACATTCAATGAACATTGGATATGGTCAGACGGATGCGCAGGTCAATTCAAATCTGCACGATCATTCTTTTGGTTGTGTTGTCTTCATAAGAAAACATGCATTAAACATTGTTGGAATTTCTTTGAGACTGGCCATGGAAAAGGATAACATGACGGTGTAGGAGCATGCATAAAACGAGTACTTCAAAGATATCAAATGAACCACTCTGCACGCCGACTTGTGAACGCTGAAGAAGTTGTTCAATGGTGCATCGCTGCTCTAAGCCATGAGAAAAACCCATCAAGAGAAGTGAGAAGGTACATTCAATTTAATTTATATTGGAAATCTAATTTTAAACATTGTACATTTATCATGCAATGATTATTTTTAATTGTATTTTGATATCATATTTACAAATTCTTTTTCTAATTTTCCATATAGAGGTTTTTCTGGCATATTGGAATCGGAGACGTAGATAGATCAATTGGAAATGACGTTGAAACAATAAAAGGGACTCGAAAATTGCATTCAATTCAAACAAAGTTGTCCACAAATGTGTTTGCATTGGATAAAATAAAATATTCTTGTTTTTGTGATGTTTGCATAGACAACACAAAATCCAATGACGTTTGTGAAAACAAAATGTACGTGAACGATTGGAAACATACAGAGCTAAATACAAAGGCAAAAATGTATATTGCAATGTTTGAAGAAATGAAATCAGAGAAAACTACAATATCATCCGATGGTGATCGAGTTTCTGATCTTGTTAGAGAAGGTAACATTTGAATTACTTTCTAATGATTTAAAGATCTAGAAATAAATTTAAATATGCATAATTAAATGTTAAATTTATTTTATTGTGCACGAGATGTTTTCGCTGTAATTGCACCTATTGACAACGATGAAAATGTGAAATATTATTTGATGTGTTGCACCGAACGAAAAATGAAATTATTACAAGACTTTAATGATCACGGATTTCAGTATGACAGAGGGTCTATTATACTGAAAGGTTATTTTTTCAAACAAACTCATCAAAGTGGAGACTTTGTTTACTTTGAAGACTACGAACCTGATTCCATAAGTTTTCAATATGGTCACTTGGTGTGTGCAACACGCATAAATTTGATAGAAGTTCAATCAAAGAAAAAATCGAAAATTAAGAAATGGAAAATGTCAAAATCCGATCATGAACGGATTATTGAGGATGGAATTCCATTAGAATTTTTTTGAGTGAAGTGTCCAACAATTTATTATCTTTGGATTAAATATGTTTTATAACTTCCAGTACTCAACTAAAAATTGAGTTGCTTATGTTATTTGTGGTTTGCACATGTTACAAATTGTTTGGGTACAAGCACATGCTCTAGTATCAACTGAAAGTAGTTTTTCTATACATGTGCATTGATGAAAATTGTTATATGTATTGGATATATATATATATATATATATATATATATATATATATATATATATTTAGAATGAAATTAATTGTTCTTGTATATGTTTTCCGACCGTATGGTACAAATTATTTCACTTTATTTTGTAAGGTCAGATTCGGTCTCCATATGGCCTAGCCTCCAAGGGATGAGATAACAAGTGGTTGTCCCCACTTGCCCGAATCTCAGCTTTTAAGTACAATTTTATTGTTTATGACAGGCATCTTACATGATGTCCTAGCCAAGGATAGATTCTCTTTGTTTCAAGTTTCCGGTAAAAGTTGTCACCGAATGACCTACTAGGATATTATAAATACTAGCTTTGTAAGATCATTTGGCATTCAGAAAAATTCGAAAGTCTTAGACTGTCAATCAATTTAAAGTATCATTTACCCTACAGAGTGTAAAACATTCAATGTAGGTTGGTGACGATGCTCACTCCTAGCTTGAAGCAGCACCAATGACCAATTCTTTAATGAATTCCGATGCACTAGACCAAATTTGGTGACCTACTTGGTTTTTCACCCAAGAAATTCCAAGGTACTCTTCTTACCTTTGGCCCCCAAAGCTACAATGGATTTATAGGAAGGTGAAGAAAAAAAATTTCACTAATAGGAATTTTGTCACATCCCTAATCTCCCCTTATCAAAAAGTTCCTATCTACTACATTATCCAGCGTGTACTCAAGATCACTATTTCGTAATTAGAATATCACAATATCATAATTTCTCACAAAAATACATGGAATGCCATTATGACACTCATCTAACAATGGGGAGCTCAAAACCTAGAAAGCTCCTCGCCCCCTTAATAATAATGTGTTTAATTTAGTCTTTTAGGTGAGGATTAGGTGTGAATCTTGTTTTCACATACAAAAATAATTAATTGTTTAATTCCATAAATTTGATTATTCACCAAAATACATGTCATATCCACTATTTGTCTCTCCTACAAATTCCCATTATTTTATTAAAATATGATTTTATCTCACCCAACTATCACATGTTCCTAAAATTACTCCTAATTGTTGCCTATGCTGCTTTTCCCTTACTTATTTTTAGAAATTTATTTTCCTAGATCCATCATAACTATGGATCTATCAAGTGCCGAGAGGGATCAAATATCTAGAGGTGCAAACCTCTTTTTTGAGTGCAAAACTTGAGGAAAGGTTTGCACCTCGAGAGATTTGATCCCTCTCAGCGCTTGATAGATCCGTATTTAAGATGGATCTAAGTTGGTTTCAGTCGTGTGCAACCAAGGAAAAACTATCGATAAACCATTTTAAATATATGCTAAATATGTTTGAGATTTATCAAGTCATTTTAATTTTAAATTTTCTTAGTTACCTCAATTTGTTGAGATGATAAATATTGTAGAATAACTTTAATAATGGAAAATGATCAAATAAAATTTTTGAATGCGAAGTAACAATGTACTAATATTGAATGATAGAATGTGAATAATTAGAATGTAATCACTTACAAATAGCATTTATTGTGATCAATCTTAAACTATTTTCTTCTTATATTCTTATTTTCACCCTTATTAGTTTTGTCATCTTTCCGTATCGATTATATTAAAAAGAAAGTAAAAATCATAAATCATAAACCATTTAAATATTTAGCTCAAACTCTTGTAGTAAACACCATACCTCAAGTCTCTCTTGCTCTCCAATATTATTAGGTTTAATTATTATAACAGAGAAATCGTTCTACATTGTCAATACCTTTTTGCGCTTACACTGAAATCAATGAACACTATTAATCCAATGACTTTACAAGTAATGTACCATCATACATGCAATTATATCAAATCAGAAATCAACATATACAATGAAATCAATGGGGATTGTCTTGTTACAAGTAACATAATTTCAATTTACCACATGTGGAAATCTAGGTTGAAACCATCCAAAAATTTAAGTTGTAGATTTAAACCATCCAAAATTTTAAGTTTTAAAACCCTTTTGATTATATATTGTGCAACATTAAAACATTAAAAATTTAAAGTTCATTAAATATCACATGCAAAATGTATATTGAAACCATCCAAAACTTGAGTTTTAAAAACTTCACATGCCATGCCAATTATAATTCAACTATCCAACAAAAACATTTAACATTAAATATCACATGCCAAATGTAGTTCAAATGACAACATTACTTCACATTCACATGCCAAAAGTACTAAAACCATCCAAAAATTAAATGAAACAAATTATATAATAACAATGTAATAAAATATGTCCAAAAATTGTAAATCTCACAAGTATCAAACTGTATCAAGTTTAACAAATTTTAAAACCATCTAAATTTTGAAATCAAATCTATTGTAAATCATGTCCATCAAATGCAAGATCTGGCGTCTTCCCTACTAGGGTCTCAGTCCGCGCCCTATCATGTGAATAGGAAACCTACATACACAATGCACATGTACTTGAACATTAAAATTTGAAGTTTTAAAAATGAATGAGAATATATATATATCTAAAAATTCATGTAAAAAACAAAATATAACAAAAAAATCATGCAATACCTCGTAAGGTTCCCTCTCCATTTGATCAAAAGGTTCTCCCATAGAAACATCTGCAGTGGTAAATTGTACAATATACATGTACAGTTAAATGTATATATATATATAAATTAAAAACTTTCAAATGAAAATGCATGTGTACATATACAAACTTATCTTCAATAATATTAAAAAAAGGAACTAAAGACAACTTGTTCAAATGCTGTGGATGTTCCTATCACCATCGCTAGAGTCGTCGGATTAAAGAAATATTCTATAGGAACCTAAATTCAAAAAATTTTAAATAACTAAAAATATAGATCTCTGTATATATATATATATATTTCAATTTTTAATGGAACTTTTTGAGGTAGAATATATATATAATTTTTAAACATAAATTTTAAACTTGTGAAAAATTGTCCATACTCGTGGCTCATCTCCCAATGAAGTAGAAGGTACATCTCCTAAGGAAGAAGAAGGTACCGCCATCCCAAAAACATCAGACGGAATCAGTACTTGTTAAAACATTTTATCAAATTATATATATATACATACATGTACATGTGTGGCAACAATTATTTATTTTAGAGTCACTTAAAAAACACTAACATACATGTGCCAACATATCATGATGGTCAGACCCATCTACATCGTTTGAACCGGAAGTCCCAAACGTAATATTAAAATTTTCATCACGCATCATGCCTGAGAACTGAAAATTGTGTTTTAACATATAATCATACATTAAATTAGATTAATGTACACATACAAATAAATGTATACATGTACATACACATTTATTTATTACAAATTGTACACATGTATATGTAAAAATAATTTCAAACCCTAAGGTCACTAACACATACCATTCCAGTGCCCTCTTCCTCATGAAAAATTAGGTCTTGCAGACCATTGCGACAATTTATTGCATATGTTCGGAGATCTTCAACATTCATGTTGTAAATCTCCTCATCTGTACGAGAAACAAAATTGCACGTGCATTTTCACGTGCTCTTTTTCGATTTAAACAAATATTGACTCCACTCAATCCGCTATAAACATTGTCGATCATAACATCTCTTGATTCTCGACTTATTTGAGAAGTCGCATCCATCTCTGATTGCAGAGTTTCGACTCGAAACGGTCGACTCAGCAATGGCGGCTCAGGGCGAGGCAAATCCACATCTCGCTTAGTGCCCTTACGTTGATATAATCGACCTCTCCCCGGGCCAAAAAATTCTGAAGGAAGGTAATTGTAGTTGGGTTTCATACCCAAGAAAAATTCTGCATAAAACATTTGTGGAAAATAAATAGGAACCTCATCGTTCCATGGAAGCCTTCCAAAGGCCGCAAGATGTCGATCATACAAATAACCAACTTTTCTGGGTGCTTGAAATACTGCACCTTCAACATTTTTCTTTTTGGCCCTTCCTTATAATTAAACATTGACTTGGCCTCTGCTCTTGTAACTTTTGTTTTATGTCCTGCCATTTATCGAGACCTATCACCATTTCTTTTCTCTTTCTCATGAGTTCTACAAACGAATCAGTCGTTGGCCCCAAATTTCTGTACACATTTACCATTTCACCCAATGAATGTGTAACTATTTCTAGGCTTTGTCTACTCTCAGCAGGTAGAGACAAAGCCACAAGATCTCTTTGCAATTTTGCATGAAGGCTTTGACACCTTTGTAAGGTGCATTCCGCCATGTTGGTTTCCCATGGTATATCAGTAATCTTAGCCGGATAAGTTGTGCTAGGTTGAAAACCTTTTTATTGAATGTAGCACGCTACCCTATGTCTATTTTGACCACTGGCTCAAACATTTTCAGCCTCTGCATCAATATATATAAAATTTCGTATATTAGAAAAAACACGTGTAAAAAAAGTTGTACAAATTTAATGAAAAAATATTGAAATTGATGGCAACCTTGATGTTGTTGGTTAACATCTTCTCCAACATGACCCTGATGAGAACCAGCCCTAGAATGACGCTGCTGAGAACCAAACCCACAATGACCCTGTTGAGAACCAGCAGCAGTTGATTGGCCTTCGGGAGAATAAATATCACCCCTTCCCGCAACCTGCTACCACTCATACCTCGACCGGTTGAACCTTGGCCACGCTCCATGGATGGAGTTGAAACCCTTCTCCTCTTACCTCCTAAACATTAAAATATGAAACTTATTAACAACTAAATTAACTCAAAGTTAATAAAAAAATCAATTCCATATGTACACATGTATGGAGATTTAAGATTATATTTAAATATCGTGAACATTCCCCGATCCCTGAACCTCCATATGGGATTCGACTGATCTTCGTTGTTCATCCTCCATGATATATATCTATTGGTCAACATTTACACAAAATAGATTTCAAAAAATCAATTTGTAATTTAGTGTACACAAATTATGTAGAACACAACTTTCAAAGAAATAATTGATCATGTGTGAAACTAAATTAATCGAAAAAGATATTATAAAAATGATAAGTTCACCAAATTGCGCTTTACATGGTCGGAGCACACTTGGTATAAAATTTACTACTTATACACTTTAGTTTGTGGGAGAAATGACACATGTACATAGTTTACCTTAAAGTCGTTGTGTTTTATGGATATTAAAATGAAGAACTTCTATTTAGATCCATTCCAGAGATTGACTGTAGGGGCATTTACTAGATATGTCACCTCTCATAAAAGATGAGATCCAGAGGATACCTGGCCCTTTATAGACTCTGCCTATAGAACTTGTAGAAGTAAACACTAGAGGCATTAACAATATCAAAGAATGTTTTCATGCTCAGACATGGGAATGTGTCTCTTTCCCTACGCAAAAAAATAGTTCAAGGTAGTTAATCTTCATAGACATGTCATCAAGGAAGTCAATGTGATCATCCCCAACTTACTTTTTATGAAATTAAGCTTGGAATCTCATTTTAGAGCTCAAATAAACCTCTAGTTTATTTTGGTTTAGACAAGGTCTAGAATTTGAAAAGTGAATTCCCTCTTTCTTCCTCTTACATGTCCAATGATCAGAATTTGGATTGAGGGAAAAGATTTTCCTAGAAATAAAAATTTTGCATTTTATAAATGTGTAAACATGAGTTTTTAAATAAATGAGGAAAAAATTCAAAGGCCCATTGGACAAGGAAAATGATGTTGAAAATAAGATGCAATTGTTTTTCTAACAGATGGTTATATTTCTTATCCAATTAAGGCCTTGCATGTATTTTGATGTCTCATGAATTTCTTCACAAATTCAATGTATGGTGCATGGATTTGATGCACCATTGATGACTCCATTAATGACCTTGCTGAGGAATTTGATGCACACAATATTGACTTTGAAGATGGTTTAGAAGATGTTGAAGAAGTTGTAGATTTTGGTGTTGTCAATGAATGTTTCTTTGTTGTTGGACTTGATCAAGACATGTAAATTAACTTTACGAGCAGATTGAAGACCTTGAAGAGGTTTTAGATTTTGTTGTTCTATGGGACAAAAATCAATATGTAGTTCAATATTCACTTGGTTTTTATAATTGGATAGAAGAATGACTTAAAATGACCTTGCATGTCTTCTCATTTTAGAGCTCAAATTTTTAGGAAGGATTTAAGTATCCACCTTTCAAGAATCACTAGAAGAGGTTGATAAAGAATATAGGAAGACAAAAAACTAACCAGTGGTGTAATAAATGGATTTCTTGGGAGATAGATTGGCATATGGACTTTTGGTAGCTAGAACTTTTCCAAATAAGTGAATGTATTTGAAAATCGAACCTCTAGTTTATTTTGGTTTAGACAAGGTCTAGAATTTGAAAAGTGAATTCCCTCTTTCTTCCTCTTACATGTCCAATGATCAGAATTTGGATTGAGGGAAAAGATTTTCCTAGAAATAAAAATTTTGCATTTTATAAATGTGTAAACATGAGTTTTAAAATCTAATTAACTCATAAATTTCTCACAAAATACACTTAAAGCTTGACACATAAACCCCTTCCCCAACAAAACTAGTGTGAAAATATTCAAATCAAGTTGGTATCAAAGTACAATTTAGCTCATTTTAGTCAAGGTCAGTTATAAGAATTTTCTATTGGTTTATGTCTTCAATTTCCTCTGAAAATGAATGTGTACGTGCTTTTGAGAGACACTAGAGGAATAAGGTCCAAATTTTTGATGAAAATGTGCTATGAAAGTAAAGGGTTTTAAAGGAAAGCATGTACAAGGCATAGTTGAGCCAAATGTTCTTCAGGAAGGGCCTAATTATTTGGGTCTTGGTTATGGAAAACATGGAAAATGCTCCAAAGCCAAGAAGGCACATGAAGCTGTTCCAAGAAGGAATTTTATTTCGTGTTCATTACCTCAAGCTTGTGAAGTTTGTGTTCATGATGAATGGAAAAGTTTGACACCCACTTTGCAAGAAGATGTTAATAATCATGCAGCTAATGAGAATGTAAAGGAAGAGGATGTTGAAATCTCTAGAGTCATTGAATTCATTGCTAGTATTCAAAGGAGAGCCACTACCTCATGTCAAATCACCTCCTCAAGAAGGCGACAACGGTGAATGTTCAAGGTATAAATTTGCCTCTAATCAAATTGCTTTTGATTATGATAAACATGGTAAATATTCAAATAAGATATAGAAAAGAACTTGCATGTTCCTTTTGTGGTTTGAATTTAATCATAATGTTTATAGATGTTGGAAGAAGATATCCATGCACATGAAACTTTCTAAATAAATGAGGAAAAAAGTCAAAGGCCTATTGGACAAGGAAAATGATGTTGAAAATAAGTTGAAATTGTTTATTACTCATTGCCATAAGAAAGGTCACCTTGTAGAATATTTTGCTATATACAACACTGAACATTTTTAAAACATAAACTAACTTCTAGCAAACAATAATATTAAATTAGATTTAAAATTGTTTGTGCAGTTGAATTGATGTGCATAGAAAAACTGGGAATAGATATCTTTGATACATACAACACACAAATGCAAAATCTTAAAATATAAATCAATCTTGCAAACAAAAGGGTATTTAACTAGACAGAAATGTCCATATAGATTCAGCCAGAAACCGAGACCTAGTCAAAGAAAACATGAACCAATGGTTTATTTCAACTCTACATCAACATTGAAAAATCGAACTATTATGATGTGTTACAAATCAGCCTACATGGAAAAGTGTTGGTCGGCCTAAAAGGAAGTAATTCTATCTATATTTATATACCTTGTCTATGGCTCTTTTAATAAGGAATAACTCGGCAATCTCTGAAAATAGTTTATAGATTCTTGTAAGATTCAGTACGAATATGTTGATGGGATTTCAGTGTGAAGTTTAAAGAGTTTGAAAATAGTGTGGATCTATTGTTCAGTCATCTCTGAAGCAGATTGCGGATAGTATAGTATGAAGCAAATTGCATATAGTGTGAAGAAAATTGTGGATAGTCTTTAAGGAAGATTACAAATGCCAGAAAAAAATATGTGGATATATGTTGAAGGATGCAACACCAACTAATGTTGTTGATAAGACTGTTAAAATAGAGACATACCACGAACCTAAGGGTTTATCTGACCCTGCTGTGTAAAAGGTTAATGTTGTGGATAATACTGTTAAAATAGAGACAGAGAACAAACCCAAGGGTTTATATGACCCTGTTGTGTCAAAGGTTGGTCAAAATAAGAAGAAAAAACAAGGCAGCAAGGAAGAAAACAATGAAGATGGCAGTGGCAAAGATAAGTTTGTCGGCTTGATTTTTATGTGTAATTCTCAAACAAAGAAAGAATGTTTCTGATACAAAGTGTTTGGGTTGCCACCAACCAAAAAGGAGCTTGTAGAAAAGGTGAAGCCCGGAATTAAGCTCTTCTTGTATGATTTTAACCTTAGACAAATGTATGGTATCTACAAGACAGTGTCTGCTGGAGGAATGAATGTGGAACCAAATGCTTTCCAAAGTTGTAAAAGGCCACTCCCAACACAAGTAATCATTTTATATATGAAAGGGGTGCATCAAGCTTGTGAAGTTTGTATTCATGTTGAATGGAAAATTTTGACACCCACTTTGCAAGAAGATGTTAATAATCATGCAGGTAATGAGAATGTAAAATAAGAGGATGTTGAAAGCTCTAGAGTCATTGAATTCATTGCTAGTATTTAGAGGAGAACCACTACCTCCTCAAATTCACCTCCTCAATAAGGCGACAACGATGAATGTTCACTTGGTATAAATTTTCCTCTAATCAAATTTCTTTTGATTATGATAAATATGGTTTAAATATTCACATAAGATTTGGAAAAGAACTTGCATGTTCCTTTTGTGGTTTTAATAATCATAATGTTTATAGATGTTGGACAAGTGTTGGACTTTGTATCCAACAAGTCATCCACAACATTTGACGAAGGTGGAATGAGATAACGACAGGAATGGAAAAGAGGATTTCATAATCGATGAGGGTCAAGATGATTCACATGATGAAGTGCAACTAAAAGAAGCGCCATTGAAATGGTTTGCTAACAGATGGTTAGATTTCTTATCCAATTAAGGCCTAGCATTTATTTTGATGTTTCATGAATTTCTTTGCAAATTGAAAGTATGGTGCATGTTGCATGAAGCAATATGTTGAAAGTAGAGTTATGTTGACTCACTTAAATGCAACAAATATGGAAATTTGTACATGAGCTCTATTATTTGACTTGAGAGTCAGTTGTTTGAAGAGGCATGTTTTGTCGACTTGTGTTTGGTTGATGGTTTTGTACACCAATATGTAAGAATACATGGAGATATTCACATGATGTGAATTTTTTTTTCTTTGAAGGAGAAAAATGATATGTCAGCGAGCTATGTTTCTTGCATGATGTGTTTTCAGTTTGATGGTTTTGTTTGTGACAAGACGTCACAAGATTTTGGGAAGGTCCACTCTCGAGCGAGAGCCTCATGATTACAACCTAATCGTGAGAATCAAATGGGAGTGCATCCTTATTTTGAAAACAAATAGGATTCTAAGCTACCTAGGACTCAAACCATCATTTTTAAATTTGAAATATCATGGTGTGTTGTTTCAATGCTTGAATCCACAACCCTAACACATGAAATCACTAATCTAATTACACATGGAATAAATATTTATTTTCTCCAACATTAAAAATATAACTAAAAACTAAATTCAACATAGTTGAAAGAAAAATAAAATGGAACTTTAAACATTCAATGAAAATTTCTGAATAAGAACATTGGAATTATAAGTTTCTTTCTTACACAGTTTAAGATTTGGGGTGTAAAGTTTTTTTCAAAAATTCTTTTAAACTTTTTGATGCTTATAACATTGAATATATGTATATAATTCTTCTATAAATACTCAAATGTTTAGTTTTTTATTTTTAATAGAATTTTCAAATTTAACTAAGCTTAGGAACAAAAGTGACTCCAACTTCAACCTCTCCCATAATATTTGAAAATGTATACACCTCATAAATAATTTTTTCTATACATATATAAATGAGCATTAACTATAATAAAGAAAATTATTCATCAATTTCATAATTTAAATATATTAAATATTAAAGTGACATTTTTCTCTATAAAATTTTAAATAAAAAATAGACATATTATTCATTCTTATTAAATCATCTCGAGGTTAAATCATCTTAGGTTAAATTTTTGCAAATAAGTGAGTATTAAAAGAGATACAAGTTTGCAAATTCCATGGTCTTACAAAATACTTTTAATTTTCTCAATAGGAAGGGAGGATTGAGCAATCGATTATGGGTGAAGTTCATACAAATTTTATATTGTATAGTTTTTTAATATTTGAAAATGTGTAGACTTCATGAATAATTTTTTTCTATGCATATATTTAAAATAAATAAAATTATCTACAAATTTCACAATTTAAATATATTAAATATAATCATATTAATTATAAATGTAACCATACAAGTCATGCACAGATAAATGCAATAAATCCAACGCATCACAGTGAGAGTGTCGCTCCTTCAATATAATTCTCGAGCATGATAACACAATAGAGGAATGGAAATCATTGGTGCAATGGAACAACATAGAGGAGAATGCTAAGCCTTCCTATGGCATGTCCCTCACGTGGTAAAATTGTGACATGTGTGGCATTGATTCAGTTTCTAGCAAGACAAAGAGTAATGCATTATTATAAGACAAATAAGGGTGTGAGGAAGTTATATTCTACGATTATACAAATGCAAACACCAAAATCCAATGGTTGTGATCGATGTATTATTAAGGTTTCCATGAGTAATATGCATGAGTAGCACATGTTACTGTTACAAATCGTTTCATATCAATGAAGTTACACATTGATACATAAAAAGTTTGGTTCCCTATGAGATAATGTTGAGTGAAACAGGGGTAGTGCCCACTGAATAAATTGCCATGGTGCATCTTATAAGGTACCTAAAGAGAATGGAGAAAATGGGAGAAGGTAGATGGCCAAATGTTATCTTCAATGAAGGTATGAGTGAAAGAAAGAAATCATGGATGAGACAAAACAACAAATGGATGCAAAAATGGAATATTTAATTGAATGCATGCCCAAAAATAGCAAGGAATTAAAGAATTTTGTGTTGGAGAAGTTTCGTAAGGGTATATGGGGAAAAGAGTTGGGTAGAAAGAAGAAGTATTATATTCAGGAATTCAACCACACTTGTGATCTCCAACAAAAAGAATACATTAGAGCTAGCATTCCGCAGAGGGAAAAGGTTCTTATAGCTCAATTAAGAACTAACTCGCATCAACTTCGGTGTGAAACGGGACGGTGGAAGAGACCTAAAGAATATTGGGAAGAAAGGGTATGTACTTTTTGCATTTCTAGGGCAGTGGAATCAGAAAAACATTTCATTTTGGAATGTGACGCTTTCAGAGACATTAGGGACATTTACCGTATTATGTTAGCGTCAATTCCATGGCATTGTATTTTCAGTGATAGAACTCTTATAAGGTTGGGTCAGCTCATCATCAATTTGAGTAAGAAAAGGATTGAATTGCAGAAGGTAAAAAACAAGGAAGTTGGTGGTCTCATAAACTATTTTTAGTCTCGTGGACATTAAAATATCATTCATTCATTCATATATGTGAATATCGATGTGATTTCTAAAAATATGCGTTGAAAATTGACATGTGAACTCATGCAAAAGCTCTTCTCTCAAGAATTGTAGTATTTTTATAACGCTATAGATGGATGGCAATGCATGGAAATCGGTTATAAATGAAGTCATAAAATAACACATAAACACATGTAGTTCGTGCAACAAAATAACATCACAAGTTCAAATGCACAGATAACATATTAGACATTGTATGAATAATAGTGTGACTGTACAACATAGTAGCCATCAAACCTGTGCAATTTGGAGCAGTAAACCCCACCCTCTGTTTGTTTGAATTTTGGATTACTGTTATTCTTTTATATAATTTAACATTAGATATAAGTTTAAATTGAAAGCTACTTAGATGAAATATAGCTTAGATATGGCATTTGCAAATTATTATCTATTTATTGAACTGAAGGACATAATTATTACACATGTTTAATTTACATTCAAAGCTTCTTTGATTGATCTCCTATAGTTTAATGTAATGCTAGATATATAATTTAAGTTGAAGGCCCATGAGATAAATATGACTTCTATGTGATATTTGTATTGAATCATCTATTTGTTGTGTTATATTGACAATGGTGAATGTTCAAGGTATAAATTTTCCTTTAATCAAATTGCTTTTGATTATGATAAACATGGTAAATATTCACATAAGATATATAAAAGAACTTGCACATGTTCCTTTTGTGGTTTGAATAATCATAATGTTTATAGATGTTGGAAGAAGATACCCATACACATTGAAGCTTTCTAAATAATTGAGGCAAAAAGTAAAAGGCCCATTGGACAAGGAAAATGATGTTGAAAATTAGATGCAATTTTTTATTACTCATTGCCATAAGAAAGGTCACCTTGTGGACAAGTGTTGGACTTTCTATCCAAAAAGTCATCCACAACATTTGAAGGTGGTGGAAAGAGATAGTTCGACAAGAATGGAAAAGAGGATTCCATAATCGATGAGGGTCAAGATGATTCACATGATGAAGTGCAGCTAAAAGATGCGCCATTGAAATGGTTTGCTAACAGATGGTTAGATTTCTTATCTAATTAAGGCCTTGCATGTATTTTTATGTTTCATGAATTTCTTTGCAAATTCAAAGTATGGTGCATGTTGCATGAAGTAAGATGTTGAAAGTAGAGTTACGTTGACACACTTAAATGCAACAAATATGGAAATTTGTACCTGAACTCTATTATTTGACTTGAGTCGATTGTATGAAGAGGCATGTTTTGTCGATTTTTGTTTGGTTGATGGTTTTGTACACCAATATGTAAGAGTACATGGAGATATTCACATGATGTGAATTTTTTTTCTTTGAAGGAGAAAAATGATAAGTCAGCGAGATATTCACATGATGTGTTTTCAATTTGATGGTTTTGTTTGTGACAAGACGTCACAAGATTTTGGGAAGGTCCACTATTGAGCGAGAGCCTCATGATTACAACCTAATCATGAGAATCAAATGGGAGTGAATCCTTATTTTGAAAACAAATAGGATTCTAAGCTATCTAGGACTCAAACCATTATTTTTAAATTTGAAATATCATGGTGTGTTGTTTCAATGCATGTTTACATTTTAGTGTTGTTTTTCTCCCATAAGGATTTCCTAGGGAAAAAGGAGTCTAGAGCATCATTACTTTTTAGGGTTGCTAGTCTCCCATAAGGATTTCCTAGGAAAATAATTGTGTTGATTGTCTAGAGATATGTATGTGTGTTTTTCATTATGTTCTCTATTTCTTATGTTGTGTTTCATTATGTTTTATATTTACATTTCTGCCCTCCTATTTTTCTTTCCAATCAAGGTTTATAAAATAACATGAGAAGCAACATGAGACTTGGAACAATCATTTTCATTATCTATATGGAAGGCAAGAAGGATTATATCCCCTTAAGCTTGAGCTTATGTAGTTTGTCAATTTTTATCATATATTTTTTGGTAAGGGTAAATGTTTTTTTATCTATAGTACAAGTCATGAGTTCCCCAATTTTACCTTATGTAAAGCATGATTCTAGGATTACTACAATTTGTACTTGGTTTTTTATTTTGATGATGCCCTGTCTCAATCACTTGGCCATCTCTCTATGGGTGGTTAAATATTTATAGTTCAATACTTAAGTAATATTTATCTATTTGTATTATGTGAAATGTAAAAAATGGTATACTATTTTTCATAAAATTGGGTTGAGTTTATCATATATTTCCATGAAAGTTGATTATATGACATGTTTTATTTAAAAGGATCTAACAATTTTGTTAAGGTGTGAATTTTTATTAGATGAGGAGGCTATGTATTACATATGGTCTTGAATGAGCTTTTGGACTCTTTAGATATATATCTAAAGAGTCAAAATGCTCATTCAAGACCATATGTAATACATAGCCTCCTCATCTAACTTAGCCAGGGATTTGCAATACTATATTTGAGTTGGCTAGCTCCATTTCAAGATATTATAATGTTAGATTATTATTTCTATACATTTTGATTATGGTAGTAAAATGTTACAAAAAACCAGAAACCAGGTACAAATAATATTATTCTAGATATATGTAAAAAGGACATGGTACAAAGAAGATAAAAAAATATTAAACTTTTCATAAATAATTTAGATAAAAATACATTTTCTAATTTTGATTGTAAATTCCAAGGCTTAAAGCAATAATTTTTCTAATTATTTTGTTTTAATTAATAAATAAAAAAGAATCATTTTCAATGAAAATCACATCCAACATATAATAAAAATAATAAAATCAATTTAAAACTTTTTATGCAGGTATTACTTATCAGATCATATACCGCGAAAAGAACAATGTTGCGGATGAGTTGTCAAATCAGGGGCTACAGGATGCGTATGGAAAGATAAATTATCAGCTATTTAATATACAAGGTCTTCAGGCCGAAGGCTCAGTGCCCATCATCTAAGTATAGTGGTACCGTAGATGCTGTGATTTTAAGTTTTCTGGATTAATACTTTGAAACAAAAACCATGCCATGACACAGAACTGACAACCATGCTCCTGGGATCAAGCGAGCTGGACCTCTTCTACCGAACCTGGGTACTCTTTCTGTGGTTGGTATAACAGGATTTGGTGCACATTACCTGCTCCAGGTATTGGTGTTTTTTTTTGTATTTGACAAGTTCCATACTGCCTATAATGTTAGTACCGGATGGGCATGATGCTGACATTTTTATATGGTATGATGGTCAGCATTATTTTGGACGGGTCTCTAGCCCTCACAATTAATGATTTTTTTTGGATGTTCTGGATTCTCTGAAATATTTTTGGAATCTATGTATGTCGGATGTCTGTTGCAAACTTTTTCTTATCTACCTGGGTCTTTTTCTATTAGCTGACAGGGCAATTTTGGATACATCTCAGTAAAAATATATATACATGTGGATCATCTATGGGCTTTTAACAAGTCCCTGTAGGTGTTTTGGGATTATTACCTTAACTAGGTTACGTACTAATAAGGTATCAAAGCTTATAGTACTCATTATCCAAGTAATCATAGCTATAAATTATGGGAGTACTGCTACTAATAAATAAGGGCGTGTAGAATAGATAGCATGTTAACATAGTGTGATCTGAGTAGAAGGTTACTACTATACCAATATGAACATAAGGTGTGAGATTTACCCTATAGATATGATATTACTATCAGCTTAACTAATGAACAGTACTGAGTATTCATAATAAAACATACCCTTTATCTAACTAACAAAGAGCTCTATTATGGATATACAGTTACCCCATGAGCACTAATGATACTTGTACCTTATGGAATCTTAGAAAACCTAATATGATAGCATTGGTTTCAACTTCCATTACTCGTACTTGTTATACTATGAGCTTGAAGATAGCTCCAGAACTATGCCCTTACTACTATGAGATCAGTATTAACCTAAGTAATCAATGTAGAATGAGCTTTCATGTTACTCTTATCAGTATTAACACCATGGCTTTAACTTTTACTATCATACAATTGTACTTCAATGGATCTAGTTTGAGACTACGTTCCTCCTCGCTGGTTCACACAACTATTCTGGTTAGCTACCTGCCATTAACGAATGGAAGCTCCACTGCTCTAACAGACTCTCTCTCAGTATTATCAGGTTGGATCTAGCAATATGGGAGAGGGTCCTTCTGAAGAACTAAAAACTGCTTTGGAGAAATAGCTGAAGTTTTCTTTGCTGCAACTAAGACATATTGTTCTTGTGCAAAGCCACAGGGTAGGAAGACCATTGATTGGTATTGTATTCTGAAGGTAGAAGAGAATGCTGAAATTGATGTGGTACGAAGAAGATACCGTCAACTTGCATTGTTACTTCATCCAGACAAAAACAAACATCCAAAAGCAGAGACTGCATTTAAACTTGTTTCTGAGGCTTATGCATGTCTTTCAGACAAGAGAAAATGGGCAATATATAATTTTGAAAGAAAAAAAAAATTACGTAATAAATGCCCACATATGGTGCAGAGAACATCATCTATTTCTGATGAAGTTCATCTTGGATAGAGTCTTTCAAAAACATCAAAAATTTTTGAGAAAAAAGATGGCAATAATTCTAAAAGAATGTCTGATGAGGAAAAACTTCAAATGTTCCGTGAAAGAGCTAGGGCAGGAGTTGATTCCACATCTCAAGCCTAGCAATATAGACAGGCAAGATTCAAGGAGGAACTCCAGGTTATGAATAATATTTTCCAGTCGAGTAGAGTTGAAAAAAAGGAGATACCAACATTTCAAGCAAGTGAATGCTAGTTTCCCAGCTATCCACATCTGAGAGTACCTGTGGAGAGGAAAGGAAACTTAGATATTCCCATTTTGAAGGATTTAGAATACAGGTTCCTCTGGTGTAACCAAGCCAGAAATGCTTCCACATCTGAAGCAAGAAGTCGTTGCAGAGGAGAGAAGCTCGAAACCCCAATCTATGAAGAAACATTGGGAAAGAAGGTTCCTTTTGCTGAAATCAAGAGAAACATCTTTGGTAAAGACCTTAAGGAAATCCTCAGGGAGCGCCTATCATTTCGCAGGGAGCCTTCCAAAGTATCAAGAAACTAGAATGGACTACTGCAGAAATTGAAAGAAGAGAGTAAGCATGATACACAATGTGGAGTTTTTCGTGACTCTGACATTTGGAGAAGAAACAAAATCGAAGACAATAAGAATTCTATAAATGTGAAGAACTAGTATTACAAAAGAGGTTCAGAGACTTCAGATACAGATGATGAAAGGGATGAATCTTTTGATTGTAATGATTAGAATACAAGAGCTATGATAAATGAGAACACTATCTCTAAGAAGTAAAGAGAAAACACACTTATTGTATAGATACAACATAGAACACTAGTAACAATGAGCTTACACAGAATATAGATCCATGTCATTTACATAATAAGTGAAATCATTACACTAATTACAGGTAGTTATGAAGCTGTAATCAATACCATTAGTTACAGTGTCTATGTAATCAAGCATGCTAGGATTCATCATCAATACTTACACTACTTATTCTATTTCATCTACGTATCCTATTGAATATGTAGTGACTTATGATCCAATATTACAAGACTAGCTTATACATGGTGTTCAAAACTGCATAGATAGTGATGTACCCGACGAATGAAGAGCACGGCCGTGATGAACACCAGCGCGGCGACGAGGAGAAACAACGACAGGGACACCAGCGCGGTGACGAGGTGCAACAGCGACAGAGAAAAAAACGCGGGAACAATGAAATCGGTAAACCACAATACTTCGCGGGCGATTTATTTATAGAAAATAGTTTGGCCGAACTAACAGTTCGACTGAACTTTTATATAAGTTCGACCGAACTTTAGTTGCCGGTTTTCCAATCTCCGGCAAAAATTTTATTTGCCCGCGCCGTCAGTAAGCCGTCAGTCTAAACGGAATCACGAGTTCGGCCGAACTATTGCCAAAAAAAATTTCAACCCCCGATTCTCACAAAAGTGTAACCCAGCTTCACGTTTCCGCCCAAAACTAAAATCCTAATCTCAATTAACCACTTCTTTCTTAAAGTCTAATAAACCATATTCATCTTACTTGATGTTAATCATCATTATCATTATCAAAATATTATAATAAATATTCTAAATAATATTAAATTCAATTTTAGATTAATTAATTATTTTTTTAATTGATTTTTTAGAAAGATTTTTCTTTTCCAATTAAAATATTGGTTTCCATATTTATCTATATGTCATTTCATTCTTATTGATACAATACTTAAATGAAAAATTTATTTAGATAATTTTATAAATAAAAAAATATCTTAAATTAATTTAATATCTGACTTAATTATAATCTTAAAATAAATTATAATTTAATTATAATAAATTCATTATAATTTTAAATAAATTATTACATTATTTTGTTATTTCTTATTATCTTGAACTTTTACCATATATACAAAAACCTAGCTCTATTCTTCCTTTTCGTTTGTTGGTTAAGTAAATCTTAACGATAATAGCAATAATACTTTGGACGAGAATGTGGTTACTTTCCTTTTAGAAAGTGATGGCCTAGTTTGGATTTTAAATTAAGAATTCTAATTTAAAATAATAATAAAAATTATTATTATTATTATTATTATTATTTTATGTTTTGAAATTTAAAGCGATGCATAATTTTATTTTTATTAAATTTATATTCATTAATAATGTGTTTGTTATTAATTTATAGTTAAATTTACTTTCTCATTACTATATATATATAACTTTTTACTAAATTATATTTATAAATTTCATTCTTATATTGTTTCAAAATTATGTATCTCTAATGAATATAAAGTGAAAGTATGTTACGATTTACCTAATTTGATAGTAATTGACTTTCCAACATATTGCTTAGATGTGAGAAGGTACACTCGCTTTGAAGTGTTGTGTCATTCAGGCCTCTTTCACGTATTGTAAGTTAATCGTGTTCGTCCACTTACATTCACATCAATGGAGAGCCCCACATAGGGATTAGATATTAGCGTTATTAAAAAAATAGAGCATTATGCTTAGTTTGGTTACTTTCATGTCGTGGCATTCCAAATATTTAGATGCATTGAATTATCGTGGTAAATGCGTTTTAAAGTGTTGGGTCATTCAGGCCTCTTTCACGTATTGTAAGTTGATGAATCATGGTCGCCCACTTACATTCACATCAATGGAAAACCCCAAATGGGGATTAGACATTGGCGTTCTTAAACAAATAGAGCATGATGCTTACTTCGATTACTTTCTTATCATGACATTCCAAATGTTTAGATGCATTGAATTATCGTGGTACATGATTTTAGGCATGTACCGTATTGTAAGTTGATGAATAATGGTCGTCAACCTACATTAACATCAATGAAAAACCCCGCATGGGAATTAGACATTAGCATTATTAAACAAATCGGGCATGATGCTCACTTTGGTTACTTTCTTGTAATGTTTCTAGGACGTTTTCGCGTTCATTATTTAATTACATGTTCACAAATTTTAACTTTAAAATGGTTTTGAATGATTATAACTTTTAAGAGATTGAATGATTATAACTGTCACGGAAGGTTTTATGTTACCATAAATATATTACTGCAATAAAATTAGTACAATCACATTTACTAATGTGTTTGATATAGGCCAATAAATGTACATAAAATATATTTACAACCACATTCCCTAATATGTTTAATATATGCAGATAGACCTATATCCACCACCCACCACATGTATTTTACCAAAATATATTTACAAAATTACGAGTATATTTTATATATGTACTTGTAGTATATATATATATAATATTTTATTATTTCAGAATAAAATATATAATAATAAAATATTATTAATTTTTTTAATACATTAATAGTTATAACTCAAGCTATACTAAAATTAAAATATAATATAATACTAGTATTTTATTGCTATTTATAATAAGTATATACCTCTTACAAATATACCAAGGGATTATTAATATTATAATCCAAAAAAACTAATAAGCCTTAGGGTCTAATATTATAAACCCAATGAATTGGTTAACCCAAAGGAAAAATATTAAAAAGATAAGAGATCAAGAAGCGGAAGGGATCCATATTAAAAAGAGAAAAGATTAATAAAGACCAAGAATTAATATTTTAAATACAAATGAATGATAAACTCACATGATTATTAATATTATAAACCGAAGAGAACAATCAACTATAGGTATTGTTAATATTATAAACCCAATGTTAAAAATATAAAGGATTAATAAACCCAATGGATTGATATTAAACCCAAGAATCAATAAGACCAAGAGATTAATATTAAAAAGAAAATAAATTAATAAACCCTAAGAACTAATATTTCAAACTCAAAAACTAAGGATATTAATAAGCAATAATATTTAATATTTTAAACTCAAAAGATTAATATACCCAAGGGATTATTAATATTAAAAACCAAGAGAACCAACAAAAGGAGGGTTTAATATTATAAACCAAAGGAATTGATGAACCCAAGAGATAAATACTAAAAACAGACAGGATCAATAAGACCAAGGGATCAATATTAAAAACACAAAAGATTAATAAACCCTAAGAATAAAGTTTTTAAACTCGAAAACTTAACAAATCAATAAACCCTAATAATTGATATTTTAAATTAAATATATTAATAAACCCAAACCATTATTAATATTAAAAACCGAAAGAAGTAATAAACCCAAGGGTTTAATATTATAAACCAAGAAATTAATAAACCCTAATAATTAATATTTTAAACTCGAGAGATTAATAAACCTTAAGAATTAATATTTTAAAATCAAGATATTAATAATCCCAAGGAGTTATTAATATTATAAACAAAAAGAAGTAATAAATCCAAGGGTTTGATATTACAAACCAAAGGAATTGGTGAACCCAAGGGATAAATATTACAGACCTAAGAGATCAATATTAAAAACAAAAGAAATTAAAAAAACCTAAGAATTAATATTGTTAACTCAGGAGATTCTAAGACCGGAGTGTGGTTTAATATTATAAACGAAAAGAACCAATAAACCCAAGGGTTTTATATTACAAACCCAAGGAATTCATGAACCCAAGGGATAAATACAAAAAACTAAGGGATAAATATGAAAAACATAAGAGATTAATAAGAGAACTACGAATTAATGCTGTACGCAAAAAAGGTTTGATAAAATCACATGACTATTAATAAATATAACAAACTCAAAGGGAATAATATTAAACCTAAGATATTAGAAGTATATAAAAACAGCACAGAAGAGAAAATACTATAAATCATAAAATAAACATGGTTGAGCATGCTTGACTCAAACATCGAGACAATTGTTGTCATAATGTGATGTTGGATGAAGAATGACCATGGTTTGTCGTGGTTGATTTGCATATTGAGACAATATTTTTTCATAATGTGACATTCAGCCATGCATCAATATTAAAGTGTGTGACTAATATTAAACTCACTAATAACCACCAACCCAGAATTGAAAACTCAAGTGATTAATAAACATTAATAATCGGTATCTTTAACTACACAAAATTTAAAAGGAAATGAATATACCACAGAATTAATAATTTAAATGAAGAGAGATTAATAAACCGAAGGGATTTTTAATATTATAAACCAAAAGAACTAATAAACCCAAGGGTTTAATATTATAAACCAAGAAATTAATAAAGTATAATAATTAATATTTTAAACTCAAGATATTAATAAACCCTAAGACTTAATATTTTAAACTCAAGAGAATAATAAACCTAAGGGGTTATTAATATTATAAACCAAAATAACTAATTAACCCAGGGGTTTAATATTACAAACCAAAGGAATTGGTGAACACAAGGGATAAATATTAAATACCTAAGGGAATCTTAAAGACCTAAGGGATCAATATTAAAAACATAGGAGATCAATAAACCCTAAGAATCAATATTATGAACCGAAATATTATAATCCCCATTGTTTTGAACTCTAAATATTAAATACAATAGTATAATCCAAATATTATAAAGCCAATATTAATCCCTAATTATAAACCCTATATATTAGAATCTATATTATAACCCAACATATTATGCCATAATGTAAATAATAACATTAAAACCCAAAAGATTAATAAACATGGGAAATTATTAATATTATAAACCAAAACAACTAATGAACACAGGGGTTTAATATTATAAACCAAAGGAAACGGTGAACTGAGGGGATAAATATTAGAAACCTACATGATCAATAAGGCAAAGAGATCAATATTAAAAACAAAAAAATATTAATAAACCCTAAGAATTAAATCAAAAACCTAATAAATTAATAAAACCTAATAATTAATGTTTTAATTAAATATATTAATAAACCAAAGACATTATTAATATTATAAACCAAAGTAATTGGTGAACAGAAGGGATAAATATTAATATTATAAACCAAAAAAATAATAGACCCTGGTAATAAAATATTTTAAACTCAAGAGATTAAAAACCCTAAGAATTAAAATTTTAAACTCAAGAGATTAATAAATCCAAGGGGTTATTAATATTATTAACATAAAAAACTAATAACACCAAGGGATTGATATTACAAACCAAAGCAATTAGTAAACGGATGAGATAAATATTAAAAACCTAAGGGATCAATAAGGCCAAGGGATCAATATTAAAAAAACAGGAAATGAATAAAGCCTAAGAATTAATATTTTTATCCCAAAAAATTAAGAAATTAATAAACCCTAAGAATTAATATTTTTACCTCAAAATATTCTAAGACCCAAGGGTGGTTTAATATTATAAACAAAAAGAACTATTAAACTTAAGGGTTTTATATTACAAAACCAAGGAATTGGTGAACCCAAGGGATAAATATTAAAAACCAAAGGGATCAATAATGCGAAGGGATCAATATGAAAAACATAAGAGATTAATAAAGCATTAAAATTAATATCTTAAACAAAAAGGTTTGATAAACTCACGTGATTATTAATATTATAAACTCGAGGGAATAATATTAAACCTAAGATATTAATATTATTAACCTCAAGTATATAAAAACCTTTAGATAAATATTATAACCCTCAAGTATATAAAAATATTTAGATAAATAATATAAACCATAAAGTAAACATGGTTGAGCATGCCTGATTTAAACATTGAGACAATTGTTGTCACATGCAACGTTGGACGGAGAATGACCATTTTTTTGCATCTTTGATTTTCATAATGAGACAATATTTGTCACAATGTTGCATTCGACCATGGAAGGCCTTGATTGACTATGACTAACTATCATTAAGAATGGCTGCCCATGTTGATTTTCATATTGAGACAATATTTTTCATAATGTTACATTGGAACATGTGTTAATATTAAAGTGTACAACTAATATTTAACGCCTAATATTACCAACCCAAATAATTAGAAAACTCAAGGGATTAATAAACAATAAAAATTAATATCTTAAATGAAAAAACTAAGAAATCAATAAACCCTATGTATTAATAATTTAAACTGAAGAGAATAATAAATCGAAGAGATTATTAATATTATAAACAAAAAGAACTAATAAAACCAAGGGTTGAATATTGTAAACCAAAGGAATTAGTGAACCCAAGTGATACATATTAATATTATAAACCAAGAAATTAATAAATCATAAGAATTAATATTTTAAACTCAAGAGATTAATAAACCCAAGGTGTTATTGATATTATAAACCAAAAGAACTAATAAACCCAAGGATTTAATATTACAAGCCAAAGGAAATGGCGAACCCAAGGAATAAATATTAAATACCTAAGGGATCAATAAGGCTACCAGATCAATATTAAAAACACAAGAGATTAATAAACCCTAAGAATCAATATTATGAACTGAAATATTATAATCCCCAATGTTATAAACTCTAAATATTAAGAACAATATTATAAACACTAATATTAAACCCAAATATTATAAACTGAATATTAAACCCTAATTATAAACCCTATGTATTACAATCTGTATTATAACCCAACATATTACTCCATAATGTAAATCATAATATGAAAACCAAATATTATAAGCCCTATATATATATTAAACACTCAATATTATAAACTCTAGTATTAAAACAAATATTATTAGTGTTATTATTAAACCCAATAATATAAACCTTAATATTATACCCAAATATTACAAATCCTCATCTTATAAACCACAAATATTATAGACCCAAATTTTATGAATGTTACAAAACCCACATTAGTAAATATGTTCCATACATGTTGATTAGTGTATATTAAGCTCACTCATAACCATAATAGTAAACGTTCTTGCAAAATTTATACTAAATACTATATTATAGACTATACTATATTATAAATCTAATAACCCAAATGATTAGTAAACCTAAGGGATTATATATTAAACACTAATAATATTGACATATTAATATTAAAAAACCAAGGCATTAATAAGCCAAAGGCATTAATATTATAAACTCAAGGTATTATTTTTATTAAAGGAGGGGATTAACAAACTGAAGGGATTATATATACTATAAACCCAAGTGATTAATGAACCCAATAAAACTATATTATAAACCATTGGGATTAAAAAACCCAAGGGATTAATAAACCGAGGGGGTGTTATAAACAAAAGGGAGATTAATAAATTCAAGAGATATTATAATATTAGAATCTCATTACAACATTAAAAAATAAATTATGTTGATTATGGTTGATCATGGTTTACCATTTTCAACCATGATCATGTTGATTATGGTTGAATGTGGTTAGTCATGGCTGACCATATTCTGTTGGCAATATGATGCAATGTGTTGTCCTTGATGGCAACCTACTTGATGAAGTTGTCCTTGATGGAAACCTACTTGATGAGTTGCCTACGATAAGCAGCCTATGTGTTAAAGATGTAAAAATGATGTTTCTACAGGTCAGTTCAGATGTGATAGAGAAAGGAATTCTAGTAATTGCTAGAGAAATGAAACAGGAAATATTTATCAATGTATACGTAGGTTTAATGAAGGAAACTAATGTATGGATGCAATGTATAAGCTACTTTTATGAAGGCAACCTGCGTATACATTCAGAATTTGTATATATGCAGTTTTTATGAATAACAGTTGTGTATACACTTGGATAAGAACGATCCAGGTTGTGTATGACTTTTTCGCTCTAAAATTATGATACTAAGGGGAATTACCATGGTATTAGCCCACATTATTGAGTGATGTGTTGTCTATTTGATTCCATCCAAGAATACCATCGACAGTTGTGTAGTTTTTGACTCATGGTATTGGTAATGGCTAAATCTGTATAAGGAGAAGATCATAGTGGAAGGTGTGCATGACTAACGGTTGTTACTGAATAATTTTCTCTGATGTATATCTGCATGGGATGAACTTTGTTTTAATTGATAAATTTGAACCTATGATGCACCCATGGATATAATGATGGTTCAGGATCTATAGATCTGAAATGACTATGCTCTTGTGTGATCCATTAAAGAGATGATTAGATCTATAATCTAGTGCAAGCTTGCTGAAGTAAAGTGAATAAATCTCGGTCAGTTCTTTAGATTTGAAACAAACTGCAAATTTATTATTCATAGATCTATACACTAGTTTGTCTTTGAAAAAGTGCATATATACACGATTTGTCTCAGAAATGACACATATGGCACTCAAGGTCTACTGAAGCTTATTGCAGAGGTTATCTACTTATTTTAGCTACATTTATGTTGTCTGTCAATGAATTGTTCTTGTACATTTGGGTTGTTTGAATACTATATATGCTGGTAAGTTGATTATGTACAAATCTGATCACTGAGAGAATAAACATGGTTGATGGTGACTAACTGATGAAGGGTTCTGCATTTCTAAATATATTTGACTGAAAGCCTCAGATCTGGATTTGAGACTGATTACATTCTTAAAAACAGTGTTCACAGAGCTATACACAGGTTAGTGTGAAGGAAAGCGCATATACACGCGGGTTCGGTGAAGCGAAGTAGCATATGAATTTTAAGTTGATGAATGTTCAAGGTTGAGTTTGTATCTACATTTTTATTCTGAATTCTGGTTACAGTGGTCTCACTATTCTGATTGATTTATTGGGTGAAGGTTATAATTTTTCTTATGAGGGGTTGTGTTGAAGATGTTTGATACAGTGTGAAAATTGATGAAACGTGGTCTGCAGTGTTTCTTAGGGTTGAAGCATTCAGTGTGGAAGTAGAATATTCCTACCAGTAGAAGCTCGTGATCTGATCAAGGGGTTGAAGCTCCCTTCCAGTAGTGGCTAGAAAACGAGTTTAGGGGGTTGTATCTCCCTTCCTATAGCAGCAGGAAAATGACATAAGTTTGCAGCCTTCTATATTTAGATGCCTACATATTGATATGAGGCTGCATCACTACAATATTGTAAGTAGTTTCCATATAATAAATATTGAAGACAGAGACAACAACAGCGGTGGTTTTCTCCCGAATTGGGTTTCCTTCTTAAATCTCAGTGTTCATGTGTGATGCTCTTGTGATGATTTATTTCACTGTTACTACACATATTTATTGCTTAACTAATAGATGCATAAACTGATAAGCTGAGTTAAAAGTGTGTTTCTGAAAATATTCTAACAATAAATTCATATCAGTATACGTAAGTTTATTTTGGTATATGCGTATATATACATGAGTTGGGTTCATTAAATTTGCGTATGGAATTTAGAAAAGGAAAAGTAAAAGTTATCAGTGAACTCTAAATACTGATTCACCCTGCCCCCCTCTCAGTATTTTTCCAACAATTGGTATCAAAGAAATTCCTTCTGAAGAAGCTTAATCACTAGAAGGAAGATCAGCTAAGATGAGCAATGAAGATGGGACAACATCTATCAGGCCTCCTCTCTTCAACGAAAACAACTTAATGTTATGGAAGACAAGAACAAGATCGTATCTTCAGTCTCTTGGAGCATACGTATGGGCCATATTTGAAGGAGGTTATCAATATCCAGCATCAGCTCCAACAGATGCAACAGAAAGAAAGAAATATGAAACCAATGCAAAGGTGGTCAATGCATTATTGGGAAGTCTAACTGAATCAAAATTTGTCAAAGTCATGCAGTTGGATATAGAAAAGAAGATATGGGACAAAATCATTCTAAGCTATGAAGGTTATACCAAGGTAAAAAGTGCTAAACTCCAAACTCTCAGAATTCAATATGAAAATATTAGGATGCATAATGAGGAAAGCATTTCCAGTTTCTTTTTACATCTAGATGATATTGTAAATCGTATGAGAAATTTGGGTGAAGCCATAACTGACACTACCCTGGTAGAAAAGGTTTTAAGATCTCTAACTCCCATATTCGAGTCAAAAGTGTCTTCTATTGAAGAGAAGAAGGATCTACAAACTTTTACTATTGTTGAACTTCATGGTATTTTGACTGCTTCTGAAATGAGAAAAGGAGGTCCATCTGAAGTCAAAGAAGTTATCTTTAGAGATTCTTCAAAAGGAAAAGAATTACAAGAACAAGAAGGATCAGGGTATGTTTAATAAGAAGAAGAAATAAATTTTGTAAAGAAGCTACAACTTGGCACTCGAAGGTTCAGAGGTAAGATTCCTTTTATATTTTTTCTTGTGGAAGAGTTGGTGATTATGCTGCTTAGTATCCCCGTAAAGAAAACCATGAAAAAGGAAAGGAAGTGGCAAAAGGAAATAATAATCGATTTATCAATAGAAAAATTTATTATACTCATGAAGATAGAAATGGGATATCAAATAGTGAAGAAGGAGAATCTGATAAAGATGTTAGACTACTCATGGCTTTTGAAAAAGACTCTAGTGAGGCTAAATATACCTTTATGGATGCACTAGAAGAAAATGATTTTCTTGAAGAAATTAATCAGCTCAAAATATGTTTGGATGAAAACAAAATTTCCATAGATACTCTAAAGAATTAGCTTACAGAAAAGGAGAAGCACAATTAGAAATTAGAATGTCAAATAGTAAGTCTAAGAAAGGAAGTTGAGGAAGAGAAAACTTTAAATATTAGATTTTTTAAAGGAACTAAAACCTTAGATGAAATTATCAAGGTTCAATGCTCTCCTTTTCTAAATACAGGTCTTGGATATATCAGAGAATCCTCTCAATCATCAGCACCAAGATATCTAAATGTAACTAAAGCCAGCCTACAACATTTCATCACTCAGCAATAGAATAGAGAAACTTCACAGGTAACGCATGACCACTTCAATTAAAAGAAAAATAGCATAAATATCAATCAGAGAAATACCAATCATCAGGTAAACACAAATAGAAGGTTTCATGATCACATAAATTTCTTCTTTAATGGGAAATGTTTCTCATGTCAAAATTTTGGTTATAAAGATGTTTAATGTGTTGCATACAAAACCATCATGACCAGAGAAGAAATAAAGAAAAGAAATGAGATTGGAATAAAGAAGAATACTTATAACAACTTTTCTCCTCTTTAAAAGGAAATTGAATGTTCTTATTGCAATAACTTTGGTCATGGAGAATATGAATGCAGGAGAAATCTTCAACCAGAAGAGAATATACCTTCAAATTCCAAGGTATGGAGAAAGAAGGACTTACAAGTTGAGAACTGTGGCATAGCCTTATTTGCAGAAGGGGAAGAAAATCAATGGTACATTGATAGCAGATGCTCAAAACACATGACAGGTGATAGAAATAAACTCCTTGGATACAATGCTCTAGAAAGAGAAAAGAATGTTACTTTTGGAAATGATACTCCTGCTGTCATTAAAGGAAAAGGTTCTGTTTTTCTAAAAGAAAAGGTAAAACCTAACAATGTTATGTATGTGGATGGATTAAAACATAACCTATTAAGTGTGAGTCAAATGTGTCATCAAGGAAATGAAGTTTATTTTAGTTCAAAAGAATGTGTGGCTCGTGAACTTGACATAGGAAAAACAGTAATAAAAGGAACTAGAACACCAAGCAATATGTATGTATTGAAAGGTTGCAAAGAAAAATGTTACTTGGGTAAATCTTCAAAAAATTGGTTATGGCACAGAATATTGGGGCACTTGAACTTCTCTCAAATCAGGAAATCTACCAGACTCAAAGTTGTTCGTGATCTTCCCAGCATCACTCTGCTTGAAAATACCATATGCAAATCTTGCCAATTCGATAAGAAAAACAGAGTGCAATTCAATGCGAAAGAAGTATCAGCAAGTAAGCCTTTTGAACTCATACATACTGACGTATGTGGACCTATCAGGAAAAATTCACCTTGTGGAGAAAAATATTATATTCTATTTATTGATGACTTCTCTAGAATGTGTTGGATTGGGTTACTAAAACACAAACACGAAGCATTGAAAATTTTCAGATCTTCAAAGCGTTGGTTGAAAATGAATTAGATCTAAAAATAGAATGTCTTAGATCTGACCGAGGAGGGGAATATATATCAGATGAATTATTTGATTTCTGTGAACAACATGGCATAAAGAGACAATTTTCTGTAGTTGGAACCCCACAACAAAATGGTGTGGTAGAAAGAATGAATAGATCAATTCAACAAATGGCTCGTGTGATGCTTGATGATTCTGGAACACCTGATACCTTTTGGGGAGAAGTAGCACATACCGATGTAAATATTCTTAACAAGGCTCACGTTCATGTGAACAGTGACAAAACTCCTTATGAACTCTGGTATGGTAGTCTTCCAACTGTAAAGCTTTTTAGAGTTTTTGGAAGAAATTTTTTTATCAAGAACAATGATGAAAAACTTGGTAAGTTTGAACCTATAGCAGATGAAGGAATATTTCTTGGTTATTCTTCTATAATTAAAGCATATAAATTTTACAATAAAAGACTTCAAAATATCTTTGAATATATTGATGTTGTAATTGATGAGTCTCTATGAGCTCCTAAAAGGAAAGTACCGACAACAAATGAAGATGATGATAAAGTATATCCTCCTACATCAAATAGCAACAACATGGAAGTAGAACCCTATGAAGCAACTAAAGATAATCTATCTGAAAAAGCTCCATCCAGGTATGTTCAAAAGAATCATCCAGAATCTAAAATTCTAGTAGAAAAGGGATCAGGTATCCAAACAAGAAGAACTCGTGTAGGATCTCCTAGCTACCTGGAATTTCTATCCACTATTGAACCACAAAATGTCAATCAAGCTAGAAAATATGAATGTTGAATTCAGGCCATGAATGAAGAACTTGATCAGATGGAAAAGAATCACACTTGGGAATTAATTCCAACACCACATGATAAAAATGTTATTGGAACAAAATGGATATTCAAAAATAAGATAAATGAAAATGGAGATTTTATTGGAAACAAAGCTAGACTTGTTTCTGAAGGGTATGCTCAACAGGAAGGTATACACATTAAAGAAATATTTGCTTCTATAGCTAGACTTGAAGCCATAAGAATGTTTCTTGCCTTTTCAAGCTTTCAACAATTCAAATTTTATCAAATGTATGTTAAATCTACTTTCCTCAATGGTGATCTAGAAAAAAAAGTGTATATAGAACAACCAGAAGGATTCATTTTGGGAAATGATAAAAAATTGTTTTCAAAATTAAAAAGGCTTTATATGGTCTCAAACAAGCTCCAAGGGCATGATACTATCGTCTTGACAAATATCTTCATCAACAAGGTTTTTCAAAAGGATCTACTAATAGAAACTTATACACAAAAATTGAAAATGATAAACTATTGATTATAGTTGTATTTGTTGATGACATCATTTTTCGGAGTTATGAAGAGTCCATGAGTTAGAAATTTTCTTTTGTTATGAAGCAAGAATTTGAAATGTATTTCATTGGGGAAGTAACATTTTCTCTTGGCTTACAAGTGAAACAAGCAATAGATGGCATATTTTTATCACAAGCAAAATATCTTTAGAAAATTCTGAAGAAGTATGGGATGGAATATTGCAAACTTGTAAGTACGCCAATGCTAACTGGGTGTAACCTCAGTTCTCATGATGATTCTACCATAGTGAATCAGCCAGAATACAAATGCATGATTGGAAGTCTTCTTTATCTAACCGGGACAAGACCTGATATTATGCATGCAGTTGCGATTATTGGATGATTCCAAGATAATCCAAAAGATTCACACCTTCAGGCTGTAAGAAGAATATTTAAATATCTACAAGGGACTCAAGACTTTGGTCTATGGTATCCAAATAATGTCGATCTCACTCTTCATGCTTACATAGATGCAGATTGGGCTAGAAATGTTGATGATCGAAAAATCACTAGTGGTGGTGCTTTCTATTTGGGGCCCCGATTAGTATCTTGGTTCAACAAGGAAAAAAGTTCTATTTCCTTATCTACAATAGAAGCAGAATATGTGGCTGCCACATCATGTTGCACACAACTACTTTGGATGATGCAGACTTTACAAGACATTCAAATTAAATGTTCACCTCCCATCTCCATTTTATGTGATAATACAAGTGCCACTAGTATCTGAAATAATCCTGTTATTTATTCCAAGACTAAACACATTACTATCAAGTATCACCTCCTACCTGAACAAGTGCTTGAACAAAAGGTTAAATTGGAGTATGTTCCCTCCAAAGAACAAGTTGCTGATATATTTACTAAACCTCTTCCCAGGGAAGCATTCGAATATCTCAGACAGAAGCTCGGAGTTGTCTCTGCCTCTCTCATCAAATATGCTTAATTTCAAAATCTTAATTTCGATACAGTGGTTTCATGAAGGCGAATCATGTATATATGTAAGTTTCTATGCCAAAACCCGCTTATGGGTTTTGCTAACAGAAATTCTCTAGAAAAACATTTAGAGAAGATGTGGTGCTATTGGGTAATATTTGTTTTGATCCAGTTTTCATCTTTCTGTATCATTCTCTAATATTTATCTCCTTGATGAACATGCTTTGATGAATTGGTTGATGAAAGTGTTCAAGATGCATAAGCCTAGGGGGAGCATTAGCCTTGTTGTGAATAATGCATTGTTGGCATTATGATGGTTCTGAAATATGATCTCTCTCTTGAGGTCTTTTGGTCTTGGTTATGAAAATCCATTTCCATAATTTAATGCAAAAGGAAATGTTGATACTTATGATGTAAATTTTTATATTCAGTCATGAAAGGACTTTGTCAAATTGTAAACCAACTTGGTTTGGTAGTTGAGTCAAAATTTGTAAACCCACTTGGTTGGGTAATGTAGTCACATATGTAATTACACTTGGTTGGATCATTGATGTAAGTATGAGTCCTTGGTGATAGGAAAGGTCATACTCGGATGAGTTATAGAGTCATGTAATTTATTGAAAAATATGTCTGAATATTCAGTATGAAATCAGGAGGAGCATGGTCAATACAGTGCACATCAGATCTGCAGAGCTCTTCTTTATATAAGGAAAGAGAAACCTTGTTTTGGTATTGATACGACATTTTCCCTTGATGTCAAAGGGGAAGAGTATCTTGGTGTTTAAATAATGGTTATTATAAATGTATTTATTTTTTGCGGTGATCAAACACTGTCAAGGTTGCCATCAAGGCCAAAGGGGGATATTTTTGGAAATATGATGAAATGTGTTGTCCTTGATGGAAACATACTTGATGAAGTTGTCATTGATGGAAACATACTCGATGAGTTACCTATGATAAGAAACCTATGTGTTAAAGATGTAAAAATGATGTTTATACAGGTCAGTTCAGATGTGACAGAGAAAGGAATTCCAGTAAGTGCTAGAGAAATGAAACATGAAATATTTCTCAATGTATACGCAAGTTTAATGAAGGAAACCTACGTATGGATGCAATTTATACACTACTTTTATGAAGGCAACCCGCGTATACATTAAGAACTAGAATATACGTACTTTTTATGAGAAATAGTCGTGTATACATGTAGATAAGAATGATCCAAGTCGCGTATGCCTTTTGCGCTCTAAAATTATGATACCAAGGGACATTACCTTTGTATTAGCCCACAGTATTGAGCGTTGTGTCGTCCATTTGATTCCTTCCAAGAATGCCATCGATAGTTGTGTAGTTTTTGAATCATGGTATTGGTAGTGGCTAAATCTATATAAGGAGAATAAGACCATAGTGCAAGATGTGCATGAGTAAGGGTTTTTACTGAATAGTTTTCTCTGAGGTATATTTTCATGGGATGAACTCTATTTGAATTGATAAATCTCAATCTATGATGCACCCATGGATACAATGATGGTTCATAATCTCTAGATCTGAAATAACTATTCTCTTGTGTGGTCTATTGAAGAGATGATAAGATCTATAATCTCGTGCAAGCTTGTTGAAGTAAACTGAAGAAATCTGGGTAAGTTCTATAGATATGAAACAAACTGTAAATTTATTATTCATAGATCTATACGCTAGTTTGTATTTGAAAAAGCACGTATATACGCGGCATTGTCTCAGAAAATTCATGTATGGAAGTCAGGGTTTACTGAAGCTTATTGGAGAGGTTATCTGCTTATTTCTGCTACATTCTATTGTCTATCAATGAAGTCTTCTTATACATCTTGGTTGTTTGAATACTGTATATGTTGCTAAGTTGATTATGTACAAATCTGATTAACGAGAGAATAAAAATGGTTGATGGTGACTAACTGATGAATGGTTATGAATTTATAAATATATTTGACTGACAGCCTCAGATCTAGATCTGAGACTGATTACATTCTAAAAAACAATGTTCACAGAGCTATACGCAGGTTGGTGTGAAGTAAAATGCGTATACACACGAGTTCAGTGAAGCAAAGTAGCGTATGCATTTTAAGTTGATGAATGTTCAGGGTTGAGTTTGTATCTGCATATTTATTCTGAACTCTGGGTTATTTCTAAATTCTTGTTACAGTGATCTAACTATTCTAATTGATGTATTAGATAAAGGTTATTATTGTTATTATGAAGAGTTTTGTTGAAGCTATTTGATCCAGTGTGAAAATTGATGAAACATGGTCTGCAGTGTTTCTGAGGGTTGAAGCCTTCAGTGTGGAAGTAGAAGCTTCCTGCTAGTAGAAGCCGGTTTTCTGATCAAGGGGTTGAAGCTCCCTTCCAGTAGTGGTTGGAAAAAGAGTTTAGGGGGTTGTAGGTCCCTTCTTGCGGGAGCACTGTAAGCAATTTTCCATATAATAAATATTGAGGACATAGACAACAGCAGCGGTGGTAATCTGTCAAATTGGGTTTCCACCTTAAATCTTTGTGTTCATGTGTGATTCTCTTGTGATGATTTATTTTACTGTTACTACACATATTTATTGTTGAACTAACAGATTCATAAACTGATAAGCTGAGTTAAAAGTGTGTTTCTGAAATTATTTTGACAATAAATTCATATTAGTATAGACAAGTTTCTTTTGGTATATGCATGCATATACGCAAGTTGGGTTCATTAATGTCACTTATGGAATTCAACAAAGTAAAAGTAAAATTTATCAGTTAACTCTAAATACTAGATGATCATGGTTGACTATGGTTCACAATTTTTATCATGGTTGACCATTGTTTACCATGGTTAACCATAGATAAAATGACCATGGTTAACCATATTGAACCATGGTTAATCATGGTTGACCATGAAAACATTAATTTACCATAATGACCATGGTTGATGATGCTTTACCATGGTTGATCATGGTTGAAAATGGTTAACATTAAATGACCATGTTTGGCCATGGTTGATCGTGGTCTAAAATCATTTTTTACCACACTCAACCATGGTTGACCAAGTTCAATGAGAGAGACCTTCATCATGGTCAATAATGGTTGAAAAAATTTAACCACAGATAATCATGGTTCACCATCACTAATAGTGGTTGAATTTGGTTGATCATCATTGAATTTTATTAATTTTCATTGATCATGGTTGACACTAGAGACATTTTCCATATTTGACTAAATTTATCTATGATTACCCATGATATACCATGTTTGACTATAGAGATATGGATTAATAATGAATAGGGAATTGTACCATATTCAACCAAAAATATATATATTGTTCACAATGGATGACCATAATCAGGCATAGAGACCTTGGCAGACCATGTTTGGCCATTATAACAATCGTTGACTATGATTATCGATGAGGAGTCTACAAAACATGAAATTTTCTTGGTTAACCATGGTTGAAAAAGTATCATGTTGATCATGGTGGACCATGGTTGACCAGATTCAACCATATGGACCTCGATCTTGGTTTACCATAGTTGATCATGGTTACCGATATTGAACCATGCATGATCATGGTTGATCATAATCAACCATGACCAACCATTCTTGACATTGGTTGATCATGGTTGACTATTTTTACCATGGTCGATCATGGTTGTCCATGGTTAACCATAGAGACAATGACCATGGTTAACCATATTTAAACACGGTTAATCATGGTTGACCATAGAAATATTGGCTGACCATTATATCCATGCATGATGATGCTTGAACATGGTTGATGGTGGTTCAACATTGTTGTTCATCGTTGGCAATGGTTCCCATTAAATGACCATGGCCAATCATGGTTGATCATGGTTTACCATTGTTGACAAAATTCAACGAGAAAGACCTTAATCATGTTTCATCATGGTTGACCATGGTTGAATTTGGTTGATCATGGTTGATCATAATTCACAATAGAGTAATTTTCCATGGTTGATCATGGTTGGTCGTAGAGACAATGATTAACCATTAATAGGGAATTGTGTTTGACTGAACTTGAGGACTGATGACTACCAAAGATACTCCAAAATAGTCAATTGTGTCATTATATGTGTTTGGCTATGTAGTAATGTTGCATTGCAAAGTTGAATAAATTGCAATGTGTAACATTGCGACAATGTTTGTCATATTGCAACGTCTAATAGATTTATTTACCATTCTTGCATCACAACATGTTTAACTACCAATATTAATCAATAATATTAATAGGAAATTATTTCTCACTAAAGTTAAATACTGTTGATTGTTAAACAAAGTCAAACATAGTGAGGGATTCATCGACATTCTGAAACGTGGTTGACCAAATGTTGTAAATTCACATTGCAATGTTAGAAATTTGTTTAGAATTCCAATTCTAATAAATATATATTAATATTAATTAATATTAATATATTTATTTAAACATTTTTAAATTATTGCTTAATGTTATAAGATGTGTGTGTGAGAGATCATCTAGACTTGAGGGACCATGATTGAGGGACATCTAAGTCATCAAAGTGAGCTAGGGATCACACCGTGCATGGGCCATGAGATGCCTTAGCTGACTTGATTTTTTAGCATGTCCCCTCCACCTAACACACAACATAACCACCACTCACGAGATTTCATCTTTGGTCACATTGCCGACTTTAATATAAATATTTTAATTAATATATTGTCTGAGTATTTTAATTAATGTTATTAAGTATTTTAATTAATTAACTTAATATTACTATTAATTAATATGTAAATATTAATTCAAAATTTTAAAAATTAATGTTTATTGTAATTGAACATTTTTTATATGAATTTTTTAATTAATGTTTTTAAACATTTTAATGTTTTTATAAACGTTATCATTATTTAATGTAATGTTAAAAAATAATTAGTTAAATTTAAAACTAATTAATGTTAATTCTTTAGTTAATTCATATTAATGTTAATTATTGTTTTAATTATTTAATTAGTTAATTTTAATAAACATTTTTAAATAAATGCTTTAATTAATATATTGTCAAAAATTTTAATGTTTTAAAGTTAAAAACATTTAAGTACAATTCCAACATCTTATTATTATTATTAACCAAATCTGAATATATTCATGTTTAAAATATATTTGAATAATGTTGTTAAGTATAATATTTATGTATTAATGAATGAATTAATATGTCAATGCAATAACGGCAATATAATAGATATTTAACTTTATTATTAATTAATATTAATAAATTCTTTTACAGATTTTTAAATTAATGTTTAATGTTATTAAACATTTTTTATATAAAAGTTCTAATTACATATTTCAAAATGTTTTAATTAATGTTATTAATGAATGTTTTAATTAATAATGTTTGATGCTCCAATTTATTAATATCTTAATGCTTTAATTAATTAATTTATATTAATTAGAGATTGCAATAAATAGAATTTACTCATCATGATCAAGTAGATTTTTTTTAGAGCTTACAAGGTTAAAATATTATTAAAATAAATTCTAAATTTATAATAATCTATTATTATTTTATATAATAATAATAATTTCATAATATAATATTATAATATAATTCTATAAAAATAATTATTATAATTTAACCTTACAATCTATTATTGTATTAAAATAATTTTATTACAATTTGATTTTACGGTTTATTCTTTATATAGCAAATATGTGATAACAAAACCTTATTATTAACCAAATATTTTAATACACCAAACTTTAACACAAATTTTGAATACTACAAGAAGTATAATTGCATTAGTTAAGTGATATATGATCATATGATAGTCACAATTTTTTTTACAACTAATTTATGAAACTAAAACTATATTACAATTTAAACCTGCAATTTATTAGTTCTTCATTATATTGTTTAAATAATATGAAACATCGTACATCATTTCAACGCTTTAATTATTGTGTATTTGTTTGTGCATGGGATACATTACGAAAATAAATCTACATTAAGGATGTCCATATGGGTAGCATGGAGAGTTGAATACCAGAGACAATTTTTTTTTTAATTAATAAAAAATAAATCCACCAAAGCAAGAATAATTTAATAAAATAATAGTTACCCCTGATCGGGGTGCCCGCCGTCAGGTGCCACAGGGTAGGTAGAGGGCGGTGGTGATGAACAAGCAGAGGTTCATGTGTGAGAACTTCAGTCGGCATTCATAACACCGCATGAGGAGGTACGCGACATTCATGTTGATGATGGTGCATTTAGTAAGACACCTAATAATGTCAGGAGGGCATTGGAGAACACAGAATAAGGAAAGCCTAAAGAGGCTAATATGGAATCAACATAAACCATTTCATTCTGGCAAGAGAAGTGATTTGAGGTGACTAGCTAGAACTGGTGCAGACATTGTTCAGAGGCTTCAAGGTTGGGTCCAGGGGTATGTCATTCTTCATTCCAACCTTATGCTTTTAGCCATAAATCCTTGTACGAGCTTGGATATAGGTGGCTTTGAAGTTTTTGGAATGTTTTCAGTTATTATTTGTTGTATGGTTAGGAATTATAACTTCTTAATACCGCAGGAGGCTATTCAGCCTCATTTTTGCGATTCTTGTAGGAACGTGAATTTCTCTTTCATAATCTCCACTTCCTTCATGCATGCATGTGAGTTTAGTTTTGCTGGGAAATTGAATTTGTTCGAAAATTGTTCCAATTTCTTCATGCATGGTGTCCAGTTTACTTCTGCTAGGAAATTTCCTTTCTTTTAGAAATGTTGCAAGTGCTCTCGCCTATGTTTGGTGTATTCTAATGATTTAAGGGATAATTGGGGTAGCCTCTGTCATTTTTCTGTATGCCTCATCTGGTTTTGGTAGGGGAAAATCATAAAAACCCTCTGTTTGGTATTCTATAAAGGTGTAGGGGATATTAAAAGTAGTTTCTGTAGTTATTATGTCTGCCTTGTTTGGTCTCAGCAGGGGAAAATATTGCAAACCCGTGGTAGTCATAGTGAAGGTAATTCTCATGGACTTTGTTCAAGTTTTATAAATTATCTTTTTCATACTTGGAGTTCTGTTTGTTTAGTGTGGCTTTTACTTGGTAAGATAGAGAGTATGTTCTACGTTCCTCTCGATATCCGTCAAACAAGTTGTATAAATCACTTTGTGAATTATCTTAGTCGACGTAATTGTATCTATCACTCTACGACTCATGTGTGAGAGGTAGATTTATTCCTAAAAATACAAATTTGAATCATTATACCTCTGTCCTCCCATCATACAGGCTCACAGATAGTATATAAAGGTTTAACTCAGCAAAATATTCATAATAGAAATATGGATAAGAGGAAAATGAAGAAGTGTATGGTTAATAATAAAGATAAAGGAAATTAGAAGATTTTAAAATCTACAACTCAGACTAGCAAGCGAGGCAAGAAGACAAAGCAAGAGATGTTAGAGAATATCTCGCAAGCTTATTCTATCAGTAATCCTCAAGAAATTAGCAATGCAATCCAGGGATGGGAAAACGAAAGTCACAGTAATGAGGAAGATAATGAGGAAGATGAGGAAACGATGGATTTTTTTATTAATCCTGGAAATATTAGAGGTTGCCTCTCGATGTTTAACCAAACTGTTCATACATAATATATAATGAAATGTGTCCTCACTAAAGCAATGCAAAGTATTCATCTAGGTGAAGGGAATGCAACACCATCAGCACTTGAACTTCTTTAGGATATCAACATTCAGCTCCAGCACATCAAGGTGTCACGGTATCAAGAAACAACTCGAATTGATCGAATTGAAAAGAAGATTCAACATATGCAACAAGTGGACATGCCTAGCTCCACTGCAAAGGATCTAGCACTGATAGACTCTTCTGATGGGTAGTATCCCAGATTAAGTTCTATGAATTTTGCGGATAGTGTTCATGTTTTCAGTCGTTAATTAGTTAATGTTTTAAACAGTAAACTTTCCATTGCGGAGAGTAGAAGAAGGAAACAATATCAATTTTGGATGGCTTTCAATGCGCTAAGGTGGCCAACAGACCTGGTTTCCTTCAGGTTGGTTGAGGCCACTAACTTTGTATATGATGCAACCTTTTTTTTTTATGATAAATATAAAATAGTAACGTCCTACCAAATTTACAAAAAAAAAAAAATAATAATAATAAAATAATAGTTTGTTCTTTATAGTTAAATTTAATAAAATAATATTTTGTTCTTTATAGTTAATTGTGAGTGGGCATACATTTGAATGGCATGCGTAGGAGTAGTGACCACTACACCATAAACCTTATAATAATTTCATAATATAATATTATAATATAATTGTATTAAAATAATTATTATAATTTAATATTGCTATTTATTATTGTATTAAAATAATTATTATGATTTAATATTACAATTTATTATTGTATTAAATTTTTTTTATTATAATTTAATATTGGCGTTTATCCTTTGTATGGAAATTGTGGCAATTGTGTGATAATGAAAACTTATTATTAGTCAAAGATTTCAATACATAAAAGGTTAACACAAATAGTACAACAAGGAGTATAATTGCATTAGATAAGTGATAAATGATCACATGATAGTCACAATTTTGTTTTTACATTACATTATGAAACCTAAAAATATATTATAAGTTAAACCTACCATTTATTATTTATTCATTACATTGTTTAAATATGAAACTATAATTATTTTTTATTATCATACATGATGTCAAACCCATTAATCATTGTATATTTATTTGTGCAAGTAGATACATTAAGGAAGTAAGTCGAAATGGGTAGCATGGAGAGTTGAATACCCACCACAAAAAAAAATTTAACTAATAAAAAAGCAATCCACCACAACAAGAATAATTTAATAAAATAATATTTTGTTCTTTATAGAAACCTGTGAGCCCATGCATAGGCAACCACTAGGGTTATGGAGTGGAGGAAAAAAATTTAAAGGCACACTTTCCAAATGGTATAATTTTGAGAATGTGAACATTTATAGCAGTTATAAGTTTCAAAATTAATCCACGTTGCAATGCATGTTTTATAAGTTTTTTTTTTTTTTTAATTTCATTTCTAACTAATTAGCATACATGGTTAACAACAATAGGCACAATAATTTTTTAATCATGTTTTGTAAAAAAATAATTTAAGTATGGTTTAAACATGTGATTTAGATATGAAAGGAAGTTATTGATGTGATTGATGGAGTGGCTACTACAAGAATATAACGACATCATCCAATTCACACCATCGAATTACAAAGATTAATTAAAAAAATGATTAAAGTAGCCAATTCCAACAAAAGAATTCTTATGACTTAAATATAAGAAACTATTATTTATTTCAATTTAATTAAGGCAGCTACAACTCCAGAAATAGTTGCAATAGTTATGAAACTAATTAAGTCGTCAATTCAAATCTTGTATCTTGATCTGCATATGTTTTACGGAGAGATCATCATTGTTTTATTTTCCCTGGACTTTATTGGCTCAAAAACATGTCAATTTTTAGAGTTGAGCTCTGCGATATTGAAACAAGCCATTCTCCACGAACATTTTCCGCAGAATCTATTAGCTCAAAAACTTGTTAGTGTTTATTGTCGGGCTCTGCGAAAATGAAACAAGCCATTCTCCATGAAAATTTTTTGTTGCTAGGGAGTAGGTGCCCTTTTATGAAACTAATCTAATAGTGTTTTCAATTTGAAAAAACTATTACATTAGTTTCATAAAAGGGCGCCTACTCCCTAGCAACAAAAATTTTTCATGGAGAATGGCTTGTTTCGTTATCTTCCTAATAACTGAAAATGTTCGTGGAGAATGGCTTGTCTCATTATTTCAGAGCCCAATTATAAACACTGACATGTTTTTCAGCCAATAGATTCTGTAGAAATTGTTCGTGGAGAATGGCTCGTTTCAATATCGCAGACCCCGACTCTAAACATTGCCATGTTTTTGAGCCAATAAAGTCGAGGGAAAATAAAACAATGATAATCTCTCCGTAAAACATATGCAGATCAAGGTACAAGATTTGAATAGAGGACTTAATTAGTTCCATAACTATTGCAACTATTTTTGGACTTGTAGCTGCCTTGATTAAATTGAAATAAATATTATTTTCTTATATTTACGTAGATAAGCATTTTTTTGTTAGAATTGGCTACTTTAATCATTTTTTAATTAATTTTTTTTAATATAATGGTGTGAATTGGATGATGCCGATATATTCTCATAGGAACCACATTAAAAAAAATTACTTATAAAACATGCATTGAAACATGGATTAATTTTGAAACTTATAACTATTATAAATGTTCACATTCTCAAACGTATACAACTTGGAAAGTGTGCATTTAAAAACTTTTCCACCACTCAACTACACTAGTGGTTGCCTATACATGGGCTCATAGGTTACTATAAGGAACAAAATATTATTTTATTAAATTATTCTTGTTGGCATGGATTGATTTTTTATTAGTTAAAAAAATTGTTGTTACACGGTATTCAACTCTCCATGCTACCCATTTCAGCTTACTTCCTTAATGTATCCACTTGCAAAAATAAATCTACAATGATTAATGGGGCTGACATGATGTATAATAATAAATATTTAAACAATGTAATGAATAAATAATAAATATTAAGTTTAAACCACAATATAGTTTTAGGTTTCATAATGTAATATAAAAACAAAATTGTGACTATCATGTGATCATATATCACTTAAGTAATGCAATTATACTTCTTGTTGTACTAGGCATTTGTGTTAACCTTTTATGTATTGAAATATTTGATTAATAATAAGGTTTCATTATCCCACATTTGCCACAATTTCCATATAAGAGATAAACCCTAATATTAAATTATAATAAAATTATTTTAATAAAATAATAAATTGTAAGACTAAATTATAATAATTATTTTAATACAATTATATTATAATATTATATTATTAAATTATTATAAGTTTTATGGTGTAGTGGTCACTACTCCTATTCATGCCATTCAAATGTATGCCCACTAACAATTAACTATAAAGAACAAAATATTATTTTATTACATTTAACTATAAAGAATAAACTATTATTTTATTAAATTATTCTTGCTTTGGTGGATTTATTTTTTATTAATTAAAAAAAAATGTGGTTTCTCTGGTATTCAATTCTCCATGCTATCCATTTGGAGTTCCTTAATGTAGAATTATTTTTATAATGTATCCACGTGCAAAAACAAGTCGACAATGATTAAAGGGTTGATATGATGTATGATGTTTCATATTATTTAAACAATATAATGAATAAATAATAAATTGTAGGTTTAAATTATAATATAGTTTTAGTTTCATAAATTAGTTGTAAACAAAATTGTGACTATCATATGATCATATATCACTTAACTATTGCAATTATACTTCTTGTTCTATTGAAATTTGTGTTAAAGTCTGGTGTATTGAAAACTTTGGTTAATAATAAGGATTCATTATCACATACTTGCTATATAAAAAATAAATCTTAAAGTTAAATTACAATAAAATTATTTTCATACATGTTTCTTAATGATTCTATTTTTATTGTTGTGATATATCATTTGTCGGAGAGATGGATAGTGCTAGGGTTTTACCAAACTTTGCCGCCATTGTCGAGGTCTGCGCTGATCCTGCACTCGACACAGCTTCCCCTACAGCCGTCGCTTCCGGTCTGGATCTGGCAGCTGTTCACTTTGGCTCTTGCTTACTCGGGGCTCACAGTTTTGCAAATGAAGTCAACACAAATATCTCAACAGACAACTCCTCTACTGGTGTCGCCATTGCGTTTGTTACTCCTTGGGGTCTGCTTCTAGGGAGACCGAAGATCCCATCGTCAGATAGATGGTGCGGCTCTCACACTGGCGATTTGGGGCTTTTCAATTCTGATAAAATGCTTGCGGATCTTGCCCCAGGAAAATCTTGTAGCGGCATGGCAGATCGGTTCTCCCAAAAATCGATCTGTCTCTAGTCTGTCTCGGATTTTCCCAGGGGGGTTTCTCTGCAAGATGGAAAGGCAGCGATGGTGCTTCCGACTGTCTTGAAGAACCTTGGTAGCCATGCAGATACAGAGCTTAGAAATTTCTCTGCCTCTTTTCAGATCATGATTGTGCTTCTCTCTGGCAAAACCTTATTGCAATGGGTCAGCTCAATGGACCTGGTGCAGAATCTCAAGCTTAATCTAGAACGTCGGATTGGGATCCCCTTAGACCTCCAAAGACTTCTTTATCAAGGTAAACAACTTGAGGATCTTCTTCCCCTCTCTGTTTACAAAATTTTTAGAAACGATTCTATTGTGTTAACACTTCGTCTGAGGGGAGGCGCAGTTAGACAGTCATCCTCTGCTCCTACCTTCTCCTATAAGGATGCTGTGCATTCTGCATCCCCCAATCCCCCTGCAGCCCCCAAACCCAAGCCTTTTTTGGTTGAAAAATCAGAGGAGGTTCCCTCTATTGAAATCTACCATCCAGATCTGGCAGAAGATCTTCAAATTTTTGCAGAAAGAGCCATCATATGCAGATTCAATGGACTATGGCTGCACACCAAGGATCTCTATGAATGGATCCACGCTAAATGGACTCACCACTGCAAGGTCAGCTTCTGTTCTAAAAGATATTTCATAGTTCTGTTTCATCACATCAAGCATTATAATCAGGCCTTAGAAGAGGGTCCTTGTTTCCTGGGAACAACAGGGCTCTTCTTAACCCCATGGTTCCCTGATTTCGACCTAGCTACTGCAGTCATCACCAGGACCCCTGTCTGGATCAGGCTTCCCAACTTACCAGCCCATCTATGGCATTTAGCTGTCTATAAAGGAATACACAACGCCTTGAGCCGTTTTTTAATGGCAGATCATTGGAGGGAATCTCAAGGTCTATACACATATGCTAGAATATGTGTGGAAATAGACATAACCAAGGGCTTGCCCGATCAAATAATCATCAAGATAAGCGACTTTTTTGGAATCAGATCCTAGATTACGAGAATACTGCCTTTCGTTGCTGCCATTGTCACCAAACAGGGCATCTGCAGAACTCCTGCCCCTCCTTCTCTACAAACAAGAAAAAAGAAAACTCAACAAAGTCCAGATCCAAAACATGGGCTCCTTGCACTCCGTTGCTAGCTGTTGATTAGGATTCCTCAAGTTTAGATGATGATGGCAGTGATGCAGAATCGGATCATGCCCTTTAGTCGATGAACCTGTCCGTCGCTGCCCCAGAGTATCCTCCTGATTCTACCATCACTCAGAAACGCACTCATGAGTCCTCCTCTTCCGAATTAGATAAGGAGATCCCCCATTTGCATAACTCCTGTCTTCCAGTCGTCTTAGCTCATACACTCTAGGATGGATGGATCAAAGTCAACAAAAAGAAAGGGAAAAAACTTTGTGTGGAGGCTTCTGCCCATTCTGGGTAGAAGCCGGTTATTTCCAGCCTTCTAGTCACTTTTGTAGCTCCTTGCTTGTTTCGTTCTCTCTCTCTGGCACCGAGGTTGACAGTTCGTCATTTCCGGTTGGCCGGTTTATTGCTTCTCTTGAGTGTACTCTCTTCATGTACCATATTTTGCTTAATAGAATTAGTCCAAATTCAGAATATATATATATATATATATATATATATATATATATATATATATATATATAAATTGAAAGATTAAATTATGATAATTATTTTTATATAATTATATTATAATATTATATTATTAAATTATTATTATTATATAAAATAATAATAAATTATTTTAAATTTAGAATTTATTTTAATAATATTTTAACCTTGTAAGCATTAGAAAAATACATTTTAATATACCTGATCATGATGACTAAATTGTATTTATTGCAATCCCTAATTAATACAAATTAATTAATTAAAACATTAAAATATTAATAAATGGGAGAATTAAACATTATTAATTAAAACATTTTACAATATGTAATTAAAACTTTTATATAAAAAATGTTTAATAACATTAAACATTAATTTAAAAATTTATAAAAATTTATTTAATATTAATTAATAATAAAGTGAAATAATTATTATATTGTCATTATTACATTGACATATTAACTAATTCATTAATACATAATTATTATAAATTTGTAGAAATTTGCATGTGATTACTACCGAAAGAATTTCTACAAATTTATATTATGGATCACAGAAGCTTAGATTCCAATAATTATTATACTTAATAACATTATTCAAATATATTTAAACATGAGTATATTCAGATTTGGTTAATAATAATAATAAGATGTTGGAGTTGTATTTAAATGTTTTTAACATTAAAACATTAATTAAAATTTTTGGCAATATATTAATTAAAACATTTATTTAAAAATGTTTAATAACATTAATTAATTTACACTTTCATTAATTATTTTTTAACATTACATGAAACATTGATAACATGTATTAAAAACATTAAAATGTTTAAGAACATTCATTAAAACATTTGACGATATATTAATTAAAAAATAAAAATAAAAAATATTCAATTACAATAAGCATTAATTTTTAAAATTTTGAATTAAAATTTTCATATTAATTAATATTAATATTAAGTTAATTAATTAAAATACTTAATAACATGATTAAAGTACTTAGACAATATATTAATTAAAATATTTATATAAAAGTGAGCAAGGTGACCGAAGATGAAACCTCATGAGGGGTGGTTATGTCGTGTGTTAGGTGGAGGGGACATGCTAAAAAATCAAGTCAACTAAGGCATCTCGTGGCCCATGCATGGTGCGATCCCTGACTAAATTTGATGACTTAGATGTCCCTCGATCATGGTTCCTAAAGTATAGAGGATGACACACACACACACACACACACACACACACACACACATATCTTATAACATTAAAAAAATAATCTAAAAATGTTTAAATAAATATATTAATAGTAATTAATAGTAATATATATTTATTAGAATTGGAATTCTAAACAAATTTTTCTAACATCGTAATGTGACTTTACAACATTTGGTCAACCACATTTCAGAATGTTGATGAATCCTTCACTATGTTTGAATTTGTTTAACAAACAACAATATTTAACTTTAGTGAGAAATAATTTCCTATTAATACTATTAATTAATATTGACAATTAGATATGTTGTGATGCGCGAATGGTAAAGAAATCTATTAGATGTTGCAATTTGAAAAACATTGTCGCAATGTTACACATTGCAATTTATCCAATGTCGCAATGCAACATTACTACAGAGCCAAACATATCTACTAATACAATTGACTATTTTAGAGTATATTTGGTGGTCATCACTCCTCAATTTCAATCAAACACAATTCCCTATTAATGGTTAATCATTGTCTCTATGACCAACCATGATCAACCATGGAAAATGACTCTATTGTGAATTATGATCAACCACGATCAATTAAATTCAACCATGGTCAACCATGATTAATCATGATTGAATTTCATCAACCATGATTAAGGTATTTTTCATTGAATTTCGTCAACCATGGTTAACCATGATCAACCATGATTAACCATGGTCATTTAATGTGAACCATCATCAACGATGAACAACAATGTTGAACCACCATCAGCCATGTTCAAGCATCATCCTCCATGGATATAATGGTCAACCAATATTTCTATGGTCAACCATTATTAATTGTGTTTAAATATGGTTAACCATAGTCATTGTCTCTATGGTTAACCATGTACAACCTTGATCAGCCATGATAAAAATAGTCAACCATGATCAACCATGGTCAAGAATGGTTGGTCATGGTTGATTATGATCAACCATGATCATGCATGGTTCAATATCAGTAAGCATGATCAACTATGGTAAACCAAGATTGAGGTCCATATGGTTGAATCTGGTCAACCATGGTCCACCATGATCAACATGATCTTTGGTCAACCATGTTTAACCAAGAAAATTTCATGTTCTATAGACTCCTCATCGACAACCATGGTCAACAATTCTTATAATGGTAAAAAATGGTCTGCTAAGGTCTCTATGCCTGACTATGCTCATCCATTGTTAAAAATGTATATATTTGTGGTTGAACATGGTACAATGCCCTATTCATGGTTAATCCATATCTCTATAGTCAACCATGGTAAATCATGGTTAATCATGGCTAAATTTAGTCAACTATGGAAAATGTCTCTAGTGTCAACCATGATCAATGACAATTAATGAAATTCAACAATGTTCAACCATATTCAACCATTGTCAGTGATGGTCAACCATGATTACCCGTTGTTAAATTTTTCCAACCATTATCAACCATGATTAAGGTCTCTCTCATTGAACTTGGTCATGTAGAAATTTGAATAATTGATAACTTATTCACCGAGATTATCCTGATCACACACTATTTAATCTTCATGCATAATACATAACCTCTTCTACTATTGATCATCAATTTGCGGAATTATAAAAAATCGCATGCGCACATTAAAACCAAAATAAATCACACATATAAACACAGTATTTATGGGAAAGCTTAAAGCTAAAAACCCACAACTATCTGTATATTATAATGATAGAGTTCATGTAACAATCATTGTACAAACTCCTCACAAGCTCTCAGTACAATCTCCAATTGTTACACACTACACAAGTTCAAATATAGCAAAACACATGCTCCAATCTACTCCACCTGTTTTCCTGCCTCTACTGCGCAATCCAAGATGAATAATTGTGCAATCCAAGTTCAAATCCCCCAGGTGTGCACTGCAAAATCCTCATTGGCATCTCCATCAATGTGTGTGCAAATCTCATGCACCAGTATAGTCACAACTGATAGTCACACTTGCTCTTTCACCTACCTCTCCATTGGTCTTCACTGAAATTGTCCATGCACTGAGTTAACTGATGTATTCTTTAGTTGATTTATGAGTTTAATAAATAGTGAATTAATTAATAATTAATTCACACCACTCTCACTAGTGTATCAATCAGTTAGACTAGATACAACTAGCTCAACTATGTTTAACTGAGTTAAACTGAACACAACTCCATTAACTCCTCAATCAACTCCACCAAACTCTGTCACCTGAGTTCTAACTGAATTCAATCATGCAATAGCTTCACTTAAACCCTAGGAATAACGTAATTCCTTCTGTCAGTTGCATGTGCCACATCCAGGCATCAAAATGAAGTGCTCCAAGAGAATAAGATAATGTTTAGAGTCCAAATATTATTAAGAGCTAATAATATTTGACATATCTATTTTTAGACTGGCAATCTAAAAATAGATTCCGCCTAGTATGTCTAAAAATAGAAGTCCATATATTTTTCCCGACTTGACCAACCATCCAAAAATAGCATCCTGCAACTCATAAAACATGTTCCATATGTCTAAAAATAGACATAGTCTAAAAATAGACTTTGCGCCAAAAATAGCGTGCGGGCCCACTTAGTGAAGGTGACTTCTTTTCAGTAAGCTCGTCATCTTTTTGCATTCTCAACACTCCCTCTCAACAAGATATGGATTATTTGCAACCCCTATCCTGCCTCTGTGGTATTCGAATTTGCTCCTGGTGAGCGCCTTCGTCAAGATATCAGCATCCTGATCCTCCGTAGGAATGTATGAAAGTAACATGACCTTTCGCTGCACACAATCTCTGATATGATGATACCGATCCATGAAGCCATGCTGCCTCAACTCATCCTCTTGTTTGCACCATGATCAATATCCCGATGTGCCTCTGATATATGTGCCTATGATATATCTCAATACATGCTTGCTTGCCTTCCAGTAGAGCTTGGTAGGCTTAACCATAGCTTTTGAAAGCTGGTTAACAGCATAGCATATGTCGGGTCGTGTATTGACCTGATACATAAGCGACCCCACCAACTATTGATAAACAGTGGCATCCACTACCTCTGCCGAAGTAGCATCCTCCTTCCTCCAACCTCCAGGAAGAGGAGTATCAACATTTTTGCAGCCATGCATGTTGAACTTCTCCAGTATCTCCCGGGCATACTTACCCTGAGAAACAAACAGTCCATCACTGCGCTGCCAAATTTCCAATCCCAGGAAATAATGAAGGAGGCCCAAGTCCTTCATCTCAAACTCTTTTGCAAGATCATCCTTGCATGAGAGTATCGACAGCTCATCACCTGTCAAAATCAAATCATCTACATAAAGTACAATGATCAGCAACTTACCCTCCACCACAATCTAGTATAGGTTAGGATCCGCCTCACTCTTGGAGAATCCAAGTCTGGTGAAATAATTGTCTATCCATGTGTACCAAGCACGAGGTGCTTGTTTCAACCCATACAATGCTCTCTTGAGCCTGCACACATGCGACTCACTGCTGAAGATCTCAAAACCTTCGGGCTGCTCTATGTACACCTCCTCCTCAATGACATCATTGAGGAACGTAGTCTTCACATCCATCTGATGAATGTGACACCACATCTGCGCTGAGAGAGCAAGAATTGTCCGTATGGAAGAATACCTTGCGACAGGTGCAAAGGTCTCCTCATAATCGATCCCCTCTATCTGTGAGAAGCCTCGGGCAACAAATCTTGCCTTGTACTTCTCCACACTCCCGTCAGCCACCTACTTCACTTTGTAAATCCATCTCGAACCCACCACTGATTTCCCCTCTGGTCGCAGGACAATCTCCCATGCACTGTTTCTGACAATCAAATCATACTCTTCCACCATGGCATCTACCCATGCGGGGTCCTCCATAGCTTCCTCGAAAGAGGATGGCTCTGTCACGACACATTTTCTCACAAGAGCCATGTATCCAGTGTACCGGTCCGGTGACTGTCTCTGTCTGCGCTGTGCTGTAGGTGGTCCTACAACCTTCTCTGCATCTTGAGCCAGTCGCTCAGCTTCTATAGTGCGCTTCCGCCCTCTGATGGTTGGCACTGCATGAGTGGTCTCTTCCACTCCATGAACTTCCTCTTGTGGCTGATCCACATCCTGAAGCTCATCCTTAGGAACTAATAGCTCCTCATTTGCATGCAAGTGTGGCTCCCTCTCAAGCGAACACTTCATGGCTTTCTCCTCTTGAAATTTGATATCTCGTCGCACAACAGTCTTGCGACTGTCTGGAAAATACACACGATAGTTGTGGGGCGTATCAGTGTACCCCAAAAATATCCCAACCTCCGCAGTCGGCTCCAGCTTCTTCCTGGCATCCTTTTTCACATGAATGTAAACAGGTGAACCAAAAATCCTCAAATGGGAAATATCAGGCCTCTTACCAGAAAACGCCTCCTCGGGTGTACTCATGCCAAGTATCTTGTGAGGACAACGGTTATGCACATATACTGCAGTATTGCATGCCTCCGCCCACAAGTGAATGGGTAGGCCCTGATCATGCAACATCGCCCGTGCAGCACCCACGATCGTTCTGTTCTTCCGCTCAGCAACCCCGTTCTGATGTGGGTTATGAGGTGCTATGAGCTCTCTTCGAATTCCTTCTGCGCTGCAAAAGTCCTTGAATTCGCCAGAGATGAATTCACCACCATTGTCGCTCCTAAGAGCCTTCACCTGCTTCCCCGATTCTTTCTCAACCAGTGCCTTGAACTCACATAACTTTGAGTATGTCTCGCTCTTCTTCTGCATGAAGAAGATCCAGCACTTCCGAGAAAAATCATCAACAAAGATCACATAGTACCTGTGCTTTGATGTCGAAGCTACTCAGAAAGGTCCACACACGTCTGTGTGAATTCTCTCAAGGATCGTCGTGGCACGACTATCCTTCTCGTGAAAAGTGGCTTTCACAATTTTTCCTAAGGTACATCCCTTGCACTCATCTGACTGTGCAAGAGTACCCTTAGGAAGCCCAGTAGAAATTTGCTGTAGTATCTTCAAAGCTCCATGGTGAAGGTTGCAGAATTTCCGGTGCCACAACTCGCCATCATCCCGGCTCACCACTCCTTGTGCTTTGCCTGCCATTGCTACACAGCCATCTACCTGCAATTGATAAAGGTTCTTAAATCGAACCCCTATCCTCCGGGTCTCACCAGTTTCCTTATTGCGCAGGAAATCCTTTCCCTCGCTAAAGACAACATCATATCCCTTGTCTTCTAACATTGCCACCGAGATAAGATTATTCTTCAATCCTGGAACATGCATCACTTCCTTCAATACGAAGGGTTTAACAGACTCCCTCTCAAAGGAAATGGTACCGATATTGGTCGCACTTTATCTACCATCATCGCCCATCTCGATGTGCACTCCAAGATCTTTCTCATCCAGATCAGTAAGAAAATCTCGATCTCTTGTCATGTGAAAAGACGCACCACTATCCAAGAACCACACTGAACCCATCACACTTGAGACCAAGCATGCGATCAGTGAAAAATCCAGCTCAAACTGCGAGGCTAAGGCCTCTCCAGCTACAGATCCAGCAGCCTGCTTATTTTTCTTCTTCTTCAGAAAATTTGTGGCATAATGTCTGTGTTGGTGACAGTGAAAGCACTTCACCTTGGACATATCCTGCTTCTTGCCTTTCCCATCGGATTGAGAATATTTCATGCTCTTCCCCTTCTTTGATTTGGCAGCCAAAGTGTAATTTTCTTCATCAGATGCCTTTGATGAAGATTCATCCCTGGTACTCAGCCTTATCTCCTCTTCAACAAGATCTGACCAAAGTTGCTCCCATCCTGGCAATTTTTCCTGACCATTGACAAAGTCCTGATAGGAATGCCAACTCTTCGAAAGCCCAAGGAGATCCAAGCTCACCAAGTCCTCGTCATCTACAGTAACCCCCACACTTCCCAGTACATCCCTGCATTGGATGAACTTCGTAAGGTACTTGGGCATACTGTCGCCTTTCTCCATCTTTATGTTTCTGAGTTTATCCTTCAATACCAACTTCCTCTGGTCGCTATTGCTTTGGAATAAATCTGTCAAGGCTTTCCACATGAAGAATGGAGAAGCCTTACCATGCAGGCTAGAAACTATTTGATCCTTCACACCTTCCAACAAAATCCTTCGACACTTTGCTGTCTTCTTTTGCCATGCGTCAAGTACGGCAGCATTACTAGAGGTAGGCTTTGGAATTTCTACATCTATGAGCTCCTTCAACCCATTGTCATCCAGCACTGCCTCCATTCTTTCCTTCCATGCAATATAATTCGAGCTGCCCTCAAGGGCATACTCCAATCGCAATCCGTTGAAAGACATTTCAACTTCGACACCAAGAAAACACTCCTGCAAATTCGAATTCCACCAGCTCAAAACTCAACCGCTTCAATGTTTTGTAATTGCTCCGATGATCAATATTGCTTCGATACCATGTAGAAATTTGAATAATTATTAAATTATTCACCAATATTATCCTGATCACACATTATTTAATTTTCATGCATAATACATAACCTCTTCTACTATTGATCATCAATTTGCGGAATTATAAACAATCGCATGCACACATTAAAACCATAATCATTCACACATATAAACACATTATTTATGGGAAAGCTTAAAGTTGAAAACCCCCAACTATCTGTAAATTATAATGATATATTTCATGTAACAATCATTGTAAAAACTCCTCACAAGCTCTCAATACAATCTTCAATTGTTACACACTACACAAGCTCAGATCTAGCAAAACACATGCTCCAATCTGCTCCACCTATTTTCCTGCCTCTACTGCGCAATCCAAGATGAATAATTGTGCAATCCAAGTTCGAATCCCCCAGGAATGCACTGCACAATCCTCATTGGCATCTCCATCAATGTGTGTGAAAATCTCATGCACCAGTATAGTCACAACTGATAGTCACACTTGCTCTTTCACCTACCTCTCGACTGGTCTTTGCTGAAACTGTCCATGCACTGAGTTAACTGATGTATTATTTAGTTGATTTATGAGTTTAATAATTAGTGAATTAATTAATAATTAATTCACACCACTCTCACTAGTGTATCAATCAGTTAGACTAGATACAACTAGCTCAACTATGTTTAACTGAGTTAAACTGAACACAACTCCATTAACTCCTCAATCAACTCCACCAAACTCTCTCACATGAGTTCTAACTGAAGTCTCCATGCAATAGCTTCACTTAAACCCTAGGAATAGCGTAATTCCTTCTGTCAGCTGCATGTGCCACATCCAGGCATCAAACTGAAGTGCTCCAAGAGAATAAGATAATGTTTAGAGTCCAAATATTATTAAGAGCTAATAATATTTGACATATATATTTTTAGACTCACAATCTAAAAACAGATTCCTCCCAGTATGTCTAAAAATAGAAGTCCATCTTTTTTTCCCGACTTGACCAACCATCCACAAATAGCATCCTGCAACTCATAGAACATGATACATATGTCTAAAAATGACGTAGTCTAAAAATAGACTTTGCGCCAAAAACAGCCTGCGGGCCCACTTAGTGAAGGTGACTTCTTTTCACTAAGCTCATCATCTTGTTGCATTCTCAACAGGTCAATAATGCTTGAGTGTGGTAAACAATGATTTTAGACCATGATCAACCATGGTCAGACATGGTCATTTAATGTTAACCATTATCAACCATGATCAACCATGGTAAATCATCATCAACCATGGAAAACCATCATCAACCATGGTGATTATGGTAAATTAATGTTTTTATGGTCAACCATGATTAACCGTGGTTCAATATGGTTAACCATGGTCATTATATCTATGGTTAACCATGGTAAACAATGGTCAACCATGATAAAAATGATGAACCATACTCAAGCATGATCATCCATGGTTGAATATCATCAACCATGATTAACCATGATCAAGGCCTCTATGGTTTAATATGGTCAACCATGACTAACCACATTCAACCATAATCAACATGAACTTTTTTTTAATGTTGTAATGCATTTCTAGTATTATAATATTTCCTGAATTTATTAACCTCCCTTTTGTTTATAACACCCCCTCGGTTTATTAATCCCTTGGGGTTTTTAATCCCAATGGTTTATAATATTATTTTGTTGGGTTCATTAATCACTTGGGTTTATAGTATATATAATCCCTCAGGTTTGTTAATCCCTTCATTTTATAAAAATAATACCTTGATTTTATAATGTTAATGACTTTGTTTTGTTAATGCCTTGGTTTTTAAATATTAATTAATATGTCAATATTATTGGTGTTTAGTATATAATCCCTTAGTTTTACTAATAATTTTGATTATTAGATTTATAATATGTTATAGTCTATAATATAGTATTTAGTATAAATAATGCAAGAACATTGACTATTGTGGTTATGAGTGTGCCTAATATACACTAATCAACATGTATGAAACATATTTACTAATGTGGGTTTTGTAACGTTTACAACGTTTTGGTCTATAATATTTATGGTTTATAAAATGAGGGTTTGTAATATTTGGGAATAATATTAAGGTTTATATTATCTAGGTTTATATTACTGGGTTTAATAATAAGGCTTATAATATTTGTTTTAATACTAGAGTTTATAATATTGAGTGTTTAATATATAAAGGGCTTACAATATTTGGTTTTCAAATTATGATTTACATTATGGAGTAATATTTTGGGTTATAATATAGATTGTAATATATAGGGTTTAATATTTGGTTAAAATATTTGGATTTATAATATTGTGCTTGATATTTAGAGTTTATAACATTGGGGATTATAATGTTTCGGTTCATAATATTGGTTCTTACGGTTTATTGATCTCTTGTGTTTTTAATATTCATCTGTTGGCTTTATTGATCCCTTAGGTATTTAACATTTATCCATTGGGTTCACCAGTTCCTTTGGTTTGTAATATTAAATCCTTATATTTATTAGCTCTTTTGGTTTATAATATCAATAACCCCTTGGGTTTATTAATATCTTGAGTTTAAAATATTAATTCTTATGATTTATTAATTTCTTTGTTTATAATATTAATATTTATTCCTTGGGTTCACCAATTTGTTTGGTTTATAATAGTCAACCCTTGGGTTTATTAGTTCTTTTGGTTTACAATATTAATAATATCTTTGGTTTATTATTATCTTTAGTTTAAATTATTAATACGTAGGGTTTATTAATTTCTTAGGTTTTGAGTTTAAGATATTAATTATTAGGGTTTATTAATCGCTTGAATTTTATAATTATTTGGGTTTGTAATATTAGGCGTTAAATATTAGTCGTACAGTTTAATATTAATGCATGTTCCAATGTCACATTATGAAAAACATTGTCTCAATATCAAAATCAGCCATGGGCTGCCATTGTTAATCATAGTTATTCGTAGTCAATCAAGGTCTTCCATGGTCGATTGTCAAATTGTGAAAAATATTATCTCATTATGAAAATCAACCATGGAAAACCATGGTCATTCTTCGTCCAACGTCGCATGTCACAACAATTGTCTCAATGTTTAAATCAAGCATGCTCAACGATGTTTATTTTATGGTTTATAGTATTTATCTAAATATTTTTATATACTTGAGGTTTATAATATTTATCTAAATGTTTTTATATACTTGAGGTTTATAATATTAGTATCTTAGGTTTAATATTATTCCGTTGAGTTTATAATATTAATAATCACGTGACTTTATCAAACCTTTTTGTTGAAGATATTAATTTTTAGGATTTATTAATCTCTTATGTTTTCCATATTGATCCCTTCGCATTATTGATCCCTTTTAGTTTTTAATATTTATCCCTTGGGTTCACCAATTCATTGGGTTTATAATATATAACCCTTAGGTTTAATAGTTCTTTTCATTTATAATATTAAACCACCTTGGGTCTTAAAATCTCTTGAGTTAAAAATATCAATTTTCCTAGGGTTTATTAATTTCTTAAGTTTTTGAGAAAAAAATATTAATTCTTAGGCTTTATTAATCTCTTTTTTTTTGTTAATATTTATCCCTTGGCCTTATTGATCCCTTAGGTTTTTAATATTTATCCGTTCGGTTCACCAATTCCTTTGGTTTTTAATATCAAACCCTCTGCATTATTAGTTCTTTATGTTTATAATATTAATAACCCCATGGGTTTATTAATCTCTTGAGATTAAAATATTAGTTCTTAGGGTCTTTTAATCTCTAGAGTTTAAAATATTTTATTACTATGGTTTATTAATTTATTGGTTTATAATATTAATATTTATCCCTTCGATTCACCAATTACTTTGGTTTATAATATTTAACCCTTTGGTTTATTACTTCTTTTGGTTTATCATATTAATAATATCTTGGGTTTATTACTATATTTAATTTAAATCATTAATTATTAGGGTTTATTAATTTCTTAGGTTTTTGAGATTAATTCTCAGAGTTTATTAATATTTTGTGTTTTTAATATTGATCTCTTTGCTTTATTAATCATGTAGGTTTTTAATATTTATCCCCTCGGTTCATCATTTCCTTTGGTTTATAATATTAAAACCTTGCATTTATTAGTTCTTTTGGTTTATAATATTAATAATCCATGTGTTTATTAATCTTTTGAGTTTTAATATTATTATTTACATTATGGCGTAATATATTGGGTTATAATATAGATTCTAATATATAGGGTTTATAATTAGGGATTAATATTGAGTTTATAATATTTGGGTTTAATATTAGAGTTATATTATTGCGTTTAACATTTAGAGTTTATAACAATGGGGATTATAATATTTCGGTTCATAATATTTATTCTTAGGGTTTATTGATCTCTTGTGTTTTTAATATTGATCCCTTAGGTCTTTAATATTTATCCCTTGTTTTCACCAATTCCTTTGGTTTGTAATTTTAAACCCCTGGGTTAATTAGTTATTTTGGTTGATAATATTAATAATCCCTTGGGTTTATTATTCTCTTGATTTTAAAATATTAAGTCTTAGGGTTTATTAATCTCTTGGGTTTAAAATATTAATTATTATGTTTTTTTAATTTCTTTGTTTATAATATTAAACCCTAGGGTTTATTATTTCTTTTGGTTAATAATATTAAAAATCCCTTCGGTTTATTAATCTTTTCAATTTAAATTTTTAATTTTTAGGGTCTATTCATTTCTTAGGTTTTGTGTTTAAGATATTAATTATTAGGGTTTATTAATCCCTTGATTTTTCTAATTCTTTGGGTTGGTAATATTAGGCGTTAAATATTAGTCATACACTTTAATATTAGTGGATGGCCGAATGTCACATAATGAAAAACATTGTCTCAATATGAAAATTAACTATGGGCTGCCATTGTTAATCATAGTTAGTCATAGTTAATAAAGGTATTCCATGGTTGAATGTTACAATGTGACAAATATTGTCTCAAAATGAAAATAAACCATGGAAAACCATGGTCATTCTTCGTCCAACACCACATTATGACAACAATTGTCTCAATGTTTAAGTCAAGCATGCTCAACCATGTTTATTTTATGGTTTATAGTATTTCTTTAAAGGTTTTTATATACTTGAGGTTTAAAATATTAATATCTTAGGTTTAATATTATTCCCTTAAGTTTATAATATTAATAGTCACGTGATTTTATCAAAAAAATTTGTTTAAGACACTAATTTCTAGGATTTATTAATCTCTTATGTTTTTCATATTGATCCCTTCGCCATATTTATCCCTTGGGTTTATTAGTTCTTTTCATTTAAAATATTAAACCACACTTGGGTCTTGGAATCTCTTGAGTTAAAAATATTAATTCTTAGGGTTTTTTAATCTCTCTTTTTTTTTAATATTGATCCCTTGGCCTTATTGATTCCTTAAGTCTCTAATATTTATCCCTTGGGTTCACCAATTCCTTTGTTTTGTAATATCAAACCCCTGGGTTTATTATTTCTTTGTCTTTATAATATTAATAACTGCTTGGGATTATTAATATCTTGATTTTAAAATATTAATTGTTAACATTTATTAATCTCTCGAGTTAAAATATTAATAATTTGAGTTTATTAATTTCTTGGTTTATAATATTAATGTTTATCACTTGGGTTCACCAATTACTTTGGTTTAAAATATTAAACCCTTGGGTTTATTACTTATTTTGGTTTATAATATTGATAATGTCTTGGGTTTATTAATATATTCAATTTAAAATGTCAATTATTAGATTTTATTAATTTCTTAGCTTTTTTAGTTTAAAAACTTTATTCTTTGGGTTTATTAATCTTTTTTGTTTTTAATATTGATCCCTTGGTCTTGTTGGTCCTATATGTTTTTAATATTTATCCCTTGGGTTCATAAATTCCTTTGGTTTATAATATTAAACCATTTTTCTTTTGGTTTATAATATTAATAATCCCTTGAGTATATTAATATTTTGAGTTTAAAATATTGATTATTATGGTTTATTAATATCCTAGTTTTTTTAGTTTCAAATATTAATTCTTAGGGTTTATTAATTTATTTTATTTTTAATATTAATCCCTTGGCCTTATTGATTATTTGGTTTATTATTTCCTTGGGGCTTGAATATCAATCCATTGGGTTTATTAATCCTTTATATTTTTAATTTATTGGGTTTATAATATTAACAATATCTAAAGTTGATTGTTCTCTTCGGTTTATAATATTGATAATCATGCGAGTTTATCATTCATTTGTATTTAAAATATTAATTCTTGGGCTTTATTAATATATTCTCTTTTTAATATGGATCCCTTAGGCTTCTTGATCTCTTAAATTTTTAATATTTTTCCCTTGGGTTCACCAATTCCTTGGGTTTATAATACTAGACTCTTGGGCTTATTATTTCTATTGGATTATAATATTAATAATCGCTTGGTATATTTTTAATATATATATATACTTATTATAAATAGTAATAAACTAATAGTATTATGTTATATTTTAATTTTAGTATAGTTTGAATTATAACTATTAATTTATTAAAAAAATTTAATAATATTGTATTATTATATATTTTATTATCAAATAATAAAATATTATATATATATATATATATAGTATCAATATAGTTTTTATTATTAATACAATACAAGTAGATATATAAAATATACTTGTAATTATATGAATATATTTTGTAAAATGCATGTGGTGGGTGGTGGATATAGGTTTATTTGTGTATAATAAAACACATTAGTGAATGAGGTTGTAAATATATTACATATATGCCTATTGACATATATGGTAAATGTGATGGTACTAGTTTTATTTAAATTCTTACTGTAATATATGTTAACATAAAATCTTCCATGGCAGTTATAATTATTCAATCTCTAAAAATTTATAATTATTCAAAACCATAACAATTTATTTTAAAATTAATGTTTGTTAACATGTAATTAAATAACGAACTCCAAAATGTCCTAGGGATATTACAGGAAAGTAACCAAAGTTAGCATCATGCTCAATTTCTTTAACAAGAGCAACAGGCAGCTGTAGTCCCTGCCACAACCTTTCCCATGGAAGGACATATAGCTAGTCTGTACAATATGAAATAGAAATATATAAATTCTTTCACATTAAACAATGTGAGGAGGAGGCAATTCATATATGGGATCTCCAACATCGCTGGTACCTGCATGGAGGAGACAAAATTTTGCAACATTTTCCCAAGTAAAGGTCAAAATCTGGTATGCTCTTAATACACCAAAACATTGTCTTCACCATTCTTTTAATCGCCCCATCTCAAGGTCGCCATTTTTTATTCCACTCAAAATACTTTTTTCAACCAATACAACAATATAACACTTACAATGTAGCACTATGAAAAAATGAGAAATTGAGAATGTATTAAAGGATTGACAAGTGGGCATCATGCATAACATCATTGATGGGGCATCGTTGGATTAGACAGGTCATTTTTTACTCCACTCAGAATACTTTTGTCAACCAATATAAAAATATAACACTTACAATGTATCACTATGAAAAATTGAGAAATTGAGAATGTATTAAAAGATTGACAAGTGGGAATCATGCATAACATCATTGATGGGGAAAATATAAACTTCCATAATCATTCGATCATCGATCTATTGCTCTGAATATTCATGGTCCTTTATGTATAATATATAATATGCAGATCGCTATAGACAAAGATCATCTACCAACTACTCTGATGAATTTCTAATTATTCATGCTCGTTTATATATAATATGTAGATAGCTATAGAGAGAGATTGCAACACATGGCCATTTATATATAATATGTAGATAGTTTATATATAATTTCTAGTTATTCATGGTCGTTTATATATAATATGCAGATAGTTTATATATAATCTGCAGATAGCTATAGAGAGAGATTGCAACACATGGCCATTTATATATAATATGCAAATACTTTATATATAATATGCAGATAGCTATAGCAGAGATTGCAACACAGACTTGGAACAAATGAAATGGACATAGAGGTGGAAATGGATGCACAAAAAGCTCATGCATAAATGGAAAGCGAAGAAATCAGCAAATGAAATGGACATAAAGGTAGAAATGGATGCACAAAAAGCTCATGCATGAATGGAAAGCTAAGCAAATGAAATGGACATAGGAGTAGAAATGGATGCACAAAAAGCTCATGCATAAATGGAAAGTGAAGAAATCAGCAAATGAAATGGACATAGACGTAGAAATGGATGCAAAAAAAGTTCATGCATAAATGGAAAGCTAAGCAAATGAAATGAACATAAAGGTAGAAATAGATGCACAAAAAGCTCATGCATAAATAGAAAGCTAAGAAATCAGCTAACAGTGCAACCCCTACCATGCCATCCCCATAAGATCTAAAGATTTGGTATTTTCTAGAACCAAATTAGATATGTATGGTTATATTAAAATAAAAAAATATATAACATAACTATGGTTATATTAAAATAAAAAATTATAACATAACTATAATAATGATTGATAATTGTTGTTTGATTTATAATTCTTAATATTAAAAATAAAAAATAAAAACTAGAAAAGTAATATATACTTTGGAAAGAAATCCATGCACCAAGATGGTCTCCCAACATAATCATAATTTTCTGATGCTTTGAGTAGGAGCTTCCGTTTTTGATAATCGAAAGGCAAAATATAAGTGTAAATATAGGCATGGAATCCACCTCAAATTATAATATAAGCTGGAATGGAAATATCTCGTGTTTAATGCATATAAAGCGGTGTTTTTATGTGTATAAAACCGGTATGTAACCCACTTAAAAATCTATAAAATAAAGCCAAGCAGGGTAAGTATAAGTCATGGTTGTCTAACCATAAAATTTGGATTGTCAGTTGTAGTGGGGTTACTCATCTCGAGCACTATTTTCATTGATGGCATAGCGGGTGAACCGTTTGTATCAGTGGAGTTGAGAGGCTATTGAAGAAAACCAATGGAAATTTTAGTTAACTATTTAGAAATAATAAAGTGTGATTAATTAAATGGAGGGATTTATGTATTGGCAATCAGGAAAATTAGTAAGAAAATCAACCACTAAAAAGGCGGATAATCTAATCAAATGGGACAACTAGAATAATGACTAAAGCAATATCGACGTAACTGGAACTCGAATTCGTCCAGGAGGGTTTTGGAGGGCTCGAATTCTTTTCGAAGACCCTCTCGTTCTTTCGTCCAGTGAGCTTGTCGACCGAAAAGACGTTTGACATCCATCCGAACAGAATAGAGCCGGACAGGATATATATGTTTTTCAGGTCTTTCAGATAAAGAGGAAGGCATTAATATTCTACAAAAATGCAAATCTCTGAGTGTTGAAACGTGTTCAAGCAGGGTTTTAAGGGGCTCAAGTTATGTAAAAATCGCATGTTCGAACAAATGGCAAAAGACTCATTTGCCAACTAATAGTGAATCCCCTCCAACAGAGGCAGACGGTATCCCAAAATATTTTCAATCAAATTTACAAACGAGATAAATGCTATGCACGAAATTTAAAGTTAGAGAAGTGATTAAGATTGTTGGAAGAATTTTAACAAATCACAGTGACGGAGGAAGTCGTAATAAAATATACCATGGAGAGAGTAGTAATCGTTGACAACTCAGCTGCAATTACATTTCAAGTTGTTTGTTCGCATGAATGGTTGAGTTTTCACCAATGTAGTTGAGCATCGTCCTCTCCTACACATGAGACAGCTGCTCCAATCTCACCCAAAATCAATGTTGAAGAGCTCTTTCCTTTGATTAAGTCCTTGAGTTTTGTAGTTGTAGGGGCAAATTACACTGGCCAGGTACTTTAAGCCGGAAGAAAAATATGTAGAACCATTGGTGCAAGCACCTGAAATACCGTAGGAAATGAAAGCAAAATCGTTCTATTTTGGCTAAAAGGAAATAGCTACTTTAAAAAGACAAGACAAGCGGAAGGGGTGAAGCACTGCATCTCATTCGAAGTAATATCGGCGTGCTTGTGGAAATCCAGAACAAAGGATCTCCATATCCACGTTGATCACGATAGACCTCTCTAGATCCTGCAAATGCAGATCCCAGGGAAGAAATCCAGATTATCACAGCCAACCTTGCAAAGCCGTGGGATGAAGATGTCAGGCAGGTGTTGAGTTGAGGCTGTGTTTTTAGATTGCACTGTGACAGCTACAACGAACTAGTAGAGGTACTACCTACATGTGACAGCTACAACCAACGAACTTGTACAGGTGCTCGCTTTAGGTGACAGAGGTGACCGCTAACAGATAAAGGTTCCAAAATGTAGTATATTACTTTGTTTACAAAAACAAGTTATTAAATTATAACATTTAATGTTTGAGAGTAATGCTAATTTCAAAATTAGCATTAGTTCTATGAATGCGTGGAAAAGCCAACCACACAAAATCTTAACCTAAAGTTTATATGCTTCCTAGAAAAGGAAACTTTGGATATCCGCATTATCAACTAAAAATAATATATTGAAAAACGTGAAGCTCGTAATAACGCTTCAAACCCTATTGTCCAATCATATTAAAATTAAATAATTTTAAATATAAAATTTTGACAAAAACTTAGGTTAATTGGGTTATAGTCGGTTGTATTGCTAATAATCAAACCGGATTAATAGTAGGTCAACGCTCTTCCGAACGCTATAGTCCCGGCAGCGTGCGCAGGAACTAATAATGCTAATGTCTAATCCCCATGTGGGGTTTTTCATTGATGTTAATGTAGGTTGACAATATGGTACATGCCTAAAATATGTACCATGATAATTCAATGCATCTAAATATTTGGAATGTCATGACAAGAAAGTAACCGAAGTAACCATCATGGTCTATTTGTTTAATAACGCTAATGTCTAATCCCAATTTGGGGTTTTCAATTGATGTGAATGTAAGTGGACGACCCTGATTCATCCACTTACAATACGTGAAAGAAGCCTGAATGACCCAACACTTTAAAACGCATTTACCACGATAATTCAATGCATCTAAATATTTGGAATGTCATGACAAGAAAGTAACCAAACTAAGCATAATGCTCTATTTTTTTTTTAACGCTAATATCTAATCCCTATGTGGGCCTTTCCATTGATGTGAATGTAAGTGGACGAACATGATTCATTAACTTACAATACGTGAAAGAAGCCTGAATGACACAACACTTCAAGGGGAGCGTACCTTCTCACATCTAACCAATATGTTGGAAATTCAATTAGATCAAATTAGGTCAATCGTAACTTACTTTCTTTATATTCAATAGAGATATAGAATTTTGAAATCAATATAAGAATGAAATGCATAAATATAATTAAGTAAAAAGTCATATATATAATAATGAGAAAAAAATTTTAATTATAAAATAATAACAAACGAATTATTAATAAATATAAATTTAATAAAAATAAAACTATGCATCGTTTTAAATTTCATAATAATAATAATAATAATAATAAAAATACCTTGCACAGATTGCAGACCTGGTGCATACCTCGTGGAGGGGCCAAGCCTGGCTTACCGCAGCGGACCTTGACATACCAATGGCGGGTGCTCGGATCTGGCAGAGGTATATTTGGGCCCTTAAAGCCACAAACATTCGGATTACAGAGCAGGCTGATAAGTTAATTTGGGTTGTATCTCCAAACGGTCGATATGCCCCTAGACTTTGATACCATGCCTTAATTAGGACTAAAGAACCTCCCATCAAAGATTGGTGGTGGCGCTGTCTTTGGAAACTAACTGCCCCACACAAACATAGAATGTTGTTCTGGTGCATTCTCAATAATTGTATACCCACAATGGATTACCTCCACAAAAGAGCGTTCCAAGGGGCTTCACAATGCAGTTATTGCCGAGCCTGCTGTGAGGACGTGAACCACTTATTCCTCCTTTGCAACAGTGTCAAAGATATCTGGACTCGGATCTGCACAGACCTGAGCTGTAATTTTATTTGGCAGGGAGACAGCATTCTGGCAGCCTGGACAAATTGGTGGAGGCACTATGATCATGAACCACGCATGAGAAATCTCCCTTTAATTGTGGCATGGGAGATTTGGATTGGCCGGAATAGTTAGATTTTCAGAGATTTTCCCATTGACTGTGATCATATTGCTGCGGCCTCCATTGCTACCTTCAGTCTTTTGCCGGTTGACAAGCATCACAGAAAGCCTCCTATCGACATCCCTGAAATTATAGATCACAGGCATGCTTGGGCATACTTTGATGGTGCGTCCAATGCTGCGGGATGTGGAGGGGGTGCTATCCTCTACTTAAATGACCACCATTTGTACCATATCAGAATGGGATTGGGACCCGGTACAAATAATTATGCAGAACTGAATTGTCTTCACCTATTGCTGACTTTTGCACAGGACATCCATTGCAACGCCATCCAGATTTTTGGTGACTCACTGCTTGTTATCAATTGGTTCAATAATCTTGCATTATGTCACTCGCACACACTGTCTGCACTGCTGCGGGAGGTTCATTATCTCAAAGGCCTTTTTGATTCTATCTCTGTCACTCATATTTACAGGTCTCGGAACAACATGGCCGACATATTATCCAAAGAAGCAGCGGAGCTAGATTGGGGCACCTGGCATTTCACTGAACACTCGGGCGAACAGGTTTTCAGATTTTTTCATCGGCCATTCATAGAGGAGGCACATCTATAGGTGACTACTTGCTGTACAGGTTTTTGGGGGAGCATTTTGTGTATATATCCCGGGATTTTCTACCGACATGTATATTTTATTATATAGTTTATACTTTGCTGTTTTTATTAGTATGCTAAGCACCGAGCTTACTAAGTAACTTTTTAAATTATCCCTGAAAATATGTTTATTTCTGGGACTGGATCATACCTGCTGGATGGCATGTATTTTTTGACTGTTTTCTTAGTTTTTGGACTGTTTTAGTTCTTGCACTATACAGCTATATGTAACATGTAATCTCTCTTTAATGAAAGTTTACGAATTTTTTCGCTCTGAAAAAAATAATAATAATTATTATTATTATTGTTATTTTAAATTACAATTTTTAATTTAAAATCCAAACTAAGCCATCACTTTCTAAAAGGAAAGTAACCACATTCTCGTCCAAAGCATTATTTCTATTATCGTTAAGATTTACTTAACCAAGAAACGAAAAGAAAAAAATAGAGCTAGGTTTTTGTATATATTGTAAAAGTTCAAGATAATAGGAAATAACAAAATAGTGTAATAATTTATTTAAAATTATAATGAATTTATTATAATTAAATTATAATTTATTTTAAGGTTATAATTAAGTTAGATATTAAATTAATTTAATGTATTTTTTATTTATTAGGAATTTGACTTCTGTGATCCATAAATTATGTATCAAAACTTTCTAGAAATTTGTGTCGACGCCTTTCGAACCAGCCAGTGTGTTTCATCATTAGGACAAGATGAGAAATCTGATCTAGGACTCAGCTTAAATAGATAATGAAGCTCCAATTAGCCATTGTAGAATAACGGCTAGTTTGACTAAATATATATAAAAATAAATGAATAAATAAAAAAAATAAAACCAAATAAAAAAAATATATATATATATAAATATAATTATAAAAATAAAAAATAAAAAATAATATAAACTAAAGATAAAAAATAAAATAAAATATAAAAAAAAAAAAAAAAATATTAGAAAACAAATTAAAAAAATTAAAAAAATTCACCCTCGACTTTCTTCAATTTTGAGGGTGAATTCTTTGAACAAACTTGTGGTGTGGCCATGGGTTCCCCCCTATCCCTTGTTGTGCCTAATATTTTCAAGGAAGACTTTGAATCTAGAGCTCTCTCCTCCTCTCTTTTTCAACCTAAGCTTTGGAAACGATTTGTGGATGACACTTGTGTGGTGTGGCCACATGGAAAAGAGAAATTGGACCTTTTCTTTCGCCATCTCAATGATCAGTCTGACTCCATTAAGTTTACCATGGAATTCGAAGTGGATGGTAGCCTTCCCTTTCTTGATGTCCTTATTACTAGGAATGAAGAAGGCTCTTTCTTTCATCAAGTCTTTAGAAAGAAGATGCACACAGAGTAGTATTTACATGCGGGCTCTCATCATTTCCCTGCTCAGAAGTTAGGGGTTCTCAGCACCTTAGCCACTCATGCCTTTAGGATTGCTGATGAGCACCACCTTGAAGGTGAGAAATCTCATCTTATTAATGTTTTCCGTAAAAATGGTTATAGCAAGGTTCAATGTCTTAGAGCTTTCCAAAAAGCAGAAAAAGGTCCTAGGGTTAAAAGTGATAATTTTGACAGGTCTGCTGGTGTTCACCTCCCTTTTATCCAGGGAACGACTGATAAGATCGCTAGGATACTAAGGAGACATAGTGTTCCTTCAACCTTCAAGCCCCTCCGCACTATTCGGAGTTCGCTCAGATCGGTTAAAGACCCGATATGCCTGAAGGAGGGTAAGGGTGTTTACTTGATTCCGTGCTCTTGTGGGACACCTTAAATTGGTGAAACTGGTCGATCCATCAGTCAAAGAATTCATGAACATGCCGCTGACCTAAATCATAATAGATCTCGCTCCTCTGCCTTAGCAGAGCATGCTGAAAAGACAAAGCATCACATTTGCATTGAAGATGTTGAGGTCATTGTGAGGGTGGACCATTTCCACCACCGAAAGTTTAGGGAGGCCCTTGAGATTGAAAAGAGGCCGGTCAACCTTAACAGAGATGATGGGTGGAGTGTGAGCAGATGCTAGATCTCTGCCCTTCATTCTTAGTTTTTGGGTTTCTTCCCTTCTGTTTGTCCTAGGTTTGTCTTTTCCTCTCCTCTCGTCCCGTTTTACTTTTCTCTTTATTGTTATTTTTCTATTTATTTAGTTGTTCTTTATTATGTAGTTACTTATTATTTATCCTTATTATGTTTATTATTTATTTTTAATTTCATTTTTATTTATTTATATTTAATCAATTAATTAATTATCTATTTAAATTAAAAAATAAAAATAAATGAATTAATTAGTGTAGTTTCAAATAATATATTGAATTGCATTTATTTCTATCTATATTTAGTCAAACTAGCCGTTATTCTACAATGACTAATTGGAGCTTCATTATCTATTTAAGTTGAGTCCTAGATTAGATTTCTCATCTTGTCCTGATGATGAACCACACTGGCTGGTTCGAAACGCGTAGACACAAATTTCTCCAATGTGATTTTCACCGAAAGTTTTGATACATATTTTTTATTTATAAAATTAATTAAATAAAATTTTCATTTAAATATTGTATCAATGAGAATGAAATGACATATAAATAAGTATGGAAACCAATATTCTAATTGGAAAAAAAATATCTTTGTAAAAAATCAATTAAAAATATAAAAAGTTAATCTAAAATTAAATTTAATATAATTTAGAATAGTTATTATTATATTTTGATGATGATAATGATGATAAACATCAACTAAGATTAATATGGTTTATTGTACCTTAAGAAAGAAGTGGTTAATTGAGATTAAGATTTTATTTTTGTGATTAAAAAGGAGGGAAAGAAGTATTCTGCGGTCACTTTTGTTTTCCTGACTCAACAAGTCAAGGAGGTTGGTAGTGGGGAAATTTTTATGGAAATGAAAACGAATGTGAGTAAGGGTCGGACAATCCTAGAGAAAGTGTTTTTTATTTTAGACTTTCTTAGTATTGCAAAGGAGGCATATTATTTTGTCCCAAGGAATCTTGGGAATATACCAACATCCAGTTTCACTCTGGAGCTCATTAGAATTAGTTCTATTACTTGCAATATCCACTCTCTTCTTAGTACAATTTAATACAGAAAGGTTTTCTTGGTTATCAAGCATGGGGTTGATTACCTCCTTATAGTATCTTAACTTTATTCTCCCCTCCAACTCCATATCACTTCACAAATTATCCTTAAATTTGGAAGTAGTGATGTTTTTAATATTATCCTTGTTCCCTAAGAAGGTATCCTCCCTTATCTCCCAATCATCAAGCCAAGACTTGGCATCCTTATGCCACCCTCTCTTGAGCCGAAGGTGGTTTTGACTAGAGCTACAAACAATTTTTGGGATCCTCCTGACTTCGATGCTATACAATGTCTTCTTATACATCAGATACGTAAACATAACTATACATTCAATGGGTGAAAGGTTGTCCTCAATTAAGAGAATAGTGTAGGGGCTATGACCTTTAATATTGAGGTTGTAGGTGATGAATTTCTGATGGATTATTTCAATTTTTCTCCAAGACTCTCTAGATAGATTAAAATCCTTGAACTCAGATCCATATAAAAGAATAAGGGTCACGAGAGTGTTACACTGTAATTTATCACCATGATTACTTCCCATCCCTAATCTTGAAGTGCCCTATTACAGACTGTGCAATGTTTCCACCATGAATAAATATGTAAAGACATCCCTTGAAGACTTAAAGAAAACTACCTTGGAAGATTACTAAAGGAACTTGGTAAAAGCCCTAATTTTCTGGGTTAGTGTGTTTCCTAGTTTCATTCTCGGGCTGATGTCATATTGACAGATTCAGCATAGCACTACCACCACTCTTATTTCTTGGAAATCTTTTTGATCCCTTTATGGTAGGGTTTCCCTGAATGTAGGAGAAGCTTCGACCTCTAGAATTTATACGCGACAAGTTGGTTGTTAAATGGTGGTGATAGAGTTGAGATCTTTGATTTTAGAGCTTTTATCTCATCCATGGGGGTTTATCCCTTAGAAAGTGGACCTTCCTCCACCTTTCATGGGCACACATCCTCTTCTCCCTTCCTATAAACTGGTCCTCATCCTTCCACTAATTTTTGGTCATTGTTGGGCTGGTCTAAAATATTGTTCCCTTTACATTCTTGCATTATGATAATGCGTAATTTTTTTAGGAGAAGGAATTCTTTAGAGCTTGGGTAAAGGACTCGGATTTTCACCAAAGGGACGCCTCTAAAATCAAGGACTGGGTTGTAAGATCTTCCTTTCATATTTATCAATAAAACGTCTGATTTTTTATTTCTATATTTTTATGATATTTTATGAAAATATTCTAGTACACCTTGATCTGTTAGATACATAATTTTTTATGACTATGATGTATTGAATTACGTTTGTGGTTTCCTCTTGATCATCCAAGGGTATTCGTGTGCCACCAGTAGCAATGAGTGAGCCTAAAGGGATCGTGGATTAAGGTCATCATCAATGATTCTGAACAAAAAATCAGAAAAAGGTACTTATATCACTTTTCTTGTCACATTTTGAATATTATGTAAGAAATATTTACATTAGAAAGTATCTCAAGTTCCTAGACCCATTCTAGGGCTAGAGAGATAACAGCTGTATGTAGAGGGGATTTATCTAGACAATAGAAGTGGCGACTCCCCTTAAGATCTTAGCCTCTTAGCCTTCCTTTCACGGACTGATCCTGGATCAGTTTGATTGATCACTGAAACCGAAGCTTCCTTAGTTCTGTGTTAGTATGCAAAGGGTTTGATAATAATTTCACTGGATGAGGTAAGCTTTTGATGTAAAACTCTTTTTCTTTTCCTTGTTTTTAGCGACTTCCATGTTTTCTATTTTCACAGTATCGTTGCCAGCGTTGTTCTATATAACAGGGGCATGCCGATTTGTATTTTAACACACTTCTTATTATCACAAATTTTTTGATATGAGACCTAGGAAAACCTATGTTTCCCCTTGTCTTTCAAGTGTCTCCTGGCCCTCGAAGAATGTTTGTAGAGTTGAAGTGACCTCTTGTCTGTGTGTTTGACTTGTGTGTCTTCTTTGAACGAGTGTTTTCGTCTCTTTGACTTTTTTGTGAGATGGGATATTTTTTACCATTTCAAAAACCTTATGTTGTGTTGATTCTGAATGGGTTTGAATTAGTTTTTCATATGCACTGGCCATCACTGCATTTATGATCTTAGCTCCAACTGAGTTTCAAACATAGGATCAGAAGTTGTTTCATTCATGAGTCCAGAAGAGTGTGACTCTTTTTCAAATTCAAAAGGAAACTGAAAGTGATTTTAATTTAACATTTTTATTTGGCTTGTCTTTATCTCTTTGAAAAATGGAGTGAAAAGAATTGTTTTCGTGAGTTTGTAAAGAGATTTTGATTTCCTTTCAATTGAAAGAAAAGTGAAAAGAGTTTCTTTTGTATTTCTTCATTCATTTCGTTCATTTTACTTTTGGTTTAGTTTAAAATTCCATATATATATATATATATATATATCATTTTATGCATCTTAGAGGGAAAGAGAAATGTTTTCATTTTTTCAATAAGTTGCATTTTTGGGAAAGATGAATTATATTAGAAAGAATTCAATTCCATAGTTTTGAACTTGTTTAGGGGGGCATCATTGTTTGTTTCACTGATTTCACTTTTGTTTGCATATCCTCCCTAAATAGTTTAGACTTCATTGAAATGGAAATATTTTATTTTTTCATTTAGCCTGCATCACAGGATTCAGGTGACATCAATTTTGAGTGAGAAAATGAAACTTAACTCAATATCCACATTAAAATTTACCCAATTTACCTTAAGGAGAATTTGGAACTAACAAGAAAATTTAGAGGTCTAGGATAGAGACGTGTTCTAGCGTCATAAAACGTAGGAGCTGTCACTAACAGTTTGCATTAAAACCTGTGCATGATATCCCATCCCACGTGTGGAAGTATATTGATGTATGATAAGAATATTTGGGGCGCTCTCATCGGATGGTTATGCATTAGACACAACTACTAAAGACTGAAATCCCACATACCATCCTGTATATTTGGGGAAACACCATTAGGTTTCAATCCTACCATACGTATCCAAGTCAGCCGACTTGTAAAGGGTATACACTGGAAACGATATTCGGGGCGATCAACTCTAGTACGTTAAGCCCTTGGTCATTTTTTCTATCATTCATCACCAAAGTGTATATTATAGCTCACAAATACTTGGTAAAATTTTGTGCCTAGTACACCCATTTTTATTTATTTTTTGTTAATTCTAAAAGTAACCACCCATTTAAACATCTTACCTATGCAGTTCTCCAGTCTCATCATTTCTCAGTAAATTGTGTATTTTTGATATTTTCACCTTCCTTATTTTATCTTTTATTGAAAGGTCATCATGGCTAAATCGTCGGATTCACCTTGGCCCTCCTCTGAAGGATCGCAAGAACCTCCTCTTGAGGTCCCCTAGTTTCCAATTGGACCCATTCAACCTCAAGGTGGAGAACTCGTGATTGTCATCAGTGTACAACCTATTTCATCTCGACCATCCTCTGAAGATTCCCCTTGGATGACACCAGAATACTTTGAGCCAGAAAGCCCCAAACAGTCTAGACATTATACGGTATTTCCAGAAAATCTTCTCTTTGATCCGATTTTGGTCTCACCTTAACAAGATTATAGTCCTTTTGATCAACATGGAGTTCCCCTTCCTTCTTCTCCAGTAGTGTCTTGCTCTACTTGTCATCATTTATTTTGTGATAAAATCACATCCAATGTTTATGATGTCCCATTTGTCAGTGCCCCTCAGAGAATTCTACAGGAAGCCACTGGTATCTATATCTCATAATCTTCCTCATCTATATTTCCCTCTAAAGGAGAAATATTCAGCTCCATACCTCATGATTCAGGTAGTGGAAACCAAATATACTTTAGTCAAGTTGTATATCCACTTCCCCAAGGGTATACCTCTTTGGGGAATCTTATTTCAGGAGCTTCTGATGCCACATATTTATTTTTGGATCTCATTTTTTCAGCATGTATTCCCATTTCTTCTGGCCCATTCATTTTGAATGTGGCTGCCACGTCGCAATTTTTTTTTCGACCTACGGTCACTGTCAATCAAATGATTGCTTCGGTAGGATCCTCTACCCTCTTCTCACCATCTATGATTACTTCGGTTCCACCATTGAGTGGAAAATCTATTGTTTTTTCCATGCCTTAGGGGTAGACTAATCCTCTTTATGTACCTCCCCTCTGAGGTGGGGGGCCATTGAACTCGGGACCCATTCCCGGGGTACGAAATAATAATGCTATTCTAAGTGGGACATGGTCTTCACAACCGACGAACCCTGTTATAGGAACCATTCCTTCAAATGTTGAGCCTGCTTCATTCAGATTAGTGTTTCACCAACCCCACACTCAATATTCTCAAGTTGGACATCCTCTTCAGCAACTTAATGTACCGTATTCATATTTTGAGAAACCTAACATCCCTCATCAGTATGTTAAACAACTGAATTTAAAATATCAATATGTTCCTCGACCAGGCTCCTCTCAGTAGTATGTCGAACAACCCCAGCTTCCCGTAAGTGCAATTTATACTAACCCTTAGTTTGGTCCTTACACCCAAACTGGTCCTAATCTCCCTCTGGGTCAACCAGGTATTTAGTATGAGTAACTTCCTCATGGTCAGTACCAGTAACCCCAGCTTAGGCCTCAGTCTAGTGCTCAATATCAACAGATTATTTAGTACGAATAGGCCCAATATGGACCTCAGGGTGGACCCTATGTTCAACAAGGACCACCTGCTGGACACCATGTTCAGCACAGACCACATAATGGACCTCATGTTCAACAAATACCTCACCCTCGACCTTATCCAACATGTTTCCACATCCTCAAATTCAACTGGGGCTTTATCAACAACCCCAACACGGTCCCTATGTTCAGAAACAACTGTTGCAAGGTCCATACCAATAATAGGGGAAATATGCATATCCAGAACCAAATCTATCCTATTGGGGGAAAAATCCATATCAAAAAGGTTGGAGTCCCGGAAAATTTTCTCCTCATTATCCTCCCCTACAATTTTTTTCTACGTTGCAATTGCCATATGTTTCAAATATTACAAGACCCCATCTAACGTCAGTTTCATTGGCCACGAGTTTCGACCAAAATCACAAGAGTGTCGTAAATTTGAAGGTCAGTCTAGGGAAAACCCCCAATCGCATGTCATGGCATACCACTTTTGGTGCTCTTATAACTCTTGGGTCGATTATTTTATGATATTAACACCCAAGAATAATCTAGGAGGCCATCAATTGATCCTAGGAAGACCATTGTTAGCCATAGTTGATGCTTTTATATGTTGTATATCTGGTGATATGTTTATCTCTGATGGAAGTTCAAAAATTAAATTCACATTATATCCTCCAGAAAAAACAATGATACAAGTATAAATTGAAGAATGGATATAATATGATATTGATATACGATCTCAATTTTTTCTCCTTCCCAAATAGATAAAGAAGGTCAAGTTTTAAATTTAATGGAAAATAATGAATCTTCCTCATATTCTAAATCTACTCAAGATTTTCAAGAACAATGTAATTTTGAATATAAATCATCTCGTGAAATTTCCTTACATTCTTTGGAAAAATTTGGCAATTCTTTAATATAAATATTCCCAGGAAAAACTTTGAATATTAATGATAACCTGGAGGAATCTTGAAAGAAAGAAATAGTAAAAATGCTACTACAACATTCTTCTTCTTATGCATGGGAATACAGTGATATGAGATGAATTAACCCTAAAACTTATATGCATGATATATATATTGAAAAAAACGTTAGAAAAATTTGATAACCACAAAGGAGGATGAATCAAAACTTAATGGAAATTGTTAAAGAACAATTACAAAAATTGTTAAATGTAAATTTCAGCTATCCTATATTTGATATTAAATAGGCCTCACCATTATTAATTGTTCTGAAAAGTAATGGAACTTGTAGGGTATGCATTGATTATAGAGAACTAAATAAATGTACCTTAAAATATCATTTTTTTCTCCCTTTTATAGATCAAGTTCTTGATACACTGGCATGAAAGAAGTAATTTTCATTTATGCATGGATTTAGTGGATATAACCAAATTCAAGGTACTCCACAAGATCAAGATAAAAAAACTTTTACTTGCCCATTGGGAACTTATGCTTATCGACTACTTCCGTTTTGGATTATGTAACGCACCAGCAACATTCTAAAGGGTAGTACAGGGAATTTTCTCTAATCTTATTCATGATTCCGTGGAAGTATTCATGGATAATTTTACTCTTTATGGAAATTCTTTTGAAGAAGCCCTTAAGAATTTAGAAAAGTTTCTTATTATATGTAAAGAAAAAAATATCTCATTAAGTCATGAAAAGTTATTTATGATGTTTACTGAGGGGAATTTTTTAGGCCACCATATTTCTGGAGATGGAATTAATTTGGATGCATCTAAGGTAGAAGTAATTTCTAAATTTCTAGTTCCTACTTGTCAAAAATATATTCGAAGATTTCTTGGTTTTACTGGTTACTATAGACGATTCATAGAAAAAAATACCAAGATTTAATCTCTACTTTTCAAATTACTTACAAAGGATTGTGAGTTCACCTGCAATTCTGACTGCTAGAAAGCCTTTGAAAAATTAAAAGGAAATTTTTCTGAAGCTCTAATTTTGAGAGGACCAAATTGGAAATTACCTTTTCGTATATGAAGCGATTCCTCATAAATAACTTTCAGATCTATGTTAGGACAAAAATATCTTACTCATGACACTTTATATACAAATAAAATTTGACTCTTGCAGAGTTAAATTATATTATTACTGAAAAGGATTTTTTAATAGTTATACATGCCATGAGCAAGTTTAGACATTATATCACTCATTATGAAACCTTTATTCACATGGATAATTCTTCAATTAAATATAAAAAGAATAAATCAATTACAAATGGAAGAATCATAAGGTGGTTACTTTTTTTACAAGGGTTTAAAATTAATATTTTGGATAGACGTGGAAAACAAAACACAATTGTTGATTTCTAATCTAGAATCCATAATAATAAAAATATAATAATAGTAATAATGATAATAATCATGTAAAATATGACTTTCCTGATGAATGTACATTTTTGTAGTATCTATTAAATGTCTTTGGTTTGAAGATATTTCTAATTATTTGGCTACAGGGAAGTTACCATCATATCTGTATCATCATGAAAAAAGAAAAGTAATTAAAGTTGGTTCATCATATTCATGTATCAATGAAGAACCGTACAAAACAAGACTAAATTTAATCATTCGAAGACGTATCAGAGAAGATGAGGTACCAGAAATATTTAAAGCATGTGATGATGAAGCATGTGGAGGAATTTGTTCTCATAAAATAACTTCCTACAAAGTCTTTCTCTGAGGATATTATTGGCCTTCTATTTTTAAGGATTCCAAAGAATATATTAAAATATGTTATAGTTTTCAAAGAATGGGGAAACCTATTCCTTCAGATGGAATGTCTCTACAACTGCAGGTACTCATTGAACCTTTTCAGAAATGGGCTTTAGATATTATTGGCCCTATTGATCGACCATCAAGAAAAAAAAGGTACATTTTTGTTTGCATTTATTATGTTACAAAATGGTTAGAAGTTAAAACACTTCCTTTTGTTGTTGAAAATGTTGTAGTCTCATTTATTTTTAAAGATATTTTTACTCGTTTTGTTGTCCCAAGGGAAATTGTGATAGATAAAGGTACTCAATTTACATCCAAGTTGGTACAAAAGATAATGGAGAAATATAAAATCAAACATCAAAATTCCTCTCCATATCATCCACAAGAAAATTGACAAGTAGAATCTACCAATAAAGTAATTGAAGCAATTCTTACCAGAATTGTTCATCAATATAAAAGAGATTGGGCAGAAAAGCTTCTAGAAACTTTATGAGCATATTGTACCACATGGATGAACACCAAAGGACATACTCCCTATGAGTTTTTTTGTGGGAAGCAAGTCATATTTCCTACTGAATTCCAAATAAATACTTTTAAGACAACAATCAAATTGGGCCTTGATCTATCTAAAGTAAAAAAAAAACAATGGAGTAGTTAAATGAATTTTATGAGATGAAAAAGGATGATATTCAAAGAGCTAACATATTTCAACAAAAAATATCCAAATGCCATGAAAAAATCATAAATGAAAGGAAATTTCATCAATGAGATTGGGCATTAGTCTTTGGTTCAAAGTTTAAATACTTTTTAAGGAAATTTTCAAACTCATTAGCTTGGGCCTTATGAGATTGAAATTGTCTTTGACAATGTAGCAGTCATAATTAGAACTATTGATGAAGAAAGAGTAACCTTCCTTGTAAATGGTCATCAATTGAGAATTCATCACAAATAATTAACAAATAAAGAGTTTGTTGAACATATGCAAAACAATATTGATATGAATGCGGTTAGGAAGGATTCTCCTTCCTCTCCAACTTAAATCACAATATTCCTTTAATTTTCAATAAATAAAAAATAAAAAATAAAAATAAAGTAATATATATATACCTATATATATATATATATATATATATATATATATATATATATAATAAATAAATGTAATAATAATTTAATAAACATGAAAACAAACGTTGTTGGCATGTTTATACAGAAAATCTAGGATGAAAACCAAGCATTCTTGGCACCATAGATTTTATTTCTTATTCTATTCCAACTTCCCTTATGACCCTCTTTTTCTTTTTGCAAATAATTAGCTAAAAAATTGATGAGAATATGCAGCCTTAATAAAATTCTACAGCTCAGTTGATTTCATAGGATCCAATAAGGACATGGAAGATTCAAGAACCGAGGAAAAATGATCAAGCTTATAGCTAAGGCATCCAAAGACAAGTTAAAAGCAACCAATTGAAACATTAGAAGTAATAATTTAAAGGTATGTAATTGCTAAATTATATAACGAAGGAAACAAAATGTTGGATTATGAAATAAAGTATATGTTTATACCTCCATTTGAAATCATCATTACTATTTTTTTCCGACTTCAAGATAACTGTCATTACAAGTTTTTTTGTTGAATATGGAATAATAATAATTCAAAAAATTGTTGTACATCATCAGACAACCATTTCACTCCATAAAACCCTACTTCATTCATAACTCCACCAACCTCCATACTCTGTTTTCTCCGCCAAACCCTACTCATTCCATAAACCCTGTTTCTTTGATAATTTTGTCTAATCTGCACCATCGTCTTCACTGACATGGGGGTTATTGTAAGAAAAAATCATGATGGAAGAAATTTTATGGAAGGTTACCCTTAGGTTAAAAAAATGCTGCAGCAAGCCCAATGTTTGAGCTTCATAGAAAAATTCAAAAAACATAGTAAAGAAGTTAACAAATAATTTTTTCGGGAATTTGATGGATTAAAAGTGGAAATTGGGGATGTATAGATAGTATTAAAAAAATATTTCATAGCATAAATAATTTTTCTACCCAAATTAGGTGAAAATAGTTAAAAAATAAAGGAATTGAAGAAAGTGGATGGAAAAAATTTCTCAAAAATCTAGGTATGGTTACTTAAGTCTTTAATAGATGCATTCAAGTTTCAGCTCCTAAAAACAAATGCAGAAATTTGTTGTTGATCGTTCAAAAATTATTAATTGTGGGAGAATATTTGGAAACATGTTTTTCTATCATGTTTGTTTAATGATGTATTTCCTTGAGGGTAATGAAAATAATTTTCCTCATTTATTTCTCCAAATTATGAAGAAAATGGCCAATAGCACATAGAAGAAATTAAATTTTACTGAAAACACCATATACCTAATGGCTTAATAAAAAAATTAATTCAAGGCGACCTTAAAACCAAACGGGATAGCTTGAAAATTTTCGTAGTGAGGAATAATTTCTGGAAGGAGAACACGAAGAATCCAATAGTAAAATCAAGAGAAGTAGGAAGAAACTACCTGCAAACCCTAGTAACGAATTACCACTACAAACATAACAACCTTTAGGTGATGACATTCCTCTTATGGTTGTATTAGAGAAACTTAAATAAAATAATGTTAGAGGAAATAAATCCAATGAAAAGAAATGAAACACATACAAAAAGAAAACAGATGAAGAAGAGAAACATAAGGAATAATAGGAGAAGATTGAAAGGAAATTTTCTCCTAGCAAGTCATTTCCAAAACTCCATACACATTGAGAAGAAGACCAAGACTAAACATAACCATACATGAATAGTCAAGGCATTCCTCATGATTGGTCAATTTAGAAGAAAATTAAATGGAATTCAATTTTCCATCTCCTAAAGTTCCATCACCTATAACCGTGACATCAATCTTATGTCCAGCAAGAAGAACACCTGAAATATACCTTTTTCAACAAGAAATATATGACTATATAGAATCCTAGGAGAAGAAAACCTCAAATAAAGCTATTGGAGCTCTTTCAAATCAGAAAGTAGAAGTTCATACTCCACCAGAATCTCCAATAGAAAACACCTTAAGGAATAAATTTATGCACAAAAAGTATTAAATATTCATTTGAAGAAAGAGCATGATGCATTAATAGTACATAGTTAAATTCAAAAGACCACAAGTGATAATATCTTATTCCACCATGGACTATGGTATGAAAAGAACAAAAATTTGAAGGCCAAAAACAAATTCCTCAAAAGGAAAGTCATAAGCATACAAGATAAAATTGTGATGAAGAACCCAAGGATGTCAATTATTATGAAGGAGGCAAGCAGAACTAATATGTATGTCCTTGCTCAAGTATCAGAGGAGATTTAGTGACAGAAAATGGTACAAATTTTGATTTTTTGGCATGAGCACATGCAATGGTCTCTATGTGGGGGAATGTTGAACCCCATAATTGCTTCTTTTTGACACCATCCTTTACCTCAGTTATTTCTTATTTACTTCCATAAAAATTCATTGGACATAAAGCTAAGATATTTATGACATGGAATGTATCAAATTGTATCCTATTTGGTAAAATGATAATGTATTTTATAATTTATCTTAACGTTTACTGTGGCTACTGAATTCTAGTGATTTTGGAGCTAATTCACAATTCCGGTGCCAAGTCGATTACCTGATCGGCTATAGAATTCAAGTTGGGAAGAAAAATATATGGATAGGTGGAAATCGACATACATCACGATTTATTCCTATTTCAAAAATCTAAAGCAACATATCTTGGTTACACGATTAAAGGCAAGGTAAAACCAAAAAATTTGACAATACGTGAGCGATAACGAGATCCATGCCTCGTAATTTTTCTTTGATAAAATCATGAGAAAAGAATGATATTATTTTTTTAGATTAAATTTAGTTTATATTGATTAGGCTTAGCCTTAAATCTGTAAATATTAATTTCCATGAGCTCTATAAGTGATGTCTCTCAGCAGAAATGAAACATAGTCAGTAAGATCAAAACTCTGTTATTGAAACTTTCTTTTGAAAGAACACATTGTTTTTCCAATGCACATCGATGTGTGGTTAAGTGTTTGACCAGTAGCATAATTTTGGTTGCATGTTCCCATGGAGGGACCCCTCGAGGAAGTAAGGATTTTTATGTTGTTTTTCATTTTTAAATAGGTAGTTCTTTAACTATGTTTTTGATTTCCCTTATTTAAATTTATAAATGTTGTCAATTTTCTTTCAGCTAATTCATTCACTCAGTCTTTTAAATTATTCATTTCTTTCACATAGTATGAATTCACATGGGGAGATATGATTTTTAAGAAAGCGAGTTCTTTATAAGTGTGAAGAGTGAAGAGTGATTTTAATGAAGTACAATTCAATTCATGCAACTATGTGGTTTCCTTTAAGTTTTGAGATTTATGGATTGAGAGTGATTTCCTTTTTCTACAATTAAACATGATTTTCATTTTCATTTATGTAAAAGTGTGAGATGACTTCATTTATGCAAGTGTTTGAGATTTACATTTGAAATCAAAGTGTGGAATTTATAAACAGAAATAGTTTTAGCAGAGTGTGATCATCATTAGAGTTTTCTAGTAATTATTAAATTGTTTATTAAAACCATGTGCATTTTGATAAAACTCAATTTTATTTATAATTTTATATACAATCGATACTCCTAGCACATCTAGTGCATTTACACTTTATCAATTTACTAGCCCTGGTTGACAATTTATATAAGTAATTTAAAACCAATTAAATTACCAAACATATGGCTTGTGATTTTAAATTTACTTGAGTCCTTAAACAAGCTAAAACTATGACAAACAAGCCAGAGAAAAAAATTACAAAAGTATGGACAAGGAAGAAAATTCAAACAAAAGGTCTGTTGAAAAAAACAACAACAAAACATGCTGGTTATTTGATGAACACATCCTTGGAAGATGTGATATTCCAAGTGTTTGATGATAATACTCTACCAAAAAAATAAGGATACCTTGCACTCAGTTAGGGGGAGCTTGTGATTCTAGATCATTCTTACAAAATCCATCCCTGAAAGGGCTGAATGAAATCCATGATGAGTCACACTTGGAAAATCTTGATATATAATCTCTTACGAGTAATTCCATTGAAGACAATCATGAAATTCTGAAGATGTCTTCCAAGGCAAGTGATCCTTCATGAGCTATTGGAGTTTATGCAGGCATGGGGAGTTGGCTCATCACATGAAGAAATGTGAACACATCTATCATGAACCACATTTCGATAATGAAGAGCACCATGACAGGGCGAGTAACATACTTATGAAGAGCTACTATTGATGAAGAAAATGTGATTAAAATAAGAATCTTGATAGGGGAAGTATTGAGGCACCTCGTTTTCCATTGATGTCAAAGAGGGAGAGAATGTTTAAGGGAAATAATATTGCCATAAATGACAAATGGGGATATTGTCAGTCAAGGTTTTCATTGATGTCAATATGGAATTATCGGGATGAAAATATTCTTGTGATATCATAACCTTATGCCTATTATGATGATGTCCATGCACATGATGACAATTCCCTCTTGTTTGATAAGGATGACATTAATAAATATGTTAAGCTATTAATGATTCCATTGTGACGTTAAGACACTAAGAAGAAGTATTTTCCTAGATTCCTATTGATCATAATTCCATAGATGTCCTTGAACTAACAATGAAGACACCATAACCTGAGGCATATTTTCTCTTGATAAAGAATCCCTAAAAATCATGATGATGTGCTTACTCTTGATGAATACGCCTAGAACTTAGATGATGTCCTTACCTTTGATGGATACTCAACTATTAGAGGACTATACATGAATGACCACACTTTATGATGTCATACATGATGACAGTTTATGAATCTCTTGATGACATGGTTAGAGACTATTCGATGATAAGGAGGACCATATGATGACATGGAAAATGATTGGAGACATGGCATGAAGGAGTTAGAGATCATTTGATGGGATATGATGACATTGTTGGAAGATCTTATAATTATATGGATGGTAGTTGCAAGAATACTTTGAAGCTCTCTTAGTGGAAAATTATGGATACACTATCATGATGACATTATTGGATACACTCATGATGACATTGTTGGATACACTCATGATGACACTCATAATAATATTTTTAATGCATAATAATGGAGAATCCACTAATAACTACATGTTTTCCTAAATAAATTATGCACAAAAATTCAAGGGAATTCACAAAGAAAAAAAAAAATTGACACCTTGGAGGCATCCTTTCAAAATGGATCCTGCACCATCTTAAATAATATTTTTTCCTCTTTATAATGAGCCCTTATTTTCCCCTAAAATCCTCGTGGTTGATGAGATAATGATTTTTTAAGTTAAGAAAAATATAATTAATTGTAAGATGGCCTATACTTTGGAACACATGCTGGTATCCCTCCTAAAAAGGAATGTATGTTGACTTTTGTAGCAAAAAAAACTATATATATAGTTTACACTTCATTTCTAGGCATCTAATTTCGGTTATGATCACATAATAATACAAAATACCGGTTATTATCATAGAAATACTACAACAACCTAGTCATCATAAAAAAAAAAATTACGAAAGAAGCATAAAAGATAAAGGGCTCAGATGAATTTTTTCGGGTTCTGAAAGAGAGCAAACAAAAAATATTTCTACTCTAAAGGACTTGAAATACACCACAAAATTATGGAAAATATTTCACAACAAGCTCATTTAACATGTAAAACTAGAGCATGACCCTTAAGCATCCTCATTGCGTTAGGTGAAGTGAAAACAACAGCTGGAATTGGTGCAACAATCCTCTTTTTGGCTCGGTCAACACAATAATATTGTCTCTCGGTCTGGTGCAACAATCTCTTTTTCAGATACTCTGTCATCATTTTTGGGACAAATCTTCTACAGTGATACTCTTAACAGTGAATAAGAGTCTTCATTAATGATGTGATTCGTTACAGTGATACATTGTGGCAGGTGCAGCGAAGAAATATTGGTGGAGCACACAAATTTGAGTAGTGTGATCTTGGTAGAGCCCATATCTATGGGCATTATAGTCTCGATGAAGCCCATAATTGAGTGTACTGTAATATTACTAAAGAATAAATGAAGGAAGCACGGTTCAAGGGTTTAATAAGGTTTCCTGTGATTCTAATTTTTTACGAAAAGTTTTGAATAAATTTGAATTTGTGTGTCATCCCTGGAGCATATCATTGAATATAATTGAAGTGTACGGAGATTTGATAGTTTGAACCTAGAATAAGTGAGTTTGGGGGGCTAGTACTAGTGCAAAACCTTGGAAGCCTTTAAACAATGGATTATTAGGACACTTGGAGCAGTGAAGTACTTGGAACTCTTTAAGAGTGCTTGGGAAAGCATTATTGAAAACATCATTTTGAAGAACATTGACGACACCTTGGAGCATCTTATGAAGACATTTTGAGACTGAACTTGGAGATATTATTGGAAATCATGATGCATCTCTTATGTCATCATGAGGTGACTTGGAGAATTTGGTTGGGTATGATGAGGAGTAGTGGTGTCACCTTCTAAGAATAAAAGGTTTTCATTGATGAAGTGGTGTGGAGACTAAGTGAAGACATAGCTAAAGATTGAGAGGGCTTGTTGAAGAAGAAATTTGGAGTTGTGAAGTATAAGCACACAAATATTTATGAAGTCAAGCCAAGTAGTTAGGGATTCATATTGACACGTTTGATGCCTTGGAATATAGGGTTGGAGCCCTATAGGATAGGTGTCCTCAAGAGACCAGGTCAGAGCATGTATGAGAGATAGGGTTGGATCCCTAGAGGATGGTGAATCAAAGTTGAAAAGGTTGGAGCCTTAGAGAGTCTGATTCGGTGATTGGAAAAATATAGGTTGGAGCCTAGGGGATTGAAGTTTGGTGTCTTCATCGAGGTTTGGGGTCCTATACATATATTGCACTTGATTTATTGAAATTAATAAAATAATTTATTCTGATTTTTCATTTTTTGTTCTAATTATAAGTGATATAACTGGTAGAAATAACAATTGAAAAGAAATATCGATTCACCTCCCTCTCAGTATTTCCAACCAATATGAGGACTTTACGACTCATTTCGATAGGGATGGTTTCTTCTTCCCATGAATACAAACAAATTTAATCTAACATCTAAGGAAAATAAGGATTTGGATGAGAATTTTATCACTCATTGAGTTGGAACACTTATGAACCTCCACTAAAACAACAAATGGTTATGATAAGAGTATGATAAGACAAAACATGAAGTAATTTTCCACATTTACCTATAATTATGTGACAGCTTGATTTAAAACCCTTAATGCATAAAGGTATTTGATAAAGTTGGAAGGTGATAGATCGATGGTGGGGATGAGTGTGGAGGTGACAAACTACATTAAATTTATCCGTGAGAAATAATATCACACAAAATATTTAATGGACATGTTTCTCTTCATGGTGAGTGAGGGAATTTGAATGATGCCTTAAAATTCGAGCAAGTATGAATCTCAAATGCATATACACTATTTATCTCACATATCCCATGATTTAAACCATTAAACTACATGCATTTAAGCTATTATGTGTTGCAGACTCACATTTGAAATGGAAGGGCGACTATTTTCGTATGTTCCACGGATATTAAGAAAATATTGAAGTGAATAGGAATAAATCCACATTTTTGTGATATTCAGTAACACAAATCATGGATATATACAAAATGAAGTGCCTACTTTATTCATATCGCATGAGGGAATATTCTTCTTTATTAATACTGTTAATTTCATGTACCTCTGAATTATGTACAATAACAGTAAATCCAAAGTATTATGTATCTAAAATTCTCCACTTAATTTGAATATGTGATTTTGACTCCAAGAATCATTTTAGAAATTTCAAAATTTTCTCTTCCAAGTGATTTGGTGAATATGTAGACAATTTTTGCATTTGTGGAACAATGTCTCAAACGAATAGTCTTGCCCTCTACATGATATTGAATCAGATGATTCTTTATCTTGATGTGCTTGGTTTACTCATGTAATATAGGATTCTTGGCCACCTTGATTTCATAAGTATTGTCGACCATAAGAAGTGTAGAATTCACATGTTTCTCCACTTCACTCCATCATAAGTCAAGGTAGGAACATTCCATGGGATTGGTGCCTCCATTAGTAGGATCAAAGATCTACGAAGTATGTTTTAATGCCCTTTTTTTGGTAGAATTTGTTTGATAGTAATAAAAAAATCTTCATATATATCTCTTCTTTACTTTTTTCCTTTCTATCTATACTATATGCAAGATAAGTTATTGAAATCTATCCATTTCACTACTTCCAAGAATGTTAAAAACAAAAAAATAAGATGTTTTCTTTCAGTGAATATATTTTTCAGAAATATTGGTAAGGTTAGAAAATAAGGTAGGAGATTATTTGTTTAAATAATTTAAATAACTTAGTGTGATATTGATTATTTAATTAGATAATAAGAAAAAATTATTTTGTTAAAATATGTAGTGGGGGATATGACAACAGTTATCATGCTTGGTTTAATGATGATGATTTGTTCATTTCACTTAGCGCAATTGTAACAGTCAATAATCTTGTGTTTACAACAAATGGATAAATTTTTCTTTTGATTCACAATAGAAATAAATGTTCCGAGATTAAATATAGTATCAACATGTTCGACCAAAATATGAATACATATCGATTAATAACCATATTTTAAAGTAATTTTTATACCATAAGTTCAGTTATGAATGTTTTTTCTTTTAATTTTACAATATATAATAGAAAAATCAATTTCTTTATTATATAGGATTTTTTAGCAGATATCACACCACAACATACAAAAATTGTTAGGTCCTATAATAATAGGGTTCATAATTTTTGAATTGACTATGATAGTCTTGTAAATATGTACATACCTTGCTTTCTGCAAATTGTTTTCCCATATTTTGAAAAATGAAAAATAATAAAAAATAAAAGAGGGTAAAAAGTCCTAAAAGAAAGATTAAAAGACTAAGAAAATGATAGACCCCAAAATCAAAAAGAGATAAAATAAAACATGAAAGTGAGTAAGTCAAAATGCCACTACTTTTACTTTACCGCAAGAATAATGGTTATGTGAAGATTGTCAATAAATTCCTTAATCCATGATTGGTTAAACAATTTAAACTTAACTTTTCATTCTTTTAATTTCATGTTTTATATAGAGAATAAATATAGGTCAAACAGTATAAACTTGAAAAATCAGTAGATTAAATAGAGAATCAATGAGGAGCTCATTAGTTTAATTTGAGCCCTCAGATGAAATAAGGTTAGACTTGGATAGATTTATGCTTTAAAAGAAAAACTGATTTAGGGTTGTGTTGTGACCATCAACAACCCCCCTTTTTTTAGTGTTAGCAATAACACTAATAAATGGGGACTCTTCTACAAAAAATCAAATATTAGTATTTAAGTTTACTTATGTTTTCATAATTAAATAAAATATCAAAGTAAAACTTGCTAAAACATGTAAATTTACCTTCCCATACTCCAAGCACATAGAACATAAAAAATTATGAGTTTCCTTATAGAAAAAGCGCTACATGACCATTAGACTTAAGAATAACTTTATATCGGAAAGTATCAAACATTAAGGGAAGATTTAATAAACCTATTTTTATCGCATTGCGAAAAGGTTACAATGGGCGTCCTTTATATAAGTCATTCTTTAAAAGTGCGATCCGTGAAAATGTGAGATCACAAAGCTTACCACTTCATAACCTCTCGCAAATCGCCTATCGCGGCAGCCCAACATAACAATGATTTTTAAAAAATCGTATGTTTTGCGATATTGTGATCTATGATATTGCGAAGCAAATCGCAAAATCGCTTTTATCGCAGATCAAAGGGATCATAGCTCTAGGATAGTAACTTTCCATTGTTCGATGCAAAGTTATGAGATTTAAAGTTTAGTTGAACGGTCCATTAGTGTTCATTTATTTAAAACGATGTGAATCAAGGTAAAGGGACCATCTGACGCAAGTTGATATCATTTGATATGATTTAGAATTAAAAGCTTTCTATTCACCTTATTTTTTTCTTTCTATTCATTAATTCTTGTATCTACTATCATCTTTGTTCTCTTCTTGCAACTTTCAGGAAGAATACCTAGAACGTAAACTACCAAGAAATGGTGAAGAAAGGCAAGGCCCCCATGTTTATGAAGTCAGAAATGACCCCATTATTCACAGACACCACCCGTAGTAGAGACACAGGGCTATCTACATGGGAAGCGATGTATCATTTGTTAGAGGATGAGAACCTGAGAATTATGGAAGTTACAGTTACAACAGATGAACATAGCTCAAGCATCTTTAAAGTATGCCACATGCTCGTTTCTACACCCGCAAGGCCAAAGATACCCTCACTAATATGGTGAAAATGGACGAGGTATTCATGGATATATCTGATAGGAGAGTTCAAGACGGCCAGTCATAAGTCAATGCTTACCCCCAAACAATTTGAGAGGCAGGTACCATTTTCTAGATCCTCATTAGTCGAAAAAAGAAAGAAGAAATTAGAAAAGTTCGCCAACAATGAGAAGAAAGGAAGAAGGATAAAAATGGTATGTATTCTATTGTTTCTTCTTCTCCTAGTGTTTTCCACCCACTCCATATATCGTTTTCAAACCAAACACCTAAAATTTTCATCACCAAAATTTGTTATGTTTGTTAGATGTGGATGTTAATGCCACCATAATGAATTGGGCTCAAATTTTATCAGATAATTTATCCTCTGCAATTGTAGCATATAGAAGTAAATAATCTTTACTTTAAGGATTTACCCTCCTTTATTTTTGAGCGCTTATATAATGGAAGTTATTTGTTTTGTTTTTGATTTTCCTATTATAGGATGGAAATGGACAGTACAAAATCCACTTCCCATTCAGATTTATCATACAGTATTGTGGGAATCCAATTTCATCCCACATTTCTTTAAGATGTGTCATGGAGTTATGCTCCCTATTTATAAAATGGCCTATAATCAAGCTATCCAAATTTTTTCCCCAGAAACTGAAGTAGACATTCTCCCTGTGGGAAGGTGGTTTGGGGAAGAATCGTTCACGTATATCGGAGTGTTTGGCAGCATTGTTTCACCCCATGTGCTACCTTTTTACGTCCCCAACAAACTAATGGGCAGAGAAATAGCCTATCAGACCTGTGGTGTGGGGGGAATTTTCAAGACACTAAAAGAGTCTAAGAAAGCCATCTGGCCCCAATTTCTTGTAGTATGCAGAGCTTTTTTAGTCTGACTTAGTTCATTCCTTTAAAGAAGTTAATAATATGTTATGCTTTCAACTACCAAATTTCTCGGGGAGGCAATATGATCCCTTTGGTGTTGTAAGTAATTTTACTACAAGTGTTAAAATAAAAGTGTTTTCCAATGAAGAAGATCCCTTTAACGATGTCCTTCTACAAAAGATCACTTTCAAAGAGGTTCTACATATGGCACGAATTCAGTTTGACCAAGAAGAACTCCAAAATTTTGACATTTATAGAAAACAGAGGTTATCAAAGGTCCCGTTGAACCAATTGTTCATCGAATCTCCAAGGGAACCTACTCGCAGTGTTAGCATAAGCAGAAATTCAAAACATAAATCTAAATCCAGTGATCAGTCCAAGAGTGAACACAGTAGAAGTGAAGGATCAATTAAAGATAGAGCTGAATCTAAAGAAAAGCCTGGCCAGCAGGTTTTTTCCCCGAAACAAGTTGAAACTCCCAATCATTTTACAAATCAAATTGTATTGGATCTAGAGGGAGAATGGGAGAATTTTAATAAATTAATCAACACTGAAGAAAAATGCACAGAGTCATTGACAAAATGCAATAAGTTAACTATAGGAATGACAGTTTAAGGGACTATCAATACTCAGGAAATATAGCATATTCCTATTCCTCCGTCATCAAAAATTGTATGAAGGATCGAGGAAATTCCTCCTCTAGATGTATTTTATAGCCTTCAACATAAATCTATCATTAGAAGGAAATGAAAGAAAAGAAAGCTAGAGGCTATGCTAGCTCCAGAAGTTGAACCTCTAGATTTTCTTTGGAAAGATCCCACTATAGACCCATCAGAAACACTAGCTAGGCTCTCTCAAATCACAAGAGCATATGCTTCTGCAAAAGTTGATAAAGTAGTAGAGGTTCAGTTACTACTTAGAGATAAAGAGGACAGGATTTTATTTTTCGAACAACAACTGCAACATGTTAGCATCAATCAAGAAGCAGAGACACAGCTAGAAAAACTCCAGCCAAACTTCCATCAGATGAAATTAGATCATCAAAGAAGTTTATCCAATAAAGAAGAACAGTTACAAACTATGATGGAACTGCATAAGGATGACCCCAAAATTTGGGAGTTTATCACAGAAGCACTCGCTCTCAATTCTCAGCTCTTGCAATAGGAAGAATTATTCTTCCACAAGATTTCACAATGGAATTCCCATTGTGAAATAAGTGATAAGATTACAAATCAAGTCACAGATTTATGAATTGATTATGATTCAACCCTTAAGAAAGTTTTAGACTTCTTAGACTGGCAGAAATCAGAAGAAGGGAAAAGAGAGGAATTGCCCAGAATTTTTGAATCACATAAAGAGATGTTATTTGCGAGATGGGATTTCCATCTTAAAGAATAAGAACAGGATATTGGAGAGGCAGCAGAAGCAGCGAACAATATCATTGAGTGAATAAATGAAAATCTGTACACAAACAATTTGATAACAGAGACTACCCCAGGCTTCCTTCCAAAGGCACAACAGCTTCAAACAGAATGGAAACAAACAGTAGAGAAAAAAATTAGATAATTAAATGGATAAACAAGTTAAACTTTGACACATACTAGAAGTACCTGGTAAAGTGACACAGCCAATGCATGACCGTGAGTTGCCTCATAACCGCTGCCAAGAAAATGGTGCCAGCTCTTGCCAATGTCGTATTTACAGGAAATTTAAAAGCCGAAGTAAACCAGCCGACGCTCTTCAAACCGATGATGGATATTTTCGATCTAAAGGATCAGATGTTGAATTTATCATAGATACAGTTTAGCTTTATTTTAGTTTATTTTTTCTTAAAATGAGGCAACTGGTTTAAACCTCCTCATCTATTTTTGTAATATTTATTTTTAGATTTCATAGAGTAGTATTTAAACCCCTCTCATGAATTTAGAGAGGGGTCAAAATTTTTATCAAAAACATTACTTCAGAACATGCACTTTTTCTCCTCCTGGAGGAAGTTCTGATGAAATATATGGAACAAGATTTTTCTTTATATGAGTTTGATATCTGCTACTGAAATTCACTTTTGTACTCTTAGTGGATGTTGAGTGATTTGAAGATAAATCTATATCACTGCAGCTCATGAGTAGAACTTATTATCAATGGTATTTCTATCTCTCAATAATTTTTACTTATGTGCCAAGTGATAAATTATTTTTAGTTATTGATATATGCAAGTATGAATGTTTAGTTTTCATTATTGCACTTCTGTATGGTGATAACTTATTTTTATACTAAATATATGAATAACTCTTATGCGATATATTTCTCATAATTTTTTCGGCTAACTTTTTATATGAAACAATCATCTTTAATGGATTCTTTTATCATATTAATTGAATGATATTTATTATCAATTGATGTTAGAAATTATTTTATATCGCATAAGTAAAAACTATAGTTTAGATTTAGATGTTTTCTTTGATTCCAATAGATTGCATTTGATAGTTAAAATATAGATTAGATTTAGAATAAGCATTTACCCCATTAAAACCTAAAAAAAACAAAAACATCATCCGGTTAGTACATCCATCATAAATATATTGGGAAACTAGTCCCATCATCCCTAGTTGGAGCCACTATTCCAAACGTAAAAGGAGCTTCTTTAAGGTCTGGACCGGGTGGTTATCCCCCTTGTTGTAGACCCGATTTTTCGAGCCTTCAACATATTTGGCGCTAGAAGGAGTGCCTAAAAGTGAATGGAAAGTAAATCTACATCTTCATTCCATTCTAAGAGTAAAAATCCCTCACCATCTCCCTCAAATTCTCGTTCGCATTCCAAATCTTCTATCACTCAGCCAGAAGTTGAAAAGGAAAGCACACAACACATTATTGAAATCCCAAATGAGCTAGATTTATCTTCTTCAGATCCCCCTGAAGTACACACTTTAATTCATAAGTTACACGGAATCTCTTTATCTCAAGAGGAATCTTAATTCTCCCAAGGTAGTGTCGCTTCTCTTTTGACCTTGAATAAGTGACTGACTAGAGCACAAAGCGAAAATTTAGGAATCCCACTAGTTGATTTTCCTTTACCGAGTCGTAAGAAAGCTAAGAAATCATCAACAGAATCTCAGAGTGATATTTTATCATCATCTTCATCTAACATCTTATCCATATCATCACAATTTCATTCATCCATCCCTCAAATCCAGATCGTGGTTCACACCGATATAGGAGCAACATCCTCCTCTATCCAATCACCTTCAAATACTACTACACCTCCTCCTACTCATACCACAATGATGGCACAGAGGCCATGGACCAATCCAAGAGCTGTAAGAATGCCTGCACCTTTAGCACAATTACCAGCTAATCCTGAGAAATGGCTTTTCAAGTTTAATCCTAATAATGGCCTATCACCCGAAGAGAACATCAATAATTTCATGTTGTTTGTTAATTTAAATGGAGTAACAGAAGAGAACGCAGTTGTACGATTATTCCCTTATACCTTAAAAGGAACAACAGGATCATGGTATTTTTAATTACCATCAGGCTCCATTAATAACTGGGATACTTTTCAAGATCAATTTTTGACAAAATTTGGAGATGATTGATCTACAACAACTTTGATAAATTACCTCTCCAATTTGAAAGCTGAACCAAGAGAACCAATCAAGGATTTCAATTATCTCTTCAACAAATTATTAAACAAAATACCAGAAACATTGAAGCGCAGCAACGAAGTCCAAAATGAATGGTATATGTCTTCTTTGCCTTCAAATTCATCCATTTTTGTAGATAGGGCTGCCAAGCCAACGTTAGTTGAAAATACGAAAGAAGTGATAGTTGTATAAAAACATATCCTAGCTGTAGAAAATAAAAACATTGTAGATGAATGAAAGTCTAAAAAATTTTCTTTTAGAGATGATCCTAAGAAAAAATAATCAAAGGACCCATTCAAATTTGAAAACCATGTCTAATGAAATGGTTGATATTAAGAAACAAGTTTCAGAAGCCTCTTCTAAGAAATATTTTAAACCCTTCAGGAGAAATCCTTCAAATGATTCGAAACCTCCAAACGATATAAAAAATGAAGAATCAGAAGAAGAAAAAGAAGAAGTTTCCAATGAGGAAAAAACCAATGATGATGAAGTCATGGAACTACAAGGAATGTGGGACTTCATTCTTCCACAATCAGAAGAATATCAAGATGTATTGCCTGTCGCTACAAGAAGTAGAAATCAACTTGATCCTCCACAACCCAATTCTAAACAGAAAAATCCAAGCCCGACTCCCAAGGATAAAATCGCAGGTAAGAAATCCTCATCGAGGGCTACTCAGACAAACCCAGTTCAATCTGATTCAACAACTCCATCTAAAACTCTTATCATCTCTGATGAAATGGAGTATAACATTGTTGAAGACATGAAGAACACTAGGGCCAATATTACTTTTCATGAGCTCAGAAAATTAAATCATCAACAGAAATTTCTCTTGAAAGAGCTACATGTAGTACCTATTAAGCCTCTACCTCCAGCTATAATTTCACAAGCTACTAATGAAATGGGAAGACCTCTGATTGGCATGACAGATAAAGTCAATCCAAATGACACCGCTTTGATTGGACGAAGGTCGAAATCTCATACTCTGCCACTTCTCCTTACTTTTTAAGTTTTCAATAAAAATTTGCATAATTGTCTAGTAGATTCAGGTGCTTCATCTAATATTTTTCCTAAAATAGTTTGCGCAAAGTTAAATATCCAATCTCAGAAATCTACAATACGCATAGTGCAGTTGAATCGGCCTCAAGTTGAGGTTATCGGTGAACTTAATCAAGTAACCATAAGGATTTCATCGAACCCAAAGGTATGCCAAGTTATTGATATACTCGTCACAGACATTCCTAAATTTTATGGACTAATCCTTAGTAGGGATTGGTCAGAAAATCTTCACGGTTACTTTGCAACATATTGGTCTCATATATGGCTCCCTTACAATGGTAAACCAAATCAGATAAAGGTTGAACGACAAAAACACCAAAAGTACATAGTGACATAGTTAGAAGGAGAAAACAAGCCTGTAGCATATACCAGCAATATAATTGGAAATTATGTTGTTGATTCATTCTTAGGAAATTTCAATGCTCATACTTCACCTTTTTTAGAAAATGTCGTTTTATCCCAGATAGAAAATTTCTCTGAAACGGATAGTTCTAGATGCATTAAGTTTGAAGATAGTCATGTAAATAAAACTTTGTTTTGGAAATTATTTTTTGATGGTTCTAAGTCTACTGATGGAGCAGGATTTGGTTGTATATTAGTCAGTCTAAAAGGAGAGAAAACCATCCTAACATGTATACTTGAGTTCGATTGCACGAAAAATACTGTTGAATATGAAGCGTTAGTTCAAGGGTTATACAAAGCAATTGAACTTGATATCAAATATCTGCAAGTGTTTGGAGATTCTGAGATTGTTATCAAACAAGTAATAAATATTATACATTGCCTGTCAAGAATCTTGAAGCACTATCAATCGTTAGTTGAAGACCTAACTTCACACTTTATAGCATTTAATATTTCACCCATTCCCAGAATCCAAAATGATAGCATTGATCTCCTCGCTAATGTAGCTTCCAAGCTCATTCCACCAGAAGACTATAGCCCAGACAGATTCTGGGTTGAATTGATCTTTAGACCCTCTATCCCGGATAACATTACCAATTGGAGAGTTTTCAACAACGACCCTGATATCGTAAGTTTTCTGACTTCAGAAGGGTCTTACAATAATCAGATAATTGATGAAGACCAGCATGACAAGCAGCTGAAAAAAGGAAACAACAATAATGCTATACCTAAATCCATAGTTACGCTAGAAGACCTATATGATTTAAAGGACAGATTTAAATGGTCCACCAATTCAAAACTCTAGAGTTCAACTCCGAGATATGAATTAATAAATATGGGGACTGACATAAAAGTGCAAAATATCAACCTAGGTCTTGGTCTAACACCCAAGGAAAAATTAGCTTTCATTCGACTATTAAAACAATACAAAAATGTATTTTCCTGGAATTACGATGATCTCAAGACTTATGACACTTCAATTATACAGCATACAATTCTGATGATCTCTGATGAAAAGCCAGTCCAGCAGAAATTGAGGAAAATCCATCCCAATTTGGAAAACCAGATTAAGTCTGAGTTGAACAAATTACTTAAATCCAAGATTAATTTTCATAGGAATTCTAGATGGTTTCCAACATGGCACTACCAAAAATAAAATGAAGAAATCCGATTTGTATTGACTTTCAAATCTCAATAAGGCCTGCCAAAAGGATAACTTTCTCATACTCCCTATGGAACAAATACTAGAATCGTTGTGGGTCCGAACCGATGTCCTTTTCTAGATGGCTTCTCGTGGTATAATCAAATATTAGTCCACCGAGAATATCAATCAAGACTACATTTTAGAAAAATGGGGCACTTACGCATATCAAAAGATGCCATTTGACTTGATTAATGCCGGCGCATTAATGCCGGTGCCACATTTCAAAAGGCCATGGATATTGCATTTAAATGATTAGTGAATAGGCTCTGGGTGAATAACTAAGAAAACTTCTATTGGCACTTCTCCTTTTAATTTAATTTAATGGAAATAGGTGGTCCTCTCGACAAATCTGGCTATTCCTTCTTTACCCTTAGTTAAATTCATTGAAGAAATCCCTTCTTCATCCTTGCAATTAAGACAATTGCAGATCCTTAAACTTGAAGAAGAACGGCAAAGGGCCAAAATTATCCATGCGCATCATCAACAATTAGTAAAAGGTTATTTTGATTCAAACTTGGCATGTAGAAAATATTTTCAGCTTGGAGACTTAGTATTAAAGTGGGATAAAGCCCATGAAGATAAAGGAAAGCACACTAAATTCCAATGGATTTGGCTTGGACCATTTCAAATTTTCGAAATCATTGGTCCATCAACTTTCATGTTACAAGATTTAGCAGGGAAAAGAGAGTCTTTACCTGTTAATGGACAAATCCTTAAAAAATATTTCCCATAGAAGATAATCTCTTCTATTTTCTATGGATTATTGTTTTAGTTTTAGTTTTTCTTTGATAAATAAAACAAGTTGAGATTATTTAATTTTGGTTTTCACGAAAAGAATAGTGTCTCATATCAATTTTGTTTTTCACTTGTATAAATGGATATGGTTAGGAAAATTAATCTCTATTTTTGAAACATAGGGTCAAGCGCTATCATTCTGAAAATTTTTATTTGTTATTTTGTTTCAAATATACAATTTTTGGTTAGAATCAACTTTCAAGAAGAATTTTTCCTCATATCAGTCATAAAAGGTACCAATAACAAAAGAAATATTCTCCACAGAAAAGTTATTCTTTTTAAAAATCTATAATTATCATCCTAAAGAATTTTTAAGGAACTAATGAATTCCTCGCAACTTTAGGAAACTGTGAGATTCAAAGAGTAATCCAACTATGCACTTCAAACTTAAATAATAATAGGTCTCATCAAGAGCCAGCTTGTTTAGTTAAGTTATAAATCAACTGAATGGCACTGTCAATTTTGGCTACCAAACCAACACATTGTTCTTTAAGAATTAAAAGAAAGAAAATAATGTAAAAGAAAAAAAGCAACAAGTGTATATGAGGATTTATGTTTGAAAATTGCATGCTTCTCAAAGTGGGACACAGGATCCTTACTGGGTAACAGGTAACCATGTCAAGGCTATGGACGCTTGCTGGCAGCAGAGGCTCTGCCTACGATAAATGAGTACACCTAAACTGATATATGGAGATTTTTTTGTTTTTATCTTTACAAACCAAGTAATGACTGATATTAGTAAAATGACCAATTTTGGGGAGAAGATAATCAAAATAAAGATAGTAAAACCAAATGTTGTTGTTAATAAATAGCATTGTTTACCTTATATTTCTACAATGAAGTTTAATTTTCAAAAACATTTCTATTTTAGAAGTTTTTAGAAAATTCAAAAAACCATCAGAGATAACTAGTTCTTCCAAGTGAATCGCCAATTGTTGTGACCATAAAAAACCCCACTTTTTTTAGTGTTAGCAATAACACTAATAAATGGGGACCCTTCTACAAAAAATCAAATATTGGTATTTAAGTTTACTTTTGTTTTCATAATTAAATAAAATATCAAAGTAGAACTTGCTAAAACATGCAAATTTACCTTCCCATACTCCAAGCACATAAAACATCACAAATTATGATTTTCCTTATATAAAAAATTCTACATGACCATTAGACTTAAGAAAAACGTTATATCAGAAAGTCTCAAACATTAAGGGAAGCTTTAATAAACGTTTTTTTATCACATTGCAAAAAGGTTACAGCGGGTGTCCTTTATAGAAGTCATGCTTTAAAAGTGCGATCCGTGAAAAATGCGAGATCACAAAGCTTACCACTTCATAGCCTCTCACAAATTGCCTATCGCGGAAGCCCAACATAATGATGATTTTAAATGATCGTAAGATATGTGATATTGCGAAGAAAATCACAAAATCGCTTTTATTGCAGATCAAAGGGCTCACAGTTCTAGGATAGTAACTTTCCAGTGTTTGATGCAAAGTTATGAGAATTAAAGTTTATCTTAACGGTCCATTGGTGTTCATTTATTTAAAACGATGCTGATCAAGGTAAAAGGACCATCTGACGCAAGTTGATATCAATTGATATGATTTAGAATTAAAATGTTTCTCATCACCTTATTTTTGTCTTTCTATTCATTATTTCCTGTATCTACTCTCATCTTTGTTCTCTTCTTGCAAATTTCAGGAAGAATACCCAGAGCATAAACTACGAAGAAATGGTGAAGAAAGGCAAGGCCCCTACATTTGAGAAGTAATAAATGACCCCATTATTCACGGACACCACTTGTAATAGAGACGCAGGGATATCTACCTGGGAAGCTATGTATTAGTTGTTAGAGGATGACAACCCAAGAATTATGGAAGTTACAGTTACAGTAGATGAACACAGCTCTTTTGAAGCATCCTTAACTGAGCTTACATGCTCGTTTCTACACCGCATTACTGTAAGGCCAAATATATCCCCCTACACTGATACGGTGAATTGGATTATAGATCAAGCGGATATATCTGATAAAGAGTTCAAGATGGCTAGTCGGAAAGTCATGGGGTCATGTACCCCAAACAATTTGAGACGTATGTACCATTTTCCAGAACCCCAGACTATCTACAACAAGAAATTTGTAGAAAAGTTCGCCAAAGAGAAGGGAGACTTGGAAGAATTCACAAGGCACTGGTAAATCAATGAAGAAAGTTTGAAGAAGGATAAAAATGGTATGTATTCTACTGTTTCTCTTTCTTCTCCTTACTTTTTTTCCAATACAATGTTATGTAGACTGTTTGGGAAACCAAACATCGACAAGTTTTCATCAGAATGGTTACCTTTGTTAGATGCGGTTGTTAATGCCACCATAATGATTTTGGGCCCAAATTTTATCGGATAATTTAGCCTCTGCAATTTTAGCATACAGAAGTAAAAGAAACTCTACTTTAAGGATTTACCCTCCTTTGTTTTTGAGCGCTTATATCATGGACGCTATTTGTTTTGTTTCTGATTTTCCTATTATGGGATGGAAATGGACAGTACAAAATCCACTTCCCATTCAGATTTATCACAAAGTATTGTGGGAATCCAATTTCATCCCACATTTATTTAAGATTTGTCATGGAGTTATGCTCCCTATTTATAAAATGATCTATAATCAAGCTATCCCAAGTTTTTCCCCTGAAGCTGAGGTAGAAATTATCCCTATGGGAACGTGGTTTGGGGAAGAATCGTTCATGTATATTAGAGTGTTTGGCAGCATTTCTTCATCCCATGTACTACCTTTTTACGTCCCCGACAAACTAATCGTCAGGGAAATAGCCTATCAGACCTATGGTGTGGGGGGAATGATCAAGACACTGAAAGAGTCTAAGAAAGCCATCTGGACCCAATTTCCTATAGTATGCGGAGCTTTTTCATTTTCTAACTTAGGTCATGCCTTTAAAGAAGTTGATAATATGTTATGCTTGCAACTACCAAAGTTCCCGGGGAGGCAATATGATCCCTTTGGTGTTTTAAGTAATTTTACTACAATTGTTAAAATAAAAGTGTTTTCCAATGAAGAAGATCCCTTTGATGATGTCTTTCTGTAGAAGAACACTTTCAAAGAGGTTCTACATATGGCACGAATTCGGTTTGACCAAGAATAACTCAAAAATTTTGACATTTACAAAAAACAGAGGTTATCAAAGGTCCCGTTGAACCAATTTTTCATTGAATCTCCAAGGGAACCTACTCCCAGTGTTAGCATAAGTGGAAATTCAAAACAGAAATCTAAATCCAGTGATCAGTCCAAGAGTGAACACAGCAGAAGTGAAGGATCAGTTGAAGATACAACTCAATCTAAACAAAAACCTGGCCAATGGGATTTGTCCCCGAAACAAGCTAAAACTACCACTCATTTTACAAAGCCAATTGTAGTGGATCTATAGGGATAATTGGAGAATTTTAATAAAGTAATCAACACTGAAGAACAAATAATATAGTCATTGAAAAACTGCAATAAGTCTGCTATAGGAATGGAAGTTGAAGGGCTATTAATAATCAGGAAATGGAGCATATTCTTGTTGCTCCGTCATCAGAAATTGTACTAAGGATAGAGGAAGTTCCTCCTCTAGATGTATTTTATATCCCTCAACATAAAGCTGTCATCAGAAGGCAATGAAAGAAAATAAATCTAGAGGTTGTGGTCGCTCCAGAATTTGAACCTCTAGATGTTATTTGGAAAGATCCCACTACAGAACGATCAGAAAATCTAACTAGGCTCTCTAAAATCACAGGAGCATATTCTTCTGCAACAATTGATAAAGAAGCATAGGTTCAATTACTACTTAGAGATAAAGAGGACATGATTTTGTTTTTGGAATAGCAACTGCAACAAGTCAGCATCAGTCAAGAAGTAGAGACACAACTAGAAAAACTCCAACAACACTTCCATCAGATGCAATTAGATCATTGAAGAAGTTTAGCCAATAAATAAGAATAGTTACAAAAAATGATGCAAATGAATAAGGATGACCACAAAATTGGGGAGTTTATCATATAAGAACTCGCTCTCAATTCTCAGCTCTTGCAACAGGAAGAATTATTCTGCCAGAAGATCTCATAATGGAATTACCATTATGAAATAAGCGATAAGATTAAAAATCAAGTCGTAGATTTACGACTTGATTATGATTCAGTTCTTAAGAAAGTTTCAAACTTATTAGACTGGAAGAAATCAGAAGAAGGGATATGAGCAGAATTTCCCAGAATTTATGAATCGCATAAAGAGATGTTATTTGCGAGATGGGATTTCCAGCTTAAAGAAGTAGAATAGGCGATTGGAGAGGCAGCAGAAGCAGAGAACAATATCATTGAGTGCATAAATGAAAATTTGTACATAGCCAATTCGATAACAGAGACTACCCCAGGCTTCCGTCCAAAGGCACAACAGCTTCAAATAGAATGGAAACAAACAACAGAGAAAAAAATCAGAGATAATCAAACAGATAAACATGTTAAACTGGGACACATACTGGCGGTACCTAGTAGAGTGGCACAACCAATGCATGACCCTGAGTTGCCTCATAACCGCTGCCGAGAAAATGGTGCCGGCTCTTGCCAATGTCGTATTTACAGGAAAGTTAAAAGTTGAAGTCAGCCAACCCACACTCTTGAAACCGATGATGGATATTTTAAATCCAAAGGATCAGATGCTGAATTTATCATAGATACATTTTAGCTTTATTTTAGTTTATTTTTGCTTAAAATGAGGTAGGTGGTTTAAACCTCCTCATCTATTTTTGTAATATTTATTTTTAGATTTCATAGAGTAGTATTTAAACCCTTCTCGTGCATTTAGAGAGGGTTCCAGAATTTTATCAAAAACATTGCTTTAGAACATGCACTTTTTCTCCTCCTAGAGGAAGTTTTGATGAAATATATGGAACGAGATTTTTCTTTATATGAGTTTGATATCTTCTACTAAAATTGAATTTTGTACTCTTAGTGGAAGTTGTGTGATTTGAAGATAAATCTATATCGCTGCCGCTCATGGGTAAAATCTATTATCAATGGTATTTCTATCTCTTAATACTTTTTACTTATGTGCCAAGTGATAAATTATTTTTAGTTATTGATATATCAAAGTCTGAATGTTTAGTTGTCATTATTGCACTTTTCTATGGTGATAACTTATTTTTATGCTGAATATATGAATAACTCTTATGTGATATATTTATCATAATTGTTTTGGCTAACTTTTTATACAAAACAATCATCTTTAATGGATTCTTTTCTCGTAGTAATTGAATTATCTTTATTATCAATTGTTGTTAGAAATTATTTTAGATCGCATAAGTAAAATCTATTCCTGAGACAGTTTATATTTAGATGTTTTCTTTGATTTGAATAGATTTCATTTGATAGTTAAAAGATATATTAGATTTAGAATAAGCATTCACCCCATTAAAACCTAAAAAAAAAAAAAACATAATCCTGTTAGTACATCCATCATAAATAGATTTGGAAACTGGTCCCATCATCCCTAGTCAGAGCCACTATTCCAAAAGGAAAAGGAGCTTCTTTAATGTCTAGACCGGGTGGATATCCCCCTTGTTGTAGACCCGATTTTTCAAGCCTTCAACATATTTGGCACTAGAAGGAGGGCTTGACTATGAATGGCAAGTAAATCTACATCTCCACGCCATTCTAAGAGTAAAAAACCCTCACCATCTCCCTCAACTTCTCGTTCACAATATGAATCTTCCATCACTCAACCAGAAGTTGAAAAGGAAAGCACACAACACATTACCGAAATCCCAAATGAGCCAGATTTATCTTCTTCAACTCCTCCTAAAGTACAAAATTTAACTCATAAGTTACAGGGAATTTCTTTATCTCAAGAGGAATCTGAATTTTCCCAAGGTAGTGTCACTTCTCATTTTACCTCGAATAAACGACTGACTAGAGCACAAAGCGAAAATTTAGGAATACCACCAGTTTATTTTCCTTTACTGAGTCGTAAGAAAGCTAAGAAATCATCAACAAAATCTCAGCGTGACATTTTATCATCATTTTCATCTAACATCTCATCCATATCATCACAAGTTCATTCATCCATCCCTCAAATTCAGATCGTGGTTCACACCGATACAGGAGCAACATCCTCCTCTATCCAATCACCTTCAACTACTGCTACACCTCCTCCTAATCATACCACAATGATGGCACAGAGGCCATGGACCAAGCCAGGAGCTGTAAGAATGCCTACATCTTTTGCACAATTACCAGCTAATCCTGAGAAATGGCTTCCCAAGTTTAATCCTGATAATGGCCTATCAGCCGAAGAGCACATAAATAATTTCATGTTGTCTGTTAATTTAAATGGAGTAATAGAAGAGAAAAAAATTGTACGATTATTCCCTTATACCTTAAAAGGAACAACAGGATCATGGTATTTTTCATTACCATGAGGCTGCATTAATAACTGGGATACTTTTCAAGATCAATTTTTGACAAAATTTAGAGATGACCGATCTACAACAACTTTGATAAATGACCTGTCTGATTTGAAAGCTGAACCAAGAGAACAAATCAAGGATTTCAATTCTCGCTTCAGCAAATTACCAAAAAAAATACCAGAAACATCAAATCCCAGCAACGAAGTCCAAAATGAATGGTATATTTCTGCTTTGCCTTCATATTCAGCCATTTTTGTAGATAGGGCTGCCAAGAAGACGTTAGCTGAAAATATGAAAGAAGCGATAGTTGTAGAAAAAAATATCCTAGCAGTAGAAAAGAAAAATGTTGTAGATGAATGAAAGTCTAAAAAATTTTCTTTTAGAGATGATCCTAAGAAAAAATAATCAAAGGACCCATTCGACTTGGAAGGGTTACAATTTTTTTTGAAAAACATGTCCAATGAAATGGTTGATATTAAGAAACAAGTAGCAGAAACCTCTTCTAAGAAATATTTTAAACCCTTAAGGAGAAATCCTTCAAATGATTCGAAACCTCCAAACGATATAACAAATGCATAATCGGAAGAAGAAAAAGTAGAAGAATTTTCCAATGAGGAACAAACCGATGATGATGAAGTCATGGAACTACAAGGTATGTGGGACTTCATTCTTCCAGAATCGAAAGAATATCAAGATGTATTGCCTATTTCTACAAGAAGTATAAATCAACTTGATCCTCCACAACCCAATTCTAAATAGAAAAACCCAATCCCGACTCCCAAGGATAAAATAGCAGGTAATAAATCCTCATCAATGGCTACTCAGAAAAACCCAATTCAATCTAATTCAACAACTCCATCTAAAACGCTTATCATATCTGATGAAATGGAGTATAACATTGTTGAAGACATGAAGAAAACTAGGGCCAATATTACTTTTCAAGAGCTCAGCAAATTAAGGCATCAACAAAAATTGCTCTTGAAAGAGCTACATGCAATACATATTAAGCCTTTACCTCCAGCTTTAATTTCACAAGCTACTAACGAAATGGGAAGACCTCTGATTGGCATGACAGATAAAATCAATCCAAATGACATCACTTTGATTGGAGGAAGGTTGAAATCTCATACTCCACCACTTCTCCTTAATTTTTAAGTTTTCAATAAAAAATTTCATAACTGTCTGGTAGATTCAGGTGCTTCATCTAATATTTTTCCTAAAATATTTTGCGCAAAGTTAAATATCCAACCTCAGAAATCTACAATATGCATAGTGCAGTTGGATCAGTCTCAAGTTGAGGTTATCGGTGAACTTAATAAAGTAACCATAAGGCTTTCATCAAACCCAAAGGTATGTCAAGTTATTGATATACTCATCGCAGACATTCCTAAATTTTATGGACTAATCCTTAGTAGGGATTGGTCAGAAAAGCTTCACGGTTACTTTGCAATAGACTTGTCTCATATATGGCTCCCTTACAACGGTAAACCAAATCAGATAAAGTTTGAACGAGAAAAACACCAAAGGTATATAGTGACATAGTTAGAAGGAGAAAATGAGCTTGTAGCATATACCAGCAATATAATTGGAAATTAATTTGCTGATTAATTCTTAGGAAATTTCAATGCTCATACTTCACCTTTTTTAGAAAATTTCATTTTATCCCAGATAGAAAATTTCTCTCAAAAAGATAGTTTTAGATGCATTAATTTTGAAGATAGTCCTGTAAATAAAACTTTGTTTTGGAAATTACTTTTTGATGGTTCTAAGTCTACTGATGGAGCAGAAGCAGGTTGTATATTAGTCAGTCCAAAAGGAGAGAAAACCATCCTAAATTGTAGACTCGAGTTCGATTGCACGAACAATACTGCTGAATATGAAGCATTAGTTCAAGGGTTATACAAAGCAATTGAGCTTGATATCAAATATCTACATGTCTTTGGAGATTTTGAGATTGTTATCAAATAGGTAAGAAATACTATACATTGCATGTTTTTTTTTTGCTAAGTTAAATTAATCTATTATCAGTAGGAAAATAATGTACAACTGGCCGAGGCCATTACTGTGCCTTCAGAGAGGCAATTTAGACTGACATTGACTGGAATAGGGCAGCCCTGCAAGGGTCGTCAACTTGATGAACCCAGAACATTAAAAATCCCACGCAGGGGATCGAGCTAGAAAAACATGGGTTTGTAACCATACAATTTGCTAATACGTTGGTCCCAAACATGACTAGACCATAGAACAGACTGGAACTGAAGTTTACAAAAAGTGGACCAGTATTGAGATAGACATTGATATAACAAAACAGGCCCTCCAAGAGGGTAGAGAAAAAACAAAAGTAACCAGCAAGGAGAGACGAATTACTCATCCCGCGGGACCTCTTCAATCCTGCAGCTGTAATCTTCTGGATTGCTGTGAACATGGTGGAAATCGTCATTATGGTGAGCGGCCTCAGCATCCGAAGCTTGAACACGAACAGAGTCCGTCTGCAGAGTCGCCCCGGAAGCCTCAGGCTGACCCCCCGCGCTATGCTTCATCTGGTTCATGTGAGTGCCGGCGTCAGGAACGGGATCCTCAGGCGGAGTCTCCGGAATTGGCTCCTCCAAGAAGACCACGGAGATGGCCACCGTCACACGAGGCTTGTTCAAAGCACAATCAAACGAGAAAAGAGCAGTATGCGACTGAGCGGGCAGCGCATCACCTGAAGGGGAATCCAATCTACGACCAGAACGGAGCAAACGCCCCCGGAGGAGGCGAGGGAGACTGTCAGAGTGAGTAGAGGAGTTCGTTGGGGAAGAGGAGGGAGAGGGGGACGGCCTTCTGGCAGAGCGCGAAGACCCCCTCCTGCACCTCATACGCTGCCTCACCCTTGGCATTGTTGTAGAATTAGCAGGACTGGTGTTCGAAGGAATCTGAGAGCTCGAAACAGGAGGGATGCCCAGCACAACAGTCGCGAGGAGACAGGGGCCAACTACAGAAATGTGTAAGTTGTCATCAGCCTGCAGACAACAAGTGAGCCGACTTCGCTTACCAGTTGAGGTGCGATTGGTGGCTCTGTCCAGAGCAGAATTGCAATGCGCATTCAGCGGATGGGGGGCAAACGTCTCCATGGCGCTTAAAGAACATAAACTGCAACTCTCCATATGCAACATTGAATTACCAATCTCGCAAATCCTTTGCGTGATATGGGTTCTGCAGTCGAGGCAGCTTCGTATCGCCTCAAAGATAATGAGTTTCGCCATCCGAGCTAACTCCATTAAACACAATCTGGAATGTATTAACTGCGGACAGAGATAACAGGCTCAACGAGCGCGGTCGGACAGGTGTAGTGAATGCTGCCGTGAGGGATGGCAAGTGGCCTCCCATCCGGTAGCTCCAGTCCTTTCACATTCAGTTGCCATCGAAGCACCCGCATCCGGGGGGTTTGCCTCTCTCTGAATTAGATTGTGGCAAATCCTTCTTTGATCTTCTTTCTGAATTATATCCAGCGCCCCTGTGATCAGATTGCTTCCACAGTCGACCCCTAAATTGGCCAGTAAGTCCGCCACCTTATTGCCTTCTCGTCTGGTGTGCTTGAAAAGGAGGGCCCTGTTATCCTATAGCCATCCTACCATTATATCCAGTCTAGCTTCCAGTCTCCAACTGCTGGCAATCTGACGCGCCCGAGCCCCATTGAGAAGTTGGGTGGCCATGGTGATGAGAATCTGAGAGTCGCCTTCAATCTCGATGGGGTGCATCCCCTTCTGCTGTGAGAGAAGAAGGTCTTGCCACAATCCTTCGAGCTCCGCCGAATTGTTAGTATCCCATCCAATACTTCCCATGTAAATGACAAGAGGAGCACCATCATGGTCCTGAATGATACCCCCGAAGCCTGCTTTGCCGGGATTGCCTTTTGAGGCCCCATCAAAGTTGAGTTTAAAAGTATTTCTGAGGGGGGGAGACCATGATTGGGGTACTCTGTCAGTGTTGAGAGCAGATTGCTTCTGAGCTTTGGGTTGAAGTATGATTCCCCAATTCTCCCATATGGCCCTCTCCTTGTCAAGAGTGGGGAAATCTTCGATGCTCCAGGACTGCATATCAAGGGTTTCCATAAGATTAAGACAGTAGTTGCTCTAGATGATCTCTTTTGGGGTCCTTTGGTCCTTAAAAATGCGCTTGTTTCTCTCTTTCCAGATGGTCCAGAGGAGAAGGCCGGGGATGATTCTCCAAAGATAATTGAGAATGCCGCTCTTGAAGGGTTGATGATGCCAATCCCTCATGGCTCCTCTGATATCCGGGTCAGGTTTGCAATTTCTTTGGCATCTGAAGCTGACTTTCTCCCACATATGAGCGGCCAGGGGACAAGCTTGAAGGAGATGCTGCTGAGTTTCTTCATTGGCCCCACAGTTGGGACAAATGGAAGGGCCATGAAAGTGCCTCTTGCGAAGATTGTCCCATGTAAGGATGCGTTGGTGTCCGAGTAGCCAGAGGAATAGAGCCACTTTGGGCCAAACTCCTAAATTCCAGATATTGCCCCAGAGAGGATCTTTGGGCTCGGGATCCACACTGATGATCTTATGAGCTTCTCTGGTGGAGAAGGAGCCCTTAGGTGTATGCCCCCATCTTAAAATGTCCTGTTCGTGCGACACTCTAATGCATCGATTTTTAAGCTCATCGGTGATGGCTTGATTATCTTGCTCGGTGGCGTTCCTGGTTATTCTGTCTACCTGCTTCCATTGCCTATAACCCTGCCTGTCGGTCTCATCCCAGTATTGCTTAACTGTCTCAAGTTGTCTGTTTTCCCAGTCAGGTTCCATAGAAGGATTGAAGGTGTTTGTGAATTTTGGAAGCTGTTCCCATGAATCAGTTTAGAACCTTGCAGAAGAGCCATTCCTTATCTCCCAGAAACTGTGCTGTTGGATGAGAAGGTGGTGCTGCTTGGCAGAGTTCCAGATTATTGAACCATTTTTTTCCGGCGTGAGTCTTACAAGGTCTGCCTGGGGTCGATTTTGAGCATATTTGGCCTTCCAGAGTATGGCCCAAGGCTTTTCCGGAGCTGTTACTATACATTGCATGTTAAGACACTTGAAGCACTATCAATCGTTAGTTCAAGACCTAACTTCACACTTTATAGCATTTAATATTTCACCCATTCCCAGAATCCAAAATGCTAGTGCTGATCTCCTCGCTAATGTAGCTTCAAAGCTCATTCCAACAGAAGACTATAGCCTAGATAGATTCTCAGTTGAATTGATCTTTAGACCCTCTATCCTGGATAACATTACCAATTGGAGAGTTTTCAATAATGACCCTGATATCATAAGTTTTATGACTTCAGAAGGGTCTTACAATAATCAGATAATTGATGAAGACCGGCATGACAAGTAGTTGAAACAAGGAAACAACAATAAAGCTATACCTAAATCCGTAGTTAAGCTGGAAGACCTATATGATTTAAATGACAAATTTAAATGGTCCACCAATTCAAAACTCCAGAGTTCAACTCTGAGATATGAATTATTAAATCTGGGGACTGATATAAAACCACAGAATATCAACCTAGGTCTTGGTCTAACACCCGAGGAAAAATTAGCTTTCATTCGATTGTTAAAACAATAAAAAATGTCTTTTCCTAGAATTACAATGATCTCAAGACTTATGACACTTAAATTATACAACATAAAATTCCGATGATCTCTGATGAAAAGCCAGTCCAACAGAAATTGAGGAAAATCCATCCCAATTTGGAAAATCAAATTAAGTCTGAGTTGAACAAGTTACTTAAATCCAAGATTATTTTTCCTATTAGGAATTCTATATGTGTTTCCAACATGGTACCATTCAGAAAGAAAAATGGAGAAATCTGGATTTGTATTGACTTTCTAAATCTCAATAAGGCCTACCAAAAGGATAAATTTCCGCTACCCTATATGGAACAAATACTACAATCTATCGCAGGGTCTGAACTGATGTCCTTTTTAGATGGATTCTCGGGGTATAATCAAATCTTAGACCACCCAAAAGATCAATTCAAGACTACATTTAGAACAAAATGGGGCACTTACGCATATCAAAAGATGCCATTTGGGTTGATTAATGCCATGGATATTGGATTTAAAGTATTAGTGAACATGTCAGTGGTGATTTACTTATATGAAATAATAGTGTATTCTAAAAAATGCAGTAGTCACCTCAGAGACTTAAAATAGATTCTCCAACGATGTCAAAAATATGGGATCTCACTTAATCCCAAAAAAAAAATCGCATTAAGTGAAGGGAAGCTTCTCCGATATATAGTCTCTAAATCAGGAATCCATATCGACCCAGATAGGTTTAAAGAAATTTTTGAGATATCCCTACCCAATAACAAAAAATCAATGCAATCATTCCTTGGTCGAATCAATTTTGTTAAAATATGTGTCCCAGATTTCTCAAGAATCGTCTCACCTCTCCAAGCCGTGATAAAGAAAAATTCTCTCTTCAAATGGGGTCAGGAAGAACATGAAGCATTTGACTTGATTAAGCAAGCGATTATAAATTCCCCATCTTTAGCAAATCCAAGCTTTTTTGATCCTTTCTCTTTGTATAAATTTGCCTCTGAGAAATCATATGCTGCAATACTCACACAAGCCAATCAAGATAAAGCTGAAGCCCTAATTTCCTTCTTTAGTTCAAACTTGCAAGGAGCTGAATTAAATTACTCTGACGTGGAGAAAAATGGTTATGTTGTATTCAAAGAAATCAAACACTTTAGACCCTTCCTTCTCAAGACTCATACAAAAACAATAGTACCATTTCCAGCGGTGAGAAATATTTTGGCACAGAGAGATGTAGGTGAAAAGAGGGAAAATTGGGTCACAACCCTACAAGAATATGATGTTGAAATTAAACCAGCAAAAATTGTAAAAGTTAAAGGTTTTTGCAAGATGTTGGCTGGAGCATCGCACTTTTCAGAAACGCAGTCTCTAGCCAGTGAAGTACAAACGTATGAGGTAAATCTAAATGAATTTGAATCAAGGTATGCAGATATCATGTTTTACTTAAAAAATGGATATGGTCCTCCACATTTGAATCATACAAAGAAAATATCCTTGAGGCTAAAAGCTAAACAATATCAAATTGTAAATGATGTACTCTTTAGAATGAATTATGATTCTATTTTCCTTAGATGCCTTGAGAAATCTGAAGCAGAAAAAGTATTGCAGGAACTTCATTACAGACCAGTAGGCGGACACTATGCAGGAGATGCAACAGCTCACAAAATCCTGCGCATGGGTTACTACTGGCCAACTTTATTTAAGGATGCACATAACTATGTAAGGAAATGCCAGATCTGCCAGATTGTTGCCCTAAGCCAAAAAAAACCTATTGGCAATATGATGCAGAGTGTTGTCCTTGATGGAAACCTATTTGATAAAGTTGATAGCAACCCATTTGATGAAGTTGTTCTTGATGGAAACTTATTGTACTTGATGGAAACATACTTGATGAAGTTGTCCTTGATGGAAACCTACTTTATGAGTTAAGGGGGAGATTGTTGGCAATACAATGTGTTGACTTTGATGGAACCTGCTTGATGAAGTTGTCCTTCATGGAAACTGACTTGATGACTTGTTAATGATGTAAATCTGATGTATCTATAGATCATTTCAGAAGTATCAAAAGAAAGGAATTCAGAAAGTGCCAGAACAATGTTGAACAAGGTATGTCACAAGGCATACACGGGTTTGTTAAGGTGAAGTAGCGTATGTACGCGGGAAAGTACGTGCCAAGTCCCGTATGCCTAATTGCGCTCTAAATTTATTAAACCAGGGGTTACTACCATGGTATTGACCCATTGTATTGAGTGCTAGATTATCTATTTGATCCCGTCCAGGAATACCATCGGAAGTGGTGTGGTTTTGACTCATGGTATTGACAAAGGTTAAATCTATAAAAGGAGAAGAAGTTCATAGTGCAAAGGGTGTGCATGTGTCTCGGTTTTAATGAATACTTCACTCTGAAGTATATCTGAATGGAATGGGTAAAAACTTGCTGATAGATCTGAATTCATAATGCACCTATGAAGAAAATGATGAAGAGGGATCTTTGGATCTGAAATGACAATGTATTTTCTAGATCTATTTATGGAATGTTTAGATCTGAGATGAGGTGAAATAATTTCTGAAGTGAAGGGTAATATTTGAGCTATTTATCTGTTCTAAAGAGTTGCACAGCCCTAAAATATCTGAATATCTATACGCATGTTCGTCGAAGAAAAAGTGCATATATACGCGGGTTGTATTCAGTAAAAGTGCGTATGGAAGATGAATTCAACTCTGGAATATGTGCAGATGTATATGCATGTTTGTTTCTATTAAAGCGCATGCATACACAGGTTTAGTGAAGAAAAAGCGTGTATGAAATATAAGGGTTTGCTGAAGTATGTGGTATGAAATGTCTGATCTGTTTTTCTATTTTAGTGCTATCTGTCAACGATGAATTCATACAGACCTGGGTTGTTTGAATGATGATTATGCTGCTGATTATGTTGATGAAAGATCAAGTTTTTGATTGATTGGTTGATGAATCAATGAATGAATTGATGGAGTTATGAGCTTTAGTTTGATGTATGATGAGCTTTAATGTGTGGAGTGGGTCCAGTCTGAAAATCTGATGAAAAGTGGCCTACAAGTCGTGTTGTGTTGAAGATATTGGATCCAATATGAAAATTGATGAAACAAGGTCCATGGTGGTGCTGAGGGACAAGCTCTCTGCTGAGGTGGTCAGAAACCCTTCCTGGCAGCAAATGGGCATACGGAGAGCAAGGGGTAGTAGCTCCTTCCAAGAGAGGCCGGTAAACGCAGAGCAGGGGGTCATAGCTCCCCTTCCAAGAGAGGCTGGGTAAACGAGAGCGGGGTCGTAGCTCTTCTAGGAGAGAGGCCGGCAGTAAACGAGAGCGGGTGGGTGGGTTTGTAGCTCTCTTCTGGGTGGAGGGTTAGTAAACGAGAGAAGGTTGCATCCTTCTGCATGTGGGTGCCTGCGTGCTGGTATGAGTCTGCGCCAGTACAACATTGTAAGAAGTTTTCTTTATAATAAATATTGAAGACAAAGACGACATCAGCGGTGGTTTTCTCCCAAATTAGGTTTCCACCTTAAATACTAGTGTTCATGTGTGTTTCTTATGTGTGATGGTTTATTCTGTTATTACTTCTCATGATTACTGCTTACTAAACATCTGATGAATGAATGATGCAATGATCTAAGTAAATAATTAAATGCATAATAAGATGTTTGGACATACGCAAGTTTTCTTAAGGATATCCACGTGTATACACGAGTTGGGTTTAGTAAAGTAGCGTATGGGTTTAAGAGAAAGAAAAATTAAAATTTTATATGTAAAATATCGATTCACCCCCCCCCTCTCGTATTTTTTCAGTAATTGGTATCGGAAAGGTGTCCTTTTAGTATGTTTCGAGTTTTGAAGGAGAAATCATTAGAATGGGAAGTCATGAAGGAGTATTGTCTCTAAAGCCACCTCTATTCAATGGAAGTAATCTGTTATTCTGGAAGATATGAACAAAAGCATATTTGAAAATTTTTGGTGCAGAAGTATGGGAAATCGTAGAAGAAGGTTATCAGTATTCGGCAAGTATTCCTACTGATGCAGCAGAAAGGAAGAAATATGAAATCAATGCCAAAGAAGTCAATGTTTTATTAGGAAGCATGTCTGAACCAGAATTTGCTAAAGTGATGCAGCTAAATTCAACAAAAGAAATATGGGACAAAATCATTCTAATCTATGAAGGAGATACAAAGGTAAAAAGTTCAAAACTCCAAACTCTTAGAATCGAGTATGAAAATTTAAGGATGCATAGTGATGAGAGTATTGCCAGTTTCTTTTTACGTCTAGATGATATTGTAAATCGTATGAGAAGTTTGGGTGAAACCATAACCGATACTACTCTGGTGGAAAAGGTCTTAAGATATTTGACTTCAAAATTTGAGTCAAAATAATCAGCTATTGAAGAAAGGAAATATCTGCAAACTCTTACTATTGTTCAACTACATGCTATTCTAACTGATTTTGAAATGAGAAAAGAAGTTCCCTCTCAAATCAGAGAAGTTTCCTTTAAGGCATGTGCAAAAGGAAAAGAAAAGGAAGTTGTCAAGGAATCAAGTTATATATTAGAAGAAGAAGAGGCAAATTTTGTGAGAAGACTCCAACCAGGTAATGGAAGATTGAAAGGTAAGATTCCCTTCAAGTGCTTTGATTGTGGAAGAGTTGGTCATTATGCTGCTAAATGTCCTTATAGAGAAAATCATGATAAAGGGAAACAGTTTGAAAAGGGAAAGATTTATTATACAAATGAAGATAATGATGAAGTATCTAATGAGGATGAACAAGATTTTGACAAAGATCTGCTAGTGCTCATGGCAAAGAAGCAAAAGAATAAGGCTACTCAAAACGAGACATCTTAGAAAACATGTGTGGCAGAAAATGAAGAAGATAAAACAGGTACTGATTGTTGTTCTTGTTATTCACCTCCTTGTGCATGCAATGGTGAAGATAGTGAAAGTAATGTTATGGATCTAGAAGAAGCTCTCAAGAATAAAATTGAAGAACAACAAAGAGCATCTAAAAAGAAAGAATCTATCTACAAAGAGATGATCTCTAGAATGAAAGAACAGATAGAAATACTAAATGGATAGGTAGACAAATATCAAAGGTTGCACGCTTATGCAACCAATTGAATTGAAAGACTTGAAGCAGAAATCAACTATCTAAATGCAGATCTCGAAACATCAAATAAGAAGAATGAATAACTTCTACAAATATTCAAAGAACAATAAAATGGGTTGAAAGAAGAGATTCTAAAACTGAATGATCAAGCAGAAGAAGGAAAAAGGGTTGAAGAAAGTATCAAGAAGCAATGCCAAAAATTGGAGGTTGAGGTAAACATTCTAAAAGGTAAATTAGAAGAAAAAGATAAACTTTTGAGGTTTCAAGGTAGTACTAAGATTCTGGACAATATTCTTAGTAGTCAAAGGTCTCCTTCTATTAAATTTGGTCTTGATTTTCATGAAACTGTTAAGGGAGAATCTAGTTCACAAGGAAGTGCTAAAGATTCAAAGGATATCAATGCAAAATCTGAAGTGTTGAAAGAAACAAAAGTTCAACCGACAATCATGAACTCTAAAAAGAAATCATTCCCTCCTAACTATAGAAGCATCCATAATGTTGAATGCTTTAAATGTCATAATTATGGGCATGTTGCAGCCAATTGCAGAAGCAGATTGTTTCAGTCACAAACAAACAGATTCTACAAAGAAAGGTACTCAGGTTTGTTTAAGGGATATTGTTTTTCATGCAGCAAGTTTGGTCATAAAGCAGCCAATTGCAATAGAAGGAAGAATAGAAAATCACTTTATGATCCTTATGCTTAATTTTCTGGTCACACAAGATGTTATGCTTGTAACAAATATGGACATAAAGAAAAAAAATGCAAGATGAACAGATTTGAGAAATTGGATAATTTCCAGCACACAATTAGAAATTTCAAGCAAAGTTGGAAAAAGAAGGAGGACAGGTCAGAAACGTAGGGAATATTGACCCTACTGCAGTCATCCGCTTCTAAAGTGTACTTCTCATAAAGACTGCAGGAGTGATGTGAGATACATTATAGGGATTAGTAATGTATCATCACAGGGGGAGCAATGTATGATGATTCCCATGGTTGTTTTGGTAATTTTGGGTATGTGTATTTTTGACAGTGCATCTGATGTGAAGAAGACAGGTACAGGTGGTACAAATTCAGGGGGAGATGAAGGAATGTGAAATTTTCTTTATTTCACTTTTCATACGTGACTTTCATGAACTAAAGCCGCGTATACACGCGAGTTCCAGCAGACACAGAAGCGTATGCTTTTCTAATAAGAATATCAGGAAGACAGCTAAAGATCAGGAACACAGGTTTAGGGGGAGCATCATTCTAAATACTGATGATTGCATTGTTGGCATTGTATCTGCTAATTTCTTGGTTCTCATGCTCAAATGATGATGACATGATACATGGTTTCTTATGATAAAATTATGGATGAGCCCTGTTTGCTTTTTTTTGTTGAAGAGTATCTTTTGTTTTCACACATGAATGAGTTGGAAGTCTTTTGATTCAGAGATAAGGATAGATCATGCAGAGTTTGTTGCTGATGAATTTTGTCATGGTTGAGACCTTTCTCTTACATATGTTACATCATGATAAATCTTGAAGATGTTGGTGATATCAGATCACATGGATGATTGCTTGACACGTATTGACTACTAAAGAAGTTGTTCTAGTATGATAATTCCTCTTGGGAAGAATATGTTGATGCTGCAAAGAGTCTGAATGCTTGGTTACTAATGTGCTTATGCTGCAACTGTTGGATGACACTTGAAAACACAACTATATTGTTCTATTTTTCTTCTCTCATATATTCCAGGAAAGCATTTGAATATCTCAGACTAGTCTCTGCCTTGAAGAAAATCAGAACTGCTTAAATTCAGAAGATTAAATTGAATACGCCGGTTTCCTGAAGGACAATCGTGTATGTACGAAATTTTATACACAGAAAACCGCGTATGGTTGGTTGCTGACAAATTTTGTTTGGGGTCAACATTCTTCAACATAGCTGCAGTACTGATTGGTATCTCTGATGTTGTATGGATATCTCTGGTGATGTTTCAGCTCTTATATTTTTTTTCATTCTCTGATATTGGGTAAAGATTCCTTGATGATTTTCTATTGAAAGTGTTTAGATGCACAAGCTAAGGGGGAGCGTTGGTCATTTGGAAAGGATGCATTCGATGCAAATTTTCAGGGGGAGCATTAGCCTTGCTGAGTAGTGCATTGTTAACATTATGATGATTTTTAAATATGATCTCTCTCTTGAGGTCTTTTTGATATTGGTTATAAAAATTCATATTTGTAATTTGATGAAAAGGCTATGACCTATGATGTAAATTGTAATATTAAGTCATGTAAAGGGCTTGTTCAAATTTTTAAACCCACTTGGTTGGGTAGTTGAGTCAAAATCTGTAAACCCACTTGGTTGGGTACATGAGTCTCACATGTAAATCCACTTGGTTGGATCATTGATGTAAGTATGAGTCCTTGGTGATAGGAAAGGTCATAGAGTCATGTACTTCATTGAAAAATATGTTTGAAGATTCAACATGAATTTAGGGGGAGCATGGTAACTTCAGTACACGTCAGATCTACAGAGCTCTTCTTTATACAAGGGAAGAAAAACCTTGTCTTCGTTTTGATCCGCCCTTTTCCCTTGATGTCAAAGGGGGAGAGTAACATGGTGTTTGAATAGGGGGAGAGTATCATGGTGTTTGTATAATGGTTATAATCAATATATCTATCTGTTATGGTGATCAAACACCATCATGGTTGCCATCAAGTCCAAAGGGGGAGATTGTTGGCAATATGATGCAGACTATTGTCCTTGATGGCAACCTACTTGATAAAGTTGATGGCAACCCATTTGATGAATTTTTTCTTGATGGAAACCTATTGTACTTGATGGAAACATACTTGATGAAGTTGTCCTTGATGGAAACCTACTTTATGAGTTAAGGGGGATATTGTTGGCAATACAATGTGTTGACTTTGATGGAACCTGCTTGATGAAGTTGTCCTTAATGGAAACTGACTTGATGACTTGTTAATGATGTAAATCTAATGTATCTACAGATCAGTTCAGAGGTAGCAAAAGAAAGGAATTGAGAAAGTGCCAGAACACTGTTTAACAAGGTATGTCACAAGGCATACGTGGGTTTGTTAAGGCGAAGTAGCGTATGTACGTGGGAAAGTACGTGCCAAGTCGCGTATGCCTAATTGCGCTCTAAATTTATAAAACCAGGGGTTACTACCATGGTATTGACCCATTGTATTGAGCGTTGGATTATCTATTTGATCCCATCCAGGAATACCATCGGAAGTGGTGTGGTTTTGACTCATGGTATTGACAACTTGGTTAAATCTATAAAAGGAGAAGAAGTTCATAGTGCAAAGGGTGTGCATGTGTCTAGGTTTTAGTGAATACTTCACTCTAAAGTATATCTGAATGGAATGGGTAAAAACTTGCTGATAGATCTGAATTCATAATGCACCTATGAAGAAAATGATGAAGAGGGATCTCTGGATCTGAAATGACAATGTATCTTCTAGATCTGTTTATGGAATGTTTAGATCTGAGATGAGACGAAATACTTTCTGAAGTGAAGAGTAATATCTCAGCTATTTATATGTTCTAAAGAGTTGCACAGCCCTAAAATGTCTGAAGATCTATACGCATGTTCGTCGAAGAAAAAGCGCGTATATACGTGGGTTGAATTCAACAAAACCACATATGGAAGATGAATTCAACTCCGAAATATGTGTAGATGTATACGAAGGTTTGTTTCTATTAAAGTGCGTGCATACGCAGGTTCAGTGAAGAAAAAGCGTGTATGAAATCTAAAGGTTTGCTGAAGTATGTGGTATGAAATGTCTGATCTGTTTTGTTATTTTACTGCTATCTGTCAATGATGAATTCATACAGATTTGGGTTGTTTGAATGATGATTATGCTGTTGATTATGTTGATGAAATATCAAGTTGTTGATTGATTCGTTGATGAATCAATGAATGAATTGATGGAGTTATGAGCTTCAGTTTGATGTATGATGAGCTTTAATGTGTGCAGTGGGTCCAGTCTGAAAATCTGATGAAAAGTGGCCTACAAGTCTTGTTGTGTTGAAGATATTGGATTCAGTATGAAAATTGATGAAACGTGGTCCATGGTGGAGCTGAGGGTCGAAGTCTTTAGTGAGGGGGTTGTAGCTCCCTTTCAATGGTAGCTGGTACATGAGAGCAGGGGGTAGTAGCTCCCTTCCAGGAGAGGCTGGGAAACGAGAGCAGGGGGTCGTAGCTCCCTTCCAGGAGAGGCTGGTAAACAAGAGCAGGGGTCGTAGCTCCCTTCCAGGAGAGGCTGGTAAACGAGAGCAGGGGGTTGTAGCTCCCTTCCAGGAGAGGCTGGTAAACGAGAGATGTTTGTAGCCTTCTACAGGTGGGTGCCTGCGTGCTGGTATGAGTCTGTGCCAGTACATTGTTGTAAGATGTTTTCTTTATAATAAAATATTGAAGACAGAGACGACGGCAGCAGTGGTTTTCTCCCGACTTGGGTTTCCACCTTAAATCCTGGTGTTCATGTGTGTTTCTTATTTGTGATGGTTTATTCTGTTATTATTGCACATGCTTGTCTGCTAAGTAAACATCTGATGAATGAATGATGCATAGATCTAAGTAAAGAATTAAATGCATAATAAGATCTCTGCATATACGCGAGTTTTATGAAGGATATCCGCATGTATACGCGAGTTGGGTTCAGGAAAGTAGCGTATGGATTTTAGAGAAAGAAAAAGTAAAAAATTTTGAGTATGCAGAAAATAATGATTCACGCCCCCCCCCCCCTCTCAGTATTTTTCCCAACAAAACCATCATTGTCATTGCAGCCAGTCAACATTGGTCAGCCATTTGAACAATGGGGATTATATATAATAGGTGAGATTGTTCCTCATTCTTATAAATAGCATAAGTATATCCTTACAGCTACCGAATATTTTACCAAGTGGGTAGAAGCAATTCCGCTAAAGATAGCCAACTCTGAAATTATCATCGAATTTATAGATCAATTTATAATTACCAGGTTTGTCTTACCTTCTGCTTTAATGTTTGATAATGCATCATATTTGTTAGGTAATACTATGACTCAATTTGTGCTCAAAAGATGTTTTAAACTCAAATATTCTGGTAATTATTATCCGCAAGTAAATGGATTTTTGAATCAACGAATAAAAACCTTATTAGGATCATTAAACGAACTATTGATTGAAATCATAGAAATTGGCATAAGTCTTTAATGTATGCTCTTTGGCAAGATCGAATACCTAAGAAAATTTCTATTGGCACTTCTCGTTTTAATTTATTTTATGGGAAAGAAGTGGTCATCCCAACAAATCTAGCTATTCATTCTTTAGCCTTAGTTCAATTCATTAAAGAAATCCCTTCTTCATCCTTGCAATTAAGACAATTGCAGATCCTTAAACTCAAATAAGAACAGGAAAAGGCCAGAATTATCCATGCGCATCATCAACAATTAGTAAAATCTTCTTTTGATTCAATCTTGGCATCTAGAAAAGATTTTCAGCTTGGAGACTTAGTATTAAAGTGCGATAAAGCCCATGAAGATAAAGGAAAGCACACTAAATTCCAACAGATGTGTCTTGGACCATTTCAAATTTTTGAAATCATCGGTCCATCAACTTTCATGTTACAAGATTTCGCAGGGAAAAGAGAATCTTTACCTGTTAATGGAAAGATCCTTAAAAATATTTCCCATAGAAGATAATCTCTTCTATTTTCTATAGATTATTGTTTTTGTTTTAGTTTTTCTTTGATAAATAAAACAAGTTGAGAATATTTACTTTTGGTTTTCACGAAAAGAATAGTGTCTCATATCAATTTTGTTTTTCACTGGTATAACTGGATATGGTTAGGAAAATTAATCTTTATTTTTGAAACATAGGGTCAAGTGCTATCATTTTGAAAAAAGAAATTTGTTATTTTGTTTCAACTATACAATTTTTGGTTAGAATCAACTTTCAAGAAGAAGTTTTCCTCATATCAGTCATAAAAGGTACCAATCACAAAACAAATATTCTCCACAGAAAAGATATTTTTTTAAAACTCTATAATTGTCGTCCTAAAGGATTTTTAAGGAAGTAATGAATTCTTCCCAACTTTAGGAAACTGCGAGATTCAAAGAGTAATCCAAATATGCACTTCAAACTTAAAGAATAAGAGGTCTCATCAGGAGTCGACTTATCATGACCATAAAGATTATAACTAACTAACATTACCATACTGCATCCCAAAATAAGATAATGGCTTGAGATTGTTTCAATCAAAAGAAAATGGGTCTCATCACGAGCCAACTTGTTCAGTTAAGTTATAAATCAAGTGAATGGCACTATCAATTTTGGCTACCAAACCAAGACATTGTTCTTTAAGAATTAAAAGAAAGAAAATAATGTAAAAGAAAACAAGAAATAAGTGTATATGAGGATTTATCTTTGAAAATTGCATGCTTCTCAAAGTGGGACATAGGATCATTACTAGGTAACAGGTAACCCTGTCGAGGCTATGGACGCCTGCTGGCAGCAGAGGCTCTACCTACGAAAAATAAGTACACCTAAATTGATCTATGAAGATGTTTTTGTTTTTATCTTTACAAATCGAGTAATGACTAATATGAGTAAAATGACTAATTTTGTGGAGAAGATCATCAGAATAAATATAGTTAGAACAAAATTTTGTTGTTAATAAATAACAATGTGTACCTTATATTTCTACAATGAAGTCTCATTTTCAAAACCATTTCTATTTTAGAAGTTTTTAGAAAATTCAAAAAACCATCAGAGATAACTGGTTCTTCCAAGTGAATCACCAATTGTTGTGACCATAAAAAACCCCCCTTTTTTTGGTGTTAGCAATAACACTAATAAATGGGGACCCTTCTACAAAAAAATCAGATATTAGTATTTAAGTTTACTTTTGTTTTCATAATTAAATAAAATATCAAAGTAGAACTTGCTAAAACATGTAAATTTACCCTTCCCATACTCCAAGCGCATAGAACATAAAAAATTATGAGCTTCCTTATAGAAAAAGCGTTACATGACCATTAGACTTAAGAAAAAATTTATATCGGAAAGTCTCAAACATTAATGGAAGATTTAATAAACCTATTTTTATTGCATCACAAAAAGGTTACAGTGGGCGTCCTTTATAGAATTCATTCTTTATAGAAGATCACAAAGCTTACCACTTCATAGCCTCTCGCAAATCGCCTATCGCGGCTGCCCAACATAACGATGATTTTTAAACGATTGTAATTTTCATGATATTGCGATCTGTGATATTGCGAAGCAAATCGCAAAATTGCTTATATTGCAAATCAAAGGGCTCACAGTTCTAGGATAGTAACTTTCTAGTGTTCGATGCAAAGTTATGAGCATTAAAGTTTAGCTTAACGGTCCATTAGTGTTAATTTATTTAAAATGATGTGGATCAAGGTAAAAGGACCATCTAACGCAATTTGATATCATTTGATATGATTTAGAATTAAAATCTTTCTCATCACCTTATTTTTTTCTTTCTATTCATTATTTCCTGTATCTACTATCATCTTTGTTCTCTTCTTTCAACTTTCAGGAAGAATACCTAGAGCATAAACTACCAAGAAATGGTGATGAAAGGCAAGGCCCCCACATTTGAGAGGTCAGAAATGATCCCATTATTCATAGACACCACCTGTAGTAGAGACACATGGATATCTACCTGGGAAGATATGTATCAGTTGTTAGAGGAGGAGAACCTGAGAATTATGGAAGTTACAGTTATAGCAGATGAACACAGCTCTTCTGAAGAATCCTTAACTGAGCTTGCATGCTCGTTTCTACACCGCATTGCTGCGAGGCCAAAGATACTCCCCTACACTGATATGGTGAAATGGATTATAGATCAAGTGGATATATCTGATAGAGATTTCAAGATGGCCAGTCGGCAAGTCATGGGGTCATTTACCCTAAACAATTTGAGACGTATGTACCATTTCCCAGAACCCCAGGCTATATACAACAAGCAATTTGTAGAAAAGTCTGCCAAAGAGAATGAAGACTTGCAAGAATTTACAAGGCATTGGTCAAACAATGAAGAAAGGTTGAAGAAGGATAAAAATGGTATGTATTCTACTGGTTCTCTTTCTTCTCCCTACTGTTTTGTCACTGCAATGTTATGTAGACTGTTTGGGAAACCAAACATCTACAAGTTTTCATTAGAATGGTTAGCTTTGTTAGATGCATATGTTAATGCCACCATAATTAATTGGGCCCAAATTTTATCAGATAATTTAGCCTATGCAATTGTAGCATATAGAATTAAAAGAAGCTCTATTTTAAGTATTTACCCTCCTTTCTTTTTGAGCACTTATATCATGGACGTTATTTTTTTTGTTTCTAATTTTCATATTATGGGATGGAAATGGAGAGTACAAAATCCACTTCCCATTCATATTTATCACAAATTATTGTGGGAATCCAATTTCATCCCACATTTATTTAAGATTTGTCATGGATTTATGCTCCCTATTTATAAAATGATCTATAATCAAGCTATCCCAAGGTTTTCCCCAGAAGCTGAGGTAGACATTATCCCTGTGGGAAGGTGGTTTGGGGAAGAATCGTTCATGTATATTAGAGTGTTTGGTAGCATTGCTTCACCCCATGTACTATCTTTTTACGTCCCCGACAAACTAATGGTCAGGGAAATAGCCTATCAGACCTATGGTGTGGGGGGAATGATCAAGGCACTGAAAGAGTCTAAGAAATTCATCTAGACCCAATTTACTGTAGTATGTGGAGCTTTTGCATTTTCTGACTTAGGTCATGCCTTTAAAGAAGTTGATAATATGTTATGCTTGAAACTACCAAAGTTCCCGGGGGGGCAATATGATCCCTTTGGTGTTGTAAGTAATTTTACTACAATTGTTAAAATAAAAGTGTTTTCCAATGAAGAAGATCCCTTTGATGATGTCTTTCTATAGAACAACTCTTTCAAAGAGATTCTACATATGGCACGAATTCAGTTTGACCAAGAAGAACTACAAAAGTTTCACATTTATAGAAAACAGAGGTTATCAAAGGTCCCGTTGAACCAATTTTTCATCGAATCTCAAAGGGAACCTACTCCTAGTGTTAGCATAAGTGGAAATTCAAAACAAAAATCTAAATCCAGTGATCAGTCCAAAAGTGAACACAGCAGAAGTGAAGGATCAATTAAAGATACATCTCAATCTAAAGAAAATCCTGGATAATAGGTTTTGTCCTCGAAACAAGATGAAACTCCCACTCATTTTACAAAACCAATTGTAGTGGATCTAGAGGGAGAATGGGAGAATTTTAATAAAGTAATCAACACTGAAGAACAAAGCAGAGAGCCATTGAAAAAATACAATAAGTTAGCTACAGGAATGGAAGTTTAAGGGACTATCAATAATCAGGAAACAGATCATATTCTTGTTGCTCCGTCATCAAAAAGTGTACTAAGGATAGAGGAAATTCCTCCTCTAGATGTATTTTATAGCCCTCAACATAAATCTGTCATTAGACGGAAACGAAAGAAAAGAAAGCTTGATGTTGTGCTCGCTCCAGAATTTGAACCTCTAGATGTTCTTTGGAAAGATGCCACTACAGACCCATTAGAAAATATAACTAGGCTCTCTAAAATCATAGGAGCATATGCTTCTACAAAAATTGATAAAGCAGCAGAGGTTTAGTTACTACTTAGAGATAAATAGGACAGGATTTTATTTTTGGAACAACAACTGCAACAAGTCAGCATCAATCAAGAAGCAGAGACACAACTAGAAAAAATCCAGCAACACTTCCATCAAATGAAATTAGATCATCAAAGAAGTTTAGAAAATAAATAAGAATAGTTTCAAACTATGATGGAACTGCATAAAGATGACCCCAAAATTGGGGAGTTTATCACAAAAGTACCCGTTCTCAATTCTCAGCTCTTTCAATAGGAAGAATTATTCTACCGGGAGATCTCACAATGGAATTCCCATTGTGGGATAAGCGATAAGGTGAAAAATAAAGTCATAGATTTAGGAATTGATTATGATTCAATTCTTAAGAAAGTTTCAGACTTCTTAGACTGGCAGAAATTAGAATAAGGGAAAAGAGCAGAATTGCCCAGAATTGATGAATCACATAAAGAGATGTTATTTGCGAGATGAGATTTCCATCTTAAAGAAGTAGAACATGCGATTGGAGAGGTAGCAGAAGTAGTGAACAGTGTCATTGAGTGCATAAATGAAAATCTGTACACAGCCAATTTGATAACAGAAACTACCCCAGGCTTCCTTCCAAAGGCACAACAGCTTCAAAAAAAATGGAAACAAACAACAGAGTAAAAAAGTAGAGATATTTAAATAGATAAATAGGTTAAACTAGGACACATACTGGCAGTACCTAGTAAAGCCACACAGCCAATGCATGACGCTGAGTTTCCTCATAACCACTACTAAGAAAATTGTGCCATCTCTTGTCAATGTTGTATTTATAGGACAGTTAAAAGCTGGAGTCAGCCAACCAATGCTCTTGATCTAATCTATACCTTTCGCAGTCCAATCCCAAGATCCAACAGTTGAAACCTGATATCGCAAATAAACTTGCGCCTATGTTCCACACTCCATTTCTGCACGAAATGGGCGGTTTTTTTATTTCCTCTCTCCTCTACGTGCACCCTTATTATTGGATCACGTTTAGTCACCCCAAAACTTCTTACCGCTCAAATGTTGTGAGATAACCACTCTTGTTTTGATCCATTTAAGCCCGTAAACCACCTTCCCGCCCGATGTGACGGCCATTAATTACATGTTAAGCCCTAAATATGTCCAATAAACATACTAAAATGCATTCATTTCCACTTCTACTATATATAAACTCCGCACAGGCCACCCTTGCTACGAATTGAACCTTTTTTCACCAGTTTTATGCCAAAATACCAAAAATTTTAAACTGAATCTGTTTGAAGACCGCTGAGAAGCTTAGAATTGTTCCAAAGATCGGACATAGCTTTTTGGACCTATTCAAAGACCTCAGAAACCATTTCAAACCCTGTACCTATGGAGAACAAGTTTTTCTCCAAATTAAACCTATTTTAAATTTGAAAAAACCTTTTAAAAATAAAAAATTCATTTATAAGCCTAAATATCATCCTTAGAAATTTGTCAAAAAGCTCCAAAAACGGGCAAAACCCTGTCAATTTTTCTCTAAAACCCCTGTTTTATTGAATATACTATTTTAAAGGGAATTTATGAGTATTTAATAGTTTCTATGAACTATTTTAACTCCAAATTTAGCCAGAAATCCTCTAAAGGTATCCCAAAACCTCTGTGCCTAAATTCAAAATATTTTAAGCCTAATTGCTCAGTGAAAAAGACCAAGACACCCTGTTTCTTGTGTCTAAACCAGTAAAACCCTATAAACCCTTTTGAAGAATCTGAATTCACAAGAAAAATCCAAGAGAAGGCCATATTTTGCCCATTTATATCCAAGAAGCCTATGATAAAGTAAAAATACCTTTGCAAACTGTCTAAACTTGCAGAAGTAGCCAAAATGCCTAAAAAGAAGAGTTCAAGCAATCCTGAAGGTTCCAAAGTGCCTAAATCAACTCGAACTATGACTTCTAAGACTGCGATTGTTGTAAATCCTTTACATCCCCTGCTCATAGATATTAAGAATATTCCATTAGCTGATATTGATTACAAGATAGCATACCCAATTACTGAGCTTAATCTGCTAGATATTCATAACTAGAGCTATGAGAAGTCCTTATATAATCAAGAATAAGTCCATATTTGGGAATCCCATTTGCCCAAATATGTTGTTCCATTAAGTCATCCATGCCAAGAAGTCATCAGGTTATGTCAACAGTACTATGTGCCTGAAAAGAGAGCCATAATCAATGCCAACAAATAAATTATTCTCACCATTACTACTGAATCTATTAACCTAATGCTAAAACTAGATCCTAATCCTCAAGCAGTCCCTTTATCTATAGAGGTCATTACCAAGTTTTATATTGGCCTATATTTTCCCAAGAGATTCATGATTTTCCAGACATTTATACCTTTGCATGTAGAAATCCTAGAAATAAATCCCCCATATTCCACTTCCAGATTCCCAGAATGTTCAAGACATGTGATTTCCATGCTTTCCTTCATTCTAGGGTACTTTACAGATGAACACATAGATGAATCCATCTTGGGTTTCTTATCTACATTTACCCCAGGAAAACCCCCATCCATAATCTTTGAGTATGGCATTTTCATTGCAAAAATGACCAATTTTCCAATTGAAGGAGTGCTCAGATACACATCTTTCCTCTTCCTATGTTTCTATATTTTCAGTCAGATAAATTTCCAGTTACTCTTCAAAAGCTTGACATAGAGGGAAATCCTCTTTTTTTTATTTTTTGGACTACTTTGCTCAAGAAAGAATGTGCAGATTTCACTTATGCAGAATTTTTAGAATTGTTCATACATTGAATGATCAAAATGTTAAGAAAAATAGAGCAGCCAAGGATAAATGAAGAAATGAAGAAAATATTACAGTTATAGAGCAGAATAAAGTTGGTGATTGGTACCTATATGAAAAACATACTGAGATCGGATTTCTTGGGTCAAACTTGTTACCTTACAATTTACCCAAACTTACTTCAATGAGGATCTTTGCCATGGAGTATATCAGGCATATCCTAAACTTTGATTCTATAAATTTCATGGCAGAAAAAAAGAAAACTCAGCTCAAATTAAAGAATCAAATAGGGCCATTCATCTGCAACATAGGGATGCAGAGAAAGAAGCAGCAAAGCAGCTATTGGAATTCAGATTTGAAGAATTTTTTTCTTGGAATTATGATCTAGAAGGGATCCTAAGAAAACTAAGGTTTAAATGTAAATTAAAACCCTTCATTCATGAAACAAAGCTAGATATAGAGAAATATGCAAATCAGACTGACTGGACAGAGAATACCTTAATAGATGCAGTAAATAAAAGTGATCCTAGTCACACTTTAAAGACTGCAGAACAGCCAGAAAAATCCACCAAGAGAGTAAGGGAAGAAGGTGCCTATGTTGCTGAAACTACAACTGAAACTAAGCTTAAGTTAATATACAACAAAAGGACTAAGTAAAATTCAGCAGGAAAAGGGAAGGTGGCAATTGATGTGGAAGAAACAGATCTTATAAATACGAACACTAATATGCCAGAAATAGATTTTTCCACTGTGATCATCAATGAGCAGTTACTAAGAATTAGAATGAAGAACAAGTTGAAAATGAAGATGGAAAATTGATAGAAATACAAGAGAGCATGGAAGCCTCTTCCTCACAAGAAGCTGAGGAGAAAGACTTGGACATTAAAGAAAAATATAAACAGATCAAGTTGAAGAATGAAGAGATAAAAAACAATATTTATTCTCAATATCTCAAGAAGATACTAAGTGTGAAAAACAAAATTCTTTCTGTTAGACCCTTAGTTAAACTGAGAGGTGGGGGGGGGGGGGGGTGAATCAGTTTAACACATTCATGGACTTTTGAAACTTTTCATTAAAACATATTTCCACCTTCATTTCTTGTTCAACTTAATATGTGAGTAACCTTAGAATGTGAGCAGCAAGTATTAATATAATATAACAGTAGACTTAATATGAGAGTAGCAGATATTAAGCAGATCAACACATAAACATCATGCACAGAGACACCAGATCGTATCTACTATCATCTTTGTTCTCTTGTTGCAGCTTTCAGAAATAATACCCAGAGCGTAAACTACGAAGAAATGGTCAAGAAAGGCAAGGCCCCCGCATCTGAGAAGTCAGAAATGACCTCATTATTCATAGACACCACTTGTAGTAGAGACGCAGGGATATCTACCTGGGAAGCTATGTATCAGTTGTTACAGGATGAGAACCCAAAAATTATGGAAGTTACAGTTACAGTATATGAACACATCTCTTTTGAAGCATCCTTAACTGAGCTTACATGCTCGTTTCTACACCGCATTACTGTAAGGCCAACTATACCCCCCTACACTGATATGGTGAAATGGATTATAGATCAAGGAGATATATATGATAGAGATTTCAAGATGGCCAGTCGGAAAGTCATGGGGTCGTGTACCCTAAACAATTTGAGACGTATGTACCATTTGCCAGAACCCCAGACTATCTACAAAAATCAATTTGTAAAAAAGTTCACCAAAGAGAATGGAGACTTGGAATAATTCACAAGGCACTGGTCAAACAATGAAGAAAGGTTGAAGAAGGATAAAAATGGTATGTATTCTACTGGTTCTCTTTCTTCTCCTTACTTTTTTTCCGCTACAATGTTAGGTAGACTGTTTGGGAAACCAAACATCGACAAGTTTTCATCAGAATGGTTACCTTTGTTAGATGTGGTTGTTAATGCCACCATAATGAATTGGGCCCAAATTTTATCGGATGATTTAGCCTCTGCAATTTTAGCATACAGAAGTAAAATAAGCTCTACTTTAAGGATTTACCCTCGTTTGTTTTTTAGCGCTTATATCATGGACGCTATTTGTTTTGTTTCTGATTTTCCTATTATGGTATGGAAATGGACAGTACAAAACCCACTTCCCATTCAGATTTATCACAAAGTATTGTGGGAATTCAATTTCATCCCACATTTCTTTAAGATTTGTCATGGATTTATGCTCCCTATTTATAAAATGATCTATAATCAAGCTATCCCAAGGTTTTCCCCAGAAGCTGAAGTAGACATTATCCCTGTGGGAAGGTGGTTTGGGGAAGAATCATTCATGTATATTAGAGTGTTTGGCAGCATTGCTTCACCCCATGTACTACCTTTTTACGTCCCCGACAAACTAATGGTTAGGGAAATAGCCTATCAGACCTATGGTGTGGGGCGAATGATCAAGACATTGAAAGAGTCTAAGAAAGCCATATGGACCCAATTTCCTGTAGTATGTGGAGCTTTTGCATTTTCTGACTTAGGTCATGCCTTTAAAGAAGTTGATAATATGTTATGCTTGAAACTACCAAAGTTCCCAGGGAGGCAATATGATCCCTTTGGTGTTGTAAGTAATTTTACTACAATTGTTAAAATAAAAGTGTTTTCCAATGAAGAAGATCCCTTTGATGATGTCTTTCTATAGAAGAACACTTTCAGAGAGGTTCTACATATGGCACGAATTCGGTTTGACCAGGAAGAACTCCAAAAGTTTGACATTTATAGAAAATAGAGGTTATCAAAGGTCCGGTGGAACCAATTTTTCATCGAATCTCCAAGGGAACCTACTCCCAGTGTTAGCATAAGTGGAAATTCAAAACAAAAATCTAAATCCAGTGATCAGTCCAAGAGTGAACACAGCAGAAGTGAAGGATCAATTAAAGATACATCTCAATCTAAAGAAAATCCTGGCCAATAGGTTTTGTCCCCGAAACAAGATGAAACTCCCACTCATTTTACAAAACCAATTGTAGTGGATCTAGAGGGAGAATGGGAGAATTTTAATAAAGTAATCAACACTGAAGAACAAAGCATAGATCCATTGAAAAACTACAATAAGTTAGCTACAGGAATGGAAGTTTAAGGGACTATCAAAAATCAGGAAACGGAGCATATTCTTGTTGCTCCGTCATTACAAAGTGTACTAAGGATAGAGGAAATTCCTCCTCTAGATGTATTTTATAGCCCTCAACATAAATCTGTCATCAGACGGCAACGGAAGAAAATAAAGCTAGATGTTGTGCTCGCTCCAGAAGTTGAACCTCTAGATGTTCTTTGGAAAGATGCCACTACAGACCCATTAGAAAATATAACTAGGCTCTCTCAAATCACAGGAGCATATGATTCTACAACAATTGATAAAGCAGCAAAGGTTTAGTTACTACTTAGAGATAAAGAGGACAGGATTTTATTTTTGGAACAACAACTGCAACAAGTGAGCATCAATCAAGAAGCAGAGACACAACTAGGAAAACTCCAGGAACACTTCCATCAAATGCAATTAGATCTTCAAAGAAGTTTAGAAAATAAAGAAGAATATTTTCAAACTATGATGGAACTGCATAAGGATGACCCCAAAATTGGGGAGTTTATCACAGAAGCACCCGCTCTCCATTCTCAACTCTTTCAATAGGAAGAATTATTCTACCAGAATATCTCGCAATGGAATTCCCATTGTGAGATAAGTGATAAGGTGACAAATCAAGTCGTAGATTTAGGAATTGATTATGATTCAATTCTTAAGAAAGTTTCAGACTTCTTAGACTGACAGAAATCAGAATAAGGGAAAAGAGAAGAATTGCCCAGAATTGATGAATCACATAAAGAGATGTTATTTGTGAGATGGGATTTCCAACTTAAAGAAGTAGAACAGGCGATTGTTGAGGTAGCAGAAGCAGTGAACAGTATCATTGAGTGCATAAATGAAAATCTGTACACAGCCAATTTGATAACAGAGACTACCCTAGGCTTCCATCCAAAGGCACAATATCTTGAAATAGAATGGAAACAAACAACAGAGAAAAAAAGCAGAGATATTTAAACAGATAAATAGGTTAAACTGGGACACATACTGGCGGTACCTAGTAAAGCCACACAGCCAATGCATGACGCTGAGTTTCCTCATAACCGCTACCGAGAAAATGGTGCCATATCTTGCCAATGTCGTATTTATAGGGCAGTTAAAAGCTGGAGTCAGCCAACTGACGCTCTTGATCTAATTTGGACCGTTCGCAGTCCTATCCCAAGATCCAACAGTTGAAACCTAATATCACAAATAAACTTGCACCTATGTTCCCCATTCCATTTCTACACGAAATGGGCAGTTTTTAGATTTCCTCTCTCCTCTACGTGCGCCCTTATTATTGGATCACGTTCAGCCACCCCAAAACTGCTTACCGCTCAAATGTTGTGAGATAACCACTCTTGTTTTGATCCGTTTAAGCCCGTAAACCACCTTCCCGCCCGATGTGATGGTCATTAATTACATGTTAAGCCCTAAATATGTCCTATAAACATACTAAAATGCATTCATTTCAACTTCTACTATATATAAACTCTGCACAGGCCACCCTTGCTACGAATTGAACCTTTTTTCACCAGTTTTATGCCAAAAGACCACAAATTTTAAACTGAATCTATTTGAAGACCGCTGAGAAGCTCAGAATTGTTCTAAATATCGGAAAGAGTTTTTTGGACCTATTCAAAGACCCCAGAAACCATTTCAATCCCTGTGCCTGCGGAGAACAAGTTTCTCCTCCAAATTAAACCTATTTTAAATTTGAAAAAACCTTTTAAAAATACAAAATTCATTTATAAGCCTAAAAATCATCCATAGAAATTTGTCAAAAAGTTCCAAAAACGGGCCAAACCCTATCAATTTTTCTGTAAAAACCCTGTTTTATGGAATATGCTATTTTAAATGGAATTTACGAGTATTTAATAGTTTCTATGAACTATTTTAACTCCAAATTTAGCTAGAAATCCTCTGAAGGTATCCCAAAACCTCTGTGCCTAAATTAAAAATATTTTTAGCCTAATTGCTCAGTGAAAAAGACCAAGAAACCATGTTTCTTGTGTCTAAACTAGTAAAACCCTATAAACCCTTTTGAAGAATCTGAATTGACAAGAAAAATCCAAGAGAAGCCCATATTTTGCCCATTTATATCCAAGAAGCCTCTAATAAAGTAAAAATACCTTTGCAAACTGTCTAAACTTGCAGAAGTAGCCAAAATGCCTAAAAAGCAGAGCTCAAGCAATCCTGAAGGTTCCAAAGTGCCTAAATCAACTCGAACTATGACTTCTCAGACTGCTATTGTTGTAAATCCTTTACATCCCCCACTCATAGATATTGAGCATATTCCATTAGCTGATACTGATTACAAGATAGCATACCCAATTGTTGAGTTTAATCTACTAGATATTCATCACTAGAGCTATGAGAAGTCCTTATATAATCAAGAATAAGTCCATATTTTGGAATCCCATTTGCCCAAATATGTTGTTCCATTAAGTCATCCATGCCAAGAAGTCATCAGGTTATGTCAACAGTACTATGTGCCTGAATAGAGAGCCATAATCAATGCCAACAAATAAATTCTTCTCACCATTACTACTGAATCTATTAACCTAATGCTACAACTAGAGCCTAATCCTCAAGCAGTCCCTTTATCTATAGAGGTCATCACCAAGTTGTATATTGGCCTAGATTTTCCCAAGAGATTCATGATTTTCCAGAAATTTATACCTTTGCATGTAGAAATCCCCGAAATAAATCTTCCATATTCCACTTCCAGATTCCCAGAATGTTCAAGACATGTGATTTCCATGCTTTCCTTCATTCTAGGGTACTTTATAGATGAACACATAGATGAATCCATCTTGGGTTTCTTATCTACATTTACCCCAGGAAAACCCCCATCCATAATCTTTGAGTATGGCATTTTCATTGCAGAAAATATTCATCATCAATTGACCAATTTTCCAATTGAAGGAGTGTTTATACACACATATTTCCTCTTCCATATGTTTCTATATTTTCAATCAGATAACCTTCTAGTTACTCTTCAAAATCTTGACATAGAGGGAAATCCTCTTTTTGTCATTTTTTGGACTACTTTGCTCAAGAAAGAATGTGAAGATTTCACTTATGCAGAATTTTCAGAATTTTTCATACATCGAGTGATCAAAATGTTAAGAAAAATAGAGCAGCCAAGGATAAATGAAGAAATGAAGAAAATATTACAGTTATAGAGAAAAATAAATTTGGTGTTTGGTACCTATATGAAAAACATACTGAGATTAGATTTTTTGGGTCAAACTTGTTACCTTACAATTTACCCAAACTTCCTTCAATGAGGATCTTTGCCATGGAGTATATCAGGCAGATCCTAAACTCTGATTCTATAAATTTCATGGCAACAAAAAAGAAAACTCAGCTCAAATTAAAGAATCAGATAGGGCCATTCATCTTCAACATAGGGATGCAGAGAAAGAAGCAGCAAAGCAGCTATTGGAATTCAGATTTGAAGAAATTTTTTCTTGGAATTATGATCTAGAAGGTATCCTAAGAAAAATAAGGTTTAAATGTAAATTAACACCCTTCATTCATGAAACAAAGCTAGAGATAGAGAAATATGCAAATCAGACTGAGTGGATGGAGAATACCTTAATAGATGCAGTAAATAAAAGTGATACTAGTCACACTTTAAAGACTGTAGAACAGCCAGAAAAATCCACCAAGAGAGTAAGAGAAGAAGGTGCCTATGTTGCTGAAACCACAACTGACACTAAGTTTAAGTTAATATACAAAAAAATTCCTAAGTTAAATTCAGCAGGAAAAGGGAAGGTGACAATTGATGTGGAAGAAACAGATCTTATAAATACCAACACTAATATGCTAGAAACAGATTTTTCCACTGTGATCATCAATGAGCAGTTACTAAGAATTAGAATGAAGAACAAGTTAAAAATTAAGATGGAAAATTGATAGAAAGACAAGAGAGCATGGAAGCCTCTTCCTCACAGGCAACTGAGGAGAAAGACTTGGACATTAAAGAAAAATATAAACAAATCAAGTTGAAGAATGAAGAGATAAAAAACAATATTTATTCTCAATATCTCAAGAAGACATTAAGTGTGAAAAATAGACTTCTTTCTGTTGGACCCTTAGTTAAACTAAGAGGGGGGGGGGGGTGACTCAGTTTATCACATTCATGGACTTTTGAAACTTTTCATTAAAACTTATCTCCACCTTCATTTCATGTTCAAATTAATATGTGAGTAACCTTAGAATGTGAGCAGCAAGTATTAATATAATATAACAGTAGACTTAATATGAGAGCAACAGATATTAAGCAGATGATATAAAGAATATCAACACATAAAAATCATGAACAGAGACACCATATATAAGTGGAAACCCATAAAGGGAGAAAACCACATCTTATTATTGTTGTGATGCAAAGGCAAGCTCTAACTCCCTCTCACCACTGTTTTTCTACAGACACCAACCTACAGGAGGCCCCAACCTCAATTTTGCAAGCTACAACTTGCAAGGAAGCACCAACTCCATTCAATTTTCTGCAGGCACCAACCTACAGGAGGTTCCAACCTCAGTCAGCTACAACTGATAGCTATCAAGCTGCACCGTGATAGGGAAGCTCGAACTTCCTCAATTTATCAAACGGAATGTTTGTTGATTTACCTCAGATATCAGCTATGTTCTGTAGCATTTATTTATGCTCTTCTTTTCTTAATCTTCTCTGCCTCACTCTTCTATATTCTGCCTTCTCTATATTTACTTTCTCTAACCTCTTTTATGCATATCCAGTTGATATTATATATAGAGTTCCTCACATGACTGTTTGTATTCCTCTAGGAAATTGAAATGGATAGTCATACCTCTTGGTCTTCAGCCTTCTCATTTCTTTTCAGCTCACTCAAAAAAATGTAACTGTAGGTGCTTATTTTAACATTACAATGGGATATTTGCTCTCTTCCGGAGACTTGACAATTCATCACAACAATATAAATCAATTAAAATATTACATTTAATTACAATGAGAGCTCCAGCTCACTCATACAGCCTTTTGGATCACTGCGCATTTGCCTTTTCTTTGACTGTGTTTGTCCCTTTCTCTCCTATGTATGTCTTTCTGTTTATGGCTGCTGCTTAACTTCTGTATTTATGTAACTGCATTTTTTAAATCATGAAACTCTATAACAACACCTTTTAAATATATAACAATGCCTTTTATATATATATATATAAGGAACTCCTAACTTTAAATCTGGGCAAATTCCAACCCTTTACACAGCAAGTGTCTTGTTGATGTGGTGAGTTCCGCAAGCGGAACATACATACACCACGGCCTTTGTTTTATGGCCCAATGCGATTCCACACATCGCAATCGTATTATATTAATAATCTCCCTCCACCTTAAGCCGAGGCCCATGGGTCCACAGACCACGCGGCGCATTTCAATACAGCGCCTTTTATATATATAACCCAATTTCATTTCTCAGTTTAATCATAAAAACTACCTTTTCCACTATAACAATAAAGAATCATGTTAATACTTAACAAATGCCCTTTCCGGCCCACTTGCCACGCTTTCCGATGTGATCTATTTCTCTTCCAGAAATTTCCGATTGCGATTGGTCGCAATCGCAAGGTGCCTTTCTCCGATGCGATTGATACCCTCCACAAGTTTCCAATTGCGATTGATCGCAATCGCAACTTTTAGTTGCAAGTTCTGCTGCACAGTTTCTCTCCGATGCGATTAATGTGCGGACCCGACCATGTTTTATATGATGGAGTTTATACGACTATCGCATCCAGCTTTGCCAGTCGCAATCGCAACTCTTGTTTATATGTTCCGCTCCATATTTTTTCTCCGATGCGATCAATGTGTGGACCCAACCATGTTTTATATGGTGGAGTTTATATGACTATCGCGTCCGGCTTTGACAATCGCAATCGCAACTTCCTGTTTGCATGTTTCGCTACTTTGTTTTTATCCGATGCAATTTTTTCCCACCTTATGGTACTTTGGTTATTTGTTTATCATAAAGCGCTCCACTTATAAATATATATATTTATGCTTTGAACCTTTGTTTATATGATCCGGGATTCATCGCAATTGCAATTTCTTTGTTTATATATGTTCCAACACATATCAATTATGGTTTATAAACCCATCGGGTCTGGGCTTCATCGCAATCACAATTCTTTGTTTATATATGTTCCGCTGTCAATTTTCCGATGCGATTGGGAAAGGGTCCCACCATATAAGGCTTTGATATCTTTGGTTCTTTTTCCATTAAAGCGCTCCATTACAAATTTAGATATATATGCTTTGAACCTTTCTGTATAAGGTGCTGCATATATATATATATATAAGTTTTATGTTTCATCTTTAGAGTATCCTCCAGCGAGGTAAGCGATACTCAGAATTTATATATATATATATATATATATATATATATATATATATATATATATATATATATATATATATATATATCCTCCGGCTTGGGTTTTGATTCTTGGAATAAGGTTTTATATATATGCATACATTGCCGCTTGGGTTATGATTCCCGGAATTATATATATGTATCTTTCTACCTGGGTTACGGTTCCTGGAATTTATGTTTAGTGTTTCTACCAGCTAGGTAGTGATTCTCGGAATAACAGCTCTGCCTCTGCCTCTACCTTCGCTGCTTCTATCGCTCGACCTCTGCCTCTTCTACCGTGATAATGGCTCTGCCTCGGCCTCTGCCTTTGATATAATCGCTCTGCCTCTATATTCGCTGCCTCTGCCTCTGCTTTAGCTGCTTCTGTTGCTCAACCTCTGCCTCTGCCTTCACTGTACATATTACCTACTGTTGTTCTTTGACTAAATTTGCATCTGTTGCCTTCTTTTTCTGTCTCTGTCTTTGCTGCCTCCATTACCATCAACGACAATATTTCCAACAGTCTCCCCCTTTGGCATTGATGGCAATACACTTTCTCTATTTGCCTTCTCTTCCTCCTGTTTCTTGCTCTTCCTCCCCCTTTGACATCAATGGCAAGGGGTTTGAATTCTTAGTGTAGCTTCTATTCTTTGATCCTGTGATTTTATCCTTTTTCAATATTTCATGCATTTCCTCTCTTTGAAATTTTCTGACTTTGTACACTACTGCTTCAACCTTTGGATTAAATTCATGGTTCACGTCAGGTTCACCACTTTTCTGCTGCACCACTGACCCTTTTTCCTTTTTATTTATTCTTTTATGCTGAAAGTATTTTTTCCATAATCCTTTTGATCCTGAGGACATGTTTTCATTCTTCCCTTGCTGGTTAATCTCCCATTGGGAATGATATTTTCATTTCTGTTCTCCCCCTGAAACTGTGCTTTCTCTTCATATTAGAGAGTAGCATCTACAGATACTACCCCTAGTCTGTCTCTCAAATATTCAAATGGTTCTCTGGCAAGCGGTTTAGTAAATATATCTGTTGTCTGTTCTTTTGTTGGTACATAATCCAATTTTACTATCTTCTGAGCCACTTGTTCTTGGAGGAAATGATATTTGATTGGGATATGTTTAGTTTTTGAGTGAAGCACAGGATTTTTAGATATACTTATAACACTTGTATTATCACATTTGATTAAGATAGGTTCATCAATGCTTACCTTCATGTCTTGGAGGAATTGCTTCATCGACATGACTTGTGTGCAACATGCTGCTGCTGCTATATATTCTGCTTCTGCTGTAGACAGAGAGATAGATGTTTGTTTCTTGCTTAACCATGCCACCAGACTTTCTCCTAAATAGAATTCACCTCCACTTGTACTTTTCCTGTCATCCACACAGCTAGCCCAATCTGCATCTGTGTATGCTGTCAAGGTGAAGCTTTTTCTTTTAGGATACCAAAGCCCATACTGTGCAATTCCTTGTAGATATCTTAATATTATTTTGACTGCAAGAAGGTGATTTTGTTTAGGTGTTGCTTGATATCTAGCCACTAGTCCTACTGCTAGTATGATGTCTGGTCTTGATGCTGTCAAATACAGTAGGATTCCTATCATGGATCTGTAGAGTTTTTGGTCTATATCAGCAGATCCATCATCAACACACAGCTTGCATCCCGTGATCATGGGAGTTGACATAGGTTTGTAGTCCTCCATTTTGAACTTTTTCAACATTTCTTTTAAGTATTTTTCCTATGAGATGAATGTACCTGTGTTCTTCTGCTGAATTTGAAGTCATAAGTAGAAACTAAGCTCTCCAATCATAGACATCTCAAACTCTATTTTCATCTCATCAAAAAACCCTTTTTCTAGTTCTTCTTTGTTACTTCCAAACATAATGTCATCAACATATACTACAACAATCAGGAGTTCATTTTCATGGGCTTTTATGTATAGATTGTTGTCTACTCCGCCTCTCTTAAAGCCTTTTTTTTGCAAATATTTATCCAGACTTGAGTACCAAGCACGAGGAGCTTGTTTCAGTCCATATAGAGCCTTCTTCAGTCTACACATGTAGTCTTCTTTGTCTGTTAATGAGAAGCCTTCTGGTTGTTCCATGTAGACTTCTTCTTCTAAGTCTGCATTCAGAAATGCAGATTTTACATCCATTTGATATACTTTGAAGTTTTGGTAGCAAGAAAATGCCAGGAACATGCTGATAGCTTCCATTCTGGCTACAGGGGAGAATTTTTCATCGTAATCAAGTCCTTCTATTTGTGAATATCCTTTGCAAACAAGTCTAGCTTTGTTCCTGATTACCTGTCCTTCCTCATTCATTTTATTTTTGAATACGCATTTTGACCCTATGAAATTTTTCTTAGTGGGTCTAGGAACTAGTTCCCACATATTGTTTTTCTCAATTTGGTCCAATTCTTCATTCATAGAATTCACCCGAGACTTGTCCTTGCTGGCTTCTTCAAAAAAATTTGGCTCTATTTGTGACAACATGGCTAAGTACACCTCTTCAGTTTGTTCTGTTAGCTACCTTCTTGTTTGGACCCCTACTCTCTTGTCTCCAATGATCTGATCTTCAGGATGGTTCTTCTGAGTATATCTTGAGGGAGCTTTAGAAATCATCTCTGTATCTTCTGTTGTCTTGCTTATTTCCTCATCATCTTGGTTTTCTTCTTCATGGTTGTCTGATGGACTGCAGGAGTCTTTATTTCTTGTATTGTTTGGAAGTTCTTCATCAAATCTCACATCAATGCTTTCTACTATTTTTCGAAGAGTCTTGTTGTAGCACCTGTACCCTTTACTTTTGGATGCATATCCTAGAAATATCCCTTCATCTGCTCTTGCATCAAATTTCCCAAGATTTTCATCATTGTTATTTATGTAACACTTGCTTCCAAAGATTTTAAAATGTTTGATTGAAACTGGTTTCCCATGCCATAATTCATAGGGAGTCTTGTCATTGCTTGGCCTTAAGTGAGCTTTATTAAGGATATGCACCGCTGTGTGCACTGCTTTTGCCCAGAAGGTTTGAGAAATATTACTTTCATGCATCATGGCTCTGGCTATTTGCTGTACAAACCTATTTTGTCTCTCTGCTAATCCATTTTGCTGAGGTGTTCCTGCAATGGTAAATTGTTGCTTTATCCCATGTTCATTGCATAGGTCAGAAAAGTCATAATCTGTGAATTCACCTCCTCTGTCTAATCTGATGCATTTTAGCTTGCATCCTGTTTGATTTTCTGCTAATGCTTTGAAGATCTTAAATTTTTCTAGAGCTTCTGATTTATTCTTGAGAAAAGAAACCCATGTCATTTTGGAGAAATCATCTATTATCAGCATGAAGTAGGATTCTCCACTTGGTGTTTTAGTTCTTGCAGGTCCACACAGATCCATGTGCACAAGCTGTAGAGGTCTTCTTGTTGATAACTCATCTTTGGCCTTGAAGGATATGTGAGTTTGTTTGCCTAGTTGACATGATTTGCATATGGTATTAGAAGGCCTCTTTATTTCTGGCATGTCTCTAGCAACTTTCTTCTTGCTTAGTCCGAGGATGTGATCAAAGCTGAGATGTCCGAACCTTTTATGCCATAACCATGACTCTTCTAGTTTGCTAAGATGACATGCTTCATCTTCCTCTTTCACAATGTAAACATTACTCTCTGTTCGAACTCCTTTGAGCAGAGTCTTACCTGTGGTGCTTGATCTGACTTCACAATATTGTGCTCTAAAAATAACTTCACAGCCTTTATCACACATCTGACTAACACTTAGTAAATTTTCTTTCAGCCCATCTACAAATAGTACATCTTGGGCCTTTCCTCTACCATTGTCTATGCTGACTGAGGCTTTTCCCTTGATCTTACCTGATTTATCATTACCAAAAGTGACATTTCCAGATTTCTTTTCATCAAGAGTTATAAACTTGCTTCTGTCTCCAATCATGTGTTTTGAGCAGCCACTATCCAAATACCACTGGTTTTTCAGATCTTGAGCAGTTAGAGCTAGGTTACACTTATTCCCCTTCTTTTTCTTGGAGGAATCCTTTTGTTTGGTATCTTTTGTGAGTTGATGAATCACATCCTTTCAGAGGACATTTGGAAGGCATATGTCCAACTTGATTGCATATACAACATTTGATCATAGTTTTTGCAGAATTGTGAGTATGAACAAAATTTCTTTGATTCATAAACCTCCTTGAGGTGTTGAACATCAATATTTGTCCATAATTTCTACATTCAATAATTTTATGGCCAAATTCCTTACAATAAAAAAAATAACCATAGAAATTATTTGCATACCTGATGTAAGGTTTTTTTCTCCATTTGTCTGTTTGAGACAATCTCTTCACTGTTTTCATCTTTTGCTGGTTTGAATTACTCCTCCTTTCATGACAATATGCAGCAATGTCTCCCAGCTTGTGGCAGACATAACAGGTGGCATTCTTCATAGGAGGGAAGAATATCCTTTGATGGCTTCCAAATTTGACATACTCAGGGGCATATGATCCTTTTTCTGTTGTCTTAGAATTTATTGCATTCTTTGTTACTAGAGGTTTCTTCTGATCTCTGTCATATTTATTACATGTTTCTTCTTTTGTAGGAATTGTCTGAGCTGCTTCATCAGTCTTCTTTGCTTTTACAAAAAATATATTTATGTTTTCCTTTTCTTTGTCTTTACTCGATTCTCCTTCATAGCCTATCCCAGTTTTTATCATAGGAGATCTTTGAGCAACCAGAATTTCATTCAACTTGCTAGAGCTTGTTGCTTGAGAGGAGTTTATAACCACTTTTCTTTGAGAATTTTCTAATTTCTTCCTGAGACATACTACTTCTTCTTCCAAATTTTCTTGTTCCTAAGTTTTTTCTTTCATTTTCTTAAGTAACATGTCCTCTATCTTCTTGGCTTCTTCAAGCTCTATCTTTAGCTGCATAAGGACTTTTGAATTCTGTTCTTCTCATGCATACTTGAGGAGAATGTCCTTTTGTTTTCTACATAATTTGCACCTGTAAAGAAAGGGGCTTTATTGGTTGAGCATCCTTCTTTACTAGCCATCCTGAGAACCTAGAATCTCCTTTCAGCTATTAAACTGGTACAAAGGAACTTGGCTTTGATACCAATTGTTGGACCCTTAGTTAAACTGAGAGGGGGCGGGGGGGTGAATTAGTTTAACACATTCATGGAATTTTGAAACTTTTCATTAAAACTTATTTCCACCTTCATTTCATGTTCAACATAATATGTGAGTAACCTTAGAATGTGAGCAGCAAATATTAATATAATATAAAAATAGACTTAATATGAGAGCAGCCGATATTAAGCAGATGATATAAAGCAGATCAACAAATAAACATCATGCACAGAGACACCAGATATAAGTGGAAACCCATAAAGGGAGAAAACCACATCTTATTATTGTTGTGATGCAAAGGCAAGCTCCAACTCCCTCTCACCACTGTTTTTCTATAGGCACCAACCTACAGGAGGCTCCAACCTCAATTCTGCAAGCTACAACTTGCAAGGAAGCCCCAACTCCCTTCAATTTTCTGCAGGCACCAACCTACAGGAGGTTCCAACCTCAATCAGCTACAACTGACAGTTATCAAGCTGCAACTTGATAGGGAAGCTCCAACTTCCTCAATTTATCAAACAGAATGTTTGCTGATTTACCTCATATATCAGCTCTGTTCTGTAGAATTTTTTTCTGCTCTTCTTTTCTTAATCTTCTCTGCCTCACTCTTCTATATTCTACCTTCTATATATTTACTTTCTCTAACCTATTTTATACATATCCAGTTGATATTATATATAGAGTTCCTCACATGACTGTTTGTATTCCTCTAGGAAATCGAAATGGATAGTCATACCTCTTGGTCTTCAGCTTTCTCATTTCTTTTCAGCTCACTTAGAAAAATGTAACTGTAGGTGCTTATTTTAGCATTACAGTGGGATATTTTCTCTCTTCTGGAGACTTGCCAATGCATCAAAACAATATAAATCAATTAAAATATTACATTTAATTACAATGAGAGCTCCAGCTCACTCATACATCCTTTTGGATCGTTGTGCATTTGTCTTTTCTTTGACTGTGTTTGTCCCTTTCTCTCCTCTGTATGCCTTTCTCTTTATGGCTATTGTGTAACTCCTCTATTTATGTAACTGTGCTTTTTAAATCATGCGACTCTATAACAGCACCTTTTATATATATATAAGAAAATGCTGACTTTAAATTTGGGAAAATTCCAACCCTTTACGCAGCAAGTGTCTTGTTGATGTGGTGAGTTCCGCAAGAAGAACATACATACACCATGGCCTTTGTTTTATGGCCCGATGCGATTCCACACATCGCAATTGTATTATATTAATAATTTCCCTCCACCTTAAGCTGAGGCCCGTGGGTCCACAGACCACGCGGCACATTTCAATACATCGCCTTTTATATATATAACCCAATTTCATTTCTCAGTTTAATCATACAAATTGCCTTTTCCACTATAACAATAAAGAATCATGTTAATACTTAACAAGTGCCCTTTTGGGCCCACTTGCCACACTTTCCGTTGCGATCTATTTCTCCTCCAGAAATTTCTGATTGCGATTGGTCGCAATCGGAAGCTGCCTTTCTTCGATGCGATTAATACCCTCCACAAGTTTCCAATTGCGATTGATCGCAATCACAACTTTTAGTTGCAAGTTCCGCTGCACAGTTTTTCTCCGATGCGATTAATGTGCGGACCCGACCATGTTTTATATGACTATCGCGTCTGGCTTTGCCAATCGCAATCGCAACTCTTGTTTATATGTTCCACTGCACAATTTTTCTCCGATGCGATCAATGTGCGGACCCGACCATGTTTTATATGGCGAAGTTTATATGAATATCGCGCTCGGCTTTTCCAATCACAATCGAAACTTCTTGTTTGCATGTTCTGCTGCTTTGTTTTTCTCCAATGCGATTTGGTCCCACCTTATGGTACTTTGGTTATTTGTTTATCATAAAGCCCTCCACTTATAAATATATATATTTATGCTTTGAAACTTTGTTTATATAATCTGGGCTTCATCGCAATTGCAATTTCTTTGTTTATATATGTTCTGACACATATCAATTACGGTTTATAAACCCATCGGGTCCAGGCTTCATCGCAATCGCAATTATTTGTTTATATATGTTCCGCTGTCAATTTTTCGATGTGATTGGGAAAGGGTCCCACCATATAAGGCTCTTATACCTTTGGTTCTTTGTCCATTAAAGCACTCTGTTACAAATTTATATATATATGCTTTGAACCTTTGTGTATAAGGTGCTGCATATATATATAAGTTTTATGTTTCATCTTTAGAGTATCCTCCAGTGGGGTAAATGATTCTCGGAATAAGGTTTTATATATATGCATACATTGCCACTTGGGTTATGATTCCCAGAATTATATATGTGTATCCTTCCGCCTGGGTTACGGTTCCTCGAATTTATGTTTAGCGTTTCTACCAGCTGGGTAGTGATTCTCGGAATAACGGCTCTACCTCTGCCTCTACCTTCACTGCTTCTGTCGCTCGACCTCTGCCTCTACTGCTGTGATAACGGCTCTGCCTCTGCCTCTGTCTCTGATATAACGACTCTGCCTCTATATTCACTGCCTCTGCGTCTACTTTAGCTACTTTTGCTGCTTGACCTCTGCCTCTACCTTCGCTGTACATATTACATGCTGCTGTTATTTGCCTAACTTTGCATCTGCTGCCTTCTTTGTCTATATCTGTCTTTGCTGCCTCCATTTCCATCAATGACAATATTTCCAACACTTTCTGCATTCGATTATTCTAATCAAAATTTAATTATGTCAGTATTACAACCCACAGTGAAAACCCCAAAGGCAGTGGCAGATTATAAGTAGGCTGATTTGGAAGTTCAAACAGAAAAGTTTTATGCTCTGTATCAGATTGAGTTCCATAGACAAAATTCATAAATGTTATACTCTACTGTCACAACTCAACCCATAAGTGCTCAGAAACTTCAGAACACCATTGCTAACATCAAAGACCAGATGAAAATGGATAAATCATCTTTATATGCTAAGGATCTCAGGATAAAATCCTTGGAAGAACTAGTTTCGCAAGTAGGATATGACCCTGCTAATATCAAAGAAACGAAGCTATTAGTGAAAAATAAAAATGAATATATTGCAGCTTTGAGGATGTTGGGTATGTGTTATATTCTTTCCATGACTAGCCCCACGCACTGTATGTTACGCCGGGCATAGCAGGGGGGTCAGAAGGGGGGAGGCAGCCCCCACTGTTGGGGTCCGGGGCAGCACCCCGGCGAATTTTTTTTGGTGTGCAGACCCACTCATAGGCGGACCCACCCATGTTTTGTGCATGATTTTGCACATGGTTTTGGGGTACGATGGTTTTCGGCCCCTGGTATTTTGTAGATCCGGTAAAGGGAATTACGGTTATGTTCTAATCCAGGGTTAATGGATTGGGGTTTATGTATGCTTCGACATGTATATATATGTGTTGTAACACTAAAAGGAATATAATGAAAAATCAAGTTGGTCGTCTCGATTTGGGATCCAGGGGAAAATCTCTGTGTTTATCTGTTTTATGTTTTATGCTCTCGCTATTGTTTATTTTCTGTTATAATATTCATGTGTAGATAATTTTTGTTCAGGGTTAAAACCTACATTTCGTATTAGAGTTATTTTGGCTTCAAGGGGACGCCTTTGCTATTGAGGGTTTTTTGCTTGGGCCTGAGGTAGACCCTGTTCAGTGGGAGATATGCAAGATCGATTCTTGCGGTGAAAGAAGATGGCGAGCGGCGGAAAGATAGAGATCAAGAAATTTAATGGTCATAGTTTTGAGTTGTGGAAGCTCAAGATGGAGGATCTGCTGGTGGATAAAGATCAGTGGATCGCGGTAGATCCAGGTACTAAACCAACGGCAATGTCAGATGAATACTGGAAGAAACTGGATCGGGAGGCTAAGAGCACAATATGGTTGTGTGTATCACATTCAGTATTGTTGAATGTATCTGGGGAAGCTACGGTGAATAATTTGTGGGAAAAAATTGGGACTTTGTACCAATCTAAGTCTCTGGTGAATAAGTTGTTCCTGCGAAAAAAGCTGTATAACCTGAGGATGAAGGATGGAGACTTGGTAACAGAGCATCTGAATGCATTCAATACTGTGGTAAGTCAGTTTTCATCTGTTGATATTAAAATCTCAGATGAAGATAAGTGCATCAGTTTGTTGTGTTCTCTACCAGACTCGTGGGATAGTCTGGTTATTGCAATAGGTAGCAATACAACTACCTTGAATTTTCATGACATTGTCTGAGCCTTGCTGTCGGAGGAAATGAGATGGATACATATGGAGGGCCCGAATGGAGATGCCTTATTTGTACAAGGAAGGTCACAAAAAAAAAAAAAGAATAAGGTTTCGAGTGGGAGATCCAAATCTAGAGGGAGATCTAAATTTCCTGGAAAGTTTGTAAAGGTATGCTACAAATGTGGAAAGGAAGGGCACTGTTAAAAGGACTGCAAATCTAAAGCTCCTGAGAAAGGAGAGGGATCTGATGATGCTCCTTCTGCAGAGACAAAAACCACTTTGGATGAAGGTGGGGATGTGTATTTGGCTTCTTCTTCAAATACACATGTAGATCATGAGTCATGGTTGATTGACTCAGGTGCATCCTTTCACTTCACTCCCCATAGGGAGTGGTTCTGCGAGTATGGTAAATATGATGGTGATGTCTTCCTAGGGGACGATAGGAAGGCCAGAATCATCGAACGTGGAAAGGTCAAGCTGAAGATACAAGGTGGAAGGATTAGAACACTTCCTGGTGTTCTACATATTCCTGCATTGGCCGGAAATCTGATTTATATAAGCAATATGGATGGTGCAGGTGTAAGAACAATGTTCGAGAAAGATGCCTACAAGATGGTTTAGGGAGCACTGGTATTAATGCAGGGAGTTCAAACTGGAAATCTGTACAATATACAAGGTATCACTGTTATTGATTGGTGTAATAGTTATGTGGTTCCTGAAAGTTGAGCAGAAAGACTAGCTGTCTCTGGAGAAAGACTAGATGACTTCTCAAGTAATACATGGATATATTTATTAAGGAAGAAATCTGAAGCTTTTGACAAATTTAAAGAATTTAAGGTTCTGGTGGAAAACCAGACAGAGAAGAAGATAAAGGCACTGAGGACATATAATGGTGGGGAGTTCTGCAAGAAGGAATTTGAAAATTTCTATAAGAAGTGTGGTATTGCACGATAGAAGACTACTCCATACACACCTCAAAAAAATGGATTTGTAGAAAGAATGAACAAAACACTGATGGAAAAGGAAAGAAGCATGCTCAGTGGTACCGGGTTAGGACAAGAATTCTGGGCAGAAGTAGTGGAGACTGCAGGGTATCTGTTTAGCAGATTACCTTCATCAGTTTTTGAGAATAAGACTCCACATGAGGTATGGACTGGTAAGAAACCCTCTCTTTCACATCTAAGGGTATTTGGATGTGATGCATATGTACATGTTCCAAAGGAGAAAAGGACCAAGTTGGATAATAAATCTAAAAGGTGCATCTTTATTGGGTATAAGGATGGTTTAAAAGGTTACAAGCTTTGGAACCCGGAAACAAGGGAGGTTGTGTACAGCCAAGATGTGGTGTTTAGAGAGTTGAAAGATGTTTTTAAACATGAAATCATACCAAAGGAACCTAAGAAGATAGATTTTGAGGAAAAGGAGTATGAATCAGACTCTACTGCTGAAGAATTTTCAGAAGAGGAAGAACCACAAACTCCAGCTTTGAGAAGATCAGTTCGAGAAAGAAGGCAAGCAGAAAGGTATACTCCATCTGCTTTCTATTCAGGTTTTTCCTTAACTATAACTGATGATGATCCCAAAACCGTCAGGGGGGCAGTAGATTCAGAGTATGGAAAACTCTGGAAGGAGGCCATGGTTTATGAAATGGCATCCTTGCACAAAAATGAGGCATGGGATGTGGTGGAGTTGCCGGCTAGAAGGAAGCCCATCAGAAGAAAATGGACGTTTAAGAAGAAGATGAATGTAGAAGGCAAGGTAGAGAAATACAAAGCTCGGTTGGTACCAAAAGGTTATTCCCAGGTGCCGGGAATTTATTTTGGTGATATTTTTTCTCCTGTTGCCAAGGTTACTTCTATTAGATTACTTTTATCTGTTGATGTTGCATTTGATTTTGAGATAGAACAGACCGATGTGAAGACAGCATTTCTTCACGGGGATCTAGAAGAGGAGGTCTACATGAAGCAACTTGAAGGCTTTATGGTGAAGGGTAAGAAATAACTGGTATGCAGGTTGAAGAAGTCTCTGTATGTGTTAAAATAGTCACCAAGGATGTGGTATCAGAAATTTGATACCTATATACGGGGACTTGGCTTCACCAGAAGCAAGGAGGATCACTGTGTTTATTTTAAATTATTTGGTGACCGTGTTATTTATTTGGTCTTGTATGTGGATTATATGTTTTTGATTGGAAATGACAAAGAAATTATCCAAGATTTTAAGACCCAGCTATTCTCCAAATTCGACATGAAGGATCTTGGTGCTGCAAACTATATTTTGGGCTTGGAAATTAAGAGAGATCGGGAAAAGAGGAAGATCTGGTTAAACCAGAGGAAGTATGTCGAGACTATATTGCAGAGGTTCAATATGCAGGATAGTAAACCGGTGAATGTTCCTATTCCTGTAGGTGTAAATCTATCTGCTGAACAGTGTCCCAAGACACAAGAAGAAGAGGAGGATATGTCCCATGTTCCATATGCAAGTGCAGTGGGTAGCTTGATGTATGCAATGGTCTGTCCTAGACCAGACATTGCACATGTAGTGGGAGTATTGATCAGCTTTATGTCAAACCCAGGGAAGGAGCATCGGACAACAGTGAAGCAGGTTTTCAGATATTTACATGGCACTAGTGATTATGGCCTGTGCTACTAGGGAAGACTAGGATTGGAAATAATGTTGGACATTCGTGGTTTTGTTGATGCAGACTGGGCTAGAGATCTATACCAAAGAAGATCTACAAGTGGGTATGTGTTTAGCCTATTTGGAGGCTCAGTCAGTTGGATGAGTAAAAGACAGTCTGTAGTGGCTCTTTCAGCTACAAAGGCAGAATACATAACAGCCATTCATGCAAGCAAGGAAGCAATTTGGTTTTAGAGATTGTGTTCAAGTATGGGGTTGGTACAACAAGCTATAAGGATAGACTGTGATAGCCAAAGTGCAATTTTCTTGGCTAAGAACCCTGCTTACCATTCAAAGAAAAAGCACATTGATGTTCAATATCACTTTGTTAGAGATATGGTTGAGGCTAAAAGGGTGTTGCTAGTAAAGGTAGACACTTTGAAGAATGTTGCAGATGCATTGACGAAGTCTGTGAGCACTTAGAAGTTATCTTGGTGTAGAGAAACAATGGGTGTTGAAGAATTTTTCCAATGACTAAGCTCTCCTGTGGCCCCCTGTGGAAAGAAAACAACAAGTGGGAGAATGTTGGGTATGTGTTATATTCTTTCCATGACTAGCCCCACGCACTGTATGTTGCGCCGGGTGCAGCAAGAGGGTGAGAAGGGGGGAGGCAGCCCGCGAAATTTTTTTTGGTTTGTGGACCCACTCATAGGTAGAGCCACCCATGCTTTGTGCATGAGTTTGCACATGGTTTTGGGGTACGATGGTTTTTGGCCCCTGGTATTTTGTAGATATGGTCAAGGGAACTACAGTTATGTTCTAATCTAGGGTTAATGGATTGGGGTTTATGTATGCTTCGGCATGTATATATATGTGTTGTAACACTAAAAGGAATATAATGTAATATCAAGCTGGTCATCCCGATTTGGGATCCAGGAGAAAATCTCTTTGTTTATCTGTTTTATGTTTTATGCTCTCGCTATTGTTTATTTTCTATTATAACATTCATGTGTAGATAATTTTTTTTCAGGGTTAAAACATATAGAGGAAATAGCTTAAACTTCCTAAAAGTGAACATCCCTAAACCAATGAGATAATATAAGGACAGAAATAAAAAAATGACATGATGAATTTGATTTTTCAGTTGACAACTCAAATCAAGGAAATGGAGATATAGATGGACAAGATTTTCCAGGAAAAAGAAGCACCAAAGACACAGGAAGCACCTGCAGTCATCCCTATGGATACTACAGTTGTGCCATCTACTCTAGCTGCAGAGGTGGCACCTAAGATCCCACTAGCTACTATAGTGCCAGTAACTTCATCCACAACCTCAGCTACAAAATCATCTACAAAAGCAGTGCAACATACAAATCAGGCCAAAAAAACGGTAAAATCAATGGAAGAAATGTCTCTTAAGAAAAATGAAATCAACAAATTAAACCAAATGGTAGAAAATCTTGAGAATTCAAACAAATTGGCTCAGATAAATGCAAAAACACATGAGCAAAAGTCCATCAGACTAAATGAAGAATTGAAGAAATTGCAGAAGGAATTGACCTTGAAGGAATAGATTTCCTATGTGAAAAATCATCTGTGGAACAAAATCATATAAGCCATCAATGATGTATGGCCTTCCATCCAAATGATTTTCGAACAAAGAGACTTACTGAAAGCAACATTAGAATAAATCCAAAAGAATAAAGAGGAATTGGATAACAAACCAGAGAAAGATCTAGAATTGATAAATTTCCTCAACAGAAAGAAAAAAAAAGAGTTAGAAGAACTTGAAATTACCGATAGAACTGAAACTATCATTGAAATAAAGAATTTTTTAACTAAAAAGAACCTAATGAAGGAGTTGGATGAAAAGTGTGAGAAAATGAACATTTCCATAACCAGGTTCATGGTTAACTTTTAGAACTTAAGGAAAATAAGTTTGCCAAATATCTTGGTAATAAATGACAAGTTGAACCCTCAGGAATATTATAACAAAAATATCAGAGAATTTGCCAATGAACAAGTTGAAAAATCAGGTGGTGGACAAGGCATTCCAACAGGAAAAGTCCTACTTAGAAGTTTTGAGGACTTATTCTATTTACAACACGAAATCAAACACTTGTTTTTAATCAAGCCAACTTTCTCCAGGTACACGGAAGCAGATGAAAATTTCAGAATGTTGAAGAAAGTACAAATTCGAAATGCTGAAGTTTGGTAGTCATTGACATATTTACTGTAAAAATTAAAAAGGAAGAGAGGTAACAGTGAAAATAGTTTGTTGATTTATCGATCAAAATAGATTTTTTACAGCAGTAAATATCTCTTACAGAGTCAAAGAGTATCATAGGTTAAAAAGAATCAATGAAAGAGTATCATTCAAGGAAGATCAGATTTCTAAAGTGACTTAAAATATCTAAAGCCAGCAAGGAAGAGAACAAGGCTGCCAGTTGTTTCTTATCCTAGAACAATTTCTATTTCTTTTGGATAAATAGGACAACTTGTTGATTTGGTAAGCAACCATCTCTATTATTGTTGTAAAGATATTTTATTTTCCTTAGATAATTCCTAGAAGCATTCTAGGATATTTTGTAAAAAATTATGTATAAGTACTTTACCTTTAAAAGTATTCGTGTGGAATAAATTTCTGAAGATTTCTATAGTTATTTTTGTGGACTTGAAGGCATTTTTTGTTAAAATTTCGAGTAGCAGACTGGATCAGATAAAATAGCATCATATTTTAGGATTCATGTGATGAGCTATTTGGAGTGAATTATTTTCTAAAATTTTCATTGTTATCTTTCATTGTTAGATGCAATCCATAACGTTTTCCAAATTTGAATGAATGAATAGGAGGATTACTTCAGGATTTTTTAAAAGAACTCCCTCTTAATTATTTTCCATTTCTATGTTTTCATCTGATTTCCAATGTAGGGAACCCTTAATTTCTCCCTCTCTTATTTGACCTCTACCTACTACTTCTCTTTTCTAGATCAAAGAACCCTTCATTCTCTTTATCTCGATCTTACCATCACACAAAACAAATTTCCAATATCTCCAAGGGTTATCTATCTTTCCCTAAGAAAATTTGACTTTTTGACCTTGATCCCAGCTTTGTATGCTTGATTTTTTGACTCCTTAGCCCAATGGAAAAATAGATTTCCCACTATCCATCTCTTTTAGTCATTTTTCCCATCAAACCAATCAAAACCAAAACCAAATTTCACAATAAAAACTAGCTTAATATTTTATAAAAACAAACAATGTTAAATCTTATAGAGAGAGCCCTCTCTGAACCCTAGGAAGGCTAGATATTAGAGTTTAAAATTTGGTCTGTGGTTACCTCTAGTTTTCTCAACTAAAAACCAAAAATCTCACAACTATAGAATTACTGGAGTGCTAACATACTACCGACCATACTGGGGATCTAACCAATCCTTAGTTGCTAAATAAACCTTAAAGGAAATCATTTCTTATTATCTTTTTACCTTTAAGATTGTTTAACTAGTTGTGAGTCTTCAAATTTGTAATTCTACCTTCTAGGAAAGTTTATTATACTAGATCTAATATGGACCCTAAACTTGCTATTATAGTAGACAACCCAGAGAGAATAGGAAAAAAGAAAAATATATAGAATATTTAGGTAATAAAGTTTCCTTATTTAGATCAAATTCTCTTCCAAAACATTTGACAAGAATGCAATACATAGATTTTGATTTAAATTTTGAACATTATTTATTCAGAAATAAATCAAAAAGTGATTTAAACAACATTGTTATAGATCCTCATTTTAGTTCATTTCTTGAAATTAAGAAGGAAATTGTTTTAGTAGATTATGAATCTAAAATTTTCGAAGTTTATGATAAAATTGATGAATTGAATGCTACTGTACTTAAGGAAATAGATGAAGCTCTCTTTCAGCATTCAATTTAATTAGATGCCTTATCAGCATATACACCTAAACCTCCTACTTCTCAATTAGATACCAACCTTTTAGAATTTTTAGGTTCATATTTTTATGCCACTACATTATCTATAGTTTCTACTACCCACAGTATATAGATCCATTTATCTCTAGATTACCTCTACAGCCGAGAATATTATTTCCTTCATTCCCTACATCCACTTCATCCACTAGCTTCACCACTCATTTTCAACCACATTATTTTCATTTCCTAGTAGTTCCATATATATTCAAGTTTCACTTCCCAGTACCTCAGCTTTAGCCTTTAGTTCTTCAACTACTTTTTCTAGTTCAACACTTTATAATCCAGTTTCATCAGCCACTACTTCTAGTTCAACTCCAAGTACCTCTACTTTACCTCCTAGACAAGCTAACATTCAAGCTATGGATGCTAGGTATGCTCCCCTTGTTCTTCCAGGACAACTTCATGACATGCCCCAAGACTACCAAAGTAAAATACCACAGTTTGATGCTACTACACATTATACTACACAACAGCACATAAGAAAAATCACTGATTTCATTGAACTCCATGAAATAGATGATTCAAATGTACAAATGAGGTTGTTTGCACAAAATTTAATAAGGGAAGTAAAGAAATGGTTCAAAGGTCTTACTGCAGGTAGTATAGCTGATTTAGCTATTTTTCATATATTATTTTTATATAAATGGAAAAAGAAGAAAAACCCTTTGCAAATTTTGTCTGAATTTGATGCAATGAAAAGAGCTCCAAATGAATCTGTACAATACTACTGCACTAGATATAACAGTGTTTACAATTCAATTCCTGCAAATCTAAAACCCACTCCTGACTCTATCTTACTCAAATTCGTAGATGGATTTGACACTAACATGGCATATCAGTTAAGAGAAAGAAATGAAGAAACATGAGAAAGAATGCAAACTAATGCAATAAGTGTAGAAGTAAACATTCTAGCTAGAAAAAAAAGATTAATAATTGAGAGGAGAGTAACCATGAAAGAAGAAGCCTCAAGTTCAGACAAAAAATAGATATGTTAGCTAAAACCTTAGAAAGGATGATGGATATATTAGATAACATAGAAAGAAGACCTCAATGGGATAATCAACAACAAATCAGAAATCTCAATTTTAGAAAAAAAACAAATTCAGGAAAATCAAAGGACTCATCCCCAAACCAAACAATAAGTCCTCCCTTTCAGGAGAACTATGTTGACAGTTCTCACAACAATGATGATGATGAGGATACCATAAATTTAATTGGAATATATGATAATAACACTATATTTCTCACAAAGGAAGATCAGGAGTTATTTGAACTTCAACAACTTAAATTAGATTTAGGGGAATCCTTTGATTATAAACAGGGTTATGACTTTGCCATCAACAAAGTACACAGTCAGTATAACATAAGGAGCAAGAAAAAAAATGAGTCTTCTACTAAGAAAATTTCTCAAACACCAAATAAGAAAACAATAGAAGCTCCCAAAACAAAAGTTCTGCAAATTCTCCCTAGGGAAAATAAGTAAAAATTTGGTTCTTCCCAAAAGGTTTCCAATCCAAAGATTTCACCAAGCCCTAAGATTGTGGACATAACTGATGAAGTTTCCCAAGCTGCAAAAGATTCACAAAAATATGCTGCTCCTAAAGCATCTAATTCTGATAAAAACACAACCTTAGATAATGAAATGCTCAATGTTGATCCTAAATCACCTTATCTAAAAGCGGCCACTGCAAAAACATCTTTTGACAACTCCAAATCTGAACAAACATCTACAACTTCACAAACTAATTCTAAGAAAATAAAAAGTAGTAAGACTCAAGACACTCATACTGAAACTGAAAAAATAGTTGTAGAAAGACAAGATAAACCAACACAAACTACAGTTACCAAAGAAGAATTGACTCAAATAAGTAAATCACAACCTACATTCAACATACAATCTGAAATTGCAAAGCTAAAAATACCAATTCCACTGACAGAATTAGTGAAACATGACTTGTATAAATCAACCATAACTAAAACATTAAACATAAATAATGGAGAAGATTCCATAAATCCGAATGATGATCATCCAGAGTTGATTTTTGGCCCAGATGTGAATGGAAAGAATTTAGATAGAGCAATTCCTCGATTCTACATTAGTTTAACTATTATTGATCAGATCCTACACAATGCAATGCTAGATTTAGGAGCTTCACATAATTTAGTGCCCAAAGCTATAATGGAAACTCTGAACTTAGACATCACAAGGCCGTATAAAGGTTTATTTTCATTTGACTCAAGTAAAGTAAAATTCCTAGGTTTAATCAAAGATCTGTGCGTAACTTAAGTTCAATATCCTCGTAATAGTATATTAATGGACATTGTAGTAGCTGATATCCCACCTAAATATGGAATGTTACTTTCTCGCTCATGGGGAGCAAAGTTACAGGTATCTCTACAATTGGACATGTCTTATGCTACTATATCAGTTTTTGGTCAACCTAAGAAGTTATATAGTGAAACATTAATGAAATATATGGTAAGTAGTGTTGAAAGGTGTTAATGGACATTGTATTAGCCAATATCCCACCTAAATATGGAATGTTACTTTCTCGCTCATGGGGAGCAAAGTTATAGGGATATCTACAATTGGACATGTCTTATGCTACTATATCAGTTTTTGGTCAACCTAAGAAGTTATATAGAGAAACATTAATGAAATATATGGTAAGTAGTGCTGAAAGGTCAATAAATTACCCAATTTATACCACAGCTACTGATATAGACTCTTTCATCCTATGTAATATAGAAACTGATAATGAAATCAAGACATAACTAAGAGAAGAAAAGAAAACACCAGACAATGATAATATTTCTTATGAATCTTTATGGCATTTAGACTTTGATGGTTACGTAAATAAATTAGGAGCAGGAGAAGGAGTATGTGTTATCACCCTAGTAATTATTAGGTCGTGGGATTTTGGTTTATAGTTAAAAAAAACTAGGGGTAACAAAGAACCTCTTTTAGAATTCAGGATCTAGCCTTCTTGAGTTCCGGAGAGAGATCTCTCCTTAAGATATAGCTTTGTTCTGTAATGGATTTTAGGCTAGCTATGAGTGGACAATTTGGTTTGATTTTTTGAATGTTCGTAGGAATAAAGGACTACAAAGGAAACCATAGAAATATCTACCTAACCATTGGGCAATGGATTCAAATTTATAGCAAACAAGACTAGAAAACTAAGGTCAAAAGTACAAATATACTAAGGGCAATTTAGATGATTTCCAGAGGATTTAAAAGGCTATTTTGATGAAGTGGTATGATCTGGACTAAGGGAAGTTAAGAATCCTTAGATCAAAGAAAAGGAAGAGGGAAATTGAGGTCAAACGAGACTAAAGAGCAATTAATAATTCTAAATTCTGGAAATCAGTAGAAAACATAAACATGAAAACTAGTAAGAACAAAGAGCTTTTTACATTGATTCTGTAATACCTTTCCTAGTTATTCATTTAAGATGGAAAATAACACAAGATGTATGAATGAAACTTAAAGAAATAAACAATGAAAACTGAAAGATACAATACTCATCTGATCAACATGAGGGTCATTAGTTATGATGTCTTTTTGCTTCAGTTTCCAGATTGTTGCTTCAACTTAACTCACATAAATTCCTAATGTTTTCAACAAAAATGTCTATAGTAGTCTTGATAATTTTATTCCACCCTGAATACTTCGAAAGATGAAGTATTTATACAATTGAATTATTTACAAAATATCTCAAACTTTGAGATAATATCTCAAGAAAAAATAGGAAATATTACATAAGAAAAGGGACAACAACAAAACAGTTCGCAAGTTGTCCTCTTTTACAAGAAGAAATAGAACTGCTTATCTTATTCAAACTGATTTTTTGATTAGCTGGAAGCGTTGCTGGAAATTGAGACATTATCTCATGGAAGATGACTTGTAGAATAATCATCCTTTTTACCTTCTGTTCTGATACCCTTTATCTCTGCTTTTCATTGTTTCACTGTTGTAATTGAAAAATAACCAGCAGTAACAATCTTGCTTTTACTGATACACTTTGACATCTGATACACTTTGACCCTGATTTTTTCACCATAAAGTAGTAGTAGAATATGAATTTTTTATGTGATTTTCTTGCCTTTTACCTGTCAAATTCACATCAGATCTGTGAATACTTGCCACTGTTCAGCAGTGGGGATCTTCATATTGTTCAATTTTCTATAGCTTTCATCAACTTCTGTGTACTTAGAAAAATTCGGTTTTACTATGAACATATGTTTAATTTCATTCTCCAGCAAGAATAAATTCTCAAAATATTGAAGTACTACTTTGCCACTTGGATACCCTTGAGGCAAATATTTGTTAGCCTGCACTTTAGCATGGGCTCTAATCTTCTGGTCATAGTCCTTCTGTGTCATTAAGTTTTCATTCAATGCATGGATATCTGGTAAACCTGCTTGTGGCAATACTGTGTATTTGGCCTCAAATCTGGTGATATCCAATTTCATATCCTTGCACCTGTCCTCCCAATTATTCATCATCTTTCTCTTATTCAGGACCTTTTTGATGTGAAGGATGGCCTCTGTCCTGTCAGGAATTTTCAATTCCTATAATTCCTCCCTCTTTTTACTATTAAAAAAATATGAGTTGAACTGCTTGTGGTGGTTTTTCGCCAATTTCCTTCTATGTTTTGTCAATTTTTGCTAAGGAAGCTTGTATTAGATCTTTTTTCTCATATACTATCTGAATAGAAGGCCATTGTGAGTGAATGCCTTCAATGATTTTTGTCCACAAATGGTTTTTGATGTAGGCAACCTGATCTATGAGATTTACTTCCTTTTGAAGAATTTTAACCTGTTCCTGTAATCTGTTGGCCCTCTGTTCATGTCCTTTGGAAGTGATTAAGGCATCTCTGTTGGATGTTTCCAGATTTTTTATGGTGCCTTTTAAACTGATTATCTCTTTATCTTTTATGGACATGTCTTCCATAGCCTTGACTATGGCAGCTGTTTCCCCTATTGTATTTACCTGTGATGTTGATGAAGAAGTGGCAGAGATGTCTTTAGAAGTAATTGACACTGCAGTTGCCAATACTCCTTTTGATGCCAAATGTTCTACCAAGGTTGAGGGAACAACTGTACTTACCCTCAGAATAATTGTATGAACTGGCTAAGCTTTCTTCAAATTTTCATTTTCTTGCATCAAAGTTTCTATTAGGTTTTCCATTTCCTTTATTTGGGCTGTCATCTTTAGAACCAATTGACTCAATTCATCATTTTCAGTTTTCTGTTGAAGGATCTCCTTTGCTTGGGGATGTTCACTTTGAGGCAATTTTAGTTGCCTCCTTAGAGAAGCTATGTCTTCATTTTTCTGTTTGATTAAAGCCTTTGCAACTTCAATGTTAGCTGGATCATCTCCTTCTTCAATCACCAAGTCTTCCAATGCTTTGATTCTCAATCCGTTAGCATGCAATGATGCTTTGTCCAATTTCATTTGATTTTGCAGATTTGTCACTGTCTTCTGAAGTTTAATAGAGCTTATTGTTTTGTTGACTATCTTTGAATACAACATCTCTCTATTGCTCCAATGGAATTTTATTTGATCTAATTCATGGAAAATATCTGCATCTACTTCAAAATCAGTCTTTGAAAATTCTGCTACTGACTTTGGATCAACCACTGTAGGCTTCAAAAATGACATTACCAATTTGTTCGAAGAATAATCAAAAGTAGAGAGAAGTCTATCATTATTTCCAGGTTTCTCTTTGAGAAACTGGGAATATAATTCATTATTTATTTCTTCATTCTTCTCTCTAATTTGTCTGAATTTTATCTGGATGTATGACTCTCTGTTATCAGTTTCTTTTGAGGAAGAAGGAATTTCTACATCAGCTTGTTTCTCAACCATCACTATATCTTTATCCTGTGTTTCAAATTGGCTCTTTTGAAGTTATATGAGTGTTTCAATTACTATCACTGTTGCCTCATATTCAGTTTCATGACCATTATTATCATCAATTTCCATTTTTTTATCCTTATCTTCAGTATCTAATTTGGTTCTCTTGCTATAGGAGATTTTAAATTTCTTGCCTGTGATGGTTTCTGCAATATAATTGACCTCTTCTTCACTTCTTTTGTGAGATACCTTTGCTTCTTTATCAATTGTAGTCACCTGTGCATTATTCACCTATGTTTCCTATGTATTAACATTCTGAATTACATGTGCATCACTATCAATCAAATTATTTGGCTCCCATTCATTCTGATTGGAAAATTTCTCAATTTGTAGCTTTGACTCATGTAGGAAAGGAGTCAACTTGCACTTTAACCTGATCGTGCTCAAAATACCCTGAGGGTCATAATTCCACATGAAGCTTTCTTGCAACTTGTACTCTTTTAATTTTACATTTATCTCTTTCATAGCTTCCGTGTTCTTAACTATAAATGGTCCAATCTGATTCTTGAGTTTAAATTCGGTCTTCTTCCTAGAGGCCGTGAAATTTATTACATCAGCATTTAAGATTTACCTTAAATATTCTATGGAAAAGATTCTTGTAGTTACAAAACTTGGTAGTTTGTATGGAGCCAAGAGTGCATCATAAACTCTAAATTATGTGTGATTCCTTTATAAATACCAATCCCCTATTTTACAGTTCTCAGAAAACTGTATATCCTCTTTGTCTCTTCATTTATTCCTGGAGTTTCAGCTTTATTCAACAAGTTCATAGCTGGTATTATGAACAAGTCATTGAAATATGTGTAGTTATAATTAATGCTATATTTTCTTAAAAGAGATGTCCAGAATATTACTGAAAGTAATTTCCCTTCTACATCCATTTTCTGAAATTCAGTAGGGAATTTTTCTGCTTGATAATATAAGAAAATATGTAGTAGATATGATGCATATCTAAATACCCCCTCCTCTGGTAATTTTGTCGGCTGGTAGTGCATGTTCTCAGAAATAAGCTCAGCAAAATTGAAGATTATGGATGGAGGCTAGCTAGGAGTCAATGTGGATAGAAAACCCAAGATAGAAGCATCTGTAAATTCATCATTGTCATATCCCAGTATGAATGATAGCATGGAGACAATTTTTCTTGTATTTTCAAGGAAATCAAATGTATCATATGGTGGATTTACTTTAGGGACATCAACATGATTTGGCCAAAAGGTCTGAAATATATTGAACCTGGTAGGAAAATCTAAATCCAAGTAAAGTTGGGTCAAATCCTCTATTGACAGTGAAACTGAATTAGGATCATGGTTCATTTGCATCATGGAATTAATGGACTCAAAAATTATATATAAAATGACTTCGCTATATTTATTAACAATACATCTCTGATATGGGAGGTAATGCAACTCACATAGTCTGACAAAATCTGGAGCTGAATGAGTAAGAGGAACAACATATTTTGGCAGATTGGAATCCCAAATAGGCACATCATTTTTACCTTTCTCTACAGACTTTCCAAAACACCAATTATGGACTTCTAACAGGTTGAATTCAATAGAAGGGTCAAAGATTCTATAATCAACATCAATCAGTGAACTACTTTCTTGAGAAGTTATAGGAACTTGAACAGGTCTGACTACTTCAGTTGTCTCGGCAGTAAGTGCAAGAGTGGGCTTATTGAGTTTGGATGGTTTGGCTTGTGGTAACTTGCTTGAGACATTTTTTTTGGGATTTTGGACCTCCAAACTTGGGAGTCACTTGTTTCTTGGTCATTTTGGATGAATAGAGAAAGTTTAAACAATTTGTTGAGTTCTTTATTAGAAACAAGAGGCAATTGAAGGACTTTTCTGGCAAAATTTAGATTCTGAGTAGGGTTCTGGATGATAAAAAGAGTTCCTTGTGCACAGAGGATTGTTCAGATCAAGTTCAGTAGTGAAAATGATCTAGGAATAACTAAAAACCTGCTAAAATGGAAAATGTGGATTCTGGAGAAATTTTGACAGGGTTTCCCCTGTATTTTGGATATTTTTAGATTTCCTAAATGGGTAATTCAACTGATTCTAGGAAATGGCAGTTCAATATGTTTAATTTCCCATGGAATTGAAATATTTTGTAGGTTTGAATCGCAAAAAATACCTGTAAAAGGTATAATTGCAGCCGATGAAGGTTGTAGTTTTGTCATAGTCTTCAATTTCGTTGAATTGGGCCAGCAGAGGTCATGGAGGTTCTCAGGATTTATTTTCGGAGTAAATGGCAGTTCTAATGGAAAACTGGTTCACAAGTAGTTTCGAAAATGGTTAAAGGAGGCTCTGCAAAGGGTTCTCAATGGTTTTTATGTGCCAATATGTGAAATGTTATAAAAATAGTGAAGTTTTATGTCATTAAACCTTGAGTCCAATCACATTTCAATTACATTTATTGCAGGAATGGCAGGAGCAGTTTTGATTTGGGATGAGGTGGTTTTCATGCAGCTCTGAGGTGGTAAGCTGAATTTCACTTTCTGCACGCGATCGAATAGAAAAATGACACGTCATCAAGGGGCGGTATGGGAAAACATCTTATATTGCGTATTTTTTTGGAAACATTGGCCGATTATTTTCATCGCGCGATATGGGATCAACTGTTGTGTAACCAGATCCAAAAATAGAAGAAAAGAGATATCAACACCTTAGAAATAAGCCACTTCGAGGGGGAAACCTCCAATACATTACATAAATGAACAATTCTTGGATGATACAATTCACAAAACCTCCTTTCTATATATAGGAGCCCATGGGGCCATAATGTAATCCTAGTGGGCCACAATGTAATCCTAGCCGACCTAACAATAATAATTTAAGGGCACAATAATAACAAAATGGGGGTTACAAGGGTACAATAATAACAATAAGGGAGTTACACTAACAACAATAAGGGACTATACTAGTAATATAGGGACCTAACATGCCCCTCTCCTTCAAAAAAGTGTTGTCCTCAACGCTTGAGTAGCTCTGGGTGCTTCTGTATAAAATTCTCATCCTCCCATGTAGAATCTTCGGTGGGTAAGTTCTTCCACTTGATGAGATACTCTGAAATTGATCGATTCCGTAGTTGTCGAGTTCTTGTTTCCGTGACCGCTTCAGGTTCCAATATGATATTTCCTTCCTCATCAAGTTCTAGCAATATTGTTTGAACTGGAAGATTTTCACCTATAACCTTCTTTAAGCATGAAACATGGAAAACTGGATGCACTCGCGAAGAAGCAGGAAGCTCCAATTTGTATGCCATAGTACCAATCTTTTGCAACACCTTGTAAGGACCATAGTACTTTGGCGATAATCTATTATCCTTCTTAGCTTGCTTGAGGGACATTTGTTTGTATGGTTGTAGCCGTAAAAATACCCAATCTCCTACATCAAAAATTCTCTCGCTGCGATGTTGATCTGCCTGTTGTTTCATTCGATTTTGTGCCAAATTTAGGTTATCCTTTAAGAGTTGGAGAACTTCTTGCTGATGCTCGATGTGATATTCCACTGCTTTAACCTTCGAATTTTCCCTTAAAGATGATGTGATGGATGGTGGATGATATCCATAAAGTGCCATAAATGGGGTCATTTTTGCTGCAGTATGGAAGGAAGTGTTATACCACCATTCAGCAAGAGGTAACCACTTGACCCATTGTGTTTGTTTGTCAGATACAAAACAATGAAGATATCCTTCCAAACATTTATTTACGATCTCAGTTTGACCATCAGATTGAGGATGATAAGATGAGCTATGAGCTAATTGAGTACCCAAACAAGAAAATAACTCCGCCCAAAAATTTCCAGTAAAAATGGGATCTCTGTCGCTCACAATAACCCTTGGGCTTCCACGTAGCTTTTGAATTCTGTCCATAAATGTAGTAGTAAATGTACTTTCTTTAAATGGATGAGATAATGAAAAAAAGTGTGCATACTTTGTAAGTCTATCAACTACCACCATGATGACACTCTTTCCTTCGGACTTAGATAAACCTGTGATAAAATCCATTGAATTCTCCTCCCAACGTTGACTTGGAATGGATAAATGTTGTAGAAGTCCTGGGGTCTTAATTGTCTCCACTTTCTTCTACTGGCAAACCAAACATTCCACCACAAACTTTTGAACATCAGATTTAAGGCCATCCCAAAAAAATTCTTTCTTCACCCTGTGGTAAGTTTTTAAAAATCCTGAGTGTCCTCCTAAAGGAGAAGTGTGCAATTCCAGAAGAATCTTTTGTTTTAGTTGGGAATTCTTACAAAGGTATAAGCGATCTTTGTACCATAGGGAATCATTTTTCCAACTAAATGTATCAGATGTACTAGGATCTTGCTGCAACTTTTGAATGAGTGTCCATACATCCTTTTCCTTCTTCCATTCATCTCTTGCTTCGGTTATCCAATCTGGTTCGATAATAGAAATGGCACAAATCAATGCTTCTACCTCTTCATTCTTTCTTGAGAATGCATCTGCAAAAACATTAAGCTTTCCTTTTTTGTAGATTATTTGAAAGTCATAACACAACATCTTTGTGACCCATTTTTTCTACTCTTATGAAGATAGTATTTGTTCCAAAAAGTGTTTAAGACTATCATGATCAGTTTTTAACTTGAAGTGTCTTCCCATTAGGTAAGTTCGCCATTTCTTTAGTGCATGCAGTATTGCTAACATTTCCTTCTCATAAATAGGTTTCTGTAAATACTTTACTTTGATTGGACAACTTTCAAAATAAATGGGTATTCCTTCCTGCATTAAAACAACACCAATTCCATTTCCTGAGGCATCACATTCCACAATAAAGGTTTTTGTGAAGTCTAGCGTAGCTAAGACTGGTGCTCGACACATTTCCTCTTTAAGATGTTCAAAGGCCTTAGTTTCTTCAGGAGTCCATGAAAATGCATATTTCTTCAATAATGTTGTTAGAGGTGTTGCTATTCTCCCATAATTCTTAACAAACTTGCGATAATACCCTTCCAACCCGAGAAATCCTCGCAACTGCTTTATGGTTGTGGGGACTTTCCATTCTTTAATGGCTTTAATTTTGTTAGGGTCTACCTTAACAGCCTCGTGACATACAATATGACCCAGATATTCCTCCTCTTGTAATCCAAAGAAACATTTGGATGTTTTTGCATATAATTGTTTCTCCTGCAATAGTTTGAGCACCCTGTCAACATGTTCAACATGATCCTTCCAAGACTTGTTGTAGATTAGTATATCATCAAAAAATACTAGCACAAATTTTCTAAGGAAGGGTTTGAAAATGGAATTCATCAACCCTTAAAATGTAGAAGGTGCATTGGTAAGGCCAAAAGGCATGACCAAAAATTCATAATGACCCTCATGAGTTCGAAATGCTGTTTTTGGAATATCTTAAGTCTTCATTCTAATTTGATGATATCCTGAACGAAGATCCAACTTGGTAAAATAAATTGCTCCATGTAATTCATCCAATAATTCATCAATCACAGGAATGGGAAATTTGTCTTTAATGGTGAGCTTATTGAGCTCCCTATAATCCGGACACATTCACCATGATCCATCTTTCTTGTGTACCAATACTACAGGAGCAGAGAAAGAACTTTGACTAGGTTGAATTATACCCGCCTCTAACATTTCTGCAATCATACGTTCAATTTCACTCTTTTGGACAAAAGGATATCTATAAGGCCTGATGTTTGGAGGAACACTTCCTGGAATCAAATGAATAGCATGATCATGATCACGAATAGGTGGGAGTCCTTTGGGAGTTTCAAACACCTTGGAATGATTCTCCAAGACTTGTTGGAGATCTGCAGAAATAGATGATTTTGATGTTGGAACTTCTAGTGAGCATAATTGTGAAATTACACCTTGTTTTTATTTCTTTAGAAGCTTTGTCATGACATTAGAGCTTATTATCTTTCCCAGATTCCCTGCAATACCCCATAATTCAACTTTCTTTCCTTTTGAAAAAAAAATTCAAGAAAAGTTCTTGAAAATTAAAAGCTACCATCCCCAAAGATTGTAACCATTATACTCCTAGTACAACATAAACACCTCCCATAAGAATGGAAAGCATTGGAATATTCAATACATATTCCCCCATGGTTAGCTTGATATTATGGCATTTTCTAGAGAAATTTATAGTTCCTCCATTTGCAACCATCACTTGACATTCTGGTGCTGGGTATAAGAAACAATTTAATTCCTTGGCTACCTTACAATGAATAAAATTATGGGTGCTACCTGAATCAATCAAAACTATTACCTTTTTCTTCTTGGTATGTCCTTCTATCTCGAGAGTTTGAGGAGTGGTAATTCCTGCCAGTGCATTACACGATATGGTCGGATTCATTTCTTCCCCTTCTATGGCTGGTTCCTGGTGTATATCCTCTTCTTGTTCATTTTATTCTTCCTCTTCACAATCTATGTAAAATAAACTCTTCTTAGCACACTTATGACCTTTAGTGTATTTTCTATCACAACTGTAGCAAAGCCCTTTTGCTCTTTTTTCTTCCAATTGTTGTGGTGTCAACCTTGTAGGTTGTGGAAATCTAGGCATAGCAACACTTCCTTCTTTATAGAAGTGAGTGGTAGGATTCCTTGTCACCATAATTTTACATTCAATTTTTCTTGCCAACCTGAATGCCTTCTCTAATGAATTAGGTTCCAAAACGCGAACTTCATGATGGATGTTATCCTTTAAAGTGCCTATGAAGAGATCAATCCTGTGTTCCTCTGGAATACCAGTTACCCTTATATTCAATTTTTGGAAGTCCTCAATGTGCTCCCCCGCTAAGCCCTTTTGTTTGAGATTTATCAATTGGCTAAAGAAGGTGTTTCTCTTTGTATCCTCATAATGTGCTATCATTTCCTCCGTAAAAATTGACCAAGTGACAATTTTTTTACGGGAGAGAAGCAATCGATACCATTCAATTGTATTTTGTTGTAAATGTAAAGTTAAAATGCGTACCTTTTGTGTGTTTTTCACGTTATGGGGATCAAAATATTGCTCCATCTGTAGTATCCATGTTACAGGATCCTTTCCATCAAACTTCCTCATCTCCATTTTTTGAATATGGTGGCTCTTCCCACCAACATTAGAGTTTATGAAATCCTGATTAACATTTATTTTGTTCTCATCATGAGTTTCTTCTACTATCTTTTCACCATTATGAAACATTTCTTGTATCAACTTTGTCAAACCTTCCATGTCTGCTTTTAGATAATTCTTCATGTTTTCCATGTTGTCTTTCATGTCATACATCTTAAATCCCATGCCAGTTTCCATGCCATCCATCTTAGCTTCCATGCCTTTCTTCAAAACTTCCATTTCATTTTTTTTTTCTCTTTGCGAGAGCGAAATCTGGTGCACTTTCTCTTGTAATTTTGATAGATCATGTTAAAATTCTTCATCTTCATGAGTCATAGTAGAGCCTTCTAAAGGATTAATGGGTGTTGAATTATTTTTACGGGGCATATTTTAGAACCCAATACTGATATCTATTCTACAATATGCCCTTGGAATCAATTCAAATTGATTCTTAAAACAAGACTTATGCAATTCGAAAAAAAATACACACATTTTTCTTGCTTTTGAGGAGCTCTATATTGAAATTGGATTATCTCTGTGATTGTAGCACTTCAATATTTGAATTTTGGTACCGACATAGCCCTTCTAATTCTCTTTCGAATGTCATAGGTCTGACCTGATTTGGATTCTCCAAGACAAAGTTGTGTCCAATCTCCCACAATGACCTAATTATGGATTGGTTCATTAGAGCTAACTTGTACGACTTGCCACGTGTCACTATTTTGTCCTTCAGCTTTGAAATTAATAGCCAAGAAACTACAGGCCATGTAATTGCGACCAATTTTTACGGCACTCCATTCCGATGCTCAGACAGAGAGTTATGAATCCTTTCCCACGATCACCTCTTTGAGATGAAATTCGAGAGCTTGAAAAAGTACTAAATTCCACAGATCATATTTCCGAAAATATTGTGAACCAAGCTCTAAAATGTTTTGACAAGTTTCCTCAGGATTTCGGCTTCATACCCTAAAGGTACGTGCAATATGGATCGTTGGATTTCGCACCATATTTCACACCATATTTGGAGCAGCGAAAGCCTAGAATCCCAAGCTCTGATCCCAAATGTTGTGTAACCAGCTCCAAAAATAGAAGAAAAGAGATATGAACGCCTTAGAAATAAGCCACTTCATGGGGGAAACCTCCAATAAATTACATAAATGAACAATTCTTGGATGATACGATTTACAAAACCTCCTTTCTATATATAGGAGTCCATGGGGCCATAATGTAATCCTAGTGGGCCACAATGTAATCCTAGCCGACCTAACAATAATAATTTAAGGGCACAATAATAACAATATGGGGGTTAAAAGGGTAAAATAAGGGACTATACTAGTAATATAGGGACCTAACATCAGAGCCGTCGGATTAGACTTTGATAAGCGAACGGTTAGGATTAAAATGAAAATTTTGGCGAAAGTGCAGTGAAACCAAGGCTTTGAATTATGGTTGTAGATATGATGAGTGAAATATCTATGGTGGTCTCTTAACATGATGGGATGTGGTGGGGACGGGGACTGGAGCTATCGGGTTAACTGTGGATCATTAGATTTGAGAGAGGTTTGAAGATCTAACGGCTAATATTTAACGCGATGTGGGAAAGGTGGGGGCATGAGATCAGCTATCGTGTTAAATATGGATCGTTGGATTTGCAAAGGATGATCGGACGACTGTAGTTCTATGCGATAGGGAACGATAAGGGGCTGGGGATTATTCATCTTGCTTTATGGTTACCATTGGATTAATGGGATATTAGAGATCGGATGGTTGATATTGAATCCGATAGGGTGAAGGGATTTGTTAAAATTTATGTATAAATCGATTTATACATAGAATAAATTGGTCGGGATGGGTGTATAAGGGACTTTAAACCAAGGTTAATACTGGTAGTAAAGGGATATGTGTCAGGGAATATGTATAGGGTTATAGTTTTAACCTTGGGTTAAGGGAGTCGGGAAAGGGAAATATAAACAAAGGGATGGGTTTTAGTATGAAGATTAGTTCAAACGAAACTTCGGTATTTTTTGTTTTAAACACATATAAAGTATGTTTAAATATTTTTTTGAATATTTTTATTATGCAGTTAATTAAATCAAGTTGATTTAATAACCATAGAGGGAGGGATATTTATATAATGATATATTTATCCAAAGGGGGTATAATGTGGGTTTTATTTACACATGTGGGGATAATTAACTTTGGCTAAAGTTATATTAATGGGTTTTTGGGGATATTTTATAAAAGGGAGTTATATAAATTAGGAAAAGGTTATTTCTAGGGAGTTATTAAATAAGTTAAAGTTAAAATGACAAGGGAACAATGGATACTCAAAATACATTAACATAACTAAGAAAAGTGAAGTTTAAAGGCAAATTTGCATTATAATAACTTCATCGCTTCAACTTAGGATAAAATGTGATTTTGAGGGTTTTATGCCTTTATGATATGTGGGAAATTAATCAAATGGGGATTAGAGTGTCTTTAAGTAAAAATGAAGTTTTTACTTATGATTTTTCATGGAAATGAATGCATGAATGGAAAATGATGTGATTTTTAGGGATTAATATAGACTTTTAACACTTTCAACTGATCAACCATAGAGCCTTGGGTTCGGTCCCAACAGAAGTCAAGGAAATGCCTTGAGCCTTTCTGACTGATAGTTTAGAATGATAAATGGCTATGGGGAAAGGAAGTTAGTTATTTGCAACCTTGGTGAATAATATTTACAATGATGCTTCTCACCTTCTTCTACCTACCCAATTTTAACTGCTAACATTTTTTCTTCCATTCTGATTAGGTGAATTTGATCTAGCAACCTTTACAACATTTATTCTTTTTTAAAACAGTAAACTATCTAATTCTACACTTATTTCATCCATGAATCCAGATTAAGTTGTTGGATTCACTTATTTTCTACCTAACTACCGAATTTTCATGATTAAACTGTATAATGATTCTTTATTCTCAATCTAAAACATTTGAAATTGAAAAATGACGAATCAAGATCAAATTGTTCAACTCATCATAGATTATGGCATTTATTATCACTCTGCCATAATCAACTGCAAAAGGTAAAAGTAGTGGCATTTATACTTGCACACTTTCATGTTTTATTCATATTTTTTCTTTTGGGGTCTATTATTTTTTCTAAGTCCTTTTATTTTTCTTTTAGGGCTTTTTACCCTCTTTTTGATTTTTTATATATATATTTTTTTATTTTTTACAAAATATGTGAATACAACTTTCAGAAGGAAAAGTATGTATAGATTTAAAAGATTACCATTAGTCAAGTCAAAATTATGAATCCTATATTTATAGGTCACTAACATTGGCTTCACTTAGGGATGGCATTTCCTTGTGAAATGTCAAGAACTTTGAGATCAGTAGCCTTATCCATTGACCTTGGTGATCCTATAATTGTCTTCTATTTTCTGCAGCAATTCATATTTATGATATCTTATACTGCAAAGCTTAGGGCCTTCTCTTTGGGCTTCAGCTTTGTAGATAAAATCTCCAATCCAATCTACACACTTGCAATGAATATTTACAATGATAAAGTAAATCAATCTAACTGTTGAGTGATTCTGAAGAATAGTAGTGTTTTAGCATCCTACCATTCACTGGTCCTTCTTGAAGTTCAGTTACATCCAAAATCCTGATGAAAAGGAAATTATTACCTTTGTAACCATATATCACATAGGGTCCTTGCCATATAAATTCAAACTTCCCATGTTTTCCTTTATCCTCTCTTCGTGAATCCCATCTCAAAACTTGATCCCCTATGAAAAAATCATCTTCCTTAACCCTTTTATCAAAAATATTTTTTATTTTATCATGTAAAAGTTGTGATTTTTCATAAACTTCTTCTCTAGTTTGTTGGAGATGTATGGTTTCATTGATTCTTCGTTGAATATCATTTGTTTCCACCTGTTATTCCTGGATAATATTCATGACTGGGACACCCAAGGAAGAGGGGAAAACTACATCTGTTCCATAGACAATATGATAAGGTGAAGTTCCATTAGACTTTTTTGTGGTAAGTCTATCAGCCCATAGGGCATAGACCAACTTTTTTTTCCATGTCTTTTTATTGTCTTGGAGTAATTTTTTGATGATATTGATTAAGATTTTGTTTGATGATTCGGCTAAACCATTACCTTGGGGATAATATGTTGTGGAATGACCTAAGGTAATATGGTATTTATGACAGAAAGAAACCATTTTCTTGGATTTCAATGCTGCTGCATTTTCAGTAATAATCTTATGTAGGCATCCAAATCTTGATAAAATATTACTTTATATAAATGAGCTTATAACTGAATCAGTGGCTTACCTAGTAGGAATGGCTTCTATCCACTTGGTAAAGTAATCTGTAGCAGTTAATATCCATTTATGTTGGCCTGAATATGGAGGATGGATTTCACCTATGAATTCTAACCCTCATAGTTGAAATGGGTTTTCAGTGGATATAGGCTTTAGAGGTAAAGGCAAGAGTTTCTTTATCCCTTCAAAAATTTGGCATTTGTGGCAAGAGGTGACAAATTTTTTAACATCAGGAGATAAAGTTGGCCAGTAGAAACCAACTTTGAGTATTTTTTATGTTGTACTCTTCCAGTATAGGTGGCCTCCACAGTCACCTGCATTAAATTCCTGAAGAATTTTGTTAGCCTCAGATTTTAATAAACAATGTAGTAAAATCCCAGTATTTTCTTTCCAGTAAAGTGCATTGTTTAAGATACAAAACCTCATTGCTTTTTGTTTGATTAATCTTGCTGTGGTGTTAGTTAGCCCAGGAGGAGATTGTAAATGTGTTAGTAAAAATATAATATCAGAGTACGATGGTGAGTCTAGATAGGCCTCACTGATCAATGGAGTTGCCATCTCCTCCTGGTCATCTATTTGTGCAATGAAATTAATATCTAAAGCATTGCAATTTGATTCAGCCATCAATCTGGCTAAACCCTATCCTTTAATGCACTTAGTTGGTTTGATTTCCAGATCGTACTCAAGGATAGTGGCTATCCACTTTCCTCTCCTACTATCAGGTCCATCTTGTGTCAAAATATCTTTAATTACTGCATTAGGGACATATGCAATGGTGTGTGAACGAAGTATATACACTCTAGAATCCTTTATGGCTTTAACCAGGGCTAAAGCCTTTTTTTCCATTATATTGTATTTCAGGGGTGCATCTCTGAGGGCTTTACTAAAGAATGCAATTGGCTGTTCAAATCCTTGATTTCTTTTCTACAGAAGAACTACAACTATGGTGTGTTTAGATGCAAAGGAAAAGATTATGAAATATTTTGTATAATCTGGGCTGATGAGGACTGGTGCTTTTGTTAAGGCTTGTTTTATGAATTCGAAATATTTTTTGGCCTTTATTGTTCATTTTATTGTAGAGTCCTTTTTAAGCATATTGTTAAGATCTTTTATGATTTCAGCCAGATTAGAGATAAATATTCTTAGAAAATTGATTTTACCCAAGAATGTTTGAAGTTCTTCTATGTTCCTTGGTGGTTGAATGTTTAAAATGGCTTTAATTATTTCTAGGTCTATTCTAATGCCTTATTTGGAGATTATGTGACCTAACAATTTTCCTTCTTCTAGTCCAAAAAGAGTCTTTTTAGGATTAAGGGATATACCATATTTTATACATTTGATAAATACTTGTCTCAGGTGATCTAAGTGTTCATCATTTGTTTTTGAAAAGACGGTAATATCGACAGTATAGATAACTAAAAATTCATGGATATCCTTAGCAAAGGAAATATCCATTGCCCTCTGAAAAGTAGCTCCTGCATTTTTCAATCCAAAAGGCATTTTCACGTACATGAACATGCCCCAAGGAGTGGTAAATGAAGTTTTAGTTTGATCATATTTATGAACTATAATTTGATTATAACCAAAGAAACCATCTAGTAAAGAAAATCTTGAAGAACCTGCCACCCTCTGCAAAATATGATCCATTTTAGGCAAAGGGTAATTGTCTTTCAAGGAAGCTTTATTAAGATCTCTAAAGTCTATGTATAGTCAAATTTCTCCTATTTTATTTTTGGTGGGCACTAAATTAGATACCCAGTCAGAATATCTAACTGGTGCAATTATTTGTGCATCAAACATTCTTTTAACTTGTTTTTCGATTAAAGGTAACAAAATTGGATTAATCCTTCTTAGTTTTTGTTGAAAAGGTTTTTGATTTTCTTTCAAAGGAATTTTATGCTATATTATGTCTTTGTTGTAAGTTTTCAAATCTTTGTAACTCCATGCAAAGACATCTTGATATTATTTCAAAAGTTCTATGTATTTGACCTTTTATTCTGATGATAAGGATTTTGATAGTTTGATCATTTTTTGTTTTTCATTTGTCCCTAAGTTATACTCTTCTATATCAGATTTGGCTGGTTCCATTTTTGGCCTTTTGGGCACATCATTGGAATCAAACAAGTCTTCTAGGGGATTTAAACCTCTGGGTAAAATGTTATGTTTTAAATCAATCAAATCTGGTTCATCTTCCATCATTTGATCTATATCTACTTTTTCAAATTCATCTATGTCACTCTGAGTAAATGTAGTAGGTTTATCAAAATTATGTACATCTAAATTATCTAAATCATCTATTTGACAAGAATTTGAATCTATGTTACAAGGTGAATCTATATTATAGTCATTATCGATTTGGAAATGTTGAAACTCTCGCTCATTATTCAAAAAGTGATAGGTTTGTTCATCTTCTGAGAAAATTTTCCAGTATTTTACATTATCTGGGACAATAGGTCTGTGTTTGATTTCAACAGTGTATTTTTTTAATGGTGAAAATGGAAATTTACAACTGCTGGCAAAGGTCGCTAAACAATGGGCTTTTATGTTCAGTTTTCTAGGGATGATAGCAAACTTTCTTTCTAACAAATCTTCAACCAAATCATGTGATGTGTCCCTATACCTGGATAGTCTGGGATTGTGAACAGAGTATTCTACGTCTATTTTCTTGATAACCAATTCAGAATCTCCCATGACCATCATTTTTTTCCCTCCCATTTTTCTAATAATTTGCAAACCTAAGATTAAAGCCTCATATTCAGCCATGTTATTAGTGCATTTGAAATTCAATCTAAAGGCATGTCCCTTAGAATGGCTTGTTTCAATATTGGTAATCCATACACCAGCTCCAGCTCCTGATTTATTTACAAATCCATCAAAATCTAAATGTTATAAAGCCTCATGACCAATGTAATCATCCATTATTTTAAGTTTCTTATTAGTGAGTTCAGTTTGATTGTCATTATGATCAGAGTTACTGAGAATAAAGGAATCAAGATCAGTAGGATTTGAATAGATTGGATAATTGGTAGGTCTGTCAGTAGTATTGATCATGAGCTTCATTAAGGTTTCTCTGTAAATATTTTTGGGCTGTCCAAATACCGAGATAGTGGCATAACTCATGTCAAGTTGTAGAGATCCTTGCAACTTTTCTCCCCACGAGCGAGAAAGAAGCATGCCATACTTTGGAGGGATATCAGCTACCACAACATTCATGATCATGCTTTTACCAGGATATTAGACTAAGTTTACACATAGGTATTTAATCAATCATATGCATTGGAATTTGGATGAATCAAATGAAAACAGTTCTTTATATGGTCGGGTTATGTCTAGATTCAGGGTCTCCATTATTTCTCTGGGAATTAGGTTATGGGAAGCTCCAATATCTGGCATAACATTATGTAATATTTGATCATGTACAGTAAGACTTAAATAAAATGGTACTGACCCATCTGAATGCTTACCATCTACATTGGGACAAAAAATTAATTCAGGCCTATCCTCACTCATATTAATTGTATCCTCATTTTCATTTACATTCAATGCTTCAAAAATCATAAATCTATACAAGTCATTTTTAGCCAATTCAACTAAGGGAACAACTATCTTTAACTTGGATATTTCAGATTTCATGTTAAATGTTGATTGAGATTTGATGGCTTGAATTATTTCATCTTTTGGAATTGTGGTTTGTGATGATTTTTCTTGTGTTTTAACAGTTTTACCTTTGTTTTGAAGTTTCCTTTTGTCTTCTCTTTGAGTTTCTTGATTTCTGCTATCTTTAATTGTTTTTTCAGGAATAGTTTGAATGTTAGTAGATGGTTTATCAGATTTGGGATTCTCAGCAAAAGATTTAGGATTTGATGATTTTGATTCAACTGGATTCTTTTTTGGCTCATTGACTATTGCTGAATTGGTGGTATTTGTAGTATTAGCCTTTTGGGCATCTTTGGAGGATTGAGCCACATCATCAGTAATATCTACAATCTTTGGAATTTGCTATTTTTTAGGATTGGGTGGGTTCGAATTTTGTTTATTTTCTATGGGAAGAATCTGCAAATATTTCGTTTTGGGAGCCTCAATCTTCTTTTTGTTTTGGCGTTGTTGGGTCGGAGCATTGCTTTTTATAATAGGCTCATTGGTTTTCTTGCTCTTAAGGTTATATTGGCTGTGAATTTCATTTGTTTCAAAATCATAACCTTGCTTATAATCGAAGGATTCACCAGATTCCACTTTGAACTGTTGTATCTCAAAGAGTTTCTGGTTCTCCTGAGTGAGGAAAATTGTATTTTTTCATCTATCCCCATAACTATGTTGATGTCTTCCTCCTCCTCAACATTGTTTTGTGAACTCTCTGCATAGTTTCCTTGGAACGGGGGTCTTATGTTCTGATCTAGGGAAGGTTCTTTACCTTTCCCGGAATTATTGTTTTTCTTGTAGTTTGAATTTCTGATTTGGGATTAATTATCCCATTGTGGTTTTCTTTCAATGTGATCTAGTCTCTCAACTACTTTTTCTAATGTTTTGTTGATAAAATCAAATTTACCATCTAATTTTGAAGCCTCTTCTTTGATAGTAACCCTTCTCTCATGTCTCATTCTAGATTTTTTGACAAGGATATTGATTTCTACTCCAACAACGTTTAATTGCATTTATTCTAGGGTCTCTGCATCTCTTTCTCTAAGTTGATAGGCCATGTCTACATCAAAAAAGTTAGGAAATTTGAGCATAACAGAATATGGAGTGGTTTTAAGGTCCACGGGAATAGAATTGTAAGCATTGTTGTATATGGTACAAAAATCTTGGATAGATTCATTGGGGGCTCTCTTAACAGCATCAAACTTGGATAAAACTTGCATGGGATTCTTCTTCTTCTCCCATTTATTTAGGAAGGCTCTATGAAATGCAGCTAGGTCTGCTATACTACCAGCGCCTAAAATTCTAAACCATGTTTTTACTTATCCAGTTAAGCTTTGTGCAAATAACATCATTCTGACATCAGACTCATCTATCTCATAAATTTCCCAAAAATCATTCATTCTAGTCATATGTTGTTGTGCAGTGATTTGTGACAATTACCAAACAATGGGATGTCTTTTTCGTAATTTTGGGGCATGTCATGGACATTTTGTGGTAAGACCAAGGGAGCATATCTCGCTGCCATGGCTTGGATTTTTGCTAAACTTGGAGGTACAGTAGTAGTTGCAGGGATAGTGCTGATTACAACAGTTGATGTACTTGAAGAGCTTGGTAAAGGGGATGAAAAAGAAATAGTATGGCTAGTGCTTATGGTGGTAGTAGTTGTAGTGGATTTAGTGTATGATGGAAATACTACTTTAGGCTGCAAGGGCAGCTCAAGGATGAATGGATCTATGGATGAACTATCAGTGGATTGAGGATATGATGAATATATGATCCTATGCTGCAAAGGAAACTCAGGACTAACAGACTCCGGGGGTGAACTGACAGTGGAGTTTGTAAAAGATGTGGCAGCATACAAAGTAGAATCTGCTGCTGGAAAGATGGTGGTGTAGAGTTGAGAAACTGGAGGTTTAAATTGGGACAAAAAATTATCTAATTTAATAGCTTCATCAACGTACTTAATTCTTGTAAAATTTACCCTTTCTACTGTACTTTGACTTTCAGTTTGATTTGATTTAATAGGTGCTGAAATAACTTCTTGTTTCTCTTTCACAAAGGAAGTAAAAATAGGATCTAAAACAATTTCCTTTAAATCAATTTCAGACTTGGTTCTAAATAATGATTTTTGAAAATTTAAATCAAATTCAATGTCTGACAAGATTAGTAATTCTTTGGGTAAAGAATCAGCTCTTTTCAGGGGTATTTTAGTTTTTGAACTAACAGTTTGTTTTTTATTTTTTCCTATTTGGTCCGGATTGTCTACTATATCTGGAGGGTTGGGATCAGGGTTGGATCTAGTGTAATATAATTTCTTGGGAGAAAAAATGTTTATTGTGTAAATACCCACAACCTTTTAAACTTAATCTTAAAGTAGAAAAGATATGGTTTAAAAAATATTCCTCTAAGATTAAACTTAAAACTGGAGAGTGGTTAGTTCCCCAGTATGGTCGCCAGTATGTTATCACCCTAGTAATTCTTAGGTCGTGGGATTTTCGTTTATAGTTAAAGAAAATTAGGGGTAACCAAGAACCTCTTTTATAATTCAGGATCTAGGCTTCCTGAGTTCTGGAGAGGGATCTCTCCTTAAGATTTAGCTTTGTTCTGTAATGGATTTTAGGCTAGCTATGAGTGGAAAATTTGGTTTGATTTTTTGAATGTTGGAATGAATAAAGGACTACAAAGGAAACCATATAAAGATCTACCTAACCATTGGGAAATGGAGTCAAATTTATAGCAAACAAGACTATAAAACTAAGGTCAAAAGTACAAACATACTAAGGGCAAGATAGATGATTTTCAGAGCATTTAAAAGGCTATTTTGATGAAGTGGTATGATATGGACTAAGGGTAGTTAAGAATCCTTAGATCACAGAAAAGGAAGAGGGAAATTGAATTCAAACAAGAATAAAGAGAAATTAAGAATTCTAAAGTCTGGAAATCAACATAAAACATAGGCATGAAAACCAGTAAGAACAGAGAGCTTTTTACACTGATTTTGTAATACCTTTCCTAGTTATTCATTTAAGATGGAAAATAACACAAGATGTATGAATGAAACTTAAAGAAATAAACAATGAAAACTGGAAGATACAATACTCATCTTATCAGCACGAGGATCATTAGTTATGATGTCTTTTTGCTTCAGTTTCCAGCCTGCTGCTTCAACTTAACTCACATAAATTCCCAATGTTTTCAACAAAAAAGTCTATAGTAGTCTTGATAATTTTATTCCACCCTGAATACTTCAAAAGATGAAGTATTTATACAATTGAATTATTTACAAAATATCTCAAACTTTGATATAATATCTCAAGCAAAAATAGGAAATATTACATAAGAAGAGGGACAACAACAAAACAGTTTGCAAGTTGTCCTCTTTTCCAAGAAAAAATAGAACTGTTTATCTTATTCAAACTCATTTTTTGATTAGCTGGAAGCGTTGCTGGCAATTGAGACATTGTCTCATGGAAGATCACTTGTAGAATACTCCTCCTTTTTACCTGCTGCTCTGATACTCTTTATCTCTTCTTTTCACTGTTTCATTGTTGTAATTGAAAAATAACCAGTAGTAACAATCTTGCTTTTACTGATACACTTTGACATCTGATACACTTTGACCCTGATTTTTTCACCATAAAGTAGCTGTAGAATATGAATTTTTTATGTGATTTTCTTGCCTTTTACCTGTCAAATTCACATTAGATCTATGAATTCTCGCCACTGTTCAGCAGTGGGGATCTTCATATTCTTCAATTTTCTATAGCTTTCATCAGCTTCTCTATACTTAGAAAAATTCAGTTTTACTATGAACATGTGTTTAATTTCATTCTCCAGCAAGAATAAATTCTCAAAATATTGAATTACTACTTTGCCACTTGGAGACCCTTGAGGCAAAGATTTTTTAGCCTACTCTTTAGCATGGGCTCTAATCTTCTGGTCATATTCCTTCTGTGGCATTAACTTTTCATTCAATTCATGGATATCTGGTAAACCTGCTTGTGACAATACTGTGTATTTGGCCTCAAATCTAGTGATAGCCAATTTCATATCTTTGCACCTGTCCTCCAAATTATTCATCATGTTTATCTTATTCAGGGCCCTTTTGATTTGAAGGATGGCCTCTGTCCTGTCAAGAATTTTCAATTCTTCTAATTCCTCCCTGTTTTTACTATTAAAAAAATATGAGTTGAATTTCTTGTGGTGGTTTGTCGCCAAGTTCCTTCTTTGTTTTGTCAATTTTTGCTAAGGCAGCTTGTAGCAGATTTTTTTTCTCATATATTATCTGAATAGAAGACCATTGTGAGTGAATGCCTTCAGTGATTTTTGTCCACGAATGATTTTTGATGTAGGCAACCTAATATGTGAGATTTACTTCCTTTTGAAGAATTTTAACCTGTTCCTGTAATCTGTTGGCCCTCTGTTAATGTCCTTTGGAAGTGATTAAGGCATCTCTGTTGGATGTTTCCATATTTTTTATGGTGACTTTTAAACTGATTATCTCTTTATCTTTTATGGACATGTCTTCCATAGCCTTGACTATGGCAGTTGTTTCCCCTGTTGTATTTACCTGTGATTTTGATGAAGAAGTGGCAGAGATGTCTTTAGAAGTAATTGACACTGCAATTTCCAATACTCCTTTCGGTGCCAAATGTTCTGCCAATGTTGAGGGAACGACTATACTTACCGTTCGAATAACTGTAGGAAATTTCTAAGCTTTCTTCAAATTTTCATTTTCTTGCATCAAAGTTTCTATTTGGTTTTCCATTTCCCTTATCTGGGCTGTCATCTTTAGAACCAATTGACTCAATTCATCATTTTCAATTTTCTGTTGAAGGATCTCCTTTGCCTGGGGATGTTCACTTTGAGGCAATTTCAGTTGCATCCTTAGAGCAGCTATGTCTTCATTTTTCTATTTGATTAAAGCCTTTTCAACTTCAATCTTAGCTGGATTAGCTCCTGCTTCAATCACCAAGTTTTCCAATGATTTGATTCTCAATCCATTAGCATGCAATGATGCTTTGTCCAATTTCATTTGATTTTGCAGATTTGTCACTGTATTCTGAAGTTTAACAGAGCTCATTGTTTTGTTGACTATCTTTGAATACAACATCTTTGTATTTCTCCTGTGGAATTGTATTTGATCTAATTCTAGGAGAGCATCTGCATCTACTTCCAAATTAGTCTTTGAATAGTCTGCTACTGACTTTGGATCAACGACTGCAGGCTTCAAAAATGACATTACCAATTTGTTAGAAGAATAATCAAAAGCAGAGAGAATTCTATCCTTATTTCCAGGTTTCTCTTTGAGAAAATGGGAATATACTTCATTATTTATTTCTTTATTCTTCTCTCTGATTTGTCTGATTTTGATCTGTGTTTCTAACTCTCTGTTATCAGTTGCTTTTGAGGAAGAAGGAATTTCTACATCAATTTGTTTCTCAACCATCACTGTATCTTTATCCTGTGTTTCAAATTGGCTCTTTTGAAGTTCTCTGAGTGTTTCATTTACTATCATTGTTGCCTCATCTTTAGTTTCATGTCCATTATTATCATCAATTTCCATTTCTTTATCCTTATCCTCAGTAGCTAATTTGGTTGTCTTGCTATAGGAGGTTTTAAATTTCTTGCCTGTGATGGTTTCTGCAATATAATTGACCTCTTCTCCGCTTCTTTTGTGAGATACCTCTGCTTCTTTATCAATTGTAGTCACCTGTGCATTATTCACCTGTGTTTCCTATGTATTAACATTCTGCATTACCTATGCATCACTATCAATCAAATTATTTGGCTCCCATTCATTCTGATTGGAAAAGTTCCCAATTTCTGGCTTTGACTCATGTAGGAAAGGAGTCAACTTGCACTTTAACCTGATAGTGCTCAAAATACCCTGAGGGTCATAATTCCACATGAAGCTTTCCTGGAACTTGTAATATTTTAATTTAATAGTTATATCTTTCATAGCTTCCCTGTTGTTAACTATAAATGGTCCAATTTGATTCTTGAGTTTAAATTGGGTCTTCTTCCTGGAGGCCATGAAATTTATTGCATCAGTATTTAAGATTTGCCTTCAAGATTATAAGGCAAATATTCTTGTAGTTACAAACCTTGGTAGTTTGTATGGAGCCATGAGTGCACCATAAACTCTAAATTCTGTGTGATTCCTTTATAAATACCAATCCCCTGTTTTACAATTCTCAGACAATTGTAAAATCCTCTTTGTCTCTTCATTTATTCTTGGAGTTTCAACTTTATTCAATAAGTTCATAACTGGTATTATGAATAGGTCATTAAAATCTATGTAGTTATAATGACTATTGTATTTTCTTAAAAGATATGTCTAGAATATTACTAAAAGTAATTTCCCTTCTACATCCATTTTTTAAAATTCAATAGGGAATTTTTCTGCTTGATAATATATGTATATCTAAATACCCCCTCCTCTGCTAATTTTTTCAATTGGTAGTGCATGTTCTCAGCAATAAGCTTAGAAAAATTGAAGATTATGGATGGAAGCTGGCCAGGAGTCAATGTGGATAGAAAACCCAAGATAGAAGCATCAGTAATTTCATCATTGTCATATCCCAGTATGAATGACAGCATGGAGACAATTTTTCTTATATTTTCAGGGAAATCAAATGTATCATATGGTGGATTTACTTTAGGGACATCAACATGATTTGGCCAAAAGGTTTGAAAGATATTGAACGAGGTAGGAAAATCTAAATCCAAGTAATGCTAGGTCAAATCCTCTATTGACAGTAAAACTGAATTAGGATCATGGTTCATTTGTAGCATGGAATTAATGGACTCAGCATTGATATATAAAATTACTTCCCTATCTTTATTAACAATACATATTTTATCTAGGAGGTGATGCAACTAACATAGTCTGACAAAATCTAGAGCTGAATGAGTAAGAGGAACAACATATTTTGGCAGATTGGAATCCCAAATAGGCACATCATTTTTACCTTTCTCTACAGACTTTCCAAAACACCAATTATGGACTTCTAATAGGTTGAATTCAACAGAAGGGTCAAATATTCTATAATCAACATCAATCAATGAACTACTTTCTTGAGAAGTTATAGGAACTTGAACAGGTTTGACTACTTCAGTTGTCTCAGTAGTAAGTGCAGGAGTGGGCTTATTGAGTTTGGATGGTTTGGCCTGTGGTAACTTTATTGAGACATTTTTCTAGGATTTTGGACCTCTAGACTTGGGAGTCACTTGTTTCTTGGTCATTTTGGATGAACAAAGCAAGTTTAAATAGTTTGCTAAGTTCTTTCTTAGAAGAAAGAGGCAATTGAAGGAATTTTCTGACAAAATTTAGACTCTCAGTAGGGTTTCGGATGATAAAAAGAGTTTCTTATGCACAGAGGATTGTTTAGATCAAGTTCGGCAGTGAAAATGATCTAGGAATAGCTAAAACCCTGCTAAAATGGAAAATGTGGATTCTGGAGAAATTTTGACAGGGTTTCCCCTATATTTTGGATATTTTTAGATTTCCTAAATGGGTAATTCAATTGATTCTAGGAAATGGAAGTTCAATATGTTTAATTTCCCCTGGAATTGAAAGAATTTTTAGGTTGGAATGGTGAAAAATACCTGTAAAAGGTATAATTGTGGCCAATGAAGGTTTTAGTTTCGTCACAGTCTTCAATTCTGTTGAATTTTTCCAGCAGAGGTCATGGAGGCTCTCAGGATTGATTTTCAGAGTAAATGGAGGTTCTAATGGAAAACTGGTGCACAAGCAGTTTCAAAAATGGTTAAAGTAGGCTCTGCAAAGGGTTCTCAGTGGTTTGTATGTGCCAATGTGTGAAATGATATAAAAATAGTGAAGTTTTATGGCATTAAACCTTAAGTCCAGTCACATTTAAATTACATTTATTGCAGGAATGGCGGGAGCGGTTTTGATTTGGGATGAGGCGGTTTTCGTGCAGCTCTGAGGTGGTAAGCTATATTTCACTTTTTGCACACAATCGAATAGAAAACTGACACGTCGGCAAGTGGCGGTATGGGAAAACATCTTATATTTCATAATTTTTTGGAAACATTGGCCGATTATTTTCATCGCGCGATATGGGATCAGCGCCATCGGATTAGACTTTCATAAGGGAACGATTAAGATTAAAATGAAAATTGTGGGGAAAGTGCAGTGGTACCAAGGCTTTGAATGATGGTTGTAGATCTGATGAGTGAAATATCTACGGTGGTCATTTAATGTGACGGGCTGTGGTGGGGACGGGGATTGGAGCTATCGGGTTAACTGTGGATCGTTAGATTTGAGAGAGGTTTGGAGATCTAACGGTTAATATTTAACGCGATGTGGGAAATATGGGGGCATGAGATCAACGATCGCGTTAAATATGGATCGTTGGTTTTGCAAAGGATGATTGGATGGCTGCAGTTCTATGCCATAAGGAACGAGAAGGGACTAGGGATTATTCATCGCGCTTGATGGTTACCGTTGGATTAATGGGATATTGGAGATCAGATGGTCGATATTGAATCGATAGGGTGAAGGGATTTGTTAAAATTTATGTATAAACAAATTTATACATAGAATAAACTGGTTGGGATGGGTGTATAAGGGACTTTAAACCAAGGTTAATACTGGTAGTAAAGGGATATGTGTCGGGGAATATGTATAGGTTTATAGTTTTAACCTTGGGTTAAGGGAGTTGGGAAAGGGAAATATAAACAAACGGATGGGTTTTAGTATGAAGTTTAATTTAAACGAAACTTCAGTAATTTTTGTTTTAAACACATATAAAGTATGTTTAAAGATTTTTTTGCATATTTTTATTACACAGTTAATTAAATCAAGTTGATTTAATAACCATAGAGGGCGGGATATTTATATAATAATATATTTAGCTAAAGGGGGTATAATGTGGGTTTTATTTACACATGTGGAGATAATTAACTTTGGCTAAAGTTATATTAATGGGTTTTTGGGGATATTTTATAAAAGGGAGTTATATAAAATAGGAAAAGGTTATTTTCTAGGGAGTTATTAAATAAGTTAAAGTTAAAATGACAAGGGAACAATGGATACTCAAAATACATTAAAATAACTAAGAAAAGTGAAGTTTAAAGGAAAATTTGCATTATAATAAATTCCTCACTTCAACTTAGGATAAAATGTGATTTTGAGGTTTTTATGCCTTTATGATATGTGGGAAATTAATCAAATGGGGATTAGAGTATCTTTAAGTAAAAATGAAGTTTTTACTTATGATTTTTCATGGAAATGAATGCATGAATGGAAAATGATGTGATTTTTAGGGATTAATATAGACTTTTAACACTTTCAATTGATCAACCATAGAGCCTTGGATCTGGTCCCAACATAAGTCAAGGAAATTCCTTGAGCCTTTCTAATTGATAGTTTAGAATGATAAATGTCTATGGGGAAGGGAAGTTAGTTATTTGCAGCCTTGGTGAATAATATTTACAATGATTCTTCTCACCTTCTTCTACCTACCCAATTTGAACTGCTAACATTTTTCTTCCATTTTGATTAGGTGCATTTGAGCTAGCAACCTTTACAACATTTATTCTGTTTGAAAATAGTAAACTATGTAATTCTACACTTATTTCATCCATGAATCCAGATTAAGCTGTTGGATTCACTTATTCTCTACCTAACTATCAAATTGTCATGATTAAACTGTATAACAATTCTTTATTCTCTATCTAAAACATTTGAAATTGAAAAGTGACGAGTCAAGATTAAATTGTTCAACTCATTAGAGATTATGGCATTTATTGACACTCTCCCATAATCAACTACAAAAGGTAAAAGTAGTGGCATTTATACTTTCACACTTTCATGTTGTATTCATATTTTTTCTTTTGGGGTCTATTATTTTTTCTAAGTCCTTTGGTTTTTCTTTTAGGACTTTTAACCCTTTTTTTGATTTTTAATATATATATATATATATATATATATATATTACGAAATATGTGAATACAACTTGCAGAAGGCAAAGTATGTACAGATTTACAAGATTACCATCAGTCAAGTCAAAATTATGAATCCTATATTTATAGTTCACTAACAGTATGGATAAAAAATATAGAGAAAAATCATGCAGAAGGCCATGCTTTCAGACTCAATTTTAAATGCAGAAACAATATGGTTGAGTATGAAGCCCTTACTCTAGGACTCCAGATAATCAGAAATTTAGGAGGAAAAAGAATAGCAATAATGGGAGATTCATAATTGATTGTTAAACAAATTAAAGGTGGATATTTAGTTTACAATCCTACACTTGGTCGATATAGAGAGAATGTACTAGATTTGATTAGTGATTTACTGGAATGTAATTTATTTGCAATACCAAGAAGGAAAAATGTACAAGCACATTCTTTAGAAACCTTTGATAGTATTTGTAATTTACCTTCTCAGCCAAATCATATGTATACTACAGAAGCAAAACATAGGCCAATAATTCCAGACAACCTCAAATATTGGCAAATTTTGTCATGGGATCAATAAATTTACCATTTTTTGAATAATGAGGGTGAGTTTCAGAACTGTAAGATAGACACTGATTGTACCATAGATCAAGATTTAGATATTCAGATTGATGTAAATAATTTAGATGTAAATAAAGTTAATTTATCTAAACCCACTAGATTTAGTCAATTAGATATAGATAAATTAGAGAGAGTAGAAATTGATGAGATAATTGATGAAGAAAATGAAATATTAAATCTCAAAGACAATTTCCTACCTAGAGGTTTAACTCCTTTAGAAGATCTATTTGACTCCAATGATGTTGCTAGAAAACCTAAAATGGAGCCAGTTAGATCTGATATTGAGGAATGCAATATTGGTATAGAACTAAAACTAAAAATGATAAAACTTTCAAAAGCTTTACCTTGACAAGAAAAAGAAAAATATATTTCTCTTTCTAAGGAATTCAAAGATGTTTTTTCTTGGAGTTATGAGGACCTTAAATCCTATGACACGAGCATATTCAACACCAAATTCCTGTAAAAGAAGATCAAAATCCATTTAGACAAAATTTAATGAGAATCAACCTTGTTTTGATTCCCTTAATAGAAAAATAAGTGAAAAGAATGTATGATTCACAGATCATTGCACCAATCAGGTATTCTAATTGGGTTTCTAACTGAGTTCCAACAAGAAAGAAAACAGGAGAAATTAGATTTTGTGTCGACTTTAGGAATCTAAACAAAGTATCCTTAAAAGATAATTACCCTTTACCAAAAATGGTCACATCTTACGAAGGGTAGTTGGCTCTTCTAGGATTTCACTATTAGATGGTTTTTCATGATACAACCAGATCTTAGTCCTACCAGAGGATCAACTAAAAAAAACTTTTACTACTCCTTGGGGCACTTTTATGTATGTAAAAATGCTGTTTGGTTTAATGAATGCAAGGGAAACCTTTCAAAGAGCTATGGATATAGCCTTTGGAAAATAAATTAAAGAATTCTTAGTAATTTACTTAGATGACATAACTGTATTTTCTAAAACTGATTATGAACACTTGGATCATCTCAGACACGTTTTTATAAAATGTAGAAAGTTTGGCATCTTATTATATCCTAAGAAAAACTTATTTGGATTAGAAGAAGGCAAGTTACTTGGACACATAATATCAAAATAAGGAATCAAAATAGATTCTGCTAGGATAGAAGAAATTATTAACATCACTCCACCAAGAAACATAAAAGAGTTACAAGCCTTTCTAGGTAAGATTAACTTTTTAAGAAGATTTATATCCAACTTAGCTGAGATAATTAGAGAATTAAATAACATGCTAAAAAAGGGTTCAGTTCTTAAATAGAATATTGAGGCTAAATAGTTATTTGAATCCATAAAAAATTCCTTAACCAAAACTCCAGTCCTTATAAGTCCTAATTTCAAAAAAGATTTCATCATTTTCTCATTTTCTTCAGAACACACGATTGCTGTAGTTTTACTGCAGAAAAATGACGAGGGTTATGAATAGCTCATAGATTTCTCTAGAAGAACACTTAAGGATGCACCTTTGAAGTAAAATATCATGGAGAAACAAGCCTTAGCTTTGGTAAAAGCTATTAGAGACTTCAGAGTTTACATTCTCTATTCTCACATCATTTCCTATGTTCCTAATGCTGCAGTAAAAGATATTCTTATTCAGGATGGTCCTGATGGAAGAACAGGTAAGTGGATTGCCACTATCTTAGAGTATGACATAGAGATAAAACCCACCAAGTTAATAAAAGGTCAATGTTTAGCAAGAATCATGGCTGAATCAAATTGTAATGACCTAGACATAAATTTTATTGCCCAAGTAGATGATCAAGAAGAGATGGTGACTCCAAAGATCAGTGCAGCCTTTTTAGACTCACCATGGTATGCAGATATTATATTTGTATTACTAAAATTACAAGATACTCCTATTTTATCAAGAACAAAAGCAAGATTTTTAAAGCTTAGGGTAGTAAGATTTTGTATTCTAGACAATGTACTTTTTTGGCTCTAATTCCCTAATGTATATAACCTATTTTGACCAAGTGGAAGGGGGGCATAAATTTCATAAACCAAGAAATTGGATATTGTAATAATCCCCAAAGGTATAGGGAAAAGGATAAAGGAAGTAAGATTTTAATGAACTAGAGGAATAAATTAACAATATCCATAGATTATTGGTAGATAAGAAACAATAATCTCGCATAGTGTATAATGGTGACGAAACAATAACTTAAGAGTAGAAATAGAAGTTTTCCAATTGGGGCAACCAGCTATAAGAAAAATGAAATATGAATATTATATAGAAGAAAAAGAAAAAGAAAAAAATTGTGTGAATGAGAGGTATTACACACTATGATCGAGGTGAAAATGTGAAGTTGGGTTACACTATTTGCCCTTTTTTGAGAAAAAAATTTCATTTTTTCGATTCTTCAACTTTCTACAAAATATAACAATTTTTCTGTTTAGAATTTCATTTTGCGATAAAAATAAAAGTTGTCAGAAATTTTGTTAGCTTTCTATTACTTATTTTTTGGAAATTGTTTATGCACATTTGATATGTCAACTTAGAGTTTCTTTGAGTGTGTGTTTTTTAACAATCAAAGGATTCATAAGAAGTCATGTTAATACGCAATGTTGTATTCTTTGAAAATTTTTGTTTTTCAGAAGAAAAAAATGTGTTACAACAATCTAGATAGAGTCTACTTCGGTTTCGTCATATTTACAAAGCCAATGGATTCATATCATAATTACTAGAATTTCTTGAACTGGTCCAATATGAAAAAACTGCATATTTTGAGTTTGTTTCGCGAGGCAAGAAATTTCTTAACATATAAGTTATAAACTAAAAATCTAAAAGCTACCCATTAGAGATGACGGACCAATGTAATGCCCCATAATTTTTTCAATTTTTTTTATAATGTATTTCGGGAGATACAGAATTTTGATTTCACTGAATCATAATTGCCCTCAGAAATTGTTTGGACCCGTTTTATTACAAAATTAATTAAAATTAGTAAATATTTATGAAATTCCATAAAAGTTATATTTCCTGAAATTATATTCAATTCTGAAAATTCTTGTCTTGGTTCCGACAGTTAATTCAGAATGGTTCATGGAGTTTAATCAGTCCAAAGTTGCAGAAACATATTTAGAGCTCGGACCTGTGTAATTTGTGATGTGTTAGTTCGGCCGAAGTTTTCTACAAAGTTCGACCGAACTAGTTTTTGCGCAAATGGGCCATTAAGACTCACGCCTTAATAGTTCGGCCGAATTTTTTTCCAACTTCAGTCGAAATTTTTTTCAAAGTTCGGCTGAACTTCTGCCTACTTTTCCATCAGTCGGAAAATTTCGCAGAGCCCCTCCAAAGAAAAATCTCACGGCAATATAAATTGCCGCGAAATCATTCATAATTTTCGCGCATTTCACACATTTGGTCTAATTTTACAAAGTTTTTGACATTTCACACATTTGGTCTAATTTTACAAAGGTTTTGGTTTGGGTTTAAAGACTTTTCTGGGAGATTTGGGTTTGAGGACTTTTTTTGGAAGACATTTGTTGGAGGCAGTCTGATTTTGCAAAGAATTATTTTGGGTTTAAGGAATTTTCTTGGACGTACATTCAAAGGACATTTCTTGGACGCATGTGATATATTTTTTTGGATGTTTTTTGTTCTTCATTTTTTTTGAAAGTATAGATTTGGGCTTAATTTCGAATTTTTAGAGTACGTGTTTTGAGTTGAAGTAAATATTTTGAGCTTCGTTTCATTTTTATAAGACATTTTTTCTCGATTTTTTGAAAGTTAGTGTTTTGGATTGGAGTATGTATTTTTTGCAAAAAATTTAAAATGATTCTTTTTTAAATGAAATATTTTGTGATGCTTTTTCTAATTGATTTATTGTCTAAAATTTTTAAGGAAATTTTTTGAACATCATACTCTATTATCGTGGGAAATCAAAGGAATTGTGCGAGAAAATATGATCGAAAAGGAGACCCTGAGGAACATAGAGAAGATACGAGACAATCTCACAAAAGAAAGATAGAAACACTCTCAAATATTGAAGGGTAAAATCAACCTCAACTAGAAATTAAAGCAGGCATGTAAATGTAAATATTATGATCTATTGTTATATTTAAAATTTTCCTAGTGTAAAATGTGAAGCTTAATTTTTATTTGATGAACTAATTCAAGAAAAATATTTTGCAATGTAAACAGAGAGAAATATTCCTCAAAACATTGATGATGAGATACAAAATTTTGAAAGAGAAAGTGAAAGAGATATTGAACCAATGATTGAAGATGGTGAAATTATTGAAAGAAATTCAAGTGAAGAAATTGAATCACAAGGTATATATATATATATATATATATATATATATATATATATATTGAACACATGCACATATTATTGAAATTTTATACATATATTTATTAATTTAGTTATTTATTGAATATGTAAACTTATTATGTACTATTTATTCAAATATGTATAGATGAAATCACTGTCGATGATGAGATGTTAGAAAATGTTGACAGTCACACATATAGAGATAAAAAACCTGACCATTATATACGATATCGTGTTAACCACATTTTTGAAACTTATTTCATAAAGGAGTAGGTGACAGTTCAAGCTCAAATGTTGAAAGGTCTCCTATCATTAAGGAAATTAAAAGAAGCTACGACACTACTGGGTATTCAAAAATCAACCAAAGATAAAAAAATGAAGGAAAATGTGATACAAAATATAAGTAGTGCTATAAATTCAATTAGGAGATCTAGACAGAAAAATGTTTCAATTATACGTAGAGGAATACATATGGAAATGGTTTCATCAAGTACTAAAGAGAATCGTTTGGTAACATCTATGGCACGAGCATTAGGAACCTCGCAAAAAAATTTGCACAAACATCAGAAATTTCGGCTACAAATAGATGTAAATGATGAACTCGCTTGTTGGAGAGCTATTTGTAGGCAACCATATAAAGATAGACTTGGAGAAAATGTTAAAAAAATAATATATGAATATTGGAAGAACAATTCACGTGCTTCGCCAACTACAAAGCATGTGATGCGAAGAAGAATAGCACGAAATCAGTACGAAGAACATGAAAAATATTTCTTGGAAACCACTCAGATAGAGTTATTCAAAAATTTCAAAGAAGAGAATCATGAAATTAATGTTTCAATTAGTTCTTTTGTTCAACAAAAACCATGGTATGTAAAACCTATCACTGTATGCGACACTTATTGTTGCCATTATCATGTGGAATTTGAGTTATATTATGACACATTCCTTTATTTTGGTAGAACATTATGGAAGGATTCACCTCCTCCTTCCACTATTCGTGATTTCATATCTCAAATTCTATGTGAAAGAGAAAGCAATGAACTATTTTACAAAAAGAAATGTGTTGGTGGTAAAAAATACAATGATCGTGGAAATTTGACTAAATTTCAAAACAAATATCGTATTGATATAAACTATCAATCATTGTCCAACATGAAAGTGAAATGGAAGAGATATGAATATATCCATACATTGATTCAAGTCGCAAATAGTGTTAAAATAATTGAATTATGAGAAGACGAAAATTTTTTGATAGACTTTTTGAGAAAGTTTGAGGCAGAAATTTAAAAATATACCAAGAATTCCCATAGAGCTCGATGGAAAGACTTGAAATTCAAAAAATCTCGTGAATTTTTTCCACCAAGAACCATTTTGTCATTGATTTATTTCACAAAAAACTACACATTTGTTCCACAAAAATAAATTCAGTGTGAATACTATCATTCTGACCAAGTCTCCATGCTCGTCCATATTCTATATAGACATGCTGAACAAAAAGTCGATCATGTAGAAAGCACGAGTGAAAATATACATATCATTAAAGAATATCACTTTTATATCAATGACGATCGTACACATGATACATATTTTGTACAACATTGTTTTGGAAAAATTTATGTTTCCTTGAAAAATCGTGGAATAACATTCAATGAACATTGGATATGGTCAGACAGATGTGCAGGTCAATTCAAATTTGCATGATCATTCTTTTGGTTGTGTTGTCTTCATAAGAAAACCTGCATTAAACATTGTTGGAATTTCTTTGAGACTGACCATGGTAAAGGAGAACATGACGGTGCAGGGGCATGCATAAAACGATCACTTAAAAGATATCAAATGAACCCCTCTACAAGCCGACTTGTGGACGTGAAAGAAGTTGTTCAATGGTGCATCGCTGCTCCAATCCATGAGACTAACCCATCAAGGGAAGTGCAAAGGTACATTCAATTTAATTTTTATTGGAAATCTAATTTTACCGTGCAATGATTATCTTTGACTGTATTTTGATATCATATTTACATTTTTTTTGAATTTTCCATATAAAGGTTTTTCTGGCATATTGGGATCGAAGACATAGATAGATCAATTGGAAATGACGTTGAAACAATAAAAGTGACTATAAAATTGCATTCAATTAAAACAAAGTCATCCAGAAATGTGTTTGCATTGGATAAAAGAAAATATTCTTGTTTTTGTCATGTTTGCATAGACAACACAACATCCAATGACGTTTGTGAAAGAAAAATGTATGTAAACGATTGGAAACATACAGAGCTAAATACAAAGGCAAAATGTCTGTTACAATGTTTGAAGAAATTCAATCAGAGGAAGCTACAATATCATCCGATGGTGATCGAGTTTCTGATATTGTTACAGAAGGTAAAATTTGAATTGCTTTCTAATTATTTAAAGATCTAGAAATAAATTTAAATATATGTATAATTTGTTAAGTTTTTTTTATTGTGCAGGAGATGTTTTTGCTGTAATTGTACCTATTGACAATGATGAAAATGTGAATTATTATTTTATGCATTGCACTGAACGAAAAATGAAATTATTAGAAAACTATAATGATCACAGATTTCAATATGAAAGAGGATCTATTATACTGAAAGGTTATTTTTTTAGACAAACTAATCAAAGTGGGGTTTTTTTTTACCTTGAAGAATATGAACCTGATTTCATAAGTTGTCAATATAGTCACTTGGTGTGTGCAGCACGCATAAAGTTGATATAGGTTCAATCAAAGAAAAAACGAAAATTAAGAAATGGAAAATGTCAAAATCCGATCATGAACGGATTATTGAAGATGGCATTCCATTGGATTTTTTTTTATTGAACTGCCCAACAATTTATTTTCTTTGGATTAAATATGTTTAATAACTTCCAATACTCAACTAAAAATTGAGCTACTTATGTTATTTGTGCAAGTGTTTGCACATGTACAAATTGTTTTGGTACATGCACGTGCTCTAGTATCAACTGAAATTAACTTTTCTATACATGTGCATTGATGAAAAATGTTATATGTATTGGATCTATATATATATATATATATATATATATATATATATATATATATATATATATATATATATATTCTAGAAAAGCTATTTTCTTCCTATTGGAAATCTTTTCACTCAAACAAGAGTATGTAGAGATCAAAAGAAATCTTAAGATGCGAAATGTACTTCAACCATCCAAAACTTGAATTTTAAAAACTTTTTTATTAGATCAAAACAATACTTCACATGGGAGTCTTCCATCTGGGCCAAATGTACATTGAAACCATCCAAAACTTATAACAAAACATTTAACATTATATCAAAACATTTAACATTTAACATTAAATCAAAATTAAAGAGATTTACATATAACTACTTCTTTACTCTTTTTTATTAAATCAAAACAATACTTCACATGGGAGTCTTCCATAGGCCAAATTTAGATTGAAACCATCCAAAACTTAGATCAAAACATTTAACATTTAACATTAAATCAAAATTAAAGGGATAATGTACAACTTCTTTACTCTTTTTTATTAAATCAAAACAATACTTCACATGGGAGTCTTCCATAGGTCAAATGTAGATTGAAACCACACTAGAACCGTCAATCTTTACAAATACGACGGCCAGTGCAAATCGCATTTAGACAGATATTCGTCGCAAGAGCGACAGTTCAAGGGCGGAAAAAATGTGGTTTGTCATGCCGTTTCAGTTCCAACGCAACTAAAAAGTGTCTCACTATCAACACTTCTTCTGTCGCTTCCGAACAAGCGTCACTTTTCCGACGTCTCACGAACCGTCGCGCTTCTGACGTTTGTAAACGGTCGCACTTCCAACGAAATGTGGTCTGACGTTTTGAACGTCGCTCTTCCGACGTTTGTAAACGGTCGCAATTTCGACGCAGTGTGGTCCAACGTTTTGGACGTCGCTCTTCCGACGTTTGTAAGATGTCGCAATTTCGACGAAATGTGGTCCAACGTTTTGAACATCACTCTTTTGACGTTTGTAATCTGTCGCAATTCCGACGAAATGTGGTCCGACGTATTTATATTGTCGCTCTTCTAACGTTTCTGATTTGTCGCAATTATGACGTCTACAAGGCGTCGGTATACCGACGGCAGGTTCAATTTAAAAAAAATTGAAACTTTAAAAGATGAGAAACGTTGTTTTGAATATATTATATGAAGTAAAATAGTCCATGAAGTCATTACATTTTCACATCTGAATATTGGAACCCAAATATCCATCCAGAAAAGTGGAAGTCCCACCCCAGACAATGATAGAAAAATACCCCATGTCACATACAGGGACATGATATAAAACCCAGTAACGGTCCACATGGAGATTATCGACAAATCTAAGAAAGCATCCAAATATACCCGAGGCATCTATAAGAAAGTGAAATAGCAGTATGTAGAATAGTAAAGCAACAGATAGAGTACCGACGTCCATTGTTCCAAATACAAATTAAAGTACCCAAAATCCTTGAACAGAGAAAACGCTAATCATGTGAGGAGTGTGATATGTCCAAAATATAAAAATACCATCAGACCATATCAATAAACCAGCAACATAGACCAGCATCGCTAGTTTTGAAGGCAGAGTGATAAACATTAATCATTTTTTTTTTCACAAGAGAAAAACGTTGTTTTGAATATATTATATGAAGTAAAACAGTCCATGAAGTCATTACATTTTCACATCTGAAGATTGGAACCCAAATATCCATCCAGAAAAGTGGAAGTCCCACCCCAGACAATGATTGAAAAATACCCCATGTCACATACAGGGACATGATATAAAACCCAGTAACGGTCCACATGGAGATTATCGACAAATCTGAGAAAGCATCCAAATATGCCCGAGGCATCTATAAGAAAGTGAAATAGCAGTATGTAGAATAGTAAAACAATAGATAGAGTACCGACGTCCATTGTTCCAAATACAAATTAAAGTACACAAAATCCTTGAACAGAGAAAAACGCTAATCATGTGAGGAGTGTGATATGTCCAAAATATAAAAAGACCATCAGACCATATCAATAAACCAGCAACATAGACCAGCATCGCTATTTTTGAAGGCAGAGTGATAAAAATTAATCATTTTTTTTTTCACAAGAGAAAAAACGTTGTTTTGAATATATTATATGAAGTAAAACAGTCCATGAAGTCATTACATTTTCACATCTGAAGATTGGAACCCAAATATCCATCCAGAAAGTGGAAGTCCCACCCCAGACAATGATAGAAAAATACCCCATGTCACATACAGGGACTTGATATAAAACCCAGTAACGGTCCACATGGAGATTATCGACAATCTGAGAAAGCATCCAAATATTCCCGAGGCATCTATAAGAAAGTGAAATAGCAGTATGTAGAACAGTAAAGCAACAGATAAAGTATCGACGTCCATTGTTCCAAATACAAATTAAAGTACCCAAAATCCTGCAACAGAGAAAAACGCTAATCATGTGAGGAGTGTGATATGTCCAAAATATAAAAAGACCATCAGACCATATCAATAAACCAGCAACATAGACCAGCATCGCTAGTTTTGAAGGCAGAGTGATAAACATTAATCATTTTTTTTTCACAAGAGAAAAATCGTTGTTTTGAATATATTATATGAAGTAAAACAGTCCATGAAGTCATTACATTTTCACATCTGAAGATTGGAACCCAAATATCCATCAAGAAAAGTGGAAGTCCCACCCCAGACAATGATAGAAAAATACCCCATGTCACATACAACGACTTGATATAAAACCTAGTAACGGTCCACATGGAGATTATCGACAATCTGAGAAAGCATCCAAATATGCCCAAGGCATCTATAAGAAAGTGAAATAGCAGTATGTAGAATAGTAAAGCAACAGATAGAGTACGTACTGACGTCCATTGTTCCAAATACAAATTAAAGTACCCAAAATCCTCGAACAGAGAAAAACGCTAATCATGTGAGGAGTGTGATATGTCCAAAATATAAAAAGACCATCAGACCATATCAATAAACCAGCAACATAGACCAGCATCGCTAGTTTTGAAGGCAGAGTGATAAACATTAATCATTTTTTTTTCACAAGAGAAAAAACGTTGTTTTGAATATATTATAAGAAGTAAAACAGTCCGTGAAGTGATTACATTTTCACATCTGAAGATTGGAACCCAAATATCCATCCAGAAAAGTGGAAGTCCCACCCCCGACAATGATAGAAAAATACCCCATGTCACATACAGGGACATGATATAAAATCTAGTAACGGTCCACATGGAGATTATCGACAATCTGAGAAAGCATCCAAATATGCCCGAGGCATCTATAAGAAAGTGAAATAGCAGTATGTAGAACAATAAAGCAACAGATAGAGTACCGACGTCCATTGTTCCAAATACAAATTAAAGTACCCAAAATCCTTGAACAGATCAAGAAAAACGCTAATCATGTGAGAATTCTAAGTAAAGTTAATCTATTAACATTGCAAATAAAATTACACCGAAGTTAATTTACAAAATTCAAAAATATTACAAAGGTCCAGCACAGTAAAATAATCTAAAAGCAGCCCAATTAAGTGGGCCTGCTAAGCAAGAAAAACAAATTAACCAAACTACTCCTCCGGTGGTTCCTCCACGATTCGGCACCATCCTTCGGAAGGTCCAGGATCGGTAGGTGCTACCTCCACATACATGCCACGACTCCCCTCCTGAAGGCCGGAATGCTGGCCAGATTTTTCCGAGCTCAGACCCGCCGGACGGGTGCATTCTTCCTCCGTTTGGGCCTCCTCGCGGAAGACCACAGTGACTAAAGCCATGATTCGCAGACGGTTGAGAGAGCAATTAAAGGAAAATTGCGCAGTGTGCGTCGTGGGAGAAGGTGAACTAGTCTTGGGGAAGCGAGGAGATAGGGAATCCATACGGTGTCTAGATCCTACAACCCGACCCCGCCCACTCCTAGTATTTGGATATCAACTTGCGTAATAATCACTGGACTGGCCGGAAGTCGACTCTATTGAGGGGTTGGAGGGAGCGCGCAGGGGTTGACCTCTAGTGCTCCCCCTGCAGCAACGCATCCTATGACGCACGCGAGGCATGGGTGCAGTCTCAGGCGCAGTGGGCACAAGAGGAGATGGAGAAGCAGAATTCCAATTAACAAAGGAATACAGACAGAGACAGAACCGAGAGAAATGTAGATATGCTGCAAGGTCTAGGCAGCAGTTCATCTGGCCACTTCTCCTTATCGTCAC